>JAMJFZ010000182.1:9600000-10267500 GCA_026225945.1 Cricetomys ansorgei | reverse complement strand
AAGTAAAAAGAGGTCCGGATATGTATAGCTTGGTGGAAAAACACTTGCCTAGCATGTGTGTGGCCTGTGTGGCTCTGAGTCCAGCCTGTAGTACCTCAGTAACATAAAGAAATAGCATTGTATGGAGGGTAGGGCTGAAGAAAGTGGGTATTTATGGACTGTACTTACGCTCTATTTCTCATGGCCAAGAAACCTTAAGAGTTGTGTGCCTGCTCTGTGAGGTATTTTGCTTTCCTTAAGGCCAATTTCGGTGTGGGGGGATGGAGAGCCAGTTCTTTTGGTCTTGCTGAGTAGCGATCAAGCCCTGGCACTGGTAGATGTAAGCTGCGGGCCCGCTGCCTGGTAAGGTACAGGGCAGAGGCTGAGTCTCCACAAAGCTCGTGAACCGGGGCTTCGGGGCCACTCACCTGCACATGTGCTTTCTTTGTGATTTTGTACTAAAGTTCATAATTTTGTGTTTTTTCCACAAGTCATAGGTGCCTCAAACCCCACCAGCCCTGACAACCTGTTTTGTGGTGGATCCTTGTTTTCCTGGGGCTCTACGCCTGGAGTAAGTTTGGACGTCTGCACAAAAGAAAGGAAGTCGTTCCCACTTGCCTTGAGCCTTTCCCCGGCATCTTCTAACTGGGCCACGTTGTCAGCATGCTGCTGCTTCTTGGTTGCCAAACACTCTAAGCAGTCCTGGATTAGTTTCTGTGATGGGGGTCAGGAGGAAATGAAAACTGTCACTTTGAGCTAACAATCTCTCAGCTCTCATCCTTGCTTCACCCCCTCCCCCCAGTTCTTTTTTTCTTAACCGCATTTTATTTATTTACGGGAGGGTGGGGAGAGGTGCTACGCGATGACATGGGTACCGTAGTGCGCATGTGGAGGTCAGAGGATTATTTTCGGAATCCATTCTTTCGCTCCACTGTGTGGGTCTCAGGGATTGAACTCAGGTCGTCAGGCTTGGCAGCAGGAACCTGCTGAGCCTTCACTGGCCCACCCCTGAATTCTTTATCAGTAGCGGTACCTGAGGCTCTGCAGGTGGGTAGCTTGCCCATAGTCCTGTTGGCTATGTGGAGGGTGAGACTGGACCTCTGAACGTCAAGCCTTCATCAGGGACGCCTCCAGCCTAGATGTCTGTCTCCTCCTTTCCCTATGTCTGCTTTTAGAAGTTTCTATTTTTCTAAATACCTGCTTTGGGTTTCCTTTCTCCATCTTAGCCTTCCTTACAGCTAGCTGGTCTTCTGTTTGGCACCTGGACCTAATTCCTAGGAACAGGGGTGGGAGTCTGGACCCTGAATCAACCAGGGTTACTAGGGTATGCCAATTTTCAGCAGAGAGCTGGCAGCCCAAGGAAGCTGGCAGGAGTATGAACTCTAGAGTAAGAATAAAGCTAGGCCCTAGCCCTAGCTTTATAGGGCTCTATTTGGGGCCTTGTGCCCCAAATCCATTTCCTTCACTGCAGATGGGGTTGCTGTGGAGACTAAATGAGATTATAGGGCCTGGCCACTGGCACATGCTCAGGATATGTCATTCTGCCATTTTAATCTGCCATTGAGTCTGCAGGGTAATATAGGCCTGCAGGCTCCAGTTCAGAATTCCATTTGAATCAACATTTGGCATTTGTGCAGCAGTGAATGTCTTTACTGAAAGAGGAAGCTGGGGGTGGGGGAGGTGGGGTCAACCTTGGTTCAGCTTCCACTGTGACACTTACTGCCCAAGGCGGCCAAGGATACCTCAGCTTTGGGTTTGGGGCCCTCCATCTCTAGCCACAAGAATTTCTGTCTCGGGATCCCAAGAAACCCCACTTACCTTCAAGTCCATGGGAGGCTCCCTCGGACTCCTGCCCCAAGTCCCATCTTTCATCTGCGCCTCTCTGGCCGCCACCTTGGGCTCCCGTATGGTTCTGACCACATGGGGTCACTATTCTTTCCCTGACCAACCAGGCGACTTCTCAGGTAAGGGAGGACCTGAACCTATGACTTGGCTCATGGCACAAGGCATTGTGCTGAATGGCTGTTTGATTGATGAATGAATGGCTCGCAGCTGGGCAGAGGAATGAGTGGGGTGCATGTGTAGATGCAATGGTGTCATCTGGAGGCAGACGACAGACAGAGATGCTTGGGCCACATCTCTGGAAAATCGCCCTGGATCTCTAAGTAGCAGTGTTTGAGGAGCATTATTACAGTCCTTTCACAGGTACCAAAAGGAAGATTCTGGAAGCAGGGGCAGATCTTGATCCCAGGCCTCCACTAGCCAGATTGTCCTCCCAGGCCTGATTTCAGTTTGGAGCTGCAGGCTCCTCAGAGGTTGGAAGGTCATGGGAGGGCAGAGAGGAAGGTGCTGCCCGGCAGAGTTCAGAAGACTTCTTGGAGATAGAAATCAGCTCTGTGGAGACAGCAGGGTCTGCCTGGCCTGCCTTCCTCAAAGCCAGATTCAACCTTTGGGTTGAACCCTCAGCACTTCAAGACAAAAAATAAATAAAAAATTGAGGGACACTGAGTACCCAATAGGGTTTTGAATGGGTTCAGTGCAGCCAGGCCTGGCTGGTGGGGTCCTGCTCTCTGGTTATCTACAGATAACTAGATAAGGCATGACTAGTGGCTGCAGAGGTAATGCGTTTGTGTTGGGGGAGAAGCCGAATTCAAGGCAGGAAGAGGGCTTTATTAAGTCTGCTCAGCAATCCAGGCCTGCAGGCCCCAGTTCAGAACGGCCTTGATGAACTCCAGAGTCTGTTCCACCCCGCCTCAGCCTGCCTGGTGCTGGGTGTAAGTTGAGCGCGTTCACTAAGCCTCAGGTTTTCTTTAAGCCGGCGGCAGCGTCAGGGAGTCTGAGCCTTCCAGTCCCCACAAACTTCTGAAGCTTCACTGGTGGTTTGGGCTAACTTTGCCCATCCACGGGGTTCTGCCTCCCGACCTACCACCTGGGGACTTACGGGTCCCCCGTAAGTTTCCAGGTCCTGGGAATTGGCAGTGAGACCTGCTGGCGCCCCTCAGCCTTTACTCCTCCTGTCACTCCTGCACCCGATCTCCGCCCGCCCGGATCTGCTGGGCACACCCCGGCGGCTCCCCACCTGCACTCGTGCAGCCTCGTCCTGGGCCAGGCCCACCGGGTGGCCGCGGTGCGCGCCCAGCACCGGGCACAGCGCGCACACGCAACGGCCGCAGCGGCGACAATAGAGCTCGGCCGGGCGATCGCTGTGCTCCGCGCAGCGCCAGCCGGGCGCCCCGTCGAGCTGGACCCGGGCGGGCGCCGGCGCCGCGGCAGTCCCGCTCGCCATCCGCGGCGGTCGTGCAGTCCGCTCCGCAGTGCGGCGGGGTGAGGCTGCTGCGGGAATCGAAACCTTGCTCGGGGCGGGGCGGGCGACCCAGCTGGAGGGTGATGACCCGCTGGGGAGCGACGCTTGGTCCCGCCTAGCGCTGGATCCGCTGTCACCATAGACAGACAGGAATAGAGGCGGGAGGACTCACTAGGATGGACTAACTGGGTGGGTGTGGCCTGCCCGGGGAACCCGCATTTCCTACACCTTTCCCTCTGCGTGTGGTGTTCCTTCCCTGGAGTCAGCCTTGTGGGTTTGGAATAGACTTCCAGGAAACCTCCAATTAGCCCCAGGCTAGAACTTCAAGGCCCCAGGCTCTGAAGATGCTCTGGTCACTCCTGTTCTGATGTTTCCAGCCTGGGAAACGTGGGAGTTCTCTCCTTGTTGCCACCCATCCCCTCTCCCTCCTCAGGAAGCCTTACTTCTGCGGTGCAGCCTGAGCGGCAGCCCTCCCATTCTCCCAACCACGACTGAAAACACTTTAAGGGTATTCGGACCTTACAGGTTATTTTCCCAGCAGGGTATCTGGTCGAAACACCTGGTGCTAAATTGGGATTTGTGGGACGGATTAACAAAAGAAAATCTCCATGTATGACAACATCAAGCCTGGCGTTTTATTATTATTTCGGTTGAGGCAGGGTCTCCCACTCCGCCCAGGTTGGCCTGAAACTCTCCATCCTTATGCCTCAGCCTTCCAAGTGCTGGGGTCGCAGGTGGGAATTACCACCCAGGGTTGATTGTTATATTCTTCCATTGCACGATTTTGCATCTATTTTAACTTTTATTTCTTCTTTTTTCTTTTTCTTCTTTTCTTTTTTACAAAGGTACAAGGAATTTAAGAAACATTAAAACAATCGTTCAAAAGGCTTGAGGCACAGTTTCATAAGAAAAGCATAGATCAGTTTCTCACTTCCTGTTTCTCTCTAGGACACGACCTCAAGTTTTGTTCCAGGAAGCAGAATTATTCTACAGCTAAGGTGGGTACCAGCCAATTGCTCATCTCCACACACTCGCTCTCCTCATCCACACAAAGTTCCTGAGTCAACAGAAAGGGAGCTCCCAAGGCATGAAATAAGGAGAGGAGAGGCTGCTTTGCCACTGGGGTGGACACTTGTGGGCACTGATGCTCCATCTGCTCAAGAGTATAAAAACATAATCTAAAAAAAAAAAAAAGATGACTTAAAAAATATCTGATAAAAATTACCTATCCCTCTCCCCTAATATGAAATAATTTAAATAATTTATTCTAGACATGAAAAACAGAAACAAAAACAAAATTTGTTCATAGCCACCTGTGACCTGTTCTTGAATATGAGGTCTGGGTCTCCTACAGTGGGGAGAGCTTTTGGCAGGGGGTGGGGGTGGGGGTAGTGGTGTTGTGCAGAGGCATGCTGGGAAGCTCTCTAGACCCCACTCCCAGTCACACACAGCAGGCAGCCAGTGGCTCTGGACTGGTTTCTTCATTCTGGGGCTTCCTTGCTTACTGAACATGAGGTTGTAGGTGGGGGAGGGAGCTTAGCAAACTGTGGAGTGCTGGTCACACAAGAAAGGAGAGAGCACCCCATCCCAGGGACCTCCAGGTCAGTAACTGGGACATAGCCTTTTACTGAGGGGCACAGATAAGGCAAGCATGGCTGGCTCATCACTGGAGACAGTGATGGAAGGAGAGAGAATGAACGGAGGAGCGCAGGACTCTGGCATGTGCTGACACCAGTGACAGAGATGGGCAAGGCCAAGCAGGAGCCCTGGGAGTGCTCTACTTGCATTACCAGTACAGGAGCAGGGGACTAGCTCCAAGTGTCTCCACCCCTTACCAAACTGAAGTCACCTGGGTAGCTTGTCAGGAGAGCCACACTCTTCACTGAAGAGTCAGCTTCAGTGGGGCCAGGATGAGTGTCTTATCAGTATGTCCATTTACAGGGATGCTAACAGATAATGGTTTGAAATCTGTTAGCTGGTCCTGACATCCCCCCTGAGCTCCAAAGTGACCCTATATGATGGAGAGAACACTGTCTATCCCAGAGGGGAGGGGATGTCTCCTTTGGTAAGCTTTGGAAGGAAGATTTATCTCTGATTCTTCTCAGGCGCCAGCTGGCTGCTGTACCGACCAATCACCAAGAAAGAAAGCTTCAGGGCAGGGTGCAGGACACACAAGAGAGATACACAGGCTTTCAGACCAGTTGCTATCTGGTCCCACTTTCTCACCTAGTGCAGTCAGCCAGAACCCTTATTGGTGGGTGGCCACAGGACCTTGCCACATCCAGCACTGGGTTCTTGATTATCTGGGTTCCTATCTCTCAGATGCTTCTAGAGAACCTGGTGGAAGTCTGGTTCTGCCCCTCTGGAGGTGGCAGGCTGTGGAGTCAACAGAGATAGACATGGCTCTAGTGTCCATGTTCCTGCCTACCGAGCGGTCTACCCACATCTGGCTGATTCTGGCTGGAAGGATAGGTTTGGCTGGCTGCCTGTGGCTTAGAATTGGGCCAAATCTTCATTCTCCTCAGATTGAGCCCCTGTACCAGTGTGAGTTTCTGCATCAAACTCAAGTCATCACGCCATAGGCATGATCAAGTCCTCGATGGCAAGTCACAGAGAGGGCAGCTCATTCCAACACTCCCCTTGTTCAGATGGAAAAGCCGAGACCAGAGAGAAGTACTTGGTAAGAGGTCACCAGGTAAGTCCGGATACAGCTGAGGTCAGAACCAATGGGTTCTTGCTGCCAGACAGATCCAGAAGGGTAGGACTTCAGTCCGGCCCAGCCGGGAAACAAATCTCACTTGCTTCTCTCTGGGCCTCAGTTTCTCCACCTATAGAATGAAGGAATTGAGCCAGATCGGTAGTGTCAAACCTCTAAAAAACAATTTAGCAGTAAAAAGTATATATGCCAGGGCAGGCTGATGGGGAACATCTGCTGGAACGAGCCCACTGACCAAAGCGGCCCCCTATACTCTATGACCAGAGTTACAAACCACAGCACAGGCAGGTTGACCTACCTAGTCCTTCTAGATCTCTCTACCAGGCTATTCCCCTCTGGGAGGTCATAGCTCCTCACCGACCCTTAAAATCAGAATGCAGCAGAAGGCAGAACGCAATCTAAACCAGTCAGGGCAGAAACTACAGTTGTGAGAAGGTAACAGAAAGTACCATATCCCAGTGGGGTCTCTTTCAGTGACAGAGTTTTGTTTTCTAGTATAAAATATAGAAATAGTGGTTGTTCTCGGGGACCTGTGACTTGGTTCTGGACCTTCCCACAGCGCCCAGTGGTGTCCCTGAGGGCAGGGGTAGCGGGGACCTCTGTTCAGAACTGGCCTAGGCCCATCCGCAGGTTTTTGATCTCCAGTTCCAACTGCTTGGCCTGGACCTCTCTCTGGATCAGCAGCTCCCGCAGCCTCCGGATCTCCTCCTGTTGTCGGTAGAACATCTGCAGCAGCTGGGGAAGCACGGGACAGAGGGCAAGGTCATCTGGGTGGCCAAGACGGGCCACACAAGGGAACAAAAGCTAAGCCATCACCTCTTTCTGACTTGGCTGAGAGTGGTTCAGTTAACAAGGGACAGTCACTGCTCAGCTCCTTCACACAAGCCTTGTTTGCTTTGCCCACTAAATGAAGCCCAAACAGATCTGTTTGTGTCATATTTCTCCTTTCCAGATCCCCGAGGCGCAGACCGAAGGATATTTGGTCTTGAGGTCTAGAAAATGGGAGTTTTCACCACCACTGTTGGACTTTGTACTACAGTGTACTATTAACAACTTGACAGAATCTAAAATTGCATATGGGTTTTCTAGATTGGGTCAACAGAGACCCACCCTAACTGTGGGTGGTGCCATTCCATGGGCTGGGGTTCTGGACTGAACAGTGAGCTGAGCACCAGCATTCTCTCAGCCTGGTGCCTGTGGATACCACGTGACGGCTGCCCTAAGCTCCTGGCGCTGCGCCTTCTCACCGCGATAGGCTGTGCCCTGAAACCGTAAGCCAAAATTAACTCCCCTTTGAATTACCTTTGTCAACTAAATTTGTCACAGCGACAACAGAAGAGTTGCTAACACGGGAAGGTTACCTGACCTGTCCTAAAAGTCAGTTTTCTCCTTTGGGAAGTGAAAACTGACCCCTAACTATAATTGTTACCACTGCGCAAAACAGCCATTAGATGCTGGGCACCCACGAGGGTCTCTGTTGTTCCCGCCAAATGCCTTGGACACCTCCTTGGGGTGGAAGAGTTGGTACCTCCTCTCTTGGTGTGGAAACTGAAGCTGAAGTTGTTTCCTTTAGCTTTTCTGTCACAGCAGTATGAAAGTATTACACCAGCCTGGCATACAGCAGATGGTTAACACATACCGGCTCTAAAATCAGGCCTCAAAATCTCAGAGCGCTGGCACTAGGACCATGATGGTACCAAGTCACATCTGCATTCACATCTATCACACATCTATCATCTTGGTATGTGGCTGCCACTCAGAGACCATGTGGTGACTACATTTGCCAAGTGAGTTAAGGTCCAGGCCAGGACATCCAGCTGGCTGCCCTGCCTTCAGTTCCGTCCCAGCCCACAACCCTCTCCCACGCTGCTGGCCTCTCCCCCGCACCTCGTTTTCTGTCTTTGGTGGAGGGCATTCGAAAACGTCGAAGCCATTGGTGATCCAGGACTTCTCCTCCATCCTCTGCTCCGTGGACCACTTTGGTGCCTTCTCTTGCAGCAGAGGGTAGGGTGCATGGCCATCATTTATGGTCAACTGTGCCATGGGTTCCAAAGGCCGGGGTGAAACTTGGACCACATAATTGGAGAAGGGTTTCTCTGGAGTCAGTGGCTGGGAGTCCATTAGCTCAGAGCCGGGTCGAAGGGACATCATGATTGGCTCTGGGAGGGAAGCAGAAGGCTGTGAAGAAGGCTGTAGCCATGAGCAGATGGGTGTGAGGGAGGGCATGGACATAGGCAGGCACTAGAGACACAGCACAGGCCCCCGTAGACAGGTGTGGATCCATGCCAGGGTAGTCAGGCACCGACATGAACAGCCCATGTGTGGAGAAGGGAAGCTAGTGTGGAGCAGCTCCACACACACTGGAGCTGCCTCAAGTGAAGTTTGTCCTTGCTCTCTCCCTTCTATTCCCAGACAGGGTCTTATCCTGTAGTTCTGTGTGACCGTGACTCACCAAGTAGCCCTGGCTGGTCTTGAACTCACAGGACTCAACTCAAGGGCGTGAGCCACCCTGCCTGACTTAGGCCTTGCTTTGTAAAGAGCGACCCACCCACAGT
Organism: Cricetomys ansorgei; assembly: GCA_026225945.1. NCBI lineage: Eukaryota > Metazoa > Chordata > Mammalia > Rodentia > Nesomyidae > Cricetomys > Cricetomys ansorgei. The sequence continues at coordinate 10,258,946 of JAMJFZ010000182.1, read as the reverse complement.
GTCCCTCTGCCATCTGTCAAACACAGTAGTTTTCTGATGTCTTCGGGAAATCATTGCCTGCAGAGGAGACGGGGCACGGGCAGGAGCTCCCGAGGGCCACACTTCACTGGGAGAAGACGCTGTGGCAGGAAGACCCCATCCTCTGAGACGCATGAAGTGTAGTGGGGGTGCTGTGGAGGTGTGGAGGGAGCCTGCGTTGCCCTTCTTCTGCTGATGGGAGCAGGGGTAGAGTCAAGTCAGGCAGTGGTCTGTTGCCTAGAGAATCTTGGGCCATGGAATAAACACAAGGGATACTGAAGCTGTGGAGGACTATGGGTGAGGGAGCCAGACACTGTGCATGGTCACTGTGGCAGTTTTTCTATGGAGTAGTATCTTCTGACCAGGAGGAGTTGAGGGACCAGATGGGTGAAGCCTCCACTTTCCTGGCACTACAACCAACCACTGGAGGCTGGATGACAAGGGTCGCTCCTCTAGGGTACAGCACAATAAAAATCTAGGCCAAACCCCTCAACTACTTGGGACCTCTCTGGGACTCCATTTTCCTACCCTAGCGGCCTGCTCCCAGTCCCCCTCACCTCTGTTCATCCCGCTGAGCCACTCAGTGGCTGTCAGGGAGGGCTGGGCAGCTGCAGTGGGCGGGTAGATGTCCTCCTGGTAGGATTCTGACTGCAGGAGAAGTGGAGGCAGTGAGGGCAGTACTGAGCCTTGGAGTCCAGCTCCCCCACCTCGGCTGGATGAGGAGCCCCGGCCGGAAAACAAGGTCTCTCCTGGGGTACAGCGGCTCAGGGGCAGAGGCAGGAGCAGAACCAGCCTTCCAGGTCCCAGGGCTGGCATACTGACCCTGAGAAGGGCTTTCCCTGCCGGAGCCTCCCTCGGACACCCTGTGGCTCCCACAGCTGAGGATCTGGGACTCTGATCCCCCGGTTTTGTGTTCTTCAAGGTGGGTACTCCCGAAGACCGCACCACCACACTTACCCTCCGGGGTACTATCATGGACACGGGCTCAATTAGGCTTTTGGTTGTGATCAGCTTGTAGAAGCGGAAGATCTCACAGGAAGACACATCAAGACCTCTCTTTGGCATGATACCTGTGGCATGTGGCCAAGAAGAGACGAGAAGTCCTGGCTGGGCTAGGGCTGCAGAGACCCATTGTGGAGGGCGAAGGAAGGGTGCATACTCATGGTCAGAGACAGCCCTGCTCCCCGTATCTCAGTGAATAGCTCCTGAGCAACAGCTGTGCTGGGCTGCCCAGAGTTGAAGCATTCCGTTACCAGACTCTGCCTCTACCTTAAAGGTTTCATCATTTTAGCGGGGCGTGAAGATGGTCTATTCCGCTCAAAGGTCCCCACCTCCATCTTTGCAGGTCTAGAACCCAAACACTTATTTTCTGTTTTATTTTATTTTTTTTGTGTTTTTGAGACAGGATCTCATGAAGCCAAGGCTGTCCTCAAACCTGCTATGTACAGAGAACTCCCGGCCCTCCTGCTTCCGTCTCTTGAGCGCTTAGATTACAGGCGTGTGCCACAACGCCGAGTCTCATTTGTTTTCTGAGGCAGGGTCTTGCTGTTATACAGTCCAGGCTGGCCATACAACTCCCGATACTCAGGTCTTGGACTCCCAAGCCTGGGATATACACACGTGTCACTATATCTGGCTTTAAAATGCTCCTAATATGGCCACTCCAGTTATTTTTCTTTTTTTCCTTTTGTTTGTTTGACACGAGGTCCCACCCACATGAGCCTGCCACGATCTCAGACTTGCAGTGTATTAGCTGGGAGTGACCTTGAACTCCTGATTCTCTCTCCCCAGAGAGAGGTGGGTACCCAGTGCCTCGACTATTTTAGGAGTCTGGTAACACAAAAGGCGCCACCGGATGCAGCCCCTTGGACTTCCAGCGCCAAGCGCCCCAACAGGCCCTGCTCGTCACAGCTCATACAGTCTGTGGCACTGACGCTGGCAACAAAGAATGGATGGATACAGCCCACACATTAGATGACGTCCGACATCTCTCTGCACTAAGGCCCAGGCCTGCGGCCCGGACCCCACACGGCTTTGGAGTCCACTCACCGATCCCCTTCTGTGGGTTGTAGGAGCGGTACTCAGTCAGGTAGTTCAGGTAAGGCTTCTCAGTGCTCACCTCATAGTAGCGGATGTTCCCGTCTCCCTGGGAAGGAACCAGGGAACCGAGAGGGTCAGTGCTGGCCCCCGTGACGGAGGAGCAAGACGTTGACTTTCAGAGTAGACAGCTGATGAACCCATCTCATACAGGGACACCAGGAGCTCCGGCCTTGCCAGTTCCCAAGGCTAAGTCCCTGACCAACAATCCCAGCCCCACCTATGTCTCTTTAGTGCAGAAGCCCTGGGAACACCCCCACATGACAATCACTAAGGAAGTCAGGGTGGCTGGCCTCAGAGACGACCCTGTAGCTCTCAGCTCTGGGGAGATTTCCAGTTGTCAGAGTCACTTGGAGTTGCTGGCATACTGAGTAGGGAACAGAGGTTCTAGATATAGAACATCCCCACCCAAGAAGATCTGCTCTGTTTCAAAGACACTCCTGTTGGGAACCACCACCTGGACCAGGAGTTAGGGAGGAACAAGCTTGGGTGTGTGTGGGGCCACAAAGCCTTGGCTTCAGGTTGCCCTAGGGAGCTGGGGAAGGGGCAAATGTTCTTTCACAGAAGAGGCTAGCTGTTGGTGCCTGACCCCACCCTGCACCTCCAAGGACCCTGGGTTATTTTCTGACCATCCACAGAGCTAAGCTTAGGCTATTTCTGCCTCCTGTATTGGGGGTCCAGAGGGCTTCTCCCTCCTGTGCCAGGCTGACCTTCCCCACAATGTACAGCATGCTGGTGTCCGAGTCGTAGAAGGGGAACAACACACCCGAGGAGCCGTCCAGATCCTCCTCTGTGAGGGGCACAGACAGGTTGTCCTGCAAGGGAAGGGAGACCACCAAGGCCTGAGGGTCATTCCCGGAATCCCCAGTGGTGCTGAGATTCAAATCGCTGCCCTGGATTCTGAGTGTGTCATGAGAGAGTGTGAAACAGAAGGCCTGCTTTTGTGTGCTATGCACATGTTTTGGAACGAGGTCCTAGTCCTTAAGACCCACCTGTGGATTATTTTTTGGTGGGAATGCCATTTTAAAGGCAGTACTGCTCTGCCTCATTTTGCCAGCCTTTTATGAAACAGTTTATTTTTACTTTATGTGTATGGGTGTTTTGCCTGCAAGTCTGTGTACCGGGTGCATGCAGTGCTCAAGGAGGCCAGAGAGGGCGCCAGAGTGTCTGAAACTGGAGTTACAGTTGTGAGCCGTCACGTGGGTGCTGGGAACCAAGCCCCAGTCCTCTCCAAGAGCAACTGGTGGTCTAGCCCCTGAGCTATTCTTCTCAGCACTTTGCCTTTAACAAATCTTTAAAAAAAATTTTTTTTTGAGACAGGGTTTCACTCTGTAGTCCAGGCTAGGCTTGAACTCAAAGCAATTCTCCTGCTTAGAATTATAAACATGACTTAACCACATCTGGATTTATTTTTTCCTTTTTCCAGCATTGAAAATTAAATCTAGAGCTTCATGACACCAGGAAAACACTCTACCACTGAGCTATATCTGTAAGTCTCTTTTAAAGTTTTTATTTGAAAACTGGGAGACGGTTCAGAGGCTGGTCTTGAACTTGCTGTCCCTGTCCCTAACCTTCTCCAGTACATAAGTTCTCATGTGCCAGACCTGACCTCTATATGTAGCAAGAGGGAACCTCAAACTCTGGTCCTCCTGGCTTCATGTCCAAGTGCCAAGCCTGGCTTTCTGTTTATTTTAAGAAATGAAGAGCAGGGCTCAGAAAGGGGAACAATCTGTCTTGTCTCTCAGACACTCCACCAATGCCAGTGGATAGCACAAAACAGCGAGGCCAGGTTGGGGGTTGGCTTAGGGTAGAGGAGCAGAAGCCCTGTATTCTGCTCTCAGCACCTCACTGCCCGACAGAAGGGCGCTGCTCACAGTCCTTCCGTCCACAGTGGACTACTGTCTCTTTCCAGCTGCCCCCCATGCCCAGAGACCCTCCTGGGATCCCACCTCTCTCCTGAATGATGAAGATGCAGGAGGCAGCTGGTCTGATGAGCTGTCACATCTGTCACTCATCTCTGGCCCCCATCCCTACTGTCTGTTAGTGTGAGGCTCAGTGAGGGTGGTGGGGAGGGCAGGTGGAGTCTCACCTGGTCCCACAGGGCCATCTGCCGGTTGTTCCAGCGGGATGTACCTGTGGACAGCAGCTTCTTCATGTTCCCCAGGAACAGCACTTTGTTGGCCCGGTGCCCCTTGTAGCTGGCTTCCTGCAGGGAAGTGTGGCCAGTGTTGGAGAGCGGTGGGGATTTCCAGCTGCATGTGGGATGGGGTGCTTGCCTCCCCACTTGGCTCCCCATATAACCCTGCTTGCAAGGTTTCCTTCCATCATCTGTGGAGACACTTGGCACACCTCCTCCAGGAAGCTGTCCTGGGTCCCTCCCTTCACATGAAATATCCCCCATTCTGTTGCAAGAGCTGCTTCTGAGTAGAGTCTAGGCAAACCTGTGCCCTCTCCATTCCTTTTTTGAGACAGGGCCTTAAGACCTACGTGGCTGGCCTTGAACCCTCACTCCTCCCGGATCAGTGAGGCAGAGGACATTTGCACTGAATCTTGAATTGTCCTATTTAGCTCTAGTGAGGAAGAATGAATGGTCCACTGCAGCTCTGAGCAAACAGAGGCTCAGAGAGCAGAAAGTGCTGGCTCAGGCCAGCGACAGAGCTGAAGCACCCTGGCCAGCTTTGAGGCCGGAACAGGTTTACAGCCCACAGCCATCAGGCAGGTCATTTCCTTTCTCTGGCCTTAGTTGTCTCATCTGTAAAGTGGATACAGCTATCTCAACATCCCCCTCAGCCCCAGAATGCTGAGGCCTTCTACGGATGCTGCCTACAGGGACTGAGCGTCTGACAACGCTGTCACCCCATTCTCAAAGCATCCCCGAACCCTGGTCCATCACCAACCTGGAGGACAATCCCTAGTCGGGGGTCGACAACCCGAATCTTGCGGTCCTTACAAGTGGTGGCCAGCAGGCTGCCGTTGGTGTTGAAGGACATGGAGAGGATCACGTCTTGATGACAGGTGATCGTCCTCACCGGGCTTGCAATGGCAGACTCCTTGGTGTCCAGGTTCCACACCATTACCTGCTCAGCAGAGTGCTGGCTCTGAGCACGTACCACTCACCAGCCCCCAGGCACACCGCGGCAGGCAGCAGTGAAACACAGTACCCCCAGAAGGGAAGACGCAGCTGGCGAGAGGGGCGTGGCTGAGGCTCTAAGTGCTTCAGGGATGCTGGGACTCAGGCTGTTTAGCAGTAGAAGAAAACCACCACCCGCCATGGAGCAAGGAAGCGTGTATACTGGTGTGGTCTGGGGGATGGGGGTCAGTCAGGAGCAGCATGCCCCACTTTCTGTGCAAAACCAGGGGTACCGAAAGAACTCGTGGCCACAGCCTAAAGGGCGAGTAGCAGCCCTGGAGACACACACACACCCACATCAACAGATGAACGTTCTGACCAGAACCTTCCAACAGCTTCTAGCTCTTTTGGATCTACATGAGAAGTCCCTGAGGTCCCAATCCTCATCGAGTCAGCAGAGAAGAGCTGAAAAATCACTGCGATGGCCCCACCCACCCACTCTGCAGACCGGTGCTCAAGTCCCAAGGAGAATCATGGGACATTCCCACGCCAGTCAGAGTAGGCCCCTAGTCTCTGGTGCTGGGAACTGCCTCGGGTCTCCAAGGCCCAAGGCCTCAGGGCACTAGGTGGAGATGGGGAAGAATCTGGTGGGCCCAGCACCCCCCACCCCGTCCAGGCAGACTGCAGTGGATTGAGATGCGCCCGAATCCTATCTCCCTAGAATTTCAAGTGGGAATTATTTGGCAACAAGGTCTTAACAGATGTAGTTAGTCGACATGAGGTCACAACAAACGAGGGGGGCTTCTCAATCTAACGACAGGTATTATCCTTATGTAAGGAGGTGGGATGGACAGGGACGTACCCCTCCTGGGCTATGAAAGCAGAGGCCAGGATGACTGGAGGTGAGGGGTGCCACCCAGCCTGTGGAAGCGGTAGGTCGCCAACACCCTGCCTGAGTCTTTCTAGTCCTTAGAGCTGCCAGAGAAGCTTCTAGACAAGTGCCAGTGTGTGGGGCTCTCTGCCCAGGGGCTCAGGCTCACCTTGTAGTCATAGCCGGAGCTGAAGAGGATGTTGGCAGCCGTGGGGTGCCACTCCACCAGCCCCACCCTGCGGGCATGGCCCACCAGCTCCTTCCTGTAGGCTGTGAGGTTCCTTGTCAACAACTGCTTGGGGATCTTCCAGATCTTAATCTGGAGGGAAGACACAGGCAGCGGTGTGAGCCGAGGGCATCTCGGGGCTGCAGCTGTCCTCAGCCTGGTGTCTTGCAAAAGGGCCCCCTTGTTACTCTGCATCACCACCTCCACCCAGTGGAGGAAACTGGAGCCTCCCCAAGGTCCTCCTCCAAGCAGGGCTGACCCTGATCAAAAATGAAGCTCCATTCCCTGCCCCGGGGACCATGACCCGAGGCGAGCAGGCAGGGCGGCCTGAAGATGGAAGGGGCTGCCATGACAAAGGCTAAGGTCTCCATCATGGAGCCACAGGGAGAGCTGCACCGGGACGCGGAGGCCAGCCGGTGCTGTGTGCGTGTTCCTTCCGTTCTGCTGGGTTCTCAGGCTCCACACCAGCGTTCATATCATGTTCCACAAAGACATGCAGGTTTCCCAGGAGGCTTTGCACGCAGCTCAAGGACATTCATTTCCTGGTTTTGGTGTTAAGATCAGGCCATGAACTTTACTTGCTCTACCCATACGACACAGAGCTGAGCCTGGGGTGGGGCTGGAGGCAGACAGGTTCTGGGCTCCTGTGCCCTGAAGGAAGTGGCACCTCCCTATCCTGGGGAGCACTTGGCACGCATGCGTTTACACAGACTGGGTCTGCTGCCACCCCAGGTGCCACCATCAGAAGAGACAGCAGCAGGTCAGAAGCCTTTCAGGAAGGCCTGGCAGGGTGTGGTGGCACACACCTGTGATCCCAGCACTAGGGGGATCTGCGGTGGGAGAACTGAGTCCGAGGTTAGCTGGGCTATACTGTGAGACCCCATGTCAACAAACAAAACCAAAATAAAAAGCAAAAACAAAACAGAACCCCTCCAAACCACACCTACTTATGTCCCAACAAAGATCTTCCAGGGGATTTTAGAGCTGGCCCGAAAAGGTGGAGGTCAAGCCCCACCTCCATCTTGGAGAAGCCCCACTGTCCAGGGACGGCTGCGTGCTCAGGCCTGACCACCCCTTTGTCCTTATTTGTCTCAGCATCTCTTACATCAAACTCTCCGCTTTGAGACAAAGTCTCGCTTTACAGCCCAGGCCGGCCAGGAGCTTGACCGCTTCCTGCCTCAGCCTCCCAGGCATGTGCGACCCCATCCACCCCTTAGAAGGTTCTGCCTGTGGTCTCCTGCTTCCCAGTCTGCCGCCTTCCATAACGCTTTCTCCTTCCCCTTTTGCCTGAGCCACCAGGCAGCTCTGAGCCAGGGTAGGAACTGAGATCTGCATTGCGCTACTGATATCTGCCGTCTGAGGCCGGTTCTCCTGAGGGAAGTGGCACAGTCTGGGGAGGACAGGCTCTGAAGTCAGACAGGCCTGTCTGAAGCTAGCTCTGCGGCCTGGGCTGTGGAACCTTGGGCAAGCTGCTACGCTTCTCTGATCCTCAGCTTTTCTATGAGAGAAAGACCCTGCTCTCTGCTGGGAAGACTGACGGGGTCAGCCAGTGTGGTAAAGGCAGGAAACAGTGGGGTCACAGAGAGCTGACTGTGCGGACAGCCTGGGAGTCAGTTCTCTCCTTCCACCGCGTGGTTCTGGGGGGGTGGAACTCAGGTTGTCAGACTTGGCAGGAAGCCCCTTGACCCACGGAGCTGCCTCTCGGGCCCACCTATGCTTTATTTGTTCACGACTGGGCCTTTTGTTTTAAGTCACAACCAGTGTGTCTTTGAAGCAGGTGCCAGAGGGAGTATAGATCACGCTGAACATGGCGGGGAAGGCATGTGCTCCTGGCGTGGAACCTAAGCTCAGAAACCCACCGGAGGCTGCGTAGTGAAGACGGCCATGCTCCCGGCTTCTCAGGAGGCTGGGGCAGGAGGATGGCTTCAATCTAGGAGTTTGAGATCAGCCTCAGTAACACAGAGAGCTGGCCTCTTGAGGTGGTTTGGGGCCTACCTTCACAGAGGCCCTCCCTTGTCCGATTCATCCACTGTGATGTGGTCTTTTCTAGTCTCACAGCATGTCACAGGCCCCTAAGGACAGAGCTCCCCTCGAGAACATGAGTCTCGCTGGGTCTTCATGAGATGGGCAGACGCTATTACACCCATTTTATGGGAAGGAAAACTGAGGCCCACCGCAGGCGTCTTGTGCCCCAAGCCCTACATATCCATGATATGTAGCTGTTCGAAAAACAGAGCAGGTGACGGACACCGAAGGACCCGCCAGCCATCCCCTGTAAGCTCTGGTACTCACCGTGGCATCTTCAGAACAGGAGGCAATCTCAAAGTCATCAAAAGGGTTCCACTTGATGTCCAAGACGTTCCCTCTGTGCCCACAGACCTTGGGGTAGTGAGGGTCCAACTTTCCGGTCTGTAAAACAGAGTCCCAGGCATTGGAGAGGTGGCAGGTCAGTCACCCCCGAGTAAGCAGGAAGGGGCAGGACTGCGGGACCCCACCCCCCACGCCCCTGTGACCCCTGGGGGATCGCTTTCCTGAACCTTCCTGTCCTCCTGCGCACAGGGATGATATAATGGGGGTTTCACAGGCTGGACTGAGGGCCACACGAACGGTCCAGCCCGGTGCCCAGGGCCCAGCAGGCGCTCGGCACGGGCATGTTCCTTCCCGCGCAGCTGCAGAGACTAACTCGGTACAGCCCTTTCTGAAAACGGCCTGGCAGTTCCTCAAAAGTTCAGTGCTCCGGTACCATGTGACCCAGAGCCAGCAGTGCTGAGACAGATGAAACCATGGATCCACTTGAAACTCATTCATTAGTGTCCACAGCAGCACTGTCTGTGACAACCCAAAAACTGGAGGCAACCAGGCCCACCAAGTGACGAATGGGATACGCGGTGCCCAGCACGGTTGGGTGACGGAATATTACTCAGCAAGGAAAAGGAGCACAGCGAAGGAACCTGAAAGCATCCTCCTAAGTGAAAGAAATGGGCACAAAAAGCCACTTGTCAGCAGGTGAGGTGGTACACACCTGTGACCCTGGTGCTTGGGAGGCTAGGCAGAAAAATTAAGAGCTGAGGCCAGCTTGGACCCAAACAAACATAAAATCAGATGCTGCTTAGGCATTGATGGTGTATGCCTACCGTCCCAGAAACTTAGGAGGCTGAGGCAGGAGGGTCTCTCGGGCTTGGGAATGAGAGGAAGCCTGGAAGGAAGCTTCGGCCACACAGTGAGGCAGTCACACACGTGTACATGTGCACAGTGGTCTTCGGACGATGTGCAGGTATGTGCGAGCAGTTCAGTGCTGACCCGTACCTGACAGCAGAATCCTGATTACCGCATTCGGAAAGCCCAGAGCCAAGGGCGGGGGTGGCTCCCTCCCTCTCATCCCCTTCTTTCCTTTCCTTCTGTTTTTTTTTTTTTTTTTTTTAATTTAATTCATTTTATGTGTGTGTTTTGCCTGCATGTGTGTCCCATGGGGGCCAGAAGAGGGCGCTGAATCCCTGGGGACTGGAGTCAGATCACTGCGACCCGTCCTGTGAATCCTAGGGATCAAATCCAGGACCTCTAGAGGAGCAACCGGTGCTCCAGCCCTGCTCCCAGTGCGCATGCTGGTTTTGAGACTGTCTCTCTTTTGGTTCAGGCTCCACACGTGGCCAAGAAGGATGGCCTTGAACTCTGGATCTTCTCAACTGCGCCTTCTCAGTGCTAAGATGGGAGGCAAGGGTGGCTACCCTCTTCTACCATGCTCAGCTCATTTTGATGTATTTATTTCTTGGTCTGATTATTATTTTACTGTTTTTATTTTTAATTTTTTTTTTTTTTGAGACAGTCTCATTCTTTCTATAGCCTAGGCTAGCCTGGAACTCACGGCAGTCCTCTGTCTCAGCTTCTAGAGTGTTAGGACTGCGGGCGTATGCCACCGTGCCCCTCCCTCCCCTCATTCCTCTCTTGCCTCCTCCCTTCTCCTCCTCCCTCTCTGTTAGATGTTATGGACATTATTTGACACATTTGAAAAACAATGTCTCAGATAAAATGTTATTAAACTTACTGGTTGGCTTTATATAAGAAATATGCTAAGAAAATACCAAGTATTTTGGGGCAAAGAGCTGTTACGCATGTAACTTACTCTCAAATGGTTCAGTCAAAACACACATGAAGCCAAGCTTGGTGGTACAGGCCACTTATGAGTCTGAAGCAGGAAGACCACAAGTTCAAGGCCAGCCTGGGCAACTTTGTGTGTCTCTAAATTTGACAACGTAGAAAACAGGGTAGGAACTATCACTCAGAGGTAGAGCACCTGCTAGCACACTGGAGACCCTGGGCTCAGTCCTTCCTAGCACAGAGGAATAAGGATGTGCGCACACACACACTTGACAAATGCGAGCTGGGTCACTCATTACTGATGTGTGAGGAGGTGGGAACAGGCTACCTTTCTCTATCCAATGGCTCTGCCTTCATGGTTAGAAACAGCAGCCCCCTGGACAGGACAGGCAGGTCATGCTCCACAAGGCCTCCTGTAAGAGACCTGTCTTAGCTACCAGCTCCTTGCCCAGCCTCCAGGCCATTCTCTGCACTGTTCTCAGAGTACCCTGCCCCCTCCCCCCACATATATATGCCATGTTGCTCAGGCTGGCCTTGAATTCCTGACCCTCCCACTTCCACATTTCATGAGCCGGGATTCTGGGACTTGACAAGTAAGCACCATTACAACTGGCTTTCAAGGTAAGGCTTTGAGAATTAAAATCCGACCAAACCATGCATCCGCTTGCACCTGGCAAGTCCCTTCCTCGGGCTTGAACTGTAACCATCTCTGAACTGTATCCTGGCAGGACCACAAAGGGTTAAGTGAGACCTTGTGTGCAAAGAGCCCCGAGGGGAGGAGCTGAAGTCAGGGCAGCTACACCAGTGACAAATATTCTGTATCTCCAGGCTGAGAGCAGAACCAAAAGAAAACACACTGGCAGCTGTGGCTGCACGCAGAGGCACAGGCTTCTTTTTACGTCATCATTTTCTTCTTCCCTTTTTTTTTTTTTTTGAGATGGGATCTTTTATAGCCCAGGCTGGCCTTCAACCCATTATGTAGTCAAGGCTGGTTTTGCACTTTTAATCCTTGCCTCTGTCTGCTTCATAAGGGCTGGGGTTATACGCATGACAGTACCATCTTTGTTATTTTTTTTAAGGCAAATTTGCAAAAATTTGGCAATTAAAAAAAGACATTTATTTCTGTAATTCCAAAGGCAGAGGCAGAAGGACTAGGTTGAATATAGTCTGATTTACAAAGCAAGTTCCAGATCAGCCAGGCATATGAAGTGAAAGCTCGTCTCCAACGACACAAACAAAACTACATTTCTGAAAAGATGGCCCTTCTAGGATTAGCCAAAAATTTGTTCTACGAGTTCAAAGCATTTCAGAGAGTAGGAATGGTGAGCACACAGACCAGCCTTTCTAATGCTGTACCTGTGGCAGGCATCATTAATGGAGCACATTACTCTCAAACACAGACTAGAAGAGGGATGCCCTCAGGGTCAATGGGACTCAGAGGAACAGAGCCACGCTAGAGCCCCAGGCCTCTGCGCAGTAAATTGAAGTGAACGTCTAATGAATTTCCTGTGCTCGGAGTTCTAGTCTTCTCTGAATTGTGCCCTGGATCCCCTTCTTACATTCTTTCCCTTTTCTTGTACCATTTCCTGGGTCAAAGGGCATGGCAGTACAGAATCTTTTGCTACAGGCCTGATTGTTCTGGGCCTTCTCTGGCCCAATGCCATGCCCTCATTTCTGCCCTTCAGGTTTCTCAGGAAATTCTAATTGTCAGGCAAGTCTTGGGCCAAACCTAGGCAAGCGGCCAAGAAGCTGCTAATCCACACCCTCACCTCCTGCAGAGCCTTGGGCTTCAGGGCTAGGTTGGCCATGGGGCTGAACTCCTCTGGGGCCCCGGAGAGCAGAAACCCCATCAGCCCATTCCCCTCGTCAGCCTTCAGGCACTGGCTGTTCACTCAAGACCCAGGGCATTAGCGACATTAGTTAGTTTGAAGCTATTGACCGGGCTGCTAAAAGCCTGCCTGGGGAGGGAATTTATAATCAGGAGGCCATTTCCACCTTTTTGATCAGCACTCAGCCAGGGATGGGACACTGGTTTACTGGGGCTTTTTAAGTCAGGGGTGACACAGCTGCCTCTCTCAGACTCCAGAGAGGCCTGACTGGCTAAAGGAGCTGGCTGCCAGGACTGTGTAGGCCTACAGGCCACCAGGGGGCTCCCCTGAGGCAGGTAGAGAGGGCAGGAAGTTAGGATCCCCAGAGAAAGGGTGGGGGTGGGGCAGTGACAGATCCAGTTGCTGGGATGGGGAGGTCTACACAGGGGCATGGCTCCACCTACAAAGTAACTTAACTGCTTCAACCCCTTCCCCCCACTCCACTGCAAAGTGGAGACCGGGAGGCAAGGGTGGAAGTCACACAGTATCTAGTTCAGCGGAATCCCGCTTCCTGTATTGAACCCCTGCTGTACCACCCATTACTGTTCAAGTTGGGCTGATGAGTTCTGCTCAGGGCCTTGGTTTCTTCCTCCATAGATCAAGGGTGGCAAAGAATTCACTCGAAGTGGGGGTGTGAGGAGAAATGAGCAGATATGGGCCGAGAACTTGGCTGGGACATAATGCTTCACAAGCCAGCCTGCGTTGTTCTGCCTGAGCCTATCGCAGCTATCCAATGAAAGCTTTGTAGGGTGCTGGGGCGGGAACCAGGGTGTCATACATGCTAAGCGCCTTCACTACCACTGGGCTACACCCAACACACACCCAACTTAATTGTTGCTTTGGTGTATTTCAGGGCCTGGGGATATACTTAGTGTGAGAACAAACTGTTCCGAGGGTGGAGGGGAAGTTAAACATGCACACACATGTGCACACACACATATACGTGAGCACATGTACACAATATAACCACATACAGGCATACATGTATGTACAAACATGGGTGCATACACACATGCATATACATGTGTATACACTTGCATACATGCACGCAGAAGACTCGGAGACAGATATGCATGAATATATATACACACACAGAAGGACACACAGATGCATGCACACAGATACCAACAGACACACACATACATGTGCCCAGGAACGCACATACACGACGCTCCCTACACAGGCTTAAGAAGGGTCAGTCTGCTCTGAGAGCCCAGTGAACTGTCCGTTCCATTTCCTCTAGTCCAGCACAGTCATGGTATCCATCTGGCCCCTCGACCTGGGCCCCTGTGATCTGGTCCCCATACAGTAATATCCCAGGGCTTACCTCCTGGGCTTGCCTGCCTTCTCCTTTCTTCCTCTACACCTCACCCAAAGTCCACATCCCCAGCACCCTGGGAGGCTCTGGTACAGGTCCAGAAGCCCATCCCTCCTACTCCTGTCTGGAGGCTCCAGGCAATTTCTGCCCACACCTTGCCGTTCCCCTTTGTCCCCCAGCAGGCTTTGGTTGCCAAGGCTACAGGGTAGGTTGTGAAACTCACCCTCTGGCCTCCCTCCAGAAGCTCAGTGCACAAAGCATAGGGGAGAGGCCCTGACTTAGGTGGCACCCCGCCTGGGCCTTGAATCTCTGCTTGGGACAGCCTAGCACCCTGGTAACACTTGGGACAGGGGGCTGTGGCAAGGTCAGACACCTTCCATGCTGGGATCTCCTTGACTTCTCTAGGGCATTGAGGCTACTTTGCTTCTAATTCCTGTCCCTGACACTTCTCTGGGCCTGGCCTGACCTGGCTGCAACCCCTGGTAACCAGTGAGGAACCAGTAAATAAACAGCCAGTGTTCTGCAGCAGCAGGGGCTTAAGAGAACAGGAGGCCTTCTAGCCACACCCAGCTCCTGGCTTTTCATTTACAGCTCACAGGGCCCCAGCAGCCCTGAATCTGAACTAGGGGAAATACTTTCCCCCCAGCAGATGAGTATGGGTAAGGCCCCAGCATGCACAAATACTCCTTCAGCCACTATGATAAAGGGATGGACGGCTGTGCTGTTGAGTTCTTGGGATGGAGAACAGGTGGGTTCCTGTCCCTTTCTCTGCCTTTAGCGCCTGCTCAGAAATACTGGGTGTGGTCAGGTGTGGCAGCACACACCTGTAATCCTAGCCTTTGGGAGGCTGAGGCAAGGAAGACCACAAGCTTGAGGCTAGCCTGGGCTCCATGGGGAGGCCCTGACCTAAAGATAAAAGGAAAAAGGCAGGATGTCCAATTAATTTTGTCTGTCAGATGCTCGACAAAGGTGAGCTTTTAAGTGGTTCTCATGCAAGACTGTAATTACTTGGGGAAAATGACTGTCGCTAATCATGGTGGCTCACACCTGTAACCCCAGCACTCGAGAGGCCGAGGCAAGAGGACTGCCTTTGCTTCAAGGCCACCTGGGGCTACATAGTCAATTTTAGACTAGCCTGGGCTACGATACTAGGCCTTGTCTCAATACCCTCCTCCCACCCACCGAAAAGAGAAAGACCTATGAAAAGTTCAATTTGTTTTGTTTTTAAGGTAAGGGTCTTACTATGTAATCCCAGCTGGTCTTAAAATTCTCAGCAATCCTCCTGCCTCATCCTCTGGAGCGCTGGATAACAGGTGCGTGCCACCACATCTATCCTGCAGTTTCTGAAAACGTGAAGTGCACAACTATCTTACGATCCAGCAACTGTCTTGGGCATTCATTCACCCAGGGAGGTGATTGCCAGCAGCTTCCCTCAGAACAACGCTGAACTGGAGTTGACCAAGTTGATGGTTTGGTTTTGTTGTGAGACAGGGTCTCCCTGTGTAGCCCAGGTTGGGGTTATTCTTCTGTTTCAGCTTCCCAAGCACTGGGATTACAGGTGTGGGCAGTATTTCTAAACTACCAAGTGGTGTGTGTGTGTGTGTGTGTGTGTGTGTGTGTGTGTTGCTAGGATGTGGGCCCACTGCCTCATGTATGCTAGGGAAGGACTCCCTGCCAGCTTCATCCCTAGCTCTTACTAGATAGCTTTTAGTGAGAGAACAGTTAAAATACCCTATTAAGACAAGAAACTGAGCCGGGTGGTGGTAGTACACACCTTAATCCCAGCACTCAGGAGGCAGAGGCAGGCAGAACTCTGTGAGTTCAAGACCAGCCTGGTCTAATTAGAGCAGCCCCTTAGAGACCTAGTTTGTCGTTCCTGATGGCTGAGAGTCAAGAAACTTCAAGAAAACTCATAGAACCAACATTGCGTACAGGGATAATGTGTGTTTTCTGAAATGCATCTCAAACAAGGATGTTGAAAGCAACAAATGAAGAAAGAAAGAAAAAAAAATCCAGGCATGGTGGTATACACCTGTAATCTCAGCATTTGGGAGGCAGATCATCACAAGTAGGAGGCTGGTCTGGTTTATACAGAGAGCTTCATGTTAGCCAGGGCTCAAAGCAAAGCGAAGCAAAGCAAACCAAATAAAAAAAGCAACAACTATTTGGGTGTGGTAGCACATGCTTTTAATCCCAACGCTCAGGAGGCAGAGGCAGGAGGATCTCTGTGAGTTCCCGGCCAGCCTGCTCTACGTAGTAAGTTCCAGTCCAGCCAGGGTTACATAGAGACCCCATCCAAACACCCCCTAAAACAAAACAAAACAAAACAGCAACAATGAACTCTGTTTATTTATGGCCAGAATGTTTATAGCCTTGAGTTTAATGTATCAGTGTTCCTTCCTCATCTGTAAACAATATATCTCAGAACTTCATTTCCAGAAGAATATTCTCTCTCTTTTTTAAAAGATTTATTTATATGAGTGCTCTATCCACACAAACATCTGCATACCAAAAGAGAGTATCTGGTCCTGTTATAGATGGGCGTAAGTCACCATGTGGGTGCTGGGAAGTGAACTCAGTACCTCAGGAGCCATCTCTCCAGCCCCCAAAGAAAACTCTTTAAGAAAAATAACCCAGCTCATGTATCTTACTTAGCTTTAAACTTTAAATTTTAAGCTTGCTTTGTCTTTAAATCTTGTAAATTACAACCTTTGAGGGCTGTATCGGCATTCGAACATATGCCCAGCTGCCACAGACAGGTAAAGGAGACTTTCTCAGAAAAGCCCGCATGTTGTGGAGTGCCCTGCCCCTTCTTGATAGTTGCCCTGCTATATATGTTACAAGCCCCCTAACCCATCTTTGCTCTGACTGAAAGTATCAGTGATCCCTGAGAAGAGGTCCCTAAGGGGGAAGGGAAGTCCTCAGGCTGCCTGTAAGTGGGCTGGGCTGCGCCTCCTTGCCTCCGCTGACCCAGCAACCTGGATGGATTTCCAGTGAACCATGTGTCTGAGTGGAAACAGCCAAGAAAGGGGTACAGCTCAGAGCTACACTGGAGTACTTGCTGATGGACTCCAGATCTTCAGGTTCAGTACCCATGACAAATGATGGAGCGGGACTGTCGGGTCCTATGTACCCAGCCTTAAAATGGAGCATTGAAATGGAGAGCAGGTCAGCACTGGTCAGGGGCCAAGGGAGGAAGTGGAGTGGTGAGAAGTAGCTGTTCAACGGAAGGGCAGGGAGAGGTCTGTGGGATGACACATTTGCTCTACAGTGACCTGGGCATCATGAAGGCTGTGATACTGAACTACAGCACTATTGGTAGTGGGGATTAATAAAGACCCTCAAGATCTCATTGTACTGTTTCATACACATGCTTGTGAATCTGCAAGTATCAAAAACAAAAGCTGCAAATGAGGGCTTGCCGCCAAGACCACATGAGAGAAGGCGAGGCTCCAGCGTGCACACACACACACAGGGAAAACGACTGTGGTTTATCTGAAATACCTAGCTTCAGAGAGCTGCCAGATCTGGGTAGGCTGGGAATGCAGATGCCTGGCTGCACTTGGACCTTCTGAACCAGCGTCTTCATGGTCCCACAGAGGTGTGACGGGCTCATGGGTGGCACCAGCTGCTGTGCTTGTTTTCATGGGAGCCCAAGACTTGTCCCGAGCTATGCGTGAGACTGCAAAAAGCCCAAAGGACACTGGGTGGATGGTATAAATGCTATAATTACAGCACTGAAGAGGGCAGAGGCAGGAGGATCAGAGTTCAAGGACAGTGTAGGCTAAAAGAGACCGCTTCAAAGAATTAGGGGTTGGGGGGGAGGAAGAATTCATAAATCTTATCTAAGACCATGCTATATAGAAAAACCGAGTTTTAACTCTTGGGTGGTTTCCTAGTGGAATCAGATGAACCCAGACTCCCCGTGGGCTCAAATCACCTTCCTGATAGTCTCAGCCTGGCTCCTGGTCGGACCTCACCTCCACCCCCCGCCCCTAATTCCCACCTCAGGGTCTTTGCACTCCTGGTTCTGCATGAACACTTCCTTTAAAGTCAAAGCCACTGTTTAGGGGCACTCTCCAAAGAAGGCCTTCCTGGACTGTCCTGTGTGGAGCAGGCCATCCCGAAACCCGTGTTAATCTATCACGCAAACCTGATATTCACATGTTGATATTCTCATCCGTAGTTAATGTAAATTAGAAAGAATCTGAGTAGTAAAGACCAGGACCAACTGGCTAATTTTGTTTTTCCTGCTTTGGGGATCAAACCCATGGTCCTGTGGACTCTACTACTGAGCTACAACCCCAGCCCTAATTAATTCCTTAATTAGTGGTGCAGCTCGTTTGGTGGACAGAACCTTTTAGAAGTGCCCAGAGCTTGGGAGGAACTTGAGCTTCCAGGACCCTCCACCTCTGACCCGCAAGCCTCAGTTTGACTCGTTCTTCTCCAGCTTGAAAGCCTCCATCTCCCTAGAACGCACCTCACCCTGGCAGTCCTTTTCACACGGCCCCAGTCTGCTTGTCCAGGGCTTGTCCCTTCCTCTCCCCCCTCACCCTCCAGATTGCTCATCTGCTCTGATCAGATCGCATCTGAACTGTTCTCTGTGAACTCTCCACAGCTCTTCCGGGCCTTCCTTCTGCCATTTAGATCCACACCATGCAGCAGCAGCAGCACGAACAATGGTTAGGTAATTTGTTCAGTGAAAATCTGTGAGTGCCACTGTGAATCAGCAACCCTACAAGAGTAAAGAGCCTGCTCCCTCCCCACAGTTCATAACAGAAGAAGGTATGAGCAGAGGCACTGAGTAGCCAGGTCACAGTGTCCCAAGCAAGAAACATGATGTGGGCTGTGTCTTATGAAAGGAGAATGTACTGGGCCTGGGGAATAGGCCTGTAATCCCTGAACAGGGGAGGTGGAGGCAGGGGTATCAGCTCAAGGTCCATCTTCAGCTACAGAGCGGTTATCCATGAACAAGGTGTGTATTTCCAGTTACCCATGCCATCTTTAATGAGTCCTTCAATAATGCTCTGTAATTTCATTCTAAGCCTGGCTTGTTTATGTATAAGTATACTTTTTTGTTGCTATTTTTTGAGACAACAGGGTCTATACAAAGTCTCACTGTGTAGCTCTGGCTGTCCTGGAGCTCACTATGTAGATCAGGCTGACCTTAAACTCACTGCCTCTCCTTCCCAAATGCTGAGATTAAAGGTGTGCACAGCCATGCCTGGCTAGGTATACAGTTTTTACACTACTAGAAATGTTTAGTGACATTTTCTGCTTCTGGAATATACAAGTGTGATTCATTTTTGAATTCTGAGTTTTACATTCAGCATTCTTCCAAATGCTATTTTTTTTTTAAAAATTGACCATATATTCTGTTTAAATTTATTTAACTTAATTTATTTGCTGTGTGTTTGGACACATGTCATGGTACAAAGAGTATAAGTTGGAAGACATTTTTCGAAGTCAGTCCTCTCCCACCATTTGGGAGCTGGGGGCTGAACTTGGGTCACCAGGCTTGGCAACAGTCACTTTTACCCACTGAGTCATCTCACCAACCAGCGAGGGCCATTACTTTTCAACAGGATGCTCATAAGTCTCCCTTTGTATGTGTGTCATGTTGGCACTAATCACCAAAGCTAACAGTGCCGACAGTGGACAGGAGGACACTGTTGTCACATGGTGCAATGAACCCGGAGGGCACAACACTGAGTGTCTAATATTCCTACCCCATGTACCAAATGAGTCTAGCCATGAGGCAACACGACAAATATAAATGTGGTCACAATCTACAAAATCATTGGCTCCTTAAATATAAAACATTTAAGATCCTTAAATGAAGACAAAGAGACAAGACAACCAAATGCAATGTGTGATGCTGAGCTGGAGTCTAGATCCGATTGGAAAACGATATAAGGGTTTGGACAATCAGTGAACAGGGTTTGAATTTGGATCGGGAGATCTCATACCATCGCAGCACGTTAAATTTCCAGGAAGTAGTTACATAAAAGAATGGTCTTGTTCTTAGAGCATATGATTGATGGGTGGTATTTAGGGGTGAAAGGTTAGAATTATAACTGTTTCCAAGCACACACACACAAGCACGCACTGCAATCTGGCCAAGTTAGTATCAGGAAGCCACATACAAGATAGCCAGGAGTTCATTCAATTGCACATGCAAATTTTCGGTGTGGTTTATGGCGTTACACAATCACCTTTATTCCTGGAGCGGCTCTCCAAGGTCTGTGCTGAAGATGAGGTCCCAGGAAGGTGTGACTGGGATGAAGTAGCATCCCGAGGAGGCAGAGCCTAATAGGAGGTGGTTGGTTCACTGGGTGGGGGAGCCCCAGGAAGGAGACTGGGGTGGGAGCAAAAGCAGCGCATGCCTGCAATTCCAATATTTAGGAGACGGGGGCAGGAAGACTGCTAATTTGAGCCTAGTATGGTCTATACAGGGAGGTTCTGTCTCAAAAAGGAAAAGGGATGGTGGGGCGGTGGACTTTTGCTTGCTGGTGATGTGGTGAGCAGAGTTACTGGGCACATGCTTCCTCTGTCATGTGTCGCCTCCCTGGAGGCCCAAAAGTTACGAACTGCCAGCGAATCGCTGACGGAACCCTCTCATATGGAGCCTCAGACCATCTCCTTCTGCTCCACAGGGATAACTCCAAGTGCCTCCTTCCAGCTGTTAAATGATGATTTTCCTAGCAAGCCACCTTTAATTCTGGAATAAATCCACCTTGACCCAGATGCTTGACTCAGACTACCTGCCTGCCTGCCTTCTTTCCTTCCTTCTTTCTTTCCTTTCTTTTTTTTTGCAATACTGGCTCATTCATGTATCCCAGGTTGGCCCTGAACTTGCTATGTAGCCTTGAAGTCTGAGTCTCCTGCCTCCACATCTCGAGTGTTGTATTCTGGCATGTTCCATCCCACTACATTCAGTATCTGGGGTGCTGGATGCTGGGATTGAACCTGGAACTCCTTGCACCCTGAACAAGTACTCTCCCAGCTGAGCCACACTCTCAGGCCAGACGGGGCTTCTCTGCACAGGTAGGTCATATTTGCTAGTCAGGTTGCATTCTTTTTCCGAAGTGCAGCTGAGCTGTACACTTCTTTCTTGGTCCACCTTGTCTGGTTTGGTATTAAGGTGACACAGGCTTCCGGAACACCAAAGGGAGCAGGCCCTTTTTCCTAATTCTGGACAAGTCTATAATCATTGTAATCACTTCCTTGAAAGCTTTGTAGGACTTTTCTTTCTAAATGGTTGTGCATTGGTGCATTTGCCTATAAGTATGTCTGCATGAGGGTGTCAGATCCCCTAGAATTGGAGTGACAGACAGTTGTGAGCTGCCACGTGGGTGCTGGGAATTGAACACGGGTCATTTGGAAGAACAGTCAGTGCCCTTAACTGCTGAGCCATCTCTCCCAGCCTAAAGCTTTGTAGGACTTTGTAATGCCATCTAGGCCTGATGTGGTTTTGTGTTTATATATGTAAAATGCAACAAGCATGCCCCAAAGTGTGTGGAATGGCAATCTCAGCCCTTCCAGGTCAAGACAGGAGCCACCACTAGAGTGCAGGAACCTTTGAAATGCCTGATTCACAGACACTCCCTGCTCCAGGAGAGAACTAGTGTTTGAAAACTTACCACTTAATTATTCAGTTCTTATAGTATAACTGTTTGATTTCAGGGGAATGGGATGATAGAGTCTGTGTTTTGTAATCTCAACATGAGATAGTGTTGTATGCAGCTATGTGGCGTGTGTATTAAGTACTGTGGACAGTAACTTATCCACTGATATATGAGTCTTCCCAGCTTGGTAACAATATGACCAATGCTTCCACACTTGCTCATATGCTTGCTCTTTCTTCTGTGGTTTATTTTTTATTTTTTTCATTTGGAAAGGTCTCATGAGCCCAGGCTGGCCTCAGTCACCTTATGTAGCCAAGGGTGATCTCACTTTCAATCCTGAGGATCTCACTTCCAAGTGCTGGAATTACAGGCGTGTACAACCCTGTGGGGTTTTTGCAGCACTGGGGATGGAGCTCAGGGCTTCATGCTAGCACGACCTCTACCAACAGAGCCACATCCTCAGCCCCCAAAACTGAGTTCTGTACTAAGCCAGGTACTCTTAGCTGGGTGTAGGGGTGCACACCTGGGTGCAATCCCAGCGCTCTGGAGGCAGAGGTAGGGTGACTGCCTTGAATCTGAGGCAGCATAGGCTGCAGAGTAAGATCCCGTCTCAAACGGGGTGAGGGCTGGTGCCTGAGAGATGGCTCAGTGGTTTAGACTGAAGACTACTCTTGTAGAGGACCCTAGAGTTTGGTTCGCAGCACCCACATCAGGCAGCTAAGGACTACAACTCCAGTTGCAGCGGATCGAGCACCTCTGGTTTCCATGTGCACAGACACACATATACGGCACACACAATTTTTTTTTTTTAAAGCAAATTATCTTTTTTTCTATTTCACAATTTACAGCCTCTTTCTGTTTCTTTGAGGGAAGTGTTTATCGCTCGGTTTGATAAGGATTGCTCTGGCTTTTGGTTCCTCCTTGACTCAGTACTGACAGCGGTCTGCCGGTTTCACCCGTGCTTCCTGGTCGCCACTTGCTCCGGTCAGGGTCCACTTGCTTCCCCAGCCCTGCTGCCGGATTGCGCTGCCTTTGCACTCCTGGTGCCTTTTGAATCCTCACTGTCGGTCAGTCTTCCCAGTGGCTGCTCAGTTTAGCTTTCAAGTTCTATTTTTTTTTCCATTAAAAAAATATTTCCTAATGCTTCTTTGAATTCTCTTTCCTTGGTTTCTGCTTTAAAAAAAAAAAAAAAAAAAACAACAACAAACTTGCAGGTGCCCGTGTGTTTGCATGTTTGTGTGTATGTGTGCAGCTACCCGTGGGAGCTGGTTAATCTGTGGAGGGCTGGTTACAGGCACTGTCAGTTGCCAGAGGTGGGCGCTGAGACTCGAACTTGAGTCCTCTGGAATTGCTGCATGGGCTCTTAACTGCTGGGCCATCTTTCCAGCCCTGATTTCTGCCTTTTATCTTTTTTTTTTTTTTTTGGACTCAGTTTCAAGTATTTTAAATTTGCATTTCATAGGGGCTGGGGATGGAGCTCAGTGGCTGAGCACTTACCCAGCAGGTACAAGGTTTGATCTCTTAGAATATTAAAAAAAAAAAAGAGGAAGTTGTATTTATTAAAGTAGATTACAGGCTGTGGTCCAGCTAGTCAGGAGAGCCTTTAGGGTGTCTCTTGGCGTTACCATGTCCTTTTGATTAAAGTCAATGGGAAACTACAACAACGAAATCCAGGCCCAGATGCTTCCGGCTGTGCAAGCCTGCTGACCCAGAACCACGTAAAAAGCTAGATGTGTTGGATGTGGCCCACACCTTTAATCCCAGCACTTGAGAAGCAGCACAGGCAGGTGGATCTCTGTGACTGAGGCTAGCCTAGTCTACAAAGCAAGTACCGGTGAGCCAACACTACGTAGTGAGACCCTGTCTCAAAAAACTAGAAAAACAAAACAAACACACCAAAAAAAACCCACCAAAACCAAAAGAAGCTGGATGTGGTAGTGTTCTTCTGTAACCTCTATATCTGTTTCCTAGGAGATGGGAGAAGGAGGCAGGCGAACCAGCCAGAAGCTGGAGGGTCCACGAGCCTGGAGTAAGCTGCACAATGGTAGAAACGATAATGGAGACTCAGCCTCAACAAGCTGGGGGCGAGAAGTGACTCCTGGAAGCTTTGACTTCCACATTTGCACTGCAGCACATGCGTGCGAGACACACACACACACACACACACAAAATAAACAAACCCTTTGGCTTAGAAATTACTTAGAAATCTGGCACACGCCTGCAACTCACACTCAGGAGATGGACTTGGGAGGATGACGTCAAGAGCTGGGCTGCAGGAGGCCCGCTAGCGAATATTCCTAATGAGTGGGGACAGAGGCCCTCGGCTAATTTGCTGTTACTGGTTTCTATAGCCGCCACACTGTGATGAGGAAAGCCGTCTCTGAACTCATCTCACGCAGGACTTTGACTGCTAGGGTCCTCCGGTGGTCTAGGTCTGCTTCTTGCCTTCTAGTGGACTCTTGCTCCCGGTCATGAGTTCCCAGTTCCCTGACCTAAGTCTGTGGGCAGCTTTCCTTTGGTTGGGCTTCCCAGCCTCTGCTGCCCTGAGGCGGAAGCTCAGCCTGGAGCTCCCTCCCCCCCCCAGGCCTAAATACCTACAAGGCATTAAGCCAGCTTAAGGCAGGCTCGGCACTGGTATCCCGCAAAGTCCGATATGAGGGCCATCTATATGAAGCTGTTACTTCGTGGGTCCAAGCACTGAGTACCAAGCACTGAGTACCAAGCACTGAGTTCATGGTCCAGCCATGCTATGACTGCTACTCTAAGAAGTGCTCTCCCTTCTACCTGTTGTTTCTCTCTCCAAGGAAGGTTCTAGCCCAAACGCTTGTTTCTGTGTCTTCCAACGCCACCCCTTGGCAGGGGGTGGTGGCTTCGGCAATCTCCCCAATTTCACATGAGCCCAGCAACGTGCTAACAATTATATTTCATTCAGGAGAAATCAATTTGGAGTGAACACTGTTCGGCACGGATGAGAGAAAGTCCTAGAAGTGGCTAGGCCAGCTGCCGAAGCTCGACTTAAAGGATGATTTTTCCCAAGAAGGAAAGCAAGACTCAAAGAACTGGCTGACATAAGCTCACACAACTAGGAAGGCAGGCCAGGCCTTGAATCACATCTGGACTGGAGACCTGGGCTCCCCACCTTCTCCATCAGTCCCGTAGGCCTCTAGAGTCTGGGCCCTGTAATCATAGGGTCCTTACCTGGTGCAAGGGGATGACGAGGAAGGCTCCCCCGCCCGCGCATTCGGTGACCACAGCGATGAAGTGGGGGTTCACAGCACAGAAGTGGTTGTCATGGACACTGCGCGTGATGGGCACTGAATCGTAGCAGTTCTCTTTGCTGGCGGGCTTGCCGTAGACGTGTCGGAACTTGGAGCTGCGGTACTGGGGGTGCCATGACATCTGCAGGGGAAGGAGGGAGCAACTGTGAGCTCGCTGCCTCATCATGGGGCACACTCGAGACTCTTTAACTGGGGTTTCCCTGCTGATTCTTTTTGAGGCAAGGTCTCAAATGAAGATCAGGCTGGCCTGGAACTCACTGTGTAGCCCAGGATGGCCCTGAACTCATGATTGTTTTGCCTTAACCTCTTGAGTGCTGGGAATACAGGTTGTGCCACCAAGCCTGGTGACAGTAGTTAATTGTACTGAGGTGGTGGTCCATTGTGCAGGACAGCCAGGTGAAAGGTTATCACTGTGGCTACACAGAAGGCTGGGAGTCATTTCTATTGATCTATTTGCTGATACATTAAAGCTTTTCAGTTTCTTTTCAAGTAAGACATTCCCCGAAAGTCAAGGGACCGTAGAATATTTACCACAACCCCACCCCCAACTCTTCTCAGCAGACAAACTCTCGGGTCAACTAAGTGAGAACCAGTGTGTTCTCCGTGGCCAGCTGTCAGCCCTCTGGTTCCAACTTCAGCTCACTATGATGGACAACTGACTTAAAACCCTTGGAGGTCTCCATTTTCTTGTCTAAAGAAAAATGGGATAACACATGTATCTGTCTCCTAGACTTGTGTCTCCCCTCTGCAAAGAGAGCTGCTGGCCTCCGTGGGCGAAACCACCCAGTGCAGAGCCACGTGACTGTCAACACACCTCTGCCCCACCCCTAGCCCTTATCTCCATTGCCAAGGTTTGTCCAGACCTCTGAAATGGGGGAGAGGTCACAGAAGTGGGGGGGAAGGGTGCCATCTAGTAAGGCCAGCCTCTCCATACACGACATGGGAGTGTCGGTATTGTGTGCCTACGTGCACTCCTGTGCATGAGACCTGCACTCAGAGAGCTCTTGGGGTGCTGGTGCTGTCCCACATGTGTTTGGGACCATCTGTTGGGGACCCCGCCTGCATGCGTGGCTTTGATGACTCAGCAATAATGCCACTCCTCCTCCTGGCAGGCACTTGTTTCGACTGCCAGCGGCGGGACCTGTGGCCTTCCACATCAGCCTGGTCGGGAGTGGCACTGGGGCAGCTTCCACTCCACTGCTGTCCTGTGCGTGCCCGGTGGCTCAATGCCATGGGAACCTCCACCCTGAAAAGGTTTAACAGCCCTGGGGTTATTTTCCGAGGTTTAGCTGGGGACTGGCTGGGGACCGTCTCATCTACAACACTCCTGAGAGGTAGGTTAGGAGTACTGTCTTTATCTGATGATGGAAATGGAGGTGCAGGGAAAGCCATGTGGCTGAAATTGCACTGGTTTGAGCAGCAACTGTGGGAAGCTCAAAGCCAGCCCTCTTCCTGTGATGTGTGCGTGGGCATGTGCGTGGGTAATGTCGCTGGTGGAGATATCCCTGCCTGCTCTCCAAGGGCCCCTTCTCCACCTAGCCCTGCGGGGAGCTGAAATGGAACCCAATAAGGGGGAGCACAAATCATCCGATGGGGTATCCCCCAGTGCCGCTGTGGCTGGTCTCATGGACATTACCTGATTTGATCTGAGGACAGGTGGGCTGGGCCGGAGTCTGTTATTGCCAGAGACATTCCACATCTGCTAGCTCAAGTTTTTCTTTTGTTTCTTTCGTGTGCACAGAGGCTGCTCCCTGTAAGTGCTTTGTGGGAGGGTCTGAACCACCACCTTCTATCATAGCCTGGTTAACAGAGGGAGATTGGAAGGGCAAGAGAGGTGTGGTGACACCTGCCACTAATCCCAACAGGGGGACCAAGAGTTTAAAGTCAGCTCTGACCACACAGTGAATTCAAGGCCAGCCTGAGGTACACAGCAAATTCAAAGCTAGCCTGGGCTGCTCAGCAAGATCTTGTCTCTCACCAAACTAAACCAAACCAAACCAAACCAAACCAAACTAAAACAAAATACACCAAAGCAAACCAAACCAAACCAAACCAAACCACTTTATTTTAAAGTGATCTTCAAAGACCAAGAATTAACACAATAAAAACTGATTGAAGTACATTCCCCCCACAGACTAAAATCCTTGGCTGTTACCCAACAGAGTATATTATGACCCTGACCTTGGCCTCAGCTCTGATGAGAAATCTCTCCTTAGAGGTCAGAGACCGACTCTGGTAGATGGTTCTCCCTTTCCACTTTGCTGAGGTAGGTTTGTTTCTACCACCATGCCACAGTGGCCCTCCAGCTTCCAGCTGATTCTCTTGTCTTTGCCTCCCACCTGGCTGTAGAAGTGCTGACATTACAGATGTGCACGGCAGCATCTGGCTTTTTACATGCGCTCCAGGTGTGAACTCAGGCCAGCAGGCTTGCACAGCGAGCTCTTTTACCCACCAAGCCATTTTGCCAAGTCTCTTTTAATGCACCCAGAATCCCTTGATGCACCCACAATCCCAGCTGGCTTGAGGAGCCAATCAGAGAGCCTCATGAATCCTTTTCGGGGTCAAGGCTATATACCATCGCCTCTGCTTCCCCAGTCCTTTTTAGCGGTCTCTTCTCTTCTCACCAGGAAGGAAGGAAGGAACCACAGGTAAAAGTTTTCTCAACACACAGTCTGTCAATCTGAGGCCCTGACTGAAACCACAACTTCTCGGCATGAGGCATCTTTTAATTCTGCCTTCTCCAGGTCAACAATGACCTCCAGTGTCACAGAGACTCAGGCACCTATCCGTTAGCTTTTCCCCACTTCAAAGTAAGAAGAGGCCACGCAGTTCCTCGGGAGAGTGACCAACTGAGCACGTCTGCCAGGGACGGTGGATGGCTACCCTGGTCAAGGGGGTTTTGTGCTCCACCCGAGGAGCCAAAGTAGGAGACTTTCAGGTTCAAGAGTCTGCTTCAAAATAAAAACGGGAAAAAAAGGAGCTGGGCGTGGTGGCTTGACATCTGGATCCTAACGCTCAGGTTTGGTAAGCCGTAATTTTGAGGCTAGCCTGGGCTACACAGTGAGATCCCATCTGAGGAAACACACAAAATGACAAGAGGGGTTTGAGTTAACAGCTCAGTGGCAGGACACTCACCTAGCATGTGCAAGGCCCTGGGTTTAATGTCTAGGACTGGAAGAAGAAAAAAAACAAACCACACTAAACCCCCAAACCTGAGGCTGTCCCAGGCAGACAAGGACAAGTTGGTACTCTACCACAGGCTATGGCTATGTCCCTGGGAGCCCTGGCTTTGACAACTTGCCTGCGAAAGAGAAAGCTATGGAAACGAAAGAGCCAAGCATCCTAAACCAGAGACTTTAGAACATTCCAAAGCAGAAAGTTCCAGAAGGTTTGTAAAGAGAGGTGACTATGATTTCATTCAGTCACCAGTCTCTATCTGGGGCTGGCCCAGGGCTTGAGGCCGAGGAATGACTATCCGGGTTCACTGCTCCCTGAGGTCACCCCTTTCCTGACAGTGCCATGGTTGGGAAAGGAAGTGATGGCGAACTGGAGGGCTGGTAATAGCAGTGGCTGGCGACTCCCAACACTGGGACCCACTGAGCCTTACCACTGGCTCCACACAGAGGTTCAAGCCTGTAATCCCAGCCCTTGTAAGGCTGAGGCAGCAGGGACCCAAGTTCAAGATCTGAAGAGGCTACAGCTTCACCTCCCCTCCAAAAAAATGTAAAAAACAAAAACAAAAAACAAATCCCAGCACGCCCCTAGGTCCCCAGGAGGTCCCTGTGTGCATTTAGTGAAAGGATTAGAGAAACTTTCAGGGGCTGGGACCAGTGGCTCATGGTAGCATCTCCAAAGAGTTATATCACCAGGGAGCTTGCCCAAACTGTGTTCTTGGGCCCCACCCGACCCCACCCCGACAGAACCTGGCACCCCCAGGGTGTGGGGCAGAACCTGTTAATATTTTAATTAGCCTTCCTCATGGCTCATACTTTGGCTGAGGTTCAAAGGTGTAAGGACCCCTGAAACCACTGCTCAATCCCAGTATCATGGGAGGTAAAAGCAGCCATTATGTGTCCACTACTTAGAAAGAGGCTTAGCCAAAACCCTGATCCCAACACCAACCACGTCAGTATTGCTCTGCACACCACACTGGGCAAAAAGTGTTCACCAGGAAACCACGAGCAAACTCTAGAATATAGGCAATCCCGTCTGTCGGATTTTGTAGTTCTAACAACTCAAAATGAATCAAAGAGCAGAAACGAAAGGCAAAACTATAAAATACTTAGGAAAATAGAAGACCAAACTCGAGACACTGGATTTGGTAGTGACCAAAAGTAGTCAACAAGAGAAAAAGATAAACAAACTGGACTTAATGACTTAATGGAAATTTAAAACTTTCATGCATCAAGAACACTGTCAGTGGGGTGAAGGCAGCCTGAAGAATGGGGAGACACCCGTGATGTATATTTTGAAAGGTAGTGATAAGTGGAAAAGACAGATTCTCTCAAGCCTGACAACAAAAAAGATAGAAAGGCCACTTGGGCTGGTGGCAAATGCTAGTAATTCTAGCACCCGGGAGGCTAAGGCAGGGGATTGCTGTAAGTCAAGGCCAGTCTGGGCTATAGAGTAAGCCTGCCCCCCCCCCCCCCCGCTCTGTCTCTTAGTTTTTCAAAACAGGGGTTTCTCTGTGTGGCCCTAGCTGTCCTGGAACTCACTCTGTAGACCAGGCTGGCCTTGAACTCAGAGATCCACCTGCCTCTGCCTCCCGAGTGCTGGGATTAAAGGCGTGGGCCACAACCTCCTGGCATGAGACCCTGTCTCAACAGAACAAAATAAAATACGAAAAACTGCCTGGTTTCTTCAACAGGTAATGAGGCCAGTGGGACCAGCCAGACTGGAAAAGACTTCACGAGTGACGGGCAAGATGAAGTTCCAGGGCAAGCTGGAATCCTAACTCACAGTGAACAGCCACAGAAAGCCAGACTGGAGCAGCTGAGCAACTAGAATAACCTCTGGTGATATTAAACGGCCGTGGTTGTCAGTCTGTCTCTTAAGAGATATATGCTTACTAGTCATAGATCAAGTGATACAGCATCTGGGGCTGACTTTGAAATAAGCCAGGGCCTGGGGATGAGGCTTGGTTAGAGTGCTCAAAGCTCTGGGTTCCAGCCTCAGCACCATTTACAACCTGGTGTGTGAGACAGGCCTGCAATCCCAGTGCTCAGGGGTCAAAGCAGGAGGATCAGGAGTTCAAGGTCATCTTCTGCTGTATGCAGAAGTTGGAGAACAGTCTGGAGTGCATGAGACCGTCTCAAAATGAAAATAAGAATAAAAAAGAAATAACCTAAAGGCTCCAGGTTCAACTCCCAGCGTCCTCACAAATTATAATAAAGTAACCCCGTTGGCGATGGGGAGGGGAGCCAGCATAGGACTCCCAGGTTTTCACCCCGGTTCTAACAGCTCTGCCCAACAGAAGCCTCTAGAGCTGCATGACCTCTACACCAAAGTGAACACTCACAACATGAAGTAAAACATAAAATGCAGCTCGCAGTCACACCAGCCACGCCTTCCGGTGCTGAGACTGGAAGAGAGTGACTACAGCAGTCTCCAGTATGCTGCTGAGTGGAGCTTCTGCCACCTCCTAGCAACTTAGAGACACGTCTGCTCCTCCGTCAGTCACAGCAAACGTGACAGCACCTGAAGTGACTAGCGACCGCTTACCTGCGCGCCATGTGTTGGTAAGGTGCCAGGTACAAACCCAACCCTACAGCAACCCCATGGGTGATGAGGTCTCTTCCTTTTACAGAAGAGGAAATTAAGACACCGAGAGGGTAAGGAACTGGCCCAACATCACACAGCTAGTTAGTGACTGAGCTGGAATGAGAACCTGGACTGCTCAGAAACAGACCCAACATTTCCAGGGGGCTGTCCCGAGGCTCACGCAGCACAGGGAGTGACTAGCGAATACCTAGTGCATACCCAGGGCTCAGCTAACGAACCTTAGCTAGCAAGACTGCAGCTTCTTGCTACAGCCCAGTCAGATTCGGCTCAGTACAGGAAAGGCACGTACATGTCCGGGGCCCAGCATTTGGGCCATCTGAGTAGAATATTCCAGACTGGAAAGCGCCCTCTGTGCACCAGCAGCTTGGAGGTCTGACCCTTGACACCCTCCCAGGGGATGAACGCACAGACACATGTAAGTCCAAAGCTAAGAAACAACCCCACTAGTCAGAAAGAGACCAAAGATGGTGACTCCATTCGGTTCCACCTGTGTGCTGAGAGCTTTGGAGAGGTGGGGCTGGGGAAGCCCCCTCACTCGTCCATCAGCACAGTCCTGGGCAGATTCTGGGATCCCTCCATGGCTTCAACCATCGCACCGCAGAGGCAGAGCACAGTCCAGTTCTCGGTCCGCCTGCTGCCTCTCCTCCCCCTCCGGCCTTCTGGCCTGGCACAGATGCTTCCCATGGGCCCATAGGAAAAACAGATTGGACTGGCGGCAGTCAACAGAAGGCTTTTCTTCCTGATGAGATTAGGCTCCAGAGAGCGCTGCCTCCTCTCCCATCCAACTGCCTAGTGCCGGGGTTGGTTGGCAGGGCACCTCCAGAGATGGCCAAGGACTCCTCTGCAAGCCTGGTCCCTGTTCAAGCCCCGTGGCTCTGGTTGTTGTGTTCTTGGGGAAGGGTCTGTTTCTCTCACCTCTGAGCTCCCTTAAGCTCCACCATGGGTCATCTCTATTCCTCAAAGGCTTCTACTGGACTTAGGGGTAGGTCCCATGCTCCCCCACTTTCCTTGCTGTCTGCCTCATTCCCCCCACTATGCCTTTTGGATACCCCATTTTGGCTCATACTGCTTTTCCCTGCAGGGTCTGGAATGAAGCCATAAGGGTCATGTCTTTGGCAGGCACACTCTGGACTCTGAGGATGCCTCTGCCTCTTGCCCCAGGTTCAAGCCTAACACCCCCTCTCCAGATCACCCCATTGTATGAAGTACTCACCTTCATAATGGGGGTGGGGTAGCCAAAGCATGGTACCTAGTTTAAGACTTGTACCCTGTTGGTTGGCCTGCACTTAGCATGCCCCACCCCCACCCCCGTCCCCATGTTTTTTGAGACAGGGTTTCACTATGTAGCTCTTGGCTAGCCTGAAACATACTATAGTAGACCAGGCTGGCATTGAATGCACAGAGATCTTCCTGCTTCTGTCTTTCCAGGGGGAAGCATTTGGGGTTTTTTGGAGACAGGGTTTCTCTGTTGTAACTCTGGCTGTCCTGGAACTCACTTTGTAGACCAGGCTGGCCTCAAGCTCATAGAGATCCAGCTGCCTCTGCCTCCCAAGTGCTGGGATTAAAGGCGTGTGCCACCGATGTCCAGCAACATGCGGCTCTTAACAGGTTGTTCTAAACAAACTCTGGTAAGTATAGTCCTGTAATCTCAGCTACTAGCCAGAGGATCAAAAGTTCAAGACCTTGGGGTGGAGAGATGCTTCAAGGGATTGTGTGTTCTTTCCAGTGGATCTGAGTTCCATTCCCAGGATCTACTTTGGTGGCTCACCATAGCCTGTAACTTCAGCTCCAAGAGATCAGGCCTCTGAGACACTTATATACATGACACACACACACACACACACACACACACACACGAGAGAGAGAGAGAGAACTTAAGGCAACCAAAAGTCCTACCCAACTATGACACCTATGAACCACTTCAACAACCAGCATGGCACAACAGCCCTGTGCAGTGGTCACACACCGTGGTAGTAACCATCGGCTCTCTAATTGGACTTAAGATCCACTAAACAAGAGGGATATCATGCCGGGTCCTGGAGCCCTAGCCGACTTCAGTGCTAGTGAGACCGCGGTTATTGGCGGAGAATCTACAGCCACTAATCTACTAAACCAGCAGAATTTCTCTAACAATCTTTAAACATTTGTCTTTATACCCACATCTAAGAGTACTCTTTACCCCTTATCAAGGGAACTTTTCATTGCAACCAATCAAAAAGCAGAGTTGTGGAGTCCCGTCTCAATGGCTACCTCTTCAAAACGCTCCTGCACCCAAGCCTCAAGGAACCCAAGGCTCAAGGCTTTAAGCCCCCCCGCCCCCGCCACCCCACCTCACCCCTGTGGAAGAGGAGGACATAAAGCCCGTATGAGCCGGAGGATCAGGGGCTTTGCTCTGAGATTGTGTCTCCCAGTAACATCAGAAGCCACCCCCACAAAACCTCACCAGCAGGACTGCTCGAACAGGAGCATTCCAAACTGGATGGGGAAAGCCCACAGGTCTCAACCCATCGCAGAGAGCGACAGGCAACTAAGGAAAGCTGGGAGTGGAGGGGTGCTCCTCCCCAGGGAAAGATCACACCAACTGGTCATCCAGTGCCAAATGGTCAACCCCAAAACATACCAGTAACAGCATATGGACTCTATAGGCTATATTTAGGAATATCTCTGCACATACAAATATACAGATAAACGTGCAATAACAGCTAATGAAAAAGAGGCCATGAATTTGAAGGAGAGCTGGGAGGGGTATATGTGAGGGCTTGGTGGCCAAAAAGGGAAGGGAGAAACATGGTGATTAAATTACAATCTCAAATTTTTTTTTTTTTTTTAAATCGAGGCAGCCTGAACTACAGAGTGAGCGAGTTCAAGGCCAGCTTGGGCAACTTAGTAAAATCCTGTCTCCAAAGAATGAGCAAAGAGGGCTGGGGATATAGCTTGATGGTAGAGGGCGTGTGAGGCTCTGGGTTCCATCCCGAGCACAGCCAACAACATCCCTTTCTTAGTATCTTATCCTCCACAGGCTCTGGAGGACCAGGGTGATGTATACAAATTGTCTCACACTTATCAGGCTCCCAGAGAGTACTCCCTGCCCTCATTCCCCCTACCCACAGGACTGTCAAGCTCAAATGCCCCTCCCTCGCTGCTCATCCACAGACCAGAGGGTTCACAGGCAGGGGCTGCTGAACCCTGGCTGGAAAGGTCACTTTTCTGGGCCCTCTGAGAAGAGGGGCTGGGACTGTCCATCCCACAGTACGTGTGCCAGGCAGGTTGGACAGTCTTAACTCAGACATTGACGTGCTCTGTGACCCTGGCCAGAGCCAATTCCTCTCCGATTTCCATCCACTCGATCAGTGGTCATACCCCTGACCTGCCCGCTAATGAGAATATAGACAGAGGGTCTGGAGCCTGCGTACGACATGGCCAAACCCATGAGGATAGTGCACTGTCCATCAGCTGCCCCAGTTCGCAGAGAGCTGCCTTGCTGCCCCAACCATCTAGAAACCCAGGATAGAACTTTCTTTTTATTATCCTACTAGGACCTCAAGACTCCTTCTAGGTTTTTTGACCCTCAAGTTCTTTATCTGGGATTTTCTGGCCATAGGTCACCAAGGGGCTTCCTAGTCTCTTCTTGGAGGTTTCAAACCTGGAGGCCTCGCCCTCTGCACCCTGACCAATAATTCTCATACCCTCCAGATCCACCTTTGGGCAGAGAAGACCACAGGCCTACGCAGAGCAAATGTTTTTCTGCTCAGGGGCCCACAAAGAACACAGGCGTGCAGAGGCCCTGTAACTTCAGTCCTAGGTGGGGGTTGAACCACAGCCCCCCAGGAACCCACAAGTCAGCCTTCACTGCCTGTTGCAGGAATCGGTGGCCCACAGTCAGTTCAGTTGCTTCCTGAACTGCTGTCACGCTGGGAGCCATGGGCCAGAGGTAAGGAAATGTGGAAACAGTCAACTGATGGGTGCTCAGTTGACTGAGTGTGGGAGTCATCAGGGAACCATCAAGTACATTCTTGGTGGCCAAGGCTGCGGGCCTGAGCTGAGATTGGTTGATTTTTTTTTTCCTGGGGTTGAACCGAGGGCTTCAAGCATGCTGCCAAATGCCACACCGTTGAGTTACAGGCCAGTCCCCAAGCTGCAATCTGAAGCAGGAGGCAGAGTCCTGAGGACCCGAGAAGAGCACCGGGGGGATGCTTCAGGACAGAAGCGAGGGGAAGGATCCCAGGTGAGAGGCAAGGCTTGCACCACCCAGCCCAGCTTGGCATGTGCCATGCAGGCAGGGCTCGCAGTGTGTAGCGAGCAAGCGTGAGAAGCAAGAGGGTCTGGGCATGTGCCCAGAGTGGGGTGGGAGTGGGGGTGGGGCTGGCCGCAGCTGGCTAGGGTGCCCAAGGTCAGCCTGGGGGTTGGCCTGTAGAGAAAGGGGGTCATCAAGGTTTGTAAGTGGAGCTGTCGCCTGGGGGGTCTCAGGCCTGCCCTTCGGGATCCAGGACCCCTGGCTGAGAGGGGATTTTCTTTCCTTAAGCCAGACTGGTCTAAGAAGAAATCAGCAGGCGTGGCAGTTTTGCTGCATGGGGGCTGGTTGCTGCAGCTGCTGCGGAGTGCAGAAGTCTGAGGACGATGACTTTGTGACTAGAGACCCCAGACAGGACCGTCTCAACGCTCAGCCCTCACAAGGAGGGTGACCGGACTTCTTCCCTGCTTCTTCCTCACCCGCTTGTCACCATGGAGATAAATGCTGCTGGTCAGCCTTAATTCCCCAGGCAGACCTGCGCAGCTGGCAGCACCTTCTGCTGTCAGCTCCCGAGCTTCGCCCCCACCCTCCCTGCGTGCCCGGCCTGCAGGCTTGGAGGGCAGAGGCCAAACAGCTTCTCCTGCCAGATTACGACTGCTAGGAGCCAGAAGCCGGGGGTGAAGAGTTCAGGAAAAAGATACCAGTGTTCCCTGGAGGAGGTGTTGCTGCCCAAGGACAGACAGTTGAGGGAGACGCCAGCACCTGGTTTACATGTGTGTACGTTTAAATTTGCTGTGGTCTGAAATTCTAGTCACATGGGCACCACACCCCCCACCTGACAGTGTCTGACTCGAGGTCTGGGAACCCACATTTCTAAGTTCCAGTGGCCGTGAAGCAGCTGGTCGGGGGACCGTGCTTAAAAGCCTGCTGCTGCTCTGCATCCTGCTTAGGATCTTCCAAGTCCCTCCATCTTTCTCTTCACCGCCACCCTTTGGGAGCAGATGTGGGTCACACCCAGCTCTCCCTGGCGGAGTGGACAGCATCAGTTTTCCATTTACTCCCGTGTGTGGGTAGCTCCCAACCTTTGGCTTTTCCTGGGCCTCAGAACCGGTTCCTGATGGGGCCTTAGAGGTGGGGGCCGGGACAGGCAGCTCTCCACTGATGCTTGCTCTTGGCTTTGTCTTCCTGGCTACTCAGGGTCGTCTCCAGTAGGGACCCTTGTGGTTGAGGTGTCTCCTCCGTTGCAGGACATGTCTGAGGGACCCCTGCCCCCAGGTCCAAGCAGTGATGGCTCTTCCCAACCACTGTCCCCTTTTGGGGAAGGAAGAGCCCTGGCTCCTGAACCCCATCTAATTAAAGGGCATAAACAGCATCCAGCTTGCCCTCCTCAGGCTTAAGGGAGTCTTGAAGGCAGAATGAGGGGAAAGGGCCTTGATTTACTTAGGAAACGTGGTGATCCTACTAGGACTCAGCATGCAACCATTAGGTGGGAGTCCACCTGCCAGGCTGGAACCTTATCTTAGCATTCGTGGGCCAGGAGACCTCCCTTGGTTTCTTCATCTGGAAGATGCTTTCACATCTATCAAGCCCTGGGCACCCTGCCTGGTCCAGAGTGACTCAAAAATACACCCGTTGTAATAAGGAAATCTGGGCTGGGGATCTAGCTCAGTTTGGTAGAGCGCACAAAGCCCTGGGATTGGTCACTGGCACTGTAGATACCTGGATGTGGTGGTACACACCTGTTATCTCAGCCACTTGAGACGTAGAGGCAGGGCATCCTCAACTATATAATGAATTTGAGACCAGAAATTAAAAACGTAAAGAACAGTAACCTTCCCTGAGCCCTTGCTGTGCGTCAGGCACGGGTCCAGGAGGTTGCCAGTAAAAGTGTCCAGGGCTCCGAGACCCAGGACCACTGACTCTTCCTCTCAGCTGGGCCTGGTGCTGCAGGAGGGAACAAGAAGTAAAGACACACAGCGTCCCAGAGTTGGCCAGGCTCCATCAAGTCCAGCCTGGCTCCCTGCCTCCCTTCCCATACCTTTTCTGCTGATCTCTGAGGTTCCGGCTTGCATCCTGCCAGGGATGGAGAACTCACTCCTTTGGGAGTGCAAGTTTTCTGGCTTCTGCCGTTGCCGTCGGTCCCAGGAGCCCCACCAGCCATCTGTGGCTTCTGGAGTAACAGCCTTGCCGACACTAGAGGTTCCTCATCACAGACTTCTGAGATGGCTCTGATCCAGGCTGGACATTTATTTATGGGACTGGTTCTTATCTCAAGTTTTGATTGCTTTCCCATGGTGTGTCAAGCTGTCACCTCATCCAGTCTGGATCCAGTTGACACGCACACCCTAGGTGGGGCTGGGGATCCTC
This sequence comes from Cricetomys ansorgei, assembly GCA_026225945.1. Lineage (NCBI taxonomy): Eukaryota > Metazoa > Chordata > Mammalia > Rodentia > Nesomyidae > Cricetomys > Cricetomys ansorgei. The sequence continues at coordinate 10,222,098 of JAMJFZ010000182.1, read as the reverse complement.
AGAACAACGGGTCCTCTACAACTTAGAATGATCACATTGGTAATACCCCAGAGGGGAAACTGAGTCAGCATGCTAGTAGTCACTCGGGGCAGAACTGGGAACAGGGTGCAGGCCTGGGAGTCTTCTAGGGCAGTGAACAAAGTTTCCTTTCATCCTGTGCCTGGTTACAGCACCAAATATTTTCTCTCTTATCTGTATCACTCTAAATAATAGTGGGAACTTGTTCGTGGAGGGACAAATTCCAAGGATGACTGGCAGAGGAGAAAAGGCCTTGCGTGGAGAGGTCAGGGGTCATTGACATTATCAGAATCCTCTGGGGGACAGTCTTCTTTTCCCTTTAAGGGAAAGGTCTAATTATGTAGCTCAGGCTGGTCTTGAACCTTCACTCCTTCTTCTGCAGCCTTCCGAATGTCGGAGTAATTGGGGTGTGCCACTTCGCCAGGCTTTGTGCTCAGGCCTTTGAGAGGCGAGATGCTTCCACTGAGAGTGGCTTGGGTTAGAAACTTGGGGCCAAGAGAGAAGACAAACCCAAGGGTTTTTCCTGCTCTAAGCCCAGCAGCCCCATGGGACGAACTTGAACACTTTGTTCTAATAGCATCTCCAAGGCTGTCAGGTCACCGTTGGCTTGGGCTCTATTCACCCCAAGGGTATATACAGCCAGAGTGGGTTTGTGTCTGTATGTGCATGCACACACATGTACACACATGTATGCAAGTGTGTAACAGAGATCCATCTCAGTTATGGGGGTGAAGCCAAGAGGAGACCACGAGTTTCGAATAGGCTAAGAATTTTTTGTTTGTTTGAAACAGATTCTCGTATATCCCAGGCTAGCCTCAAACTCACTGCATAGTAAAGGGTGACTGACTCTGAAGTTCTGCTGCTCATGTGTGTTGGCGTTATACTTCAGTGCCAATATTCACCAATCTTTAAAAACAAGTATTTTTATGTATAAATATTTTGCCTGCGCGTATGCCCCTGCACCGTGCGCATGCCCGATGCTCTTGGAGGTCAGAAGAGGGCATCGGGTCCCTTGGAACTGGAGTGACAGGTGGTTGTGAACCACTGCTTGAGCCCTGGGAATCAAACCCTGGTCCTCTGTAAGAGCAGCCAGTGCTCTTAATTGCCAAGCTATCTCTCCAGCTGCAACCTCTAATTTCTTTGGATCATTCTCTCTTCTAAGGGCAGAATCCCTGAAATTGCATTCCAGTATTTTATTCTATTTATTTGTTTGTTTGTTTTGAGATAAGGTTTCTGTGTATAGCTCTGGTTGTCCTGGAACTTGCTTTGTAGATCAGGCTAGCCTTAAGCCCAGAGATTTGCCTACCTATGCCTTCCAAGTATTGGGACTAAAGGCATGGGCCACGACTGCCTGGCAACCAGTATTTTATTTTAAATACCAGAACCCATCACTAGTCACCACAAGAATGACACATCCATGAGAGACATTTACAGCTCTTCAGAGCGCCTGTCAATTTGCCTTTCAAATACTGTCCTTAAGTTAAAACCCACATGGGTGGTGTGGTTAGGACCACAATTAACCTGATTTTAGTTTAGTTTTTGTATGTGGGAGAGAGGGGGAGATACATACACACACACAGAGAGAGGGAAAGAGGGAAAGGGAGAGAGAGAGAGAGAGAGGCTCACTGTGTAACCCAGACTAGCCTCAGACTTGTGCTGCTGTGTGCCTCCTGCCCCAGGCTCCGGACTGTTGTGATCACAGGTGTCCGTCATCACACCCAGCTCTCTCAAAACCACTCTCCCTTAGGGGGCTGGCAAGATGACTTAGCAAGTAAAGGTGATTGCTGACAACCTGAGTTCCATCCCTGGGAGAGAGCTGACTCCTGAAGTTGTCCTCCGACCTATACACACACACACACACACACACACACACACACACACACACACACACACACACACACGGTGGCACACGCGTGCCTACACACACCTAACAAATAAATGAACTATAATCAAACAGTTAGGAAACGTGTCCCTTTGGGAAAAGTTCGCTAAGTTCTAAAACGGGTGGTTTGATATATTCTGTTAATCTGATGTGCTAGTCCGGATTCATTAACCAGGTTAACTAATTGGGATATCTTGCTAAATAGGCCAAAGGACAGGGGATCCCAATCACCCTGTTTTCTGTCTTCCCTTCTCCCTGGAGATTCCTGGATCGTATGAGACAGACAGATCTGCTGGCCACACATTAGGAGCAGTGTGTCCACACCTTACAATCATGAGTGACTCTTGATCGTTTGCGTGCTGGGAGTGGGACCCAGAGCCTCGAGCATGCCACAGTGCTCTTCCACCGTGCCCATGCCCAGCTCTGAGGCCTGTTCTTATTGGTGCAGATTATACATTGCCTGCTCACAGACATCTGGTACTGCATACCTCATTCTGGAAGCCCCTGGAGCGGATGACACCCAGTCAGAGAGGGTGTTCAGCTACAGGGACAGGAGACACTGGCCAGGCTACTTCTCATACTTTACCTATGAATACAAGAGCCAGGAGCTCATGGGCATGTGAAGAGAACACTCTCCCTCGGTTCGGGCGGGGGGGGGAGGGGCAAAATGGCAGTCCCTGCCCTGCTTTGGGGCTCAGGCCCCCAGCTGACCCCTTGTTAGGCCTCAGCCTGCACTGCAGGTAGATCCCTGCATCTCTGCTTCACTGTAAACCTGTGTGTGATTCCTCACGTGAAACAGGGCCTATCAAGAGTTAGCCTGGGATGCTGGAGGGCCTGGGATGCCTGGTGACATCTGTGGGCTGAGATCTAGGGTGCCAACTACATCAGTTGACCCTGGTAGGATCTTCATGGAGTTCTGGCCTGGGCAGCTAAGGTCCCGGGCCTGACCAGGCAATGGCCTGAGACCTGTTCCTGTTTCCATGACATTCTCCAGATCCTTCCGGCACCCTCAGGGCTGTCCTAACCCCACCTCCCTGCTTCTCTCAGGCTAAACCTTCCTGTGGGCTGCTGTCAGGGGGCAGCAGCCTGCTCCAAACCTCCCCTGTCTTTTCTCCAGGCGGGGCTAGGAGCCAGGAAGGGCATCAGGGAGATGAGCCAGCAGCCCGAAAGAGAGCCATGAGGGGGCATTTTCTACAGAGAACTTCGAATTGGTGACAGCTCTGAGCTTAGCCTGACTTCTGAGGTTATGACGGGTCTGTAGTTCTGGTCTGTATCAGCGAGCAAGCACTCCTCTGTGGCGAGGGCGCAGCCCACGGCAGAGCATGTACTTAGCACGCGCAGGGCCCTCAGTTCATCTCAACAGCAAAAGTAAATAATAACAATTAAAAAAAGTACCTCTCCCCGCCAACACAACCCGATCCTCCTCCCTGCCCTCATAGTGACCAAACCAGAGTATAAACCCACAGCCCCTCATCCAGGCTGGGCTGGTCTTTCCCTCCAAGCCTGACAGGGCACAGGACCTTCCACAGTCTCCCTTCCCAGCACACTGATTGGCTAGGCCGGGGAAAAGCTGTCTCCTCTAGGAGGCCTCCCAAATGTCCATGTCATGTATCCCCAGTCCTTCCCAGACTTACTGACTCCCACTATGCAGTTCCCAACCCCAGAGGAAAAATCCAGAAAAGGGACTCCCAGCACGGAACACCCCGCAAGGCACCTTCGCAAAGTGGGTTTCATCCCCAAATAATCTCCCAGCCTTGACCTCCCATCTCTTGGTCACATGCTAAGCTTGGTCTGTATCAATGGTTCTCAAACTTCCTAACGCTGGGACCCTTCAACACAGTTCCTCATGCTGTGGTGACCCCCCAATCATAAAACTATTTTTCTTGCTACTTCGTAACTGTAATTTTGCTACTGCTACGAATCATACCATAAATACCTGATATGCAGATGGGTCTTAGGTGACCCCTATGAAAGGGTCATTCAACTCCCCAAAAGGGTCATGACCCACAGGTTGAGAACCACTGGTCTAGATGACCAGAACACGCTCCCAGCTTCTAACTGAATTCCAGAAGCGTCTTGCTGATCATAACATTTCTTCGACTGATAGAGAAGGCCTTGCAAGCATTCCTGACAGACCCCAGACGCCCTTCAGGACAACATGGCTCAGCAAATGACAGCTGACCCCACACTTGCTTGGGCCAGGTTCTGTGGAGGCCAGCTCCAGGAACAGTTTCCAGGCAACGGACAGACACAGTCTTTGCATACACAATTCTGGGACATCAGGTTTCTTTTACCAACCCCTTAAATCCTTCACCCTGCCATTTCCCACATCATCAGCACACCCCAGCACTGGAGGAACCCGAGGACCTCGCCTGCTTGGGGGTGGGTATGTAAGGAGCCCAGTTAGGCGCAGGAGGCCCTGACAGGGTAAAGGCTGATCCCGGCAGCTGCTCTTCCACCTGCTGCCCCTGCAAGCTTGGCCTGTACAGGCCGCTGAGGGGCCGTCTGGGACCCAGGCCTCCCATTCGGTTTCTTTCTTTTTGCACCCAAAGCTGGCCCATCAGGGATGGACTCCCCCCCTCCCCCAGCTTCCTATTCCACCCTATCTCTTACCTGGTCGGCCGTCTACTACCTCTCCTCTGTTGTTTTGTTTGTGAGACAGAGCCTCTTGTAGTTCAGGCTGGCCTTGAACTTACTATGCAACTGATGATGACCCTGAACTCTGGGCCCCCGTCTGAAATGCTGGGATTTCTTGGCCTGAGACACCACATGGGCTCCCTCTGCTTTTTTGAAATATCTACATACCCCACCCTCCAGCCTCTTCCTGTTCCTTAGGGCTTTGCCCAGGCTGTTTCTCCTGTCTAGTATGCCCATCCCGCACTCTTGCCCGTGCACCCCCTCATCTTTCAGAGCTCACAGCTCAAACTATTTCCTTAGGGAAGCCACTTAGTCTTTGCCCAGGGCTAGTCACACTCTACCCCATCTACACCCTTAGACCATGAGTCTATGAGGGCAAAGCCTGGGTCTGCGGGCCCACTTAGTGTCTCTATCTGAGCCTTGTACTACATACACAGAAAGCCATGACTATGGGAACAAAAGCCCTATTCAAAATTATACTAAAAAATAGTATTTAAAGGATAAGAAAGAAAAAGTAGCATTAAAAAAGAACAGCTAAGCACGGTGGTATATGCCTTTAATCCCAGCATTTCAGAGGCAGAGGCAGACAGATTACTGAGTTCAAGGCCAGCCTGGTCCACGCTGCAAGTTCCAAGATAGCCTTGGATACACAGTGAGACTGTCTCAAAGAAAGAAAAGAAAAACGATAACAATTTAGGGAGTGAGCAGCTGATCGGGTCTGGGCAAGACGCCAGGGCTTGTGGAGAGTAGATCTCTGTGCCTTTCTCCAGATGGGCCACGGGCCAAGCCACTATGGGTAATGGTTACAGGAGGGGTGAGGCTAATAGGTGGCCAGCAAGCTCTCTCCAAGATCTCCAGATTCCTCCAAGCCATTATCCCCGGCCACTTCCAGGCTGTTTAATGACCAATCCCCTGGGCAGTCTGAACTGTACCATGTTGTGGGCCATGTTCCTTTCCCCAGACTTGGAGGCCTGCTTTGGGTAAGGAAGAAGAGGCTGGACCCATGTGAGCAGGTGTGAATCCAGCTGTGCCTCTGGCAGGAGGCTGCTATGAGGATTAGAGAGGAGGAAATATACACTAAGAGTCTAACTGTGGGGCTGAAGAGATGGTTCGGTGGTTAAGAGCGCTGGTTGCTTTTCCAGAGGACCAGGTTCAATTCCCAGCACCCAAATAGTAGCTGACAACTGTCTGTAACTCCAACATCCTTTTCTGGCCTCTATGGGCACCAGGTATGAAAGTCATGCATAGATATATATGTAGGCAAAACACACACACACACACACACACACACACACACACACACACAGAGCAAGGTATGGTTGCACACAGAAGCACTCCAGAAACCGAGGTAAATAAACTGCCAAGAGTCCCAGGCTAACCTGGGCTAGGGCTATGTAATGAGTAGTACAGCTGCCCGGGCTATACAGCACAACCCCATCTCAAAAAACAAACCAAATCAATACAGTAGCTTAGCTTCTTTATTTACTGGGCAAAGTGGCTGAAGGCCCATGTGTCCAAGGGGCAAAGACCAAGACCTCATGCTGCTCAGGGAACTGGGCCTCCTGCAGCCTGACATCCTCTGGTTCTTGATGCATCAAACACCCCAAGGCTCGGGCCCCAGCTTTCCTTGGTGTCCCCAGATATGTCAGCTATCTCAGCCCCACTCAGAGGAGGGTTCCACCTGTGGCTTTGGTTTCGTGCTGACTGCAGGGCACCGGGACGGAACAGTCTTGTTTCGATGCCAACTGTGTCTGTCCACGGCCCCAGAGATGTGAGGTGGGTATCTCTATGAAGCTACCCCTGGAAACGGCACCCAGGTCTTGCCATGTGCCCTGTCTCCTCTTGACCCAAAGGGCATTTCGCCTTCAGGCCTGCTGATGCCAGCTAGGTCTTATTGCTCACCTCATGGTGCATATACAGACAACACGACAATTGTAACAGAAAAAAATGTATGCGTCTAGAAAATCCAAAACACAGAAAACACAGCCTTACCCCTAAGATCCCAGACAGATGTCTGAATAGTCTTCCCTCCCTCCTACCCACAGGACTGGGGATGGAACCTGGCCTCTTACCTGCTAGGTAGGTGCTCTATCACTGAGTTATACTGCTAGCCCCCCTTTCCCCCCGCCCCCGTCCCGCTTTTTTTTTTTTTTAACTTCAGAAGACAGGATCTAAGTTGTCTAGGCAAACCTTGAACTTGCAATCCCCCTTGTCTCAGATTCCCAAATATCTAGGACTATGGTCTGCACCACCAAGCCTGGCTTGAATATTTTTCTATATTTACGTACGCACACACACTCTTTCTTTCCGATCTGAACTCAAACATGCTCCTCCCCCCCCCCCCCCCCCCCCCCCCCGCACTGTCCTCTTCCCAGAGGCTTGCCACCGTGGGCTGCTCTCTGACAGACCCATCCTCATGGTGATGTCATGACATCCCGCCTCTGCCCCTGGCAGCTCCTCACAGCTCCTCAGGCGGGTCCCAGAGGCTTTCACAGGGTTGGCAGCCCTTCAGGTCTAATGGGTCTTATGGCCACAGATGGTTCTCTTCCCCAGAGAGGCTGTGATTTGCACCGGAGTGGTGGCTGCCATCAGAGCCCCCTTCAAGAGAAGCGCAGCGGACATTCTCCAGAACTCTTCAATCGAGTGGTGGGAGGGCAGCGGTGCCCATTTGTCTGGCTGGTTGCCCCTGTCTGGTTTGATCACAGAACTTTCACAACAGACTGGAAGCACTTCCTGCCCAGATGCTCCAGAACTCAGAATCAGGCACAGCGGAGGGATGCCTGGTGCTGTGAGGTTCTCACAGCACTTCCACACCCTCAGGGGCTGGGGCTCCAAACAAGCCCGCATACCCAGTCACTTACCAGCAACTTCCCCTTATTTTTTTTAATAGCCTCATGCATCCCAAGTTGGCCTCAACTTCCTATATAACCTTGAACTTTAAGATCGTCCTGCGTCTATCTCGAAAGTGCTGTGATTAGTGACACAGTTACCACACCCGGTTTATGGGATGCTGGAAATTGAACCCAGAGTTTGTACGTACGAGATATGCACTGCCAATTAAGTTACATTCCAGCCCAGTCGTCCCCATTTTAAAAGGAAGGAATGAGGTTCGGAGAGATGAGGTACCCAACATCTGACCTTCATAGGTGGCTGACTCTACCTCACAAGCAGCCGACAGGCTCCATGTCCTCCAGGGTATCTTCTAGCCTCACCCCACCCAGGCTGGGTTGGAGGTCCTAGCTAGAGGATGCCTGGTTACCAGCGATCTGATGGCAGCTATGGCTCTCCCTGGGACTGTGAGCTATTGAGGGCTGTGCTGGTTCTGGCTTATCCATCCATCTCTCCCTCTTTCCCTCCCTCCCAGCTCAGGAGCAACTAGGTAGATGTTTGCCGGGATGGTGATATCAATGACCAATAACCTCTGGGAAAAGAGTCTCATTTTATGGATGGGGACACTGAGGCATACAAAAGGGACAGGTTTTGTTTAAGGAGTATCGCAGTGGCAGGGCCAAGCTCCTTTCTTAGAGTAAGTGTTCTTTCTGTTCCACTGAGCGCCTTATCTACAACCTTGGACTCTGGGTCTCAACCTGGAGCTCACATTTGTCTGTTCTTGCACAGGCCGGGCCCTGTGTGGTCCAGCTAACTGTGAAGGGGACTTGGCAGTAGATTGAGGGCACTCTGTCCACCAGCTTAGCCACACCCTGGGGCAGCTGCAGGAGCTGGCCCATCTGTTGAGTATGCCCTGTCAAACACTTGTCACACACATCCCTGTCACACAACTAGCCAGTGGTTGGTGCCATTATGATACTACTTTGCAGGTGGACAGGGAGAGACCCTGGCCTGAGACCAGCCAGCGGCTGAGTCGGAGCTAGAAGGTGCATCTGGGTAGTGGCTGGTTGTTGGAGTGTGCTGGCCCCAAACTGGAGAGAAATACAGTCAGGAGGTAGGAGAGAAGTCCTCAGAAGAAAGGGTAGTGTGTTCTCCTGCCCCCTCCCAGTGAGGTATGAGGGATGAGTCTCTGGCCTAGGTCTCCATGGGGGACAGGGTCATACCACTTGTCAGCCCTCTACAAGCTCTGGGCTCAAGGCCAGGCTAGAAGCAGCTGTCGTGAGAGCCCCACACAGGTTCTCCTAGCCTGATTTCTCTTTCGAATGAGACCCAGTCACTCCTGAACACCTGGACATGGTCCCACTCACTCCACTTGGGACACAGCTAGGAGCCCGGTGGATGGGTGGGAGGTGGAGGGACTTGGCGAAATCTATCATTCCTGGCACTTGGGTTTGCCTGCAGACACAGAGCACAGTGCCAAATCTAGATTCTGCAGGCAGATGACATGGGTACAACAGTGAGCCCCTGGGCAACACGGGGGCCCAGCTCTTCACCTGCAAAATGGGCATGGCAGTGTCCAAGGAAGGAAGGAAGCCCCCTTCCCCCAGCGTTGCTCACATTGGTTACCCAGGTGAGAACACACAGGACATTAATTTTCTATTTTTTTTTGTTCTTTTCTAATGTTTTGTCCATCATCGGTAAGAATTAATAGCAGAAAAAGCAAGCGCATGTTCTTTGTACGTTAACTTTATTGAGACACAATCTACCTTCAACATAACAGATGCACTTAAATACAAGACTACATTGCCTGGCAGTGGTGGCACATGCCTTTAATCCCAGCACTCGGGAGGCAGAGGCAGGCAGGTCTCTGAGTTTGAGGCCAGCCTGTTCTACGGAGTGAGTTCCAGAACAGCCAGGACTACAGGGAGAAACCCTGTTTTGAAAAGCCAAAGAGAGGTGGGGGGAGTGGGGAGAAAATACAGGCATGGTGGCTCACACTTGTAATTCCAGCACTGGGGAGGCTGAGACAGGAGGATTGCTGTGAGTCCAACGGTAGCCTGGGCTGCAGAACCGAGTTTAGGACTGGCCTGGAGTATAGGATAAGACAATGTCTCCGAAAAATCAAAACCAAACCAAAGGAAACACAGGGAAAAGTAAATAGTAGCTATTAGTAGTATCTACCCTCTGACCTGCCCAAACAGGGGTTCAGAGGGCTGAATGAATTAATGAGAGTTAACCCTTTACTTGCCTACAGCATAGGCAGTGTGAGCAGGAGAGCACGTCAGCCCGGCCCCTTTCCTGCCTGCTACTGTTGGGCCCTCCATGGCTATGCAAGCAGGAAGTTCAGCAGCTCCTCTGCTGTAGCTCACAGGCCCACCCCTGTCACCTAGGTCTGGACTCCTGTGACAGCCACCTGAGTCCCGGTAACAAAGTGCTAGGAACCGGTGGCCTGTGACTCACAGGACGCAGCTCTCACTGTTAGAGTCCAGGCTAAGGCTGCCGACTGGGAGTGTACAAGAGAGCCTGCTTCCGGGTCCGGGGAGGGGTGTCCGCTGGCCCGTGTGCCACGGGGTGGAAGGGGTGTGTCTCAGCACTTGTTCTGCAGGGACATGAACCCTCATCAGAAGCGCTCTGCCTCCCTGATCCAATTAACCCCTCCCAAGCCATCACCTCAGGGGTGGGCGCTTTCAACGGATGAACTTGGCAGGGACAGGAACATCTGGACGCAGCAATCTCAGGGGACTCCCACTGACACCCTGAGGTGGCGGTGCCCTGGCCCTTCTCAAAGCCGTCCCCCCTCCCCTATCCGTGGCTCCCCACTGCTTCCGGCCAGGAGCCCTTGCTTTCCCAAGACGGTGTTGCAGCAAGTTTCTAACCTCTCTACCTCTTGCTTTTTAACTGAAAAAGAGGCATAAAAATAGCACCTCCTTCGCCAGCTTGCAGGATTCCACCGTGCGCTGCGCGGAGGGCGCTGAGATCGTCACCTCTGCCCAGTCTCCTCTTCCTGGCTCTCCAGGCACAGTCCTACCTCGGGGCCTTTTCGCCGCCCCTCCCCCCACAGTTCAATCGTTCGCCTAAGCCACCCTCTCGGCAAGGCAAGTCCCTCAGACACCGGTCTAAAATGGATGGCAGTCCTCTTTCCTGTGGTCACATCTCTTCACTCCCTCCTGCTTGCCTTGATTTCTTTCCTTTGCTACCTTCTGCCTCCAGAACCCTATCGGACGGCGAGCTCCTTCACAGCACATTCTTTGGGTGTTTTGTTTACAGTGGAGGTGTCTGGTAAGTACCGGGAAGCCCTGGGGACCGAGGCCTGGAGTAGCAAGTGTTCAACAGACCGACAGACGGCTGCCCTGTGGTTGTCATTACTAGTATTGATTGTCTGAGGCTGACTCTCAAGGCCTCCTTATTCAAGTGTCTAATCACACCTTCCCTGTCCCCCACCACACCCCACAGCTCACCTACAGTAAGGAACCGTAATTACATCTCTAATTATATCCTTTTCTACATAGGCTGAACCACACGAAATTTTATTTTTTTTTTGTAAGTAAAAAAGAAAAAACTTAGATATAAGTCTTCCTAGTTTAAGCTAATGAGCAAAGAAACACCTTGTAAGTCCCCAGGACGTTTCCAGAGAAAAAGTAAAGTCTCCTGGCTGCTCAGATGGAGCGTGACTGCCAAGTGCCTCCTCTCCATGCAGGAGAGGCCCCTGCCTCGGAATGGAAATAGTAATGTCATCTGGGGTGGTCTTGTGAGTGGCAGAGAAGAGGAGAGGCTCCCCAAGTCTGAATCAGGGCTATCTGAAAATAGCAAGGGCTTCAAGCAGAATGCCTTGGGGGAAGCGGGGAACCCTCGGTGAGGGAGCACACTTATCTCTGAGGGAGGGAGTGTAGCACAATCTCTGGCTGTCCAGAACGCTCTGCTCCTCCAGTAAAAGGCTCTGCTGCTGAGCTGCGCAGACTCCACCGCCACCACCAAGGCCACGCCCACTTCACAGATGAGAAACTGAGGTGTGGAGGAGAAAGGTGGCCCGAGGGCACACAGTGGGGCAGGAGACGACATCTGCCACCTGGCCTCAGGGTCTTCCCTCCCAAGCACTTGTGCAGCGGTAGGAACGTTACTGTTGTCACTTCTGAAACTACTGTTTTCAAATAAGACGTTCCAGAAGCCTGGGCATGCTTCTTCACTGTCAGGCAGCTTCTTCATGCATAGTAGTGATGCATGCGTGTCTCTCTGGTGACTTCCTTAGGGTAAAGTCCCCAAAGGAGGGGCCTCAGAGCAAAGGGCAGGCAGATCCAATTCATAGACTCGTGTTTCAATGGCTGCCAGATCGCCCTACAAAACGACACACCCTGCAACCTTCCCAGCAGTTTTAACCTTTTATGCTCATATCTTGCGACTTTTACAAAGCAATAAGACTGCTTTCATCTATGACATGTTTCTTATCCCCCTCTCTTTTCAAATTGGAGACGGGGTCTCATATATCCCAGGCTGTCCTTGAACTTGATTTGTGGCAGAGAGGATGGCTTTGGACTCCCGTTCCTCCTTCCTCCACCTCCAAGTGGAGGGATTACAGGCAAGAGTCACCATGTTCAGTCTATTCGGTTCAGGGCATGGGACAGGGTTTCACGCTCCCTAGACAAACCCTCTATCGACCGAGCCGAATCCTAGCTTCTAAACACGCTCTTCTTAGAGTTAGTACTCCTGGCTGGTTGTTGTGTGGCCTCTTAGCAGTGACGTCCCCTCAATCCCCATAAAATAAAGGGATTAAATGAGAGGGTTTCTGGAGAAACCCTTTTCAGGTCAGAGAATCCATAACTCCATGGTACATGTTAAAGTACGGGATGGCTTTGTAATAACCAGAACCTGCTTTGCTAACGCACCGCAGTGGCCTCCCAGATCACACAAACGTATGCAGATGACAGGGGACTCGGTAGTACTTAGGCCTTCGAGCTGGCTCTAGGCTCTGGCAGCCACACTTATACTTAGTCTCCTTTTACGAGGGGATAATAACACTCATTTGCAGTGAAGCTCCAGGTTGGGGGCCATGAGGCAAGGTCCCTGCCACTCTGCTTCAGTCCTGGACTCCCATGGCATCCCGCAATGCCCACCCAGTCCTCTGCTTGTATTCTTAGGATGACACAGGGCACACCACCTGCGCTGTGGTGGGGGTGGGGAGTCCCCTCTCTTAGTCCTAAGAAAGCCCTTGGGTGAGGGGGGAGGGAGACAGGAGATCAGGATGCGCTGAACCTGCTCCTTAGTGGGGATAGACGTCAGAAAATGAGGCAGAAGGGTCCAGAGACCAGCCCAGGTCCTTCTCTCCCTCTAGACCCCACAAGAGATGTCTGGAGCTGAGGGAGACTTAAGGACACAGTCCTATACCCAGGCACAGGTGGTTATGAACAAGCCCCTGGACCATGAGCACAAGACAGGTTCTGGGGCAGAAGGGACACTAAGGAACCACTAAGGTGGTCTAAGGGACACTAGCAGGACCACAGCCGCAGTGGGAGCAGAGTCCCCAGTTTCAGCTAGTGAGAACTCCATCACTAGAATGCCACACAAGACCTTCATCCTGAAGCATCTTATAGAACATCCCAGCCCCACAGCAGAGGTCTTAACAGACCCTGGAGCCACGGCACCCTTAGACACATGCTCTGTCTCCCGACCCCAGGGGACACTGCCCTCCTGACAAGTGGCCTCCTTGAGGTCCGAGTGTGGCAGAGTCAACCCTGACCCACCAGGCTGGTACACAGAACTGGGCTCCCACAGCTGGCCGGAACGCAGACCAGGCCATCCTTCCCCACAGCCTGAATGCAGGTGGGTGTCTGCTCAGCCAGGCAGATCTGAGGCTGGGATCTGGCCACCGCCAGCGCGGGGCTCCTCCTCCAGCTCCAGGCGATGAGGCTGCTCTGGGTGGCAGAATGCTCGCCCCACCCGCGCGCCCAGGTCGCCTCGGCACCGACGAGGGGGATGCTTCCTTCTCCACCTGGGACTGGGAGGCTGAGGCTCCGCGGTAACCCAGCCAGGACAGGAACAATCACGGCCCGAGTTGACCGGGCATCAGGGCCACTCGGGGGGCCTGTGGGGACCGGCTGCCGCGCCCAGGGCGGGCCGCTCACCGCGGCAGGAGGCGCGGGCGGTGCGGACTGGCCCCGAGCCTCAGGAGCCCGAACCTGGGGGTCGCTGCTCCTGGTCCCCCGCTGAGGGGGCGGCCGCACCGCTATCCCGTTGGGGAAACTGAGGACCGGAGCAGGGCAGGGTTTTGTGTGAGGTCGAGCCGGCGGGGGGGGGGCTGAAAGAGAGGTTCCCCGCGGCACCGGGCGCAGCATCCCTCCCGCCGCCTCCCCGCAGCCCGGGCGCAACGCGCGTGCCGCCCGGCCGGGTCCCGCCCTACCTTGTTGGCGGCCGCGCAGGTGGCGGCGGCGGCGGCTCCGGCTCCCGCTCCGCGCTTCGCGCCGCCCGCCGAGTCCCCGCGCCCAGCGCCGCCGCCTCCCCGCGCAGCCCGGCGGGCGGGACCGGCCCGGGCGGGGCTGGGGCGGGGCGGGACCGGGAGGCCCCGCCTGTGCGCCTCCCGTCGCCCGTAGCTCGGATCCCGTCCTGTGTGCACACGCTCTCGCTTCCCGCACGCCCTCGCCGCAAGCTTTCGGTGGGACTCGGGTCCAGAGCCTCAGTTTCCCCTTGCTGAGATGGAAACAGTCACCGCACCAGCCACTCAGGTGGCTTCAGGCTGGATCCCGCAGCGAGCGCCGGGACCGCGGCTCCGCAGGCGGCGGGAGACCTGGAGGGTGGAGGGCGGCTGCGCACCCGGGAGGGAGAACCTTCCAGCGGCAGCCAGTAGGGGGCGCGGCTGCCCATTCTCGCCTGCTTTCATCCCTGTGCCCACTGAATGTTGTCTTTCGTAAGAACCACGCCACGCTAGGAAAGAGTTCTTCGTGTTCTGTAGTGATGTATTTGGTGGTGTGTGTGAGGCTAGTGGGACATAGTAGGTATTGAATATATTGTTGAGTAAGTACACATATTCTTTCATTTGATCCTACCAGTCCCTTTAATCTAGTCGTAATAACACTCCCGTTTCATAGATAACGAATTGAGACTTTGGTTAAGTTTTGGCAGGCTCTATTAACCAGTGTGTGTGTGTGTGTGTGTGTGTGTGTGTGTGCGCGCGCGCGCACATTTGTGATGGTGGGATTGAACCCAGGGCCTTGTGCATGCCAGGCAAGCGTTCTACCATTGGGCTACATTGTCAGATCTCGTCTTCTTTTTCTGAAACAAGGGTTCGCTAAGTTGCCCAGGTTGGCTTTGAACTAGCTATCTTCCTGTCTCGGCCTCCAGCAGCTGGGATTATAGGAGTGCACCAGCACGCTCAGCTCTGGTAAGTCCTTGATCACTTTAGAACAGTCAAGGCCACTCCCCTGCCCAGAGTGAGGTTCCCAATGTTAGCACCTCCTCTGCAGCCCAAACTAGGCCTCTTGGAGCTGCCCTGGCAGAGCACAGGTGTACACAGGTTGTGGACACCACGCAGCGGATGGGCCTTTGTACTCATGGGACCTTTGGTATCTTAAATTTTTAATCATTTTTTTTTTACACGTGTTTATGTGTGTTCATATGCCTTTGTGTAGAGGTCAGCGGAAGGCTCTCAGGAGTAAGTTCTTTCCTTCCATCTTGTTGAGACAAGGTCTCTCTTGTTTCTGCTGGCTATCCCTTGAGCTTTCAGGCAATTCTGCTTCCCATCTTCAAGTAGGAGAGCTGCATTCAGCTCTTTTCCATGGTTCCTAGGGAGAGAACTCAAGTCTGTCTGGCTTCTGTGGAAAGTGCTTTTACTGACTTGGCCATTTTGCCAGTCCTTTTTTTTTTTAGACCAGGGTGCCACAAAGCCCAGGTTAGTTTTAAACTGTTTATGAATAAATCTCGAACTCATCCTCCTGTCCCAAGAGCTAGTATTATAGGTTTGTACCATCATGCTAGGCTCACTAAGGTGTTCCCTTGACTTTATCTGGGAGCAGGCTGAGTCATCTGAATGTCGTGACTTACTAAGGGTTGAGCCAAAGGGTCAAACACTAAGGGTCTTTGGTGCCCCCCTCCCACTTCCTGAGCCTCTTTGGAGGTCTCTTTCAGAATCATCTTCTAAGAAATCCTTGTTCCTGTACTGGGCCAGTTGGCGGCTGGGACAGTCCCGGGAAAGGCTTGTTTGACAGAGATTCTCTGGGGACCATGAGCATAGGAACCCACAAATCAGAGGGGAGGCTGGAACCTGGCATGCCCCTTCTGTGAGGGGTAGGGCCTCCCTGTTTCCTCTTACCTCCTCCTAACCCTGCCCCAGGTGTGGAAAGCTGCTTCTGATAACTCCTAAGTTATACACATTAGGACACCTGGTTAGACACCACAGGGCATGTTGGGAAGGGGAGGTGGTATGGCAGGGTGTAGGGGTGGGAGATGACCAGTGACTTTCTGTCTACTTGTCGCACATGGAGTTTTCTGTAGAATATGGCCCTGTCTGGGGTGGGTGACAGGTGCTGCTGAAAGGAGACAGCCCCTAGGGCGAGGGTCTATTTGGGGGATATAAGCTTGAACAAAGTTGTCTAGCAGGAGTGTGTCCCTCCCACAAGAGGCGTTTATCAGGCCCTTCTTTTGTTCTCTGTGATAAGGCCGGCTGGTCCAGGGGTGGGAGGCGTGGAACGTGGAGTCCCAGCCCTGTTCTGGGTGGGAAGGTGGGGCTGTGGGATCAGATCCCTCCAGCCTAGGGAGCAGTGGCCCCTGGGGAAGGGGCGACAGCTGTGGGGCGAGCAAGGAACCTGACACTAGGGGTAGGCCCCCGGCCCCCGGGGGGAGGGGCGGACTACGCCCCAGCCGCAGCCTAGATACTCTCGGGCCCACCCACACCCCTGTTCATCCCTGTTCCAGTTCAAGCAACTCAGATGCTTATCTGTTTTCCTTTTATTTGTTGTTTTGACTATGTAGCCCAGGAGACTTTGGGGCTGCTGGGATCAGTGTGTACCACTGCCCCCTGGCTCCCCCTTTTCTCTTCCTATGGGTGTGCCCACAGGCAGTCACAGGCCAGGCTGGCCCTCCCCTGCCTGTGGGACACTGGAGTTCATGAACTTCTCTGTGCACAGTCACTGGAGCTTGGCCTGGGTAAGCGCTGTAGGACAAGCAGTTCTCATTTTACCTCCTCGTTCAGGCCAGGTGAGGCCATTAGTCCCAGAACCCTTACCCTCCTGGGGCCGCGGGAACGCCATGACCCCAACAAAGTCAGGGTGCAGTGCCTAGGAACACTGTTGGAACAAAGCTTGCTCAAGATTCTAAGGTGTAGCTTAGTCAGAAAGCCGGTCTGGTCCCCCACGGAGGAGCACCAGTGCCTGGACAGAGTCCTCCTTTGGGGAGAAGCGAGGAACAGGAGAGGTGGGGGCAGCACCTTGGAGGGAGTGGTAGAGAGGGCAGAAGGTGTTTACCCAGCAGCCCCTGTGCCCACCGTTTGACTTACTTTTGGCTTTTTGGTGGTGGTTTTTGGGAGAGTCAGACACCACCTGCCATGTCTCCTCCAGGTAAGGTTGCTGACCGCCTGGGTGTGCTCCACCGCACCAGGCCCCGGCATCTTACCCTCCTGCACGCTCCGCAGGGCTGGGGCTGCCTCTTCACCTGGTCACCCACTTTAGGGTTACTGTGCCAGGCAGGGTACATCTGGGAATCCCAAGAACCCCCTCCTGCCTTTTTCTCCCACTTCATGGAAACTGTCTGTAGGTTAACAGGCCTCAGCAGGGGCGGCAGGCCAGCCCGGGTACAGGATGCTCACAGGAATCCACAGACCAGGAGTGTGTGTGAGTGAGCATGTGTGTGTGTGTGTATGCACGCGCATGTGCTCTGTGGGTGCCAGGCATGTCAATCCTTCACACCATGGCTCTCAGGTGCTGCAGTGGGTGTAGCCTTGGTGCTGCAGGAGCCTGACTCTGGGGGTTTCTAGGAAAGCCTCCATAGAGACCCCCGTCCTCTGAGAGGCATGCCTAAGGCTCCAGTGGCAGCCACAGTTGGCTGAGATGTGAGCCCCTTGTGCACCTTTAAGCCTTCTGGCCTAGGTAGGGAGGACACAGGGAAGGGGCAGCCCTCTCTGCTGGAAAGATCAAGAATGGGGCTATGCTGGGCCATAGAACTGCGTCCGACTCAATCTGCTGAGCCAGGGGGCTGCAGCCCTGCCTGCTCTCCCTACCCTACCCTGTTGGCCCTGAGTGACAGGAGTGTGCCAGAGTGGATGCCTGCTCCCGGCCCACTGACTAGTCCCCACCAAGTTCCTCAGAGTGGCGGGCAGGGATTTCCCCTGGGCTGTCCCCAGTGGGCCATAAACAGAAGGTTCAGGCACGAGGCTCCAGAAATGGTATCCACGAGCAGGGTGCCCTCAACACAGATCCAGCTGGGACGTCAGGGGGTTACTGTCCAGGAAGACAGATGGCCTGACAACGCAGGCCTTGAACTTGCGGTGCCAGAAGAATGGTGACCAAGGCCCTGGACCAGGGGGTGCCAGCAGGAGCACTGCTGACACCTTGGCCTGCAGGAAACACTGGTGATGAGAGAGCCACCAGTCACAGGGACTTTATGCCGAAATGCCTCAGACAGGAGGGTGAGACAGCCCAGGCCAGGGTCAACCACACAGTCTGAGGCCAGCCTGAACTCCGTGAGACCTTGTCTCAAAAGACCAAACCCAAACCCAACTGAAACAACCATGTATCAGCAAATGCCCCAGGTGACCCAGAGTACACGCCTGTCTGCCAAATGCTAACATGCTCTGTGGGGTTGTGATCCAGGCTGGCAACCCTGGGAGACGTAGAAGAGTGACTCCAACCAGTGGCTACACAGCAAGCAGTGTCCGTATGGGAGCCTAAGTCCCGGAGAGGGGGAGGGCCTTGTCCAGGGTCACATAGCCTGAATTCAGGCCCAAGCCTGAATTTGATGTTCCTGCCAGCAAAGGTAAGAAAGGCTGTAGGGGACAGAGTGGCGGGTCAGCCGTCGCCTTCCCCTTCGTCCTCGCTGACACAGCCCTCGGGCACTGCTCTGCCCCTGGACACCCGTCTCTCCAAGTACTCAGCTTTCAGAAGTTCCAGCTCCCGCAGCTTGGCCTCCAGCCGCTCCCGGTGGGCTGCCCGCAGCTGCCGCAGCTGCTTCATGGGAAAGGGGTTCATATCATTGAAAGCGATGCTCGTGAGCTTCCTGAGAGGAGGGTAGAGTCAGCCAGTGCAATGGTTGCCAGGGGGAAAAAGACTGTTCCCACCCAGAGCTGAGGCTGGAGGGAGCTCGGCAGGGAAGGCCCGAGAGGGAAGGGCCGCTCAGGAGGGCTTCCTGGAGGAGGGGGAAGGGAGCTTGGCTTTAAAGGTATGGACCAGGCCCAAGATGATGGTGGCAGTGGAAGGTCTAAGTAGGAGAGACTAGGGCAAAGCTGGCGTGGGTTGCTTGTTCCACACCCTGGGTGTTGGTGGCAAGGGGAAGGTGGGCAGGGGAGCTGGCCTGCCACGTGAGGACACAGATGGACTCCTGAGCTGGGGGAGGGGCACGGGGCAGCAGAAGGGTGGGCAGCTCACCGGCTGTCGCAGATGGTCTTGGTGAAGAAACGCAGGTACTGGTAGATCTCCAGGCTGTCCTGAAGCCGCAGGATCTCCTCCTCGTTGTACTTGAAGATGGCCAGAGCGTATCGGAACACCACCTAGGGCACAGTGGGGGCTCAGGTGGGGTGCAGGAGCTCAGGCAGGTACTGTTCAGAGAGAGAAGCCCAGAGACTCTGGGAATACGGAGGTTCCTAGCAGGCCAGATTGGAAGCCTAGAGGCACAAAATGTGAGGGCCACAGAAGACCCTTTAAACATGGCTTTTTGCCGTCTCTCTACAACATGGCATGAGGGGGCACTGCCCTGCTGGAGTCATGGGGTCGAGTCCCATCAGTATCTTTGCTGGTGGGAGCCCTAACCAAGATCCGGCAAGGTCACAGGCAAGGCCTGGACCAGAACCAAGCCTCAAAGGCAGGGCCGCTGCTTCCTCTCATATTGCACAGTGCACTTTACAGTTTAAGGCGCTGTGCGCTCAGGTGTCCCAAATGGCTCTGACAGGTGGCGGTCTTTCTGTTCTGTGGGGCCTGGCTGCGCAGCGGGGCCCAGGCACACCCACCTTTGTCCCTTCGTACAGGAAGGCATCCCAGACTCGCAGGAGGATGTCACTGATGAGAGAGTCGGCGAAGACCACGAGGAACCAGTTGAAGGTGATGAGAGAGAGATCCACACCGTGCTGCCCGAGGTGTGCGGTCAGTCGGGGCAGCTTCTCCGAGAGGAGGTCCTGGAGCACCCGCTGGTCCACCTGGAAGAGAGCAGAGGCCAGTCACTTCTGCTGCCTCCCTGGCCACCTGCTCTACAGACCCCAGGCTCAGGGCGATGCTGGGTGGGCCTGCTCTTGGCGGGGGGGGGGGGGGGGGGGGAGAGCAGGTGTGGTGATGTCACCGTGGCTCCCGGCACAGGTCAGGTACCTAGGCAGAGCAACAGGCTTTGCCGTGAGTCTCTTCATGGGTAAGTCCTTGACCCCCTCACTTAGCCAATGTCCCGGGCAGTTCGAGGAAACTGGTCTTGTGCTCATGGACACAGAAAACAGAGCATCTTTCCTAGGCTGCTTCTCTTAGACCCAGACTAGGGTATAGACCTAGGGCCTGACCCTTAAGATGCTTGGCCAACACTTGGGACAGATGCTGGTGGGGGGGGGGCAACAGTGTGCTGCCACATCAGGTAGCAGGAGCCACCGTAGAGCAGGGAGCTGCAGGCCACTACTGCTAGTGACCTCTCCCTGTGGCTTTGGCAGGCCTGTCCCATTTTGGTGGACATGGCTAACACTCCCTGGAACGTCACCCTCCCCCCTGCAGTGCTCTGATCTGTGTCCCCTGTGCTGCTCCTTGCCTGGAACCATGACTGTCTCCCCATGCAAGTCCCTCTGAGCTTCAGTGTTGCAGTGGTGAGCACACAGTAGCACCCTGCCCTTCCTCGCTCGGGAACATGGCGGCAGCAGAGGCCGTGCCCAGCCTAGGGCCCCAAGTGAGTCACCAGACGTGTGATGAAATGGAGCCAAAGGACTGCCTGTGGTTCACACCACGGCAGTTGAGGCAGGGGACAGGCCTCTTCCCTCTGCTGTAACCAGGGACCCTAGGTGGGGACCCTGGTGCCTGCCTTCTCTACTGTTCCAAATGTGGCAAGTTCTCCAGGACTAAAGGAAAACAAAGAGCAAGCTTGGTAGTGGAGCTCAACGCATCTCCCTTTCAGAGATGGCCAGATTCAGAGGTGAGATATGGGATTTCCCAGCCTGCCTTGCAGCTGGGGGCAGACCTAAGATACAGTTCTGGCCATAAGGTTTAAGCAGAAGTAGAAACTGCGGAAGGAAAGAGCCAGCCCCCAGCTTTGTCCCCTTCTTCTGGCATACACCACAGCCACAAGGTCAAGGGTGGTGCAGCCATCTTGTAACCACCCGGTGACAAATAGGAGCATGGCAGAGCAGGGAGCTGGGAGGAGCCTGACCTCTAATGCATCAAGGAAGAGTACCACTAGCAGGCCTCTCCTGACTGCGAGGCCTGACGCAGACCCTCCCCCACCTCTTAAGCCAAGCTGGCTCCCTCTTTGCTGCTGACCTGGTCCTTGCCATCCAAAGGGCAGCTGGGAGGGAGGCACAGGGACAGGTATCAGACAGGACAGCAGGAGGGAAAAGAGTGAGGAGGGAGGCTGTGAGCAGGAAGGATGACGCCCACCAGGCAGAGAAACTGCCACAGCAAGAATGGAGTGCGGGACAGGGATGTGACTTTGCATTTACGATTCTTAAGTCCACGAAGTGACTTACTCCCACTCTGGAGCGGGCCAGCCTGGGGTTCAGAGTGGTGATATTCAGAGGTCCCAGGTTGTGAACCCTGCTCTGCCTGATTCAGGGTAGCAGCACTTCCCAGGGATGGTATAGCCACAGCGCGCGCAGGGACAGGGGCCATCACCGCCAGCTCACGGCCTGTCCCGCCATCCTGTGGTCTTGCCATTCCTGACTGGCGGATGGCAGGGAACACTGCTCTCTCTCTCTCCTCTTCCCGGTGGTAGGGTGCCACCGCTGGACTAACACGCCTGCCAGTGGGCAGGGCCTCACAGTTCTTCAGGTCCTCAGGGGAACCTCTAGCAGTCAGAGAGTGGCTAGAGGGCCCCCCGCGTAGGAAGGAGACGATCTGGCCTGAAGGAACGTCTCTGGGGGATCTCCCCGAATGGCTACCCTCACCACCCCTGGCTCACCTGGGAGGCGGTCAGCGTCTTGCTGTAGTACTCAGCCGGCAGTATGGTCTCCACGATGGCCACCAGGCACCAGAAGGCACTCTCCTCATCCTCCAGGACCAACAGGGCGATGGCTGCCAGCCTGCAGAGGGGGAAGAGGCCTGGAGTGACCCACCCTCCTACAGGGCACTGACTGACTTAGCTCTATGCCTGACCGGGCTGGTAGTCATGGCACCCACAGCGGGACACTGGGGGAGGGTGCCCAGGGTGACTTTCAGAGAGATGAGGGCCAATTCAGATCGGAGGCCGAGGTCGGGCTGCAGAGGTGTGAATTATGGTAATAAGTGTTTCCTGAGTGGCCTTGGGTAAACTAGTTAACCTCTCTGAGCCTCAGGCTCCTTGTAATCATCAGAGCTGGGTGAGGACCAACAGTTAGGCCTGTTGGCCGTCAGCCCTTGTGGTGGCCGACCCAGTGCGTGGCATGCAGTCAGTGCTTGGTAAACACTGGCAATCTTCACCTTCATACTGGCAAGCTTCGAGAGACTCTCAGGGATCTGCCCACCTGACAGAGCTGTGTGGTCCCAAGTGAGAGCAGACCTCATGCCACACTCCCTGGTGCACCCCTGTGCTGAGCACACACAGCCTTCCCGCCTATGCACCTTCACCAGTTATGGGGTCCCCACTGAGACCAGGGGCAGGATAGACACAGCCTAGAGCTGAGGGGGGACATGAGACACCTCCCCCACAGAAGCATGCCACTTCGTCCACCTTCCTCAAGGACCCACATCCAGGACCAAGCCAAGAATATATTTCCCAGCATGCCTTTTGAGGACCCTAGGAAACACAAAGTCTCACATCCGGCCGCTCCCGGAGGCCAACAGTGCTCTATCTCAGCATCTGCAGCAATAAGCCCCTGAGAGACTGATGCAGGGGGGTGGTCCAGGGAACCATGGAGCCCCTTCTCTACATGACACACGAGGCTTGGGAAGCAGCCCTCTTGGGGCACCTGTAGGGAGGAGGGGGCCTTCACTGCAAGTCGTGGGCTCTGGTTTTTTATTTTTATTTAAGCTTTTTTTTTTTTTTTCCTTCTCCAGGCTGGCCTAGAACTTGCAGTCTGGCATCAGTCTTCGGATGCTGGGATTACAGGTGGGCACCACCACAGCCTGCAATGTTGAACCCTTTCAGAGCACAGGTATTTACGCTTCTTGTGGCTCTTCTTGGATTGGATTCATGACCTCCATTTTCTTTTTCTTCTTGAGTTCATGACTTTTAGAACCAGGGCTGATTCTCACAGAAAGGGGAGGAATCCTCTCTCCTCTCCCAGTCGTTTGGGAAGGAACTGTTCCCTGCTCTAGGTTGCGTGTTTATAAAACCCTCCTGAGTCTGAGCTGAGTGCGAGAAGAGAAAAACAGCCACAGGTCTCCTGGGACCCAGGAGGCTCTGCCTTCTCCCAGCTGGGGGAGGGGACCCGCAGAGGTCACTGGGTTCAAGAACGGAAGATATCCTCTGAGCCAACTACCACTCTATCGATACCTAGGGCAGACGCGCAATTGATCATGGAACTCTGCTGCTGAGCCTGGACACTACCCCAGAAATTCCTTTAGGTAGGTCTTAGCTTCTTCCTTGGGTCACCTCTGGCCAAGGCAAACTTCTAACTGCACAGGTCAGGTAACAGGAACTCAGAAGGCAAAAATGGCCACCACCTAAGATTGTATCAGGAGAGAGAACAGAATCCAGGACCCCAAAGTCCAGCCTGCTGCTGTTTACCCTAGCCTACGTGTCCCCCCAAATCCCAAGGATGTCCTGAGATCAGAAACTGCTGTCAGTGTTGCTTTAGACTTCTGCATACATAAGGCCAGTTAGTCGGGGCTAGTCCCCACCACGGCTCACCAACCCAGCAGGCCTGCAAAGGCGCGTGCAGATGGGGAGGAAGAACTAAAGTTAATGCACTCCAATTTATTCTCATAGGGAGACAGATTGTTCTAAGCATTAGAATCTCCAACTTATCTGTTACCTCAGGCATAAACTGGATTTTGTTGCTTTAGGTGGAGACTTGTTTATTCGGACACGATGCATGCAGTTCTAAGATTGACCACTTGATGGCGACATAGACAGCCATAGGGGCTTGCAGCTGCAAAACACACCTCTCTTGAGATCCAGGCAGCCTATTATACATAGCTTTCTATTTAAAGCCATAGTATATTTGCATAAATATCAATTATGTGTGTTTGCATATCAGTTTAAATAAAGACAGCATAAAGAGATATACTGAAAACCACCTGCTCCTTTTGTTCCACTTGTCCCCCTGTGGCCTTCGGTGCTCACCAGGGTGTTTTGCTCCTGAGGCTGACTGTGCCTTTAAGGCCTTCTCGGAGACCTTTCCCTACCCAGAGCCCTTATGTCACTAAGTTCCCCTGGTCTCCAGAGGAAGGCTTTGGGGTGGCCCAGGGCCGGCAGGACTGCTAGGCACGATGAAAGCCTGTTTGTTTGTTTTTGTATTTTTACTCAAGGTACTAACTAAGTCGTGTAGGCTGTTCTTGAACTCAACTGCAGTCCAGACAGGCCTTGAACTTGTGATTTTCCTGCTTTAGCCTCTTGAGTAACTAACATTATAGGCTTCTGCCAAACACATCTCCTTAACTCCTTCTCTTATTCTTTCTTCCCTTTCTTTTCATTTTTTGTAAGTCAAGAATTCATCAGCATTTACTGCTTGTTTTGTTTTTTAAATAAAGAACTACTTACTATTTTATGTGCATGTGTGTGCTTACATGGGCTTCGATGCACATTTAAGTGCATGTGTCCATGAAGGCCAGAGGAGGGCGTCAGATCCCCTGGAGCTGGAGTTAAGGGAGGTTGGGAGCTACCGCGTGGGCGCCTGGAACCGAATCCTAGTGCTCTGGAGGAGCAGCAGGTGCTCTTAACTACCAAACTATCTCTGCAGGCTAGTGTTTGACCAGCTTGACACAAGCTAGAGTCATTTGGGAAAAGGGAATTTCAAATGAGAACATATCTCCACAAGACTGGCCTATAGGCAAGCCTGTGGGGCATTTTCTTAATTAGCGTCTGATGTGGGAGGGGCTAGTCTAACTGTGGGCTGTGCCACCCCCACCCCCACCCCCCGGGCAGTCCTGGGTGCTATAAAGCAGACAGAGCAAGCCATGGGAGCAAGACAGTAGGCAGGGTTCCTCCAAGGCTCTGTATCAGTTCCTGCCCTGGCTTCCCTGGATGGCAGACTACAAGATGTAGGATGAAACAAACTCTCTGGGCGTGGTGTTTTTTCACGGTAGGAACTCTAAGACACATCTCTCTAGCCCCTCTTAAATGTTTTTAAGATGACGTTTATTTATATGTGTGTGTGTGTGTGTCTGTGTGTGTGCGCGCAGATGTGCCAGTGGCGGTGTGCATGTGCCGAGTGTTTGAAGGCTAGGGGTCATTTGTGGGAGTTATTCTCTCCCTCTGCTACGTGCGTTCCACCCTGAGGCTCCTGCTCAGATCACCAAGCGTGCAGCCAGCCTCTTTACCTCCAGGGCCATCTTGCCACAGCTGTTCCTAAAGAAGCCTCACACGTGTCCCTTATGGAGTTTAGCACGTTTAAGAAGAACCACACGGTCTTACTGGGCTTGTAGTGTGCAGGCATGCTGTCTACAGACACCACCTGCCACAGGCTGCTGCATCCCGACGGGTCTTAGGAGGGGTGTGGACTCCCACATGACTCTTGGGAGCTTCCCTCAGCACCTCCAGTAACCACACACACATGCTCAAATTTCACTCACTGGAAACAGGAATACAGAAAACCTCTGCCCCTGGGACCCACTGGAATCTGAGTGAGGACATTCTGAGCGCCGATTCCGTGCTAAGTAAATGCCAAACGTCACCTGCTCTGAAGGAAGAGTAGGCAGCTCGTGTAAATTTAGCTCGAGGATATTTGTGCTTGAATTAAATTGAGTCAAACTGGCTTTGGGGAGTTTCTGAGACTGTGCAGCTTCTACGGGAATAACCAGGGTCCTCATGGGGGTCCCCCAGTGTTGAAGCGGGCAGCCACCCAGCTGAAGGGTTCCATCAAACTGATCCCTCTCCCTCTGCTGTTGACTGGGCCTGAGCCCAAGCTAATCCAGGCTGGGCTGCTCACACTCCCTCTCTGGAATTTCAAGACGGAGATAGGAAGAATCAAAAGCCGAGGTGTCTACTGAGTCGATACTGATGGAACCTACATGTCCGAAGCATGGATGGCAGGGGCTGCCCCACTGAGAGGAGGATGAAGGTGTGGAGAGGGAGCGACCAGAGCCCGTGTGGCTGCGGAGGCCTGGGGTGCAATCCCCAGGGGAAGGAAGATACGCACAGGAAGACTGCATGCATGCAAGCAGCAGCCTCTGCTCCTCAGGTCTGCTCTCTTGCTCTGCACCATTTACAAACTCCCTTTCCGGTGGCTCCTCTGGGTGGGAGGCATCTTGACCCAGCCTGTGTGGCCACATGCAAGCAAGGCTGGCTATGGAGAGCCACTCCCGACTGTCCCATGAGCAGAGCCTCCCTAGACTAAGTCAGAGCACACTCGACCAGGAACTGAACCCAGACAGTCTCAGCTGATCACTGTCTGTCCGGGGAGAGGGGCAAGCCTCCTGGGCTCTGGGCTGCCTCCTGGGCTCTGGGGTGCTTCCTGGCCTCTGGGCTGCCAGAGCAGTGCCAGGAAGGGAAGGCTGCACTCTCATGTGCTCTCACCAGGAAGCACTTACCTGTTCAGGCCTTGGCAGTAGCCAATGGTGGGGTTCTGCCAGGAGAAGGCCAGGAGCACTCTGCGGAGTTTGTCGGGGAAGCTGGAGGAGGGGCAGGTGAAGTGCTTGTTGGTGGGGAAGGTCCGGTTCAGGTCCAGCTCGATCTGGCGGGCAGCAGGGTGCTCACAAGCCTGGCCCCTGGCTAGGAGCTCCTGGTAGCAGCCTGGAGAGTGCAGGTGCTGGACCCGGCGGTGGACCAGCCATCTCCAGACACGGGGACGGTGCTCTCGGGGCACGCCCGCCCGTAGCAGCTGCTTGAGCTCAGCCGAGGGCACGAGCTCGGTCAGGGCAGCCCAGCGCTCCCGCAGTGGCCGCTCCACGGCCTCGAGGGCCAGCAGGTGGTGGGAACGAACCTCCAGGGCCTGGATCTTGGCTAGCAGCTTCAGGTCTTCCACTTCGTAGTCCGGCACCGTGAGGAATCCGTACTCATCGTACTCGCTGTGGGCAAGAGGGCTGCGTCAGCCACCGCTGTCCCTGAATGGGCTTCCAGGATGGACACTGAACTCACTCCAGGGCCTAGCCTCAGTTTGTTTATCTGTACAATGGGGAGAAATGCTCTGCTTCCTGAAGATGAGGGAGATCCCCTTTGGTACCTAAAAGAGCCTATACGCGGTCCAGGAGAGATGCATTCACTGACTGCGAGCTTGGGGCCTTCTAGTTACCCCATGCAGACACAGGCCGAGGAACCCTGAGAAGTCCACATGGAGCCTCACAGACCACAGGCAGCACAAACAAGCAGAGGCAGGTGAGCGGGGACCCCGTCCTGTGCCTTCCGTTCACTCATCAGTGTGCACCCCGCGTGTGCCATCTCAGCCATCCCCTGGGAGCCCTCGAGCCAGGGCTCTCCACACAGGGGCTGAACACAGGTGCGGAAGGTAAAGCCGCAAGCTTAGGGTCACACAGAGAAGCAGGCCGACTCCTGCCAGGGACGCAGAGTCAGTCACAGCTTCCACCGTGCCCTGTGAGGCAATGGTTTGGTTGGAGGAGGCAGCTTGGGTAGTGGTGGGCGCGGTCACTGTGTGGCCTGTGTGCCTCCGCCGAGCCCGCCCCCCTCTGCTGGCACCCCGTACTATGCGCCTGAGCCTGGCGGGTGGGGGTGGGGCACAGCTGTGCAGTGGTGGCGGACGTGGCCGGTGGCAGCAGCAACCACGGCCTCTCGATGCCCATAGCCCCTCCCTGGCTGCCCGCCGGGTTCACCTGATGGGGCTCAGCTCCATGCTGGGCGAGGCCTCTCCTGCTTCCCACTGCAGAGCCTCCTGGACCAGCTGCCTCAGCAGCTCAGAGAAGTCACCAGCCTCAGCCCCTGCTGCCTCCTGCAGCCTCCGCAGCCCGGCCAGGTACTTGCTTTCTACCTGGCAGTTCCTGGCTTGGAGGTAGGCGCACTGTGGGGGTGGAGCGGCGGGTCAGGCTCCCTGGCTGCTCAGGCACCAACCGGAGCAGCTTCGAACCCTCCCACCTCTGCCTTCCCTTCTAAACGAGGGGAGGGAGAGGGCATTCATAGCACAGCCCACGCAGGGCTTGGAGTCTCATTCTGCTTCAGACCCGGGAAGCATGGCCCGTGACAACGAATGCGCTGGTTCACTCTGAACCTCAGGCTCTTCATGTGTATAAGAGGTGACACGGGGTCTCCTCAGGATTCTGGCAAGGGGTGGTGAGCCCTGGGTAAAACCTGCCAGGTGCTGGGCACAGAGACAGCCCTCTGCAGGTGGCGGCTGGCAGGATGCTGCCTTGGCGCCCCTTTCCTCAGCCTGAGGTGTGGCTCTGCACTCCCACCCAACACCCCTTTCAGTGCACAAGTCAGATGGCTTTGGGTGGGCCAGGTGAGCTCTCTGGGCCGTGCTTTTCTGCCTCTGTGAGATGGAGATGGACTTTTGCTTGGAAGCATTTGCCCTGACTGCTGGGCCAGCTCAGTTCCCAACTTGCGCAGGCACTGCAGCCCCGCCCGCCCGGACGGGCATGTGTCTATGGACACTTTAATCACAACCCTTGTGGGAGCCCTCGGCCTTCCTACCCTCCCGGTTTCTCTTGGCCCCCCTCCTTCCTCTCACCCAGAACTTCCTGTGTCCAGGGATTTCTGCTACAGACTCCAAGTCTACCTTCTGTAAAGCAGCCACAGGACTGAGGGGCCTGAGGGGCTCAGGGAAGCAGAGGAGGGAGGTGAGGGACAGGGAGGGATGGAGCATAGATGTGGCCACCAGCCCCTGGTACCTTGGTCAGCAGGGCCTTCTCCTTCTCCGCCACCTTCCTCCAGATCTTGGTGACCTGGTGGATCTCAGAGTTGAGGAAGCGGTTCTGGGTACGATACGCTTCCATGTCATCCTGGGAAAAAACAGAGGGTCAGCAGTGGTTCTACAACCATCCTGCTCTGGAGAAGTCACCCTCAGAGGAGCTGCTGGAACTTCCTTCCTTGAGAAATTCCCAAAATGGCTCAGGCAGAGAGTCTGAAGGACTTCTCTGTCACAATGTCGTGGGGAGAGCCTGAGCAGAGAGTTCAAGATGGCTGCCGTCTTGAAACCATTCTGACCCTGTTTTCTCATCTGTTAAAGGGCAGATTTGAATCTCCCCTCAGTGGTGGGAGAGCACATGGCTAATAGGTAATATCAAGTAAGTGGCAGAGCCCAGCAAAGCACTCCAGTGCTGTGTCTCCTTATATTCGGGTGGTTTGTTGAGTTAGGGCCGTAAGTAGCCCAGGCTGGCTTCCAACTCAATACACAGCTGCAGATGACCCTGAATTCCTCCACCCCCTCTTACACCTCCCAAATTCCAGGATAAGGACAGCCCCTGGAGCTGCCTCAGTTGTTTCGAAATCAGTACACAGTGTTAGACATTTGTAGCTACGTGTGGAGTGCTTTTTGTCAAGTTTCACCTAGTCAACATGACCAATCCTCAACGGTTTCCTTTATTTGTCTGCTTTTGATCCTAGGACTCAAACCAGGTGCCTTGTGGTGTCTGGATTTGGGCTCTGCCACCGAGCCACACACCTACTCCTGGTCCCTTCTCTTTCTTTTTTTCTATTTCAGGTTTTGTTTGTCTGATCAGCACCTCATGTGCCCCAGGCTGGTCTCAAATTCACCATATAGATGAAGATGGCTCTGAATCCCAGACCTGCCTGCCTCCACCTCCCAAGTGCTAATGTCGCAGGCCGTGCAGAGTGGATGAAGTACTGAGCCAATGTGTACTGCTGACGTGAGCACTGCCATATTAATGATGGCAGTGTCTCAGACCCATGGCAGCGGCAAGGCTTTGTCCTGGTGTGGCTGTATATAATAAACCAGCCTCGTTCGGCGCTGAGGTTCCGGGCTACAGGTGTGTCAGGGCACATGGGCCGCCCCATCCCGGCCTTTCTGTGTGTGTCTGTCATTTCTTCATTCCCTTGCTGTCTCTGTCTGGTCAGTCCCAAAGCTGTGCAGGTCTTGGCAATAGCCTATATACCACCTCACCTGGCCCCCTGACTTTCCTCGAGAAGATCCCATTGTGTATTCCAGGTCTCTAACTCATCCTCCTCCTGCGTCGGCCTCCAGATTGCTGGGACACACAGGTGTGTACCACCATGCTGAGTTCCAACAGTGATTTTTTTAATGACTGATGACTATCTTACTGGGAGATTTCCTATAGCTGACACGGTCCTTGTTTTTTTTTTTTTTTTTTGATGGTTTTAAATGTGAGTCCGGCTGTTTTAGCTGTTTTTTTAGTACGAAGCTGCTGTGATAAATAGCCGTGAGCCCTGAATTTTCCCTCACACAGTCCAGCACAGGGGTGACAGCTTGCTGCCTGGACAGATGAGAAGCCAGGCAAGCCATAGGAAGCTTCCGTGTAGAGCTACAGCCGTGGCTCACAATCTCTATTCTGTTGAGAAGAACATTCCAGAAGCCATTCAGACACACATATGCCCTGAGAACCCAAACCTTTCCTTTCCTACTGGGGAAAGTCCTAGGCTGTGGGTTAGGGAGGTGCTTCTGTTAGTCACTGTGTGTGAGGTATGCAAGATGGCCGACACAGCCCACCTGCTCCCTCAGTCTCTGGGGCCCCTGCTGCAGCTGATCATGGGGATTCTTCCCCAGCAACTGGGAAAGCCACAAGTAGCCAGGCGAGAAAATAAAGTGTCTGCCAGTCCCGAAGTCCCACTGTGTGCCAGGCGTGGGCGATGAGTGTTAAAGTAGCGTCATTCCCGTTTTACAGATGAGGAGACAAGGATCTAGAAGGTGAAGCCCTCCATGACGCAGCCGGTGTGGAAAAGCAAAGGTCCCCACCTGGGAGTGCTCAGCAAACACCACCCAGAGCACCCCACCCCCACTCCTTGCTCCCACCCCTTCCTCACCCAAGCTTGGCACTGGCACCTCTCAGTCTTTGAGAATATGGATTTGTCATATAGGGTGCCCGTTTCCAGGGCAAAGGGAAGCCAGGAAGGAGGTGCCCAGGCAGGGAGGTGGGTGTGAGCACCTGCTGGAGCACAGTGGGTAGGAGAGGCAGCTGGGCAGCCTCCAATCAGCTTGGTACCCTACCTTGAGTGCTCTCCTTGGCTCAGAACTGTAGGGAGGAAAAAGAGAGACCTCAGAGAAGAAAAAAGCCACACAGAGTCACAAGCAGAGCAAGAGGAGAATGAGTGGGAGAAGGGCCCAGGAGAGGAGAGCCTGCTGCCGCCTGTGCAGGACCAGACATCACAGATTCTCATGGGAAATGCTCGTGTGAGGGAGCCTGAGTCCACCGTGACCCTGCTGCCCACTCTGTATGAGCCGGATCCATCTCCCCCCCTCACCCCCCAAGGCTCAGTTGTACCTGCCAGCACCTGCATGCTAGACTTCCCGATCTCCCCAGCTCTCATCCCCTTGCTGTCCCAGATAGGACTTAATGTAGTCCGGGCTGGTCTCAGACTCCATGCTGAATATGGCCTTGAATCCCTCACCCTCCTGCCTCCACTCCCCTCCTGGTCACTGGGATTATGAGCCTAGTTTGATGATACCAGGCTCCGCCACACACACATCCCACCCCCAGCCCTCAACTTCAGGAAGTCAGTGACACTACTCTTGAAATGACAGGAGGTCCTTTACCTAAGGCTGGGTGCCCTGTCTCAGGCAAGCAGGGAGAGTGAGCACTCTTGGGGTCACGTATGATGACGAAGGCCAACTATGAATGAAGACATGGTTAGTCCACGCAGCTCTGTCAGGCTCTGGCACTGGGCTCCAGAACACGGTCTACAAGCATAAGGTTCCAGGACGGCCTGTCTCCTCATCCTAGGTCCCACAGATGTGAACAGGGGACACACATGGCACCTAGGCGAAGCAAGATGACAAGTGGCCCTTGGCACTCTGGAGACATTGGTGGTTGATCTATGCCGTGACCCTGTCCTGCTCTGCTGGGTCTAGAACAATGGACACCTGATGAGCCAGGAGGGGAGGAGGCCTCTGGCAAGCAGGCCAACAAGTGTTCCTGCTGCTGCGTGCACAGCCAGGGGCTCTCTAGTAGGCCCCTGCTGCTCTTCGTCATTCTGCTCTAATTCCTAAGTAGTCTTGGTTCAGGCTAACAGCGGCTCCACTCCTGGCTGGTTTGGGTTGGCAGGGAAGGGGGTTAGGATCTCAAGTCCCCTTTCTTTATCCTTCTAAAGATTCTTCAGCCGCTAGAATAGTTAGGCCAGTTCCCACAGAGGAGAAAGAACTTGTCTAAAACCACTCAGCCAGCAAGGCAGAGAGCAGGGACTCAGCACCAGGGCTGGCTTGCTTCGAGGGTGGGCAGCGGCCACACTTGACTGACCAGTGCTTCTCTCAGAAGCTTCCCTTTTCCTTTTCTACCTCCTACCACCCAGCAGTTCTTAGGTTCGGGTTGTGCAAGAACACGGGAGGCCATGAAGGCAGCGTTTGGGAGCAGAGTGGTCCTGGTTCTGTGTGCCGTCCTTAGAGACAGTGAAGGTCAAGAGCATCTCTCCCCAGCCTCAGGCACGCTGGTGCTCGGGCAGCGCCTGTCACGCCCTTCACAGAGAAGCCTGTCGCCCACAGCAGGAATCGCTCCTTAAATGACACCCCCAACTCTCCTGCTATGGTTGGTCCCCGAGTTGGAGTGGCCTGAAGAGAGAGATGAGGACAGAGAAAGAAGCAGGGTGAGGCATGAAGGGTGGCTCAGAGAAGCTGAGAGGTGCAGAATAGGTAGGTCAGCCAGCAGACACACGCTCTGGGCCAGCCCTGCTCCTGCCTCTGTGCCAGCTGCCGGGCAAGCATCTTTACCCCAAGCCTCAGCACTCCAAGATGCAAAGTCCGAAGCCCCTGCCTGCCAGCCACTGCCTAGTAGGGCCGGCACAAGCCATAATGGGTGGATACAGTAAACACTGGAGACACAGTCCTGGCGCCTGGGGAGCCCTCAGTGGTGACGACTGCCTGTGTTGGGCCAGCCACAGCCCGCACGGGCCACTTGTACTACACGAGACTGCTCTAGTGGGTAGCCTGGGTACCTTGGGGATCCCGGGCAGCAGAACCGAGCCGCAGAATGGCATTGAAGAAGGCTGTGCAAACCAGGCCCCGACTGGGCTATTCTTGGACTCTTTCAGCTCTAAATTGATGAGCTGGGAGCCTGTCCACTTTTCAGAGGCCCAGCACAGCCCGAAAGGTCAAACTGAGTTGGGCCTTCACACAGTGAGGGAGGGATGGGAGATTTTCCTCTTGTTACCTATTTCCAGTTTGGATGGTCCGACATGAGGGATGACTTCTGCTCCAACTAGAAAACCACTCACGGCACCCTCCCCAGAACCCAGGAGTGTATGCTGGGTGGAGAGAGGACTTACCTTCAGGTGCTCTACCCTCTCCTGTTGGCTCAAGAAGTCACCACTGGCAGCGTCGGCAGGCTGGCCGTGGGGCTGTGCGAGGTCTTCGGTGAGCTTCTGGGAGAGCTTGCAGATGACCTGCTGCTTGGCCTGGTTCTTCTCCATGAGCAGCTGCACATGCTGTTGCAGCGCCTGCACCTGCTGCTCCCGCAGGCCAGCCTCGTGCACCAGGCGCTCACGGTCCCGCCCTAGGGCCTCCGTTCGCTGGTTCAGCTCTGCAATCTGACGCACCTTATGCCGGACCAGCTCCAGCCGATCCTTGTCCTTGCTGGCTGCCAGGTACGCGCTGGATGCTCGCTTCTCCTGCTGGGCAGCCTCCAGGGCCTTGTGTAGGATTATCACCAGCTCCTGGGTGGGAAGGGAGCAGCTATGAGTGGCAGGAGCCAGACAGGCACACGTTATCCCAGACCTCAGAACTCTGCGGTGCCCAGAAGCTCCCATGGGCATCTTATCCCAACACTCCTTTCTTTCTTGGTCCGACAAGAATAGTAGCTAAGCACAGGCTAACTGGCAAAAAAAAAAAAAAAAGCCAGGACAATAATAACAACAGAAAACAACACACCCCAGCAAGTCTGGGGGTGCGGTAGAGGGCCTGGAGGCCAACTGACTAGTATGCCTCCTTAACATGGATGAGCAGAGCCGTGAGCAGCTTCTGGGTCACCTCTGAGACTGCTAGACACATGTTCTATGGGTCCTGTTCCTTTTCCTCTGCCTAGAAGAGAACAGCCCCCAAAGCTGAAGCTCAGGTCGAAGACAGCAGAGCCTCACACCTCCACCAGCTTGGACTTGCTGACTCTTATCTGGATTCTTCAGTGCAAGAATAAGAAAGCAATTCGGAACGTGCTTTAGGCTAGTGCATCCTCAGGCTTCTCTGTTATAGGAGCTGAACCCTTACTCTGACTTTTATGCATGTCTATCTCAGAGAAGAACAACCAAGCCCAGGAGGGGAGAGTTCAATCCCAAAGCAACCAGACCCCAAACCCCAGCTTAGTAAAGAGACTGGGGTGGCAGGTATGTGGCATGTGGCTATGACGCTTGCCTCTCACTCTTGAGCCAGATATCACCAAAGACTGTGATATTCCTTCTTGCCATAGTAGTTCAGCCTCAGCACCCTCCAGATGGCATCTGTGACGGTTCATCTTAACTTGATAGGGTTTAGAATCGCTATGGAAACGGATGCCTGGGCATGCCTGTGAACCAGTTTCTAGATCAGGGGTTAATTGAGGTGGGAGACCCACTGTAAATGTGGGTGTGGCACCATTCCACGGGCCAGAGTTCTGGACTGAATATAAAGGAGAAGACGGAGGAAGGGAGCGGAGAGTCACATTCGTCTCGCTCTGCTTCCTGAGTGTGGGTGCAGTGTGATGAGTCGCCTCAAGTTCCCACTGCCAGGACTTCTCTGCGGTGATCAGATACGGCTTTCAACTGTGCATCAAAGTACACTCCCCGCCCCCGTCTCTCTCGTTTTTGTTTTTTTTTTGAGACAGGGTTTCTTCTCTGTTGAAACTCTGGGTGTCCTGGAACTCACTCTGTAGCCCAGGCTGGCCTCAAACTCACAGATTTCTGCCTGCCCCTGCCTCCCAAGTGCTAGGATTAAAGATGTGCGCCACCACCGTCCGGCTAACCCTTCTTTCTTTAAGTTGCTTTTGCCAGGTTCTGTTATAGCAACTGAAAAACTAACTAACGGCTACAATATCCAGACAGCCACTTCCAAGCAAGTTGAGACAGGATCAGAGGATAAATCCAGGACTCTCACCACACAAACCCAATCTCTTCGCGTCTAGCCTTCAGCGCAGGAATGATAAACAGTACCTGCAAGGCCGGTACAAGGAAGTAAACGCTAGATATTTCGGAAACAGCACTGGCGTTTTGTCCTCTGCAGGGGCACCTGACCATGCAGAAGCCCCGCCCGGGTCTGCGGGGCTCACTGTGCCTGAGGACTAACCTCCCCAGGATTCAGACCTGCTGTGCTGGAAAGCAGGAAATGAATTCATCAGAGCCAGGACCAGAACTTCTGAAGCCAGGCAGCCCAGCAGCCAGGTGCAGGAGGCCCCACGGGCCACTGTCCTGACCCTGCTAGTGCACTTGGGAAACACATTCTCTTGGTGACACCCCGACTGTGCACCAGCCTCAGCGTTCCGGTGAGTGGGTCAGCTGCGTGGGATTGCTCACTAAGCATGATTCCGTCTGGAAGAACTGCCAGGAACCATGACTGGGAGGTTCAGGAGACCACCTTGGCTCTACTGACAACACCTCCCATAGCTCTCTCCTGTTTTTTGTTTTTTTTTTTTGTTTTTTTTTTTTTTTTTGAGACAGGGCTTCACTATTAGATCAGGCTGGCCTCAAATTCATGATCTTCCTGTCTCAGGCTTCCAAGTTCAGGAGCTAACCCCACACCATGCTGGGGGCTGCAGCCCAGAGAGGGTCCAGCCACAGTTCCTGCCTCCAAAGACCACAAAGATGAACCACTGTAATGGAGTGGTGTGCTGCGAGAGAGGGCCAGAGGGGTCTGCTGGCGGAAGCGAGGAAAGACAGCACGGCAAGGCAACTCAAACTGAGCCACGAGGAAGGAACAGGGTTGGAGATGGTTCACGGCGCGCGTGGGAGGTGAGGATGGGGAGGCTTTCCACACTAGGCCCTCCAGAGAAAGCTCAGAAGACAGCTGAGCAAAGGCCTAGGGACCAGAGGAGGCAGATTCAGAGCCTCGGGAGCTCTTGGGTGTGGCCGGAAGTAGGGCAAAGACTAGACTACACACTAGACCACTATGTCTGGAATGTCCAGAACGGAGAAACAGCTTCCTAGTGAGAGATTAACATTCCTGTGGCTCCAGGGTCTAGCTGAGACTTGGAGACGGCCCTGGGTCACTGCGGGGTGAAACAGGCACAGACAGCATAGCTGAGTCTGGCCCTGGACCGGAAGCAGATAAACATCTTTCTCCTGCTGTGGAGGGTCTGAAAGCCAGTGTGCTTCTTCCTTCACTTGATTCTCAGTATCTCCAATCGGACTACTAGCCAGGACCCCCAACCACCATCCCACCCAGCCCTATAGTAGAAGACATGTTTGGGAGAAAAGAGCCTGGGGAGAGGAGGCAGCATCACAGGAAGATAAGGGAAATCTGGAGGTCAGAAGACCATGTGGACCTTCTGCCCAGCCACCAAGCTGTCACGTGGAGACTGAAACGCCAGGGGAAAGCTAAGACTAAAGAGTCAGCAGACTAGGGCAGAGGGCTCCCAAGTCCCAGTTCAGGAGCCTTGGCTTCTCCGTGCCCATTACATGGTTTCTACAGCAGAATGCTTCTCGTTTGTCTTTGAAGTGGAAACAGGCCACAAAAATAGCAGTATTGGTCAAGACAGCCAAGATCCAGGTGTGGCGGCACACATCTGCAATCCCTGCCTTGGGGAGGTGGAGGCCGGAGGATCAGAGATTTGAGGTCAGCTACACAGTGAGACTTTGTTACAACAACCTGTTCATCAGTGAGCGAGTAAGTAAATGAAATGTGTCGTATAAATACAGCCATGGCTGTCCAGGAGAAACAGAGAAACCCTGTTTCGGGACCCACCCCCAAATGAAAAAGGAACTCTGATATACATTATCACAGGGATGAATTTTTTTAATTAAAAAGTTTTAAAAAATTTTAATGTTTAGTTATTATTTGTGTATTAGGTATGCGTGTGTGTGTGTGTGTGTGTGAGCGTGCGCGCGCCCGCCCATTCGTGAATAGGAGTTGGTTCTTTCTTTCAACCAGTTCCAGAGATTCAGGTCTTTAGTCTTGGTAGCAAGTGCCTTTATCCACTGAGCCACCCTTTCAGCTCTGAATGAATCTCTGAGGGTGGTATACTAAGTGGATCTGGCCAGTCCCAGACATGGCTGTGATTCTGCTGGTCAGAGGTAAACCAGAGTAGTCAAACTCACAGAGCCGAGAACACAGTGTGGTCCCCAGGGCTGGGGAGCAGGGGTGGAGCTGTTAAACGGCTTAGGTTTTCAGTTAGAAAGAGGAAGACATTCTGGAGACCGGGTGTACACTAATGTGAACATGTATAACACTGCAGATCTGAGGGCTTCAAACTGGCTATGGATGCCATGCAGTGGCTCGTGGCTAGGATCCTGGCACTGGGAAGCAGAGACAGGAAGATCACAAACCAACCGGACCTAAAACCAAACTGTGGTTTTATGTTACTTTTTTTTTCTGCTTGCTTGTTTTTGGTGGTGCTGGGCCTGGAACCCAGGGCCTTCCAGATAAACAAGTGCTCTGTCCCTGAGCACACACACACTGGTGTGTGCATGTGGGTGTGTTTTAACTATAATTAGTTGTTCAAAGTTGGGGGTGCCAACTGATGCAGTAATTGAATCATTTTAATTCATATTTTCAATAAATTAAAAATAAACAAATATAAACATATTTATCATATGTGTATGTTTATTATATTTATATATAGTATATAATATAAATAAATAAATAAACAAATAAAAATAAAATTAAAACAATAAAAATAACCACTCAAGTCTATAATGAACACATGCTCTTTAAAAATACAAACGGTAGGCTGGGGTGGAGACAGCACTGGCGGGCTCGTCTCACATGGGCACAGGCCTGGGTTCCAGTCCCAGCACCACCATACAGTTTGTAAAAAGACACACAGTTACATTACGTTTTTCTGACCAAAGATTTCATGCTTCTTATGCAAATTTTTGACTACCATTTAAAACTACCATTTAAAACCTGCACTGACTGTGTTAGCGCCAACGGCTCAAACGCTCACCTTTTAAGAAACTGCTCTGTGGGCATGTCGGTGAGGACTAGAGGAGGGTACACAAGGAGGGCGGGGTTAGCGGAGGCTGGAGAGAGGGCAGAGATGGACGGGTTTGGTAATGCAGTCACCATGTGACCCGCCAACTCCTTGAGCCACAGGCCAGGCTTGTCCCCACGCTGTGGAAACTGGCTTTGCTCTGCACACAGATACTATGGAGAAACGCTAAGGGAAGCTTGCGAGAGGTTCATGAAGCCTCGGGAACCCTAGCTGTGTGGCTAAGGATGGCCGTGAACGTCTGGCCATCTTGCCTCCACCTCCTGAGTGCTGACATTACAAGGGTGTGCCACCAGGCCTTCTTCTAACTTCACGTTAGACCTGCGCCCTACCAGACACCCCGGCCCAACACCACGGTTTTGAAGCTGCTTTTGTCCGTAGGATGCTCTGGCATCCCTCTTCACAGTGACTAGTTAGCAGCACCACGTGCGACATGTCGGGAACACAAGGATGATGTACCACGGCCCCGCATCCCCGGCCCTGGCAAAGGAACAGCTAGCAAGGTGGTTCCCAGTCCACGATCACAAGCAATGCCTGAGGACCAATTCTAGAAAGCAGAAGAGCTAACTGCGTGACGCTCCTCCATCCAAATGTTGTCTGCCCTCCTGGTTTTCATACCTAGTTCTGAGGCAAGAAGGCCATCCCAGGTGTAATGGGATTTTTTTACAGCTCGAGTTGGTAGGGCGCCTGCCTAACATAAGTCAAGTATGGTTGTGTGCATTTGCAACCCCAGCAATCAGGGGAACCTTGAGACAGAACAAACCTTTTCTTTATAAAACAGCCTGTCTTAGGCATACGACTACAGTCACAAATAACAGGCTAACAGATGCAAGGAAGAATGATCTAAGGCTGGCTTCGGGCAGGCACTTCACAGAGCATCAACTTTCTCATAATTAGGCTGGTGATAAAGGCCTCAGGTCCTTGCAGAGTTGTCTCAAGAATTCAAGAGAGAGGTGTCAAAAGCCCTTGCTCAAGCTGTGTCAGCCAGGGTGCCCCCCCAGCAGTTCCTCCAACGTCAAGGCCCATGGTCTTGTCTTCAGACAGCTACTCTGAAGTTTCTGGGTAGAGTTTTGGGGGATGGAGGTTGAAGGATTGTCCCCACCTAGCTTCCTAAACAACCAAGACACCCCAAGTGAGCCTAGGTGGCCCCATTGGAGTCCAGCCTTCCCCGCTGGAAGCTGACAGATGGTCAGCACCAGCCAGCCGACAGCCATCTGTCAGGGCAGACAGCCTTCAGACTGGGCACGGCTATCAGCTGAGGGGCCTGAGGCACCTGGCCAACCTGCCATCTGGAGCTGGCCCCTGGAGCCCAAACCTCTGCAGGGTCGGCAATGGGGTCGCCCAGATGGATAATGGCTTAATGGGACTCGGAGTCCTGTGGGTCCATTGACTCTGGGAGGCACTGAGAGTGCACTCACACTTCCCAAGATCAGTGCTAGCATCAGCTTGTGCATGATGCTAGGCCATGAGACTGGGGAGGAAAGGAGGCAGCCCTGGCTGTGGGCAGCGTCCTGGGCCGCAGCATCGGACCTCAGGCGAGGCACCACCTCTAAGCGCTGAGCAAGGCCCAGTGAAGGGACGCGGGCCCTGGTGGTGGACAGATCAGACTGTGAGCCCAGGTTTGGGCCCTGGGAAGCCTGGGTCTCCTGTTCAGGAAGAGAGGGTGGCATCTGTGGTAAGTCCTACAGCTGGTGCTCAGACGGTCCTGCGGGGCCACCAATCCCAGCCGTCAGCACACTCTATCTTCTCTTCCCCGCTGGACGGCAGAGCCATTGAGGGCAGGGCTTCCCACAGTGCAAAATCCGAGGCGCGCATTCTCACAGGGCCACCGGAGCCATCGATGACCATCTAGGTGACTAGATGGACTAAGGCGTGTTGCCATTTTCTCCTGAAGCCGCACGCTTTCCTACCGAACAAACGCGGGAAGACATCTCACAGGTATCG
This sequence comes from Cricetomys ansorgei, assembly GCA_026225945.1. Taxonomy (NCBI): domain Eukaryota; kingdom Metazoa; phylum Chordata; class Mammalia; order Rodentia; family Nesomyidae; genus Cricetomys; species Cricetomys ansorgei. The sequence goes on along the minus strand of JAMJFZ010000182.1, from coordinate 10,182,156 downwards.
CCCCTGGGAAAGCCTGGAGCTATTTTCCTCCTGACGGACTCTGTCAGTTAGCTTTAGCCGTCAACCTGACACAAACCTAACAACTGGGAAAGAGGGAACTCCGAGTCAAGAACTGCCCAGATCGGAATGGCCTGTGAAGCACCTTTTTAAACTGCGTGAGGGCTCGGCCTGTTGTGGAGGTGCCATCCCGAGGCCAGTGGTCAGACTATATAAAAAGGTGGCCGAGCAAACTGGTGGGGGCAAGCCAGTAAACAGTGTTGCAGAATTTCTGTGTGTTCTACTTCAAGCTTCTGCCTTGAGCTCCTGCCTTGGTTTCCCTTGATGACGGGAAGTAATGCGTTAAGATAAAATCCCTCTTTTCTCTATCTTGCTCTTGGTCACGGTGTTTATCACAGAAACCAACCAGAACAGATGCTGCGGGTCTGAGATGAGCTTCTCTCCACCCACTATCTCCAGTGCCAGGTACCACCCTCCAGGTACCAGTGGGTACCCAAGGCTTAGCCTCTCTGCCCACTTCCCGCTTTGTCCTTGGTACCTGGACCACTGGTGAAGGCTTAGAGCTGGTGGGCCTGGGCAAATGGAGACCTGAGTTCCTGCATCACTGCTAGGTCAGGGCACGCACTTCCTGGAAGCTCTGACAGGCTATTGGACCATCTCCGCAGAGCCCAGGGCAGGGAGCTGCTCTTTGTAAGGCAGGAAGAACCTGGCGGCTATACCTGGCAGCTGTGGGGCACTGTGGGGTGCCAGGCATTGCCCTTAGGATTCAGACTCAGGCCTCTCTGGCAAGAATGGCCGTAACTCCACTTACTAAGATGGTCCGGGCTGGGAGGTTGACAGGCATGTCAGGGTCTAGGCCTGTGTTGGGAGTCACTGCCAGGCCGCGTGCATACTGAGACAGGCTGGAACAGTGACCTGCACCCATGCTGTAAGTCAAAGGCCGAACCACAAACCTTCTTCCCCCCCAGCAATCTGCCTAGACAAAGCGAAGGTTCACTGGGACGTTACCTATAAAAAAACCTACATTTTTAAAGGCCCAGACCACGTCCTCGTGACTGTCTCCCTCTGAATGGATGGGAGCTATTTATAGCCTGGCAAACCTTTCAGCTCTCTAAGAGCCTTGCCTTCATTTCTGAAGACAGGGAGCCTCCAGACGTGTTTGAATTTCTAAGGGCCTTCTGAGTACCTCTGACCGTTTGTCATAGAAAGATAGGTTAGGCAGGGGGTGGGCTCCTCACAGATTCCAGGAAGAACGGACATGTGGTGACGGGAAGGCGGTATCTACAATCAGGGTTTCTTTTCCTTTTTCTCCCAAGTTTGGGTTAGGAGCTTCAGCTACATGAATCCAGGGATCAGACAGCCATTCCAGCTCAATTGAACACCTTCTCATGACAGGAGAGCCACGAGGATAGGAGGAAAAGACAGGTCACTGGGCTCAAGGAGGACCTGAGCTCCCCACATTCATTCTGTGTCCGCACTTAGGAATGTCACATGCAGCAAGGACATTGTCAGGGTGTTGTTGATTTCCCCACGGCTGCCTCTGCTATGCGATGCATGCCTCGCGTGGGCTGGGCCTGTGACCATCACTCTGTTTCCCCAACACCAGGTACTGCATGCACGCTATGGGCCCGAAGAGGCAAGAATGTCACCATCGGCTTCGCTCACCATGACCCCTCGTCTGCTGTGAAGGGGCAAGGCCGGGTAGGCAGAGAGAGTGCTTTTCCCAGACAGGGCAGAAAGCACAAAAAGAATCGTAGAAGGGAGCAAATACTCAGCAGTACTGACCACATGTCCCAGCCTGGCAAGAGTCCTGTGCAGCACAGGCCAGGGAAGAAGCAGGAAGGGGCTCAGGGCAGCCAGAGCTCAAGCACAAGCTGCCACCGTCCACACAGGGGCACAGGAGGCCACCAAGGTCCCCCCTGGGCTTTAGGATAACAGCTGTGAGACCTTCATTATGCTAGAAAGAGCTACCTGCCTCGAGCTGCAGGTCTCTCACGCCCCTGCCACTGACGCTCCCCATGTCATGGGACAGCCTTTACCCATGGCACTCCACACCCCGCACGGAAGCCTTCTGAACGGTGCTAACGTCTCTGGGCAATGTTGTCTGTTTTCCACAATGGCCACACATCTTCTCTTTTTTGTAACTGCTATGATGAACTTCTCAGGTGAAAACTAAATGGCCTTTCCTGTTACCGTTCTCTGCCACACCCTGCCAGCTCTCCCTGTCCCACGGCAGTCCTTCAAGTATCTGCGCACAGTCGTCAGGTACTCCTGTGCGTCGTGACCCCTCCCGAGAAGATGCTGAATCCGGACAGCACCCCACATACACCACCTTTCCCTCATGTTGGGTCAGACCACCCAAGTCTCTCCAAGAGGCACCCAAGAATCAATTATCAAAGTCAGTTTCCAGAGACCCTTTGGTGGTGCCCATCACCCAGTTTGTGTGAAAGCACGTTTTGAGTGATCGACAGCGAGGTGCCTCCGACCTCTACAGTTGTCCTTTGAAGACCACACACTATCTGCACTGGGTTGGGTTGATGCACCACACAGCGCTATCAGCAAGGCTTGAAGGCTGGGGGCACAATGGGGCTCCCAGGGAAGGACCAGGACTCACCTTCTGTGATTTTAGTTCTTCGGTGAGTGTCAGCACCTGCTGTTCCAAGGCTGCCACCTTCTCCTGGGCCGTGCGGCTCCGGGCCAGCCCGTCGGAAAAGAACGGGAAGGTGTTGCTGTGCCGCTTGGGTTTCTGCACGAGCCCCGAGGGCGGGGAGGACCTGGGTGCAGGCTTGGGAGGGTCCTCTGCCTCTTTCCCTGCTCAAGGAGAGAAAGCAGAAGTCAAGATGGGCAGAAAGGATCAATGCCCGGTCCACCTACAGTGCCTCACCCGAATCTTCTCTTCTCTGCTCTTTCCTTCCTAATTAGAAAGGGGAATATTCTCTGCTTTCCTTACGAATTGTCACTAGGAATTCTGTGTGAAAGACGGCATTCTGGGGACAGGCGGCAGTGACAGTCACTTTAATAGTGTGAATGCATTTAATGCCACAGAATTCTGTGACTGAAAAGTAGTAAAATGGTCAATTTTGTTATATATATTTTACTACAATAAAAACGTCCTTAAGCCTAGTGTGGTGGTGCATGCCTGTATCCCAGCACAGAGGGCAGAGGCAGAAGATCAGAGGTTCAATGTCAAACTCCGCTACGTGGCAAGTTAGAGGCCTTGAGACCTGGCCTCAAGGCGGGAACAAACCCAATCCTCGTCTTTGACATTTCACTCTAGGATGAGGGAGGCCCCTGAGACTCAGGGGGGAAGCAGAAGGTGACACATCTGGAGGACAGAAACTTCCAAGGCTCTAGAGGACCCCTCCCCAGCAGCGCAGACAGAGTAAACTGCTGCTGGGGAGGAGACACCCAGACTGCCGGGCTGTCGAGGGTGCGGGCTGTGCAGAGCTCCGGGGTGGCGGCTGTTGGGGAGTTCGCACCTGTGTTGGGCACTTTTTGGCGATGCAGCTGCTTTTCTGAATCATTCCTGACCCTTTTAAGTAACACACACACACACACACACACACACACACACACACACCCCGCCTCATACATACTCCTGTTAGTGACCCCAATAAAAACTCACTGGCTCAGCTAAGTTGGACTTTCGGTGTCATTATTTTGGTCTGTCATGGGTCCCCTTTCTGGGGTGAATAGACTGTGTGTGTGTCTGTGTTTGTGTGTGTGTGATCTCCTCAGGAAAAGTCTGTCATACAACACATACCTCTAAGGACTGAGTGTCTATGTTCCCCAGTCCCAGGCTAAAGCTCTAATCACCGGTGTGATGGCATTAGGAGACAGGCCTTAAGTAGTTTAGATGGAGGCCTGAGGGTGGCGCCCGATGACAGGATAAGCGTCCTTATTAGGAGAAGGTGAGAGCCAAGAAGACAGAGCAGTGGCTATCTACAAGCCCAGACAGGAGCCTGGACCAGAATCTAAATCGGCAACATGCTGGCCTTGGGCTTCCCGGCCTCCACCTCACTGCGATCACTGTTGTGCTTGAGCCACACACATCCATAGGAAGGGAGGAGACAGGTTTCAGACCCGGACGGAGCTCACCTGGAGTGCTAGGGTCAGAGGTCAAGGGCTGCTCCCCGCTTTGCGACTCCACACTCTGTGAAGACTCTTCTGTGAGTGGTCCGTGGCCTGTGGTGTGGGCCTGCTTGTTGCCACGGATGTTGTGCATGGTATTTCTGAAAGGAGAAGCGAGGAGCACGGGGCTGGCAACCTCTCTGTCCTTCTTGCCGTTGGCTGGAGCTCCGGCCTCATCAGCATGCTCTCAGTTATCCCGACTGGTCCCCATCACCCCATGACCCTCACGCTTCTCTCCCTCGGCCCCTTCCACGTGACACTGCCCCCCTTATCCTTGGTGAATTTCACACAGATGTACAGTGTATCTTTTAAACACTAAGTTTTTATTTTATTTTATGAGTGTTCTGTACGTATGCATATATGTCTGCATGTATGCCTGTGAACCATGTGCATTCTTGGATCTGCGGAAGCCAGAATAGGGTGTTGGAGCTCATAGAACTGAGTTACAGATGGTCATGGGCCACCGTGTAGGTGCTGGGAACTGAACCTGGGTGGTCCTCTGCAAGAGCAAGTACTCTTAACCACTGAACCACTTCCCAGCCCTCTACTATGTATCTTGACCACATCTGCCCCGACCTCCCCTCCCACTTTCGCTAGGCACCCCCAACATTCGCCCTTCCCACTGAGTCCGACGACTATTACCTGATCGAGCACGGACAACCTACCCTTGGCCGCAAACCTGAAGAAAAATGACTCTCCCTCCCGCAGCAGCCACCAGTTGCCAACAGCTCCTCAGCTAGGGTGGGGCCTCACGAGCCCCTCCCCCACTGATGCTGGAATTACTGACTGTCTTGATCTCGTACAAGTCTCGCGCAGGTACCATGGGAGTTCACAATCGCAAGGGACACCATGTTTCTTATATAAGCTTGGTTCCCGCCCCCCAACCCCGCTGCTGGAGTATGCTCTCCCCACGTCATTCTTCTCACCTGAAGACTTCGGACCGCGCCTGTAAGGCACTGCTTCATGTCTGTTGAACACATGCTGGATGGACTTGCCAACCTAACTTCCCCAAACACTCTGGTCTCCTGATTCCCGTGGCCAAAGGCTCCCAGCTCTGCTGAGGCATGTTGTAACCGTTTCCTGGCAGTTTTCTTCCCGGACCCAGACCCACCCTGTCTTGCAGGCTCTACTGACTCATGGCTTCCAAGAGGCTTACTACACAGGTGCCCAGGCCGGCTTCAGCCAATGGCGTTGAGGCTGAGGCCCATCCCAGAGTCCAGACTTAACTCTTGTGTATCTTACAGAAAGGAACCAAAGGCTGGCCTGAGAGTACAGACTATAGCACGATTCATGATCCACCAGGTGAAGAGATAGCTCGAGTGTTTATTTCTCCTTGCGAAGAGATAAAAACACACCGATTCTGAAATTAATAGAAAAGGAGAGAAAAAGAGCTCCCTAAGTGAACTGCTTGAAACTGCAGGCCGTGCAAAAAGAAACAGCCCGTGAACTATTAAAGAAATAGGCTACCAGGAGGCACAGCTGTGAGGGAAGGGCAGCCATGTCTTGTGGCAGAGAGGATGATGGCTTCTGAAAGCCAGTCTTGGGGCAACCATGTTCCCCAATGGAGTTTTGTACTGGAAGGGCGGGTTCTGAAGGCTTAGCATTAGTCTTCGAAATTTCCCGAGATCTGTTTCAACATAGATGCAAAAGATGTGGAAGAATCTGGTGCCCGAGTGATTTAAATGCATTTTGAATGTTCCTATTTTTGATTCCAGATAATCCTGTTGCCCTGCAGAAAAATAGATAAACTCAGCCCCACCACCCAGCCCCGTGTATGTGTGTAGGCCACAGGTGAACACTGGGCATTTTCTTCATTCACTATCCAGTGTGTGTGTGTGTGTGTGTGTGTGTGTGTGTGTGTGTGTGAGAGAGAGAGACAGACAGACAGACAGACAGAGACACACGAGGATACGAAAGTCGACAGACCTGTGTGGGCACCCGGCTCGGTTGCGTCGCCTCTATTCAAGACTCATGCGAACAGTATGACAGTAGGGTACTCTGGAAAACTCTCGTTCCACAAATGCCCACGGGTTGGAGAAGCAGGCCCCCCCTCCCCCTTTGTTCCCGACTTTAGTAATCTGTATTTTCTCCCTTTTCTTGACCTAGCTAAAGGTTATCAGTTTTGTTTTGGAGTTTTAAAAGAAAGAACATTTTCTTTCATCTGTGTGTTGTGTGAACACACACATATGCACATGCCACAGCACGCGTGGGGAGGTCAGAGAACACTTTTGGGAGTTAGTTCTCTCCCCTCCACTAAGAGTGTCCCAGGGGGCTCAGGTCATCGGGCTTGGCGGCAAACACCTTCACCTGCTGAGCCAGCTCACCAGCCTGAGACTGCATCCTAAAAGAAGATCCAGTCTGTTTGTTTTTAAATCGATGGGTTCAGAATAAGGAAAGAATGAGATTATATTTTCATGGATTGATAAAGAATATAGTCATCAGTTAGAAGAACATCAGCATTAAGATGACAATAACCTGACCTTGGCATTTGATTACTAGTAAGACCCTGTTACAAAGGACCCCTGACTTCTTGGGCTGGTCATTTGGCTTCTTGGCTCTTATTCCCCCCAATCTGAAAAATAAAAGAGCAGCGGGCGTGCTGGAAAGAGCACCAACTACCAGGAAGGGAATCAGTGTGTACTGAGCACTGTTATGCATGTATCTCATAGGTCACATGCTGGAAAGAGCACCAACCCATGACGGGGATCATGCTGGAAAGAGCACCAACCACATGACGGGGATCATGCTGGAAAGAGCACCAACCACATGACGGGGGTGAGTGTGTACTGAGCACTGCTGTGATCGTCTCTTAGGTCATAAGCCACCAAAGTTGGAGAGGGATCCAGGGACACATGGCATTGCCAGAGGCACCTGCTGAGTCGGGGTGGGGGCACGAGGGGACTGTCACTGCCGCCCACACTTCCCTTATCAGGAATTAAGCATGTCACAGGGCTTGGGACTAGTGCTTCTTGGGTGTGGGAGAGCAAGAAAACCCCAACTTTAAGGCCAGAAAGGGGCTTTTGATCCTGGCTGGTATCTCTCTGGGTTAGGGTGCTCTCTACCTTTTTCCACTGTCCAGGTAGCCACCACTCAGCTAAGCCACCGTTCCCGGAGGAAGCATCTCTGTGCCATCAACCCATCCATTGTGCTTGGAGTAATTCGGATTACTCTGCGGGTTCAGCTGGCTCCTAGGGTGGCTGATCTCCACCGTGGAAACACAGCTCTACGTGTGTCTCTGCCAGTGTTTCCAGAAAGCTTTAACTGAGGGCAGAAGGCCCACCTCGGATGTGGGCAGCAGCAGCATCCATGGGCAGGGAGGGTTCCAGACTGAATGAAAGGGAGAGCTGAGCACTGCCATTCATTTGTCTGCTTCCTGATTGTGAATGCAACGTGCCCAGCTCCTGCCTTTGCTTTCCTGGGCACGATGGAGTACCTGTTCTTTTTTGTTTGTTTGTTTGGTTGGTTGGTTTTCTTGAGACAGGGTTTCTCAGGGCTTCTCTGTGTATGTAGCCTTGGCTGTCCTGGAACGTGCTCTGTGGTCTTGAGCTGACCTCAAACTCACAGAGATCCCTCTGCCTCGGCCTCCTGAGTCCTGGGATTAGAGGCATGCACCAGCATCACCTGGCTAGACTACCTGTTCTTAAACTGAGCCAGAAGAAGTTCTGCTTCCTTGCGTTACTTCAGTTAGGGATCTGGTCACTGCAGAAGACACTGTGAGAAGACAACCCTAACTCAGCTCAGCTCTGAAAGGCTGGGCTGGCACAGGGGTGCTGATCACAGGGGTGACGGCACCGGGCAAGCCACCCCTGGGCTGAGGTCTAAGTGCAGCACGATGGCGCTCTCCACTTCTCACCACAGCCCTGGAAGCGAGTGTCAGGATGCTCCCGATGGACAAGGAGGAGAACTGAGCCGGACCTGACTCGGGAATGCAGGGCGACTTGCTATAGACTTGCCCCAACAATTCAGTGAGAGCACAAAGCCTCTGGCAGTGTTCAGGATGCCCGTCATTCCTGCCCCTGAGGATGACCTGTGCTCAAGGCCTGCCAGGGCCTGAGCAGGGCCTATGGGCAGTTCTCATCTCAACCACATCATCTCCCCCCACACCCCCCCCAACCCCGCAGTGCAGGGAACTAATCTTGCAACATTGCTGTTGGTTTGGATCTGTGGCTACAAGGGACTGGAGGGCAGTGCCTGGGCCATGCTGTGAAACTTCCTTCCTGACTCAGTCCCCACCCATCCTCTGCTCTGCTTGTGTAGCTGGGGCCTCCCCCAGACACAAACTACCTGTTCTGGATACACGCTGGCCAGAAGGCTGGCCTTCCCAGGTTCCTCTTCCTGATAGCATGATAGCATGTTCCCGACACACCCAGTTCCCCTCGGCATCTCCAGAGGGATAAGCCCTGCACCCTGGGGTGCTCGCCCATGCTCCATGTCCCCCCAGACTTCTCTCTCCAGCTCAGACCTCTTTCTGGGCTCCATGCCCCTCTGTCCAAATGGCTGTGAGTAGCACTTCCTTCAGCCAGCAGACTCCAGAAGGCGCACGTCTTTCTCTAAAGCCTGTTTCTCTCTTAGGAAAGACATAACTATCCTCTCAGACATACACACACATCAAATAACAAAACAACAACAAAGCGGTCAGGACCTGGCATGGGGTTTCGTGCTTGTAATCCCAGCATCCAAGAAGCTGATCCTGGAGGATTGCTGCAAGTTCGAGGTCAGCCTGGGCTGCAAGAAGAATACCAGGCTAGCCTGGAGCTACAGAGTAAGACCTTGTCTCAACACCTCCCACCACAAACATAGTGGACATGACTGGCATATAATAAAGTACGTGTGTTAAAAGTAAATAATTTGATATGAAATCGTCACTCGATGTGGTCTCAGCTGTACACGAATATATAGAACTATATAGCACCTGCTAAGCATGGTGAGAAGTAGAACACGGGTAGTTTTTAATGATTTTCCCTTTTCAAATATTATTATGTGTGCGTACGGTGTGTGTGTGTCGGGGTGGAGTGGCTGGGTGCTCGAGCCACAGGGACAGTTCTACGGAGTTGGCTCTCTCCTTCCTCCTTTATGGGCATTCCAGGAATCAGGTCACCAGGTTTGAGCAGAAAGTGCTTTATCAGCTGAGCCCTGTTTTTGTATTTTGAAACAAGGTCTCATTATGTAACTCAGGCTGGTCTAGAACTCATGACACTCCTGCCTCTGCCTCTGCTCGTGCTGGGACTACAGTCCCTGGCATGTTTTTAAATAACAATGCGATTCACTGAAAACAAGCCCATAATCCCACCTCTCCAAAGGCCCACACCAGATGAAGCTCACGGAGAGGGAGAGCTGGTGGTCTGGCTGCCTCTCGCTTCTACTGGTACTTACTGTATTTCGGTTCCCAGATGCTTCAGGGAGATGTTCTGAAGGGCCGAGGGCATGGCAGGGGCAGGCTGCAAGGCAGCGGCTGCACCCACAAGGCCAGTGGGTGTTTTCACAGGGCACAGGAACTCCTCCAGCTCTGCCTCCTCTTGTTCTAGGGAGCCAAAACAGGCAGTCAATACTGGCACCGATTGTACTTCTGCGGGAAGGACAGTCCTGGGCTCTGGGCTCAGAGAACATAAGGAACATACATGGGATGTAATATCAAATGGAAAATGCCAGATTAAGAAATGGAGTTACAGTTGGTCTCAGTTACATAGGAAAGTCTATTTCAAAGTAGACTCTGCGTGGGTTAGGGCTGTTGGCTGGATGCATAAGCTCCAGGGTCCAAGGCTCCGAGTCTCAATAAAATAAGATAAAATAAAATAAACAAACAGACTTGTTGATCTTAAGAGTGGCTGGAGGGCTGGAGAGATGGCTCAGAGGTTGGGAGCACTGGCTGCTCTTCCAGAGGACCAGGGTTCAATTCCCAGCACCCACATGGCAGCTCGCAACTGTCTGTAATTCCAGTTCTAGGGGATCTGACACCCTCATGTAGACATGAATGCGGGCAAAACACCAATGTACATGAAATTTAAAATAAATAAATAAATACTTTAAAAAAAAGAGTGATTGGAAAATTCCCATCTCTATGGTGGCTATAAATTATGCAGATATGAACATGATTTAAGATCAATTAGCAACAAAAGATTTCTAGTAGGCCATCATTTTGCATCTAGTCATCAGCATTTGTCACAGGGCAGTTCAAGGCTGCCACCTAAGAAAGTCATTAGGGTTTCAAGATTCTTAGTGCCACTCAGCCAAGTGATGTCCACCGGTCATTTTATAGCCCCACTGAGCTGTTTTACTGCTCATTCTCAGTCTCTTTAATCTTCAGTGTTTCTCTTGTACCAATATGCAGTGTGGCTAAGTGCAAGATCATAGGCCGGGTTCATTCCCTGGGCATCACCACACACACCTTAATGGGATCATAACACAGATAAAGGGCATGCATTTTACCATGTAGGTCTCTTTAAAACTACCTACTTATGCTGGGTGGTAGCGCACACCTTTAATCCCAGGACTTGGGAGGCAGAAGCAGGTGGATCTCTGAGATGGAGGCCAGCCTGGTCTACTGAGCAAGTTCCAGGACAGCCAGAGTTACAACAGAGAAACCCTGTCTCAAAAAATCTAAAAAGCAAAACAACAACACCAAAAAATTCTCTGCCATGATAAGGGTTCTTTCTAATCTAAGGGTAGTAAATTGGTAAGAGGCTTAATATTCTTGGATAAAATACATATCTGACTAACGATAACCTGTTACTCTTCAGATTTTTTTCTGGTTAAAAACCTGGAGCTTGAGGATAAGAATAGAGTGAGCTCTGTCATGACTCACCGTTCTGGAATTTGCATGACCTTTACTGTGTTAGCTTTTGAATGTGAATGTCTTGAAGTTTTAGACTTGCCAACCTACCTCAGCTATCTCTGTAGACAGAGGGCATGTCCTTATAATTGTAGATAGCTGGCATGTAGCAATGTGGAGATCCTTACCTGACTTAATAAAATGCCTGGATACTGGAAAAAAAAAATCAGTGTGATTGGCGGTGCACGATTGGATTATGAGTGGGCGAGCTGTTCTCGCTTTATTTTTTTTCTCACCAAATTTGTTACTGTGAAAAATTTCAGGCCTACCTTCATAACTAGAAAACAAATTTATATTCATTAAAAACAGGAAGTTACAAAGAGATCTTAAGACACAGGGAAATGGGCTCGAGAGACGGCTCAGCGGTTAAAAGCACTGGATGCTCTTCCAGAGGACCCAGGTTCAATTCCCAGCATCCACATGGCAGCTCACAACTGTCTGTGACTCCTGTTCCAGGGGATCCGACACCCTCACACAGACACACAGGCAGGCAAAACACCAATGTGCGTAAAATAAAGAATAAAATATTTAAAAAAAAAACAGAAATATTAGGATCACAATCCTAAATATTGTAAAGCAAAGTAAAGATACTTTTGCATTGGTGTACCAGCCAAAATATACTCAGATAAAAGGAGGACGGAGGTCATAACTCAACATCAACAGTGGCCACGTCTAGAAGGTGGCACTATGACTGCCTTTTTTTCTTCACTGTTTCCCTAATATTCTGACGAGAATTCTTCTAGAACAGGTGCCTTCAAAACGTTTAATGTTAAGGTAAGTCTCTAGGCTAAGAAGCATCATTAAGTGTAAGAGAGGGGATGTGGCATGTCTGGAAGTTAATAGAGTGTTACAGAAAGTGGGAAAGAGCCAGGATCACTTACAGGATACAGTGATTTGGGCTCAGCGCACTTTTCATGGGGAGCCTTTATCCTGAAGGGGTGTGAGCTGGAGAGATGGCTCAGCAGTTCAGAGCACTTATGTGTGTGTGTGTGTGTGTGTGTGTGTGCAGGCGTGCGTGGGTGAGGGGGAGTATGTGTGTTTGTATGTATATGTGAGGGGGTAATGTGTGTATGTGCATGTATCTGTGTATGTAATAGTACGTGTGAGAGGGGAATATGTGTTTATGTATATGTGTGTGTATGTTTATATGCGAGTATATATGTATTATGGGGGAGTGTGTATGCATGTGTATGTACCTGTATGTGTAAATGTGTGTATATGTGTGTGTGTGTATGTATGCTGTTTGTTGTTCAGCAAGAGTCCGGAGTACTAGATCTGCCTTTGGCTGCTTCCAACCAAGGCCTGTGGTCAGGCCTTGTTTCCACAGGGAGCATTCTGTGATCTGTTGGAAATTACTCACAACAAAATAAGCAAACAGAAAATCCAGAAGGCTACCTGTGTTCTTCAATGTAGTGGGACATTTGAATTGGAAATTGTATAGTTATGTACTCTGTCTTTATGAAATGATGACCCTGTGGACATGCTTTCCGAGCTGTATGGGGGAAGGGCTTCCTAATGTCTTGCAGCTTGCTTCACTCTAAAAGACTTGCTTCCTGCTCCTGTTCACACCTGTGCTTTTAAAAGCAATGGATGCAGCCCCTTAAGATCTCCACATAAACAGGCCATTTGTTTATGTTAAAGCAAATGAAGAATCCTTTCAGCCCTTACAGGTGATGCAGCTGGTAACCAGAGAAGACTCTGGTTTTCTCAGCTTGGACACCCACCTACTGGGATAGGCTACATCTCGGAGAGTTGTCCCTGCTCTTTATCGAAACCTTCACAGATATTAATATTTCCTTTACCCTTCAAGGCTAGGGTACATGGAAATAGAAAAGGGTAAGGCCCTACAACGTGGATCCAACCTTTCATATTTTGAACAGATTCAATATAAAAATTTTCTTATTCATCAATACTTTAATCACCTTCCCTCTCCCTCATTCAGAGCAAACAAAACCAGTTTTTCTTAGATCTTAGTATCTCAGTGTGTTTCTTTTGCAATGTCAGGTCTGTCTGCCTGTGACCCAAGATCAACTCTGAGGCTACACTAAACTGTCTTGGGGGAATCCCCAACAAGGAAAGAGCAGTTTGCAGAGCATGAGGTCTGTCCTGAAGGCCAAAGCCAGCAGGTGACACGGTGACATGTGAGCTCAGATGCAATTCAGCTATTTTGCCTTTTCCCCTAGACTCTGTGGCTCACCGTTCCTGAAAAGCAGTGGTGCCTAGAAAGGCACCAGCTACTTCAGAGCACTAAAGAGATAGGCACACATGGGAGCCTTAGCACAGATGAGACTGGCCTTGCCCACTGGAGACAGGTTTGACGGCCCAAGGTCGCTCACCCTCTTGCCTGGAGAAAGGCCCCAGTGAGGTAATCATGCTAGACATAACCAGCAGCCTTCAGACACCCTTTGCCTGAGCGCTTGGGCTACCCTGCCACTACAAGGAAGTTCCTGCCTACACACACAAAAAGGGTCTAGGCCAGGCATTCTGCTTCCATGGTGTAGTCCTGAAAGCCTCCTCAGCTCTCGAGGTGTGAAGCTGCAGGCTGCAGTTTGACTTTTAGGGTTCCTTACTGGGGGTCCTCAACTTCCCCTGCTGTAAAATGGGAAGAACACCAGGAAGACTAAGGATTAAATGAGATGACACATGCCCACTGATAGAGCAGTGCTGGTAAATGGGATGGGATATTTATGAATGTTCCCTGTAAGCTGTGGCTTTCTTTGGTAATGTAGAATAATCTGTCAGCATTCCTGATTGTTCCTGGCTCTCTGGAGACCACTGTATAGGTGAGGTATAAAATGAAGCTGGAAATGCTAACAGGCTGTAGAGAACACGGAGAGAACTTGCCTCCAGATTGCTCAAGGGTGTGACTGGACTGTTTCATTTCTTTTTCTTTTTTTACAGGGCCTAGCCTCTGTGACTCAATGTCAGAAGTGGATCAGGAGGCCTGCATAGCCTTCTGCTTCCTCAGGAAGGATGAGGAGGGGCCGGGGTAGGGCAGCATGCTCTGAACAGCGAATCTAAGGCTCAGCAGCTTGTTCAAGACTCCAGAAAAAATGGATTCAGGCACAGTGGTACATGTTTGTAACACCAGCACCCAGGAAGCTGAAGCAAGATGATCACTGTGAATTTAAAGCCAGCCTGGGCTACATAGTGAGACTGAAGCCATCCTTGGCTACAGAGCAAGCAAGCAAGCAAGCAAACAACCAACCAACAACAACAACAAACCAGACTCCATAATGGTCTTTCTGTATGTGCAGGTGCATGTATACGTGTGGTGTAGGAAGTTTCCATTTGGGCCCTAGATCCTCCAGGGTTAGGCTTGCAACAGGATGAAAAGGTTGTCAGAAGGAAAAGTCCATACCTCTGCTTCCGAGTCTCAGGCCAGTGCTTTCCCTGGGACACCAGCACCCTGGTTATGGGCCACCATGTTGCCTGCCCCGTGAGCAAAGCAACGCTAGCCCTAAATAGGCCTGGTCTCGTGTACTGAAGCAAAGCTATAGAACTAAGAACCAAGACCAGGTCTGGCACAGTCCAAGATAGCTCAGAGATCTATCCTAGGGAATGGCAGTGAGGGGACCTGGAACTGACACGTGGGTCAGAGGGCAAGAGGCCAGGGCACTGCCGGACTGGACTGGCTGGTAGACTGAGGAAGGGTGGGGGTGTGGCCTGCTGTTATGAGAACAAGTAGGTACACAGGGTCATCTACCAAGGGAGGGGGAACTGAGCGGTGTGCTCAGTGTTGGGCATGTGAAGCACCCAGGTCCAGTGCTCCACGAAGCTTCTGGCCACGGCCCTGCCCTTGTTAACTGGCCTGCCAACTGAGGTTGTGGCATTTTAGACGCCGACTCTGTACGGGGACCTGGTTGGTTACCCATGCTCTTGCAGCAGCCGCTGTGGGGCGGTCCATCCCCAGGCTGAAACCTATTCCCAGCAGCAGCACAGTGGGGTGAGAGAGTACGGTTTCCCAGGCTTCTCTAGAACTTGAGATAGTAAGGAAGGTACTACGGTACTAAGTACTAAGGAGGCTGAGGTAGGATTGAGACTTTTGACACCGATCTGGGCTACACAGCAAGAACCTGTCCGCAAATCCAAGGGGAAGGGCTGACAGCTTAGTGGTAGAGTGCTTGGCTAGCATTCAGGAGGTCCTGGATCCAATCCCAGTCTTCCCTCTCTCTCTCTGTCTCTCTATCTCCGTCTCCCTGTCTCCCTTTCCCTCTGTCTCTGTCTCTGTCTCTCTCTCACATACACACACATACAGAGAAAGAGAAGAAACTTCACTTGTAGTCAGTATGGAACAGAGAACTCTGCTCTTTGAAAACAGCACAGGCAAAGTAATGGCTATTACCCAGCTCTTTATAAAGGTGTGTGAGGAGCCACACACTGAACTTCCTCACAGCTCTGAGCAAGTGTCATTTCTTGAGATGACCTAGGGACGTCACGGCGTTCTATTGGGTTCTGACCATATGCAGACATTGCTCTAAGTCTGAGGTATATGGATTCAGCTGTGCTGCAGATGAGTACCAAGATGGGTGCAATCCATTCACCTCATTTAGTAAGGGAGGACACTGACCTCAGACAGGCTTGGCAACTTGCCTGAAATCACCCACGGCTGAGACTTGATCTCAAGCAGCCTGGCCTCAGAGCCCATGTGCCTGTCCTAACCAATCCTATATCCCTTCCTGGTTCTGCTTCTTGGCAGAGGGCTCCCCCCACACTCCCAGCAACAGGGAAAGAAAGCCCTGGCTATCGAACGCTTGAGTATGTGGCAGGAGGCCAGCCCATTGGTACCTAGCTTGAGGTGCAGGGTGGTGGGCCCATTCCCAGCCAAGGCGGCAGCAGGGACAGCGGGAAGTGCAGGTGGGCTGTTGTGGAACTCCCAGCGCTTCATCTGCAGCTGCTGTAGCCAGTACAGCATCAGTTGCTTGGTGGCAGCCTGGGGAGCACAAGCATTAGTTAGTAAGGTCCCAGGCCTGCCAGGGTGACCCCAGGCCTGGCCTCCAGATGTCAGAGAATGCTTAGAAACTCTGTCCTGCCTAGAAAAAAACACTGGCACTAGGGGGGGGAGGTCATCTAGATTCACTTCTGCCACACCACAGGAAAAACTCTGGCTCCGGTTATTAGGGGCTCCTCAATGCTCCATGCCTCTGATTCCTTAAGTGTTCTGTGGTGACAATACTGCTGGTTTTATAGAGTGGTTATATAGACAAAGTAAGGGGGGAAAGTGCTTAACACAGGACCTGGCCTACGGCAGGTGCACAGATGCACTCTCTGGATAGAGAAAGATAAGTGCCACGGGAGAGGAAAAAGCTTGGAATTGTGACCTGGATGGGCCCGGCGACGATCACTCTTCTTGTGTGACATCTCCCAAGTCTGAGCTGCCTTTCTGTGGGATGGAGGTAATCCCTCCTGTTGCAGGGTTACACCAACTCATGTTTAGAAATGGGGGCGGGAAAGCCACATCCACATTATGATAACGTGGCAGCAACCTACACCACTCCAAACAGGTTAGCAGTTGATGTCAGTCATTAGTTTCCCAACCAATAGCACAGACAGCTGTTTTTACATCTATAAGTTTGCTGGATCTTCTAGGAAGAAGGCAGGGATGACCAGCTCTTTTCACAGATGGAGATACAAGTGCTCCAGGCATGTGGTGGCTATGTTGGTCCCAGAAACCAGGTCTCTCAGTTGTAGAGCAGAACTTTATTTTAAACATAATTTTAAAAGCATAAGCTTATGTGGGCACAGATGATGGGCAGCTCACTGGAGCTGACAATGGGGCTCACAGAGCTGCCCACAATCAAGGCTATGGACAGGGCAGAAAGGACATTTTAGAATTCATGAGGGCCTGGGTGTGACCCGGGTGGGGAGAGAGGTCGTCACAGTGAGATTCAGTTGTCAATACGACACATTCTAAGAGTCACCTGGGAAAAGGGAACCTTAATTGAAGGGTTGCCTAGATCGGATTGGCCTATGGCCATGTCTGTAAGGCATTTTCTTAATTACTAATTGATGCAGGAGAGCCCAGCCCACTGTGGGTGGTGCCATCCCTAGGCAGGTATTCCTAGGCTATATAAAAAGGAAGCTGAGCAAGCCAAAGAGAGAAAGCCAGTAGGAGTGTTCCGCTATAGTTTATCCTTCAGTTCCTGCCTCCAGGTTCCTGCTTGAATTCCTGCCTTGACTTCCTCCAGTAGTGGACTGTGATGTGTAAGAAAGTCAAATAAACCCTTTTCCTCCCACAAATTGCTTTTGGTCGTGGTGTTTCTCAAGGCAACAGAAACTTAACTAGAACAGGGGTATTTCTGTGAGAGTCCCTTGGCCTGTTATGCAAATATCAATAAGAATGAATGGTCCCTACCAGTTTTTTTCTTTTCATATTCTGTCCTTCCAAAGTTTCCATTGCTCTTAGGCTTCACCATGACCTGATAATCCCCAGCCAAACACAAGCATCTCATTTTATCCCTCAACTCATTTGACATGTTCACACTGAGCAGCCAACTCTGTGTCAGAGAACTCGCTAACATTGGAGAGCCTGTGACAAACCAGTACATGTGATCTTGGTTCACTCTGAGGTTCAGGAAGTAGCCCTTAGATCTTCTGTCCAGAATTCAGATAACACAGACCTGGGTGTCCTACAGTTTCTTCACCCGAGGTCTTCCCTGTTAGCACTAACCCAACCAGGCAATGAGCCAGTTACTATCTCTTCCAAATACTGGCCTGATATCCCTGGCCACTGTCATCTGCTTTTTCTCTAGGGCCACGACTCCTGCTCAGCCATCATTCCTTCCTGACTACTTCATGAAGGGCTCTCTGACCAGCCTCCTCTTTTCCCAATTTGTTCTCTGTCCAACAGCCAGGCTGAGCTCTCAAAAACACGATAATCTCATTATAATCCCTTGGTTGATGGCTCTTAGACAACTTTTACAGCCTACCGGACAAAGTTCGAGTCCCTCAGCCTCACTCACCAATGTCTCCCCCTTCCTCTCCATCTTCTGAGCACCTGTGTACGTAGGCCAGGATCCTGTGGCTTGCCTGGATACTCATGGTTACACTGTGTTTTCCCATCTTTGCTCACAGGCTCTCTCAGCATCACTGTCTTTAACCCTTTGCATGTCAAAAGCCCCATCATTTCTCGCTTTTAAGTGATGCCTTTCTGAAAAGCTCCCATCCTCATTTGGAGGAGCTGACCCCTCCTGTCACCCCACTGTGACTGTCCAAACTCTTCAGTGTCTCCACTAGGCGTTTCACTATGCCTGCCAGTTTTACCAGCACACCTTAAGCTATTTGAGAATAAGAGGTACAGGCAAACAAGTCTGACTTGTTCAACTCTTCAGAGCCCAGCACAGAGACAGGTTTATCAGTAAAAAAAAGCATGTGCGGAGAGGCCCCGTCCACAGCCCTGGTCTTGTGGAAGAAACACAAGACCCCGGGCCCACATGACTTCTAAAATGCCCTTTCTGCCCTGGAAATCTGGGTTTCCATTGTTTTAATGCTCCCCACCACACCCCAGCCTAATCAACCAGCTATGCCCCACCAAAAATGGAGAGCTAAACCTGTGGGCATTTTCATGCCTGGACAGCTGCAGGTTGGGGACATAAGGACAGGGAGACCAGACAGTGTGGA
Organism: Cricetomys ansorgei; assembly: GCA_026225945.1. NCBI lineage: Eukaryota > Metazoa > Chordata > Mammalia > Rodentia > Nesomyidae > Cricetomys > Cricetomys ansorgei. The sequence continues at coordinate 10,163,579 of JAMJFZ010000182.1, read as the reverse complement.
GGAAGACCTTCATCCTCGAACTCTTTCTAAGCCTAGAGAATTAAGCCCACATCTGTCTTTCCAGTTAACTGACAGGACACTTCCTCTTAACATGATGGGTTCTGATCTGGGGCTCCATCACTCTATGTGTGCATGTGTATTTATTCAAACGACATTCACTAATAACTCACTAGTTCAGACATGCCTGGATGAACAATCTAGGCTCATCAGTAACCTTACATACTTTCCTGCCCACCCCTGCCCATGTCTGCACTCACTCGCCTTGGCCAAAACACCAAGACATGAATCAGATTCTGGCCCCAAGAAATGCAACCACAGTATCTTGACTGCTTCAGTACCAAGGAAGTAAGTTAAGTAACTTAGGCACCACCAAAGTAAAGTTTTGATACAGCACTGTAAAATTCCAAAAGTGGACCACATCGTTGTAAACGCCCGGTCTGAGTCATCCCCTTTCATTTATGACTCAGTTTCTTGATCCATAAAACAAGTCCCTCACCCTTGCCTGTGGGACAGCAATAAGGAAATAGTGTTTAGGCTTGGTGGGAAAGCTCCGGGCTCTGGGCACACGGTGGTGAAAACTGTCCAGGTCAATTTACAGTGACCATGCATCAGCCCTGAAAACTCGCTCGCGGTGGAAAAAGAGAAAGTTCCATTTACCTTGAGGGTAATAATGCGGCCGGGAGTCTTGATTTCGAAAGTGCCCTCTTCCTCAGCGTCCGCCTTGCAGTCGAAGACCGCAGTGGAGAGGTCGATGCTGTCCAAGGGGTTAGCATCCTGCGCGGTGCGCGAATAATACAGGTGGCATTTCCTCTCGTCGTAGAAGAACCAGCGGCATTTCCAGCTCTTGATGGGCCCTTTGCCGCCAAACTTACTCAAATACCCACAGAGTTTCTTGGGGACCGTGTCTAAGGGCCGGGCATAGCCCTCCGAGTGCCCGGGAGACGCCGCCTCCGGTTCCCTGGCCGCGCTGGGAGGCTGTGTGGTCTTGGAGGGAGAAGGGGTGCACTCGGGGGCGTCCTCCATCGCTGCTAGCCCGCAGCACAGGCCTGCGGCACCGGAGTCCCGGAGATCGGCGGGCACCTGGGAACCGACCCACACCTGACTGGGGCGGAGCCGGTCGGGCCCGGCCCCAAGAAGAAGGCGGAGAGCGCCGGCCGCCTGCAGTGAGCGCGCCCTAGACACCTGATTGCGAACCTGGCTCCCGGCAGCAGGCCCCGCCCTTATCACGAAAGGCCACGCCCATCTCCCCGCCCACACAACCCACTTCCGGCTTTCTCCCCTGCACTGTCGGCCATGTTTGCTCCAGGGGTGTGTGGTACGCGCAGCCGCTTCAGTTTAAAGACAAGTTGGCTCTGAGTTACTTTAGCCGTGGGATGCGGGAAGGCATGCCAACCGTGGCGGCGGTCCTGGGGTTCGCGTGGAAGCGCAGGAGGATGGCGTCCTCTGCCGTCGCCACCCTACGGGTGCCGCGGGAGCCACTGCGGGCGCATCGCGCAGCCATTGGCTGAGTGCACGCGAGCTCCGTTTCCGGTGCTGCGGCCCGCCGCTCTCATTCCTAAGAAGCTTTGGGAGCGTTCCCGGTCTCCTCCGGCTTTCCCGCAGGTCGGCCACCGTGACCTCCACCTCCCTGCCTCCGCTCGCGTTCTTCAGCCTGGCTTCGGGTGCCCAGCGCCCTGCTGCAGTTGCCGGAAGCCGGAGCACATCTAGGACGCAGCTGAGCTTTAAAAGGGCTTAGGATCTAACCAACTCCCTCAGCTTCCTGACTCGGGTTTACTGATTTGTCCCAAGGTGTATTTTTGTGGCTAGGACTACACCTAGTTCTGGTTCACCCGGGGCTTCGTCTCGTCTTTCTCGCCGCTTTACAACCCTTCTCCCCAACGCCGCCATCCTTAAAGAAAATCGTGTAAGGTCTGAAGTATTGGAGAGGAGTATGGCAGTGGTGACAGATAGCTGAGTACTTACGTACTGTAGGCTCCTCAACCCAGTCCTCTCTAACATCCCTTAGGCGGTCCCAACCCCTGGAGGCCCACAAGCCGCTAAGCTCCCCCCTCCCCCATTCAGTCCCAGCCTCTCAATAGGCCCTGCTCCTTAGATTCTAGCTCCTTGAGGAAGACCAGGGGCCAGGCCCCACCCTACAGAAAAATAAGTAAGTAAATAAATGAAACAACAGATCAGGCCACAAATTCCCACCTCCCTGCACTCATACAAGGCTGTACCTCGTGCTGGTAGCTGAAAAATATGAGTCACCCAGGTGGTATTAATTTTAAAGATATGAAAGGATCATGGAGAGCAACTGAGGCTTGACAATGTGTGCCAGGGCTTAAGTTCCTAAAGAGAGCACAGGAAAGGCTATTGGTGAAACTGTAGTCCAGTTGCAATGAGGGTTTAAGGGAGTGTTCTAAAGTGTATGAGGTTGTAAGTGTCTGAGGATGTAAATGTAAGTTCTGAAGGTATAAAAAAGTGACTTAAGGTAATAAAAAGTGTTTCAGATCCCTCCCATGCTATTGTACTAAGATTTCAAAGGTTCAAGGCTTTAACATTAATCAATGACACTGATAAATTGGTAAAGCACTGACTACCATTATCAGTCACAAGCTCAAGATTTTAAATTTCCTTGGGTTGTCCTATAAGTATAGACTTAAAGGTGCTTCTCATCCTGCAAAAAAATATCTCTAGCCAATCTATATATCCAGCTCTCTGGATGGAGGAAAAATGTTCATGCTTTTACCCAAAGCAATAAGTTCTGCTATAACTCAAAGGCATGAGTCAACTCCAGTTGTTTTACAGACACCTGTTAGCTTCTTTTTCTACTGTGTGGTTTTCAGTACAGATTATGTACAATGATCCTCCCCGCCCCCAGCTAAGGACTGAACCTAGAGCCTTTTATGGTATTTCTTGGCTTCTGATTGCCAGGATACTTTACAATGGGGCCGTGACTCAGACTCTCTTGGTTCCTACCTTCTCCCTCAATTCTGGGGGGTTTCAGCCCCACTGGGACCCTATTCCTCATTTCCAGTCCATCCACAACAGACTTACCTTCTGGCTCACCCATTGCTTGGCACCCAATCCCAGCAATTAGGTTAAGTTCCCTCTTTGGTCAGTGTCAATGCTTCCCTGAGTCCAGGAAAGTGACCATTGAGCGTCCAGCACCCCTCTGGTACTTTTGAAGTCAGAGATATCCCCAGCTCTTTAAGTCTACAGCAGGCCCTCTTCACCTGACCCCATTCCCCTACCCTTCCTGTACTGTTTTCTCACCTTCCCCTCAGAGCTGTAACACTTACATATAGTGGTGAACAGAGCTGCCCATAATCCTATGGCTTCTCTAGGCCCTCGTGGCTTTTGTGATTCTGTCCCCTACCCTTTCCCATGGATGAGACCTCATTCCTATGCTGCATTTTTCATTGTCTTCTGGCAAGCCTTCATGCCTCATCGTAAGCCCTGGTAACTGGAGCTGAGTCTCCTCACTGGGCTATTAGCCCTGACCCCCGGTGATTGTGATGACAACCCACTGACTAGCTTGGTCAGCCCTCACTCCAGGCTGCAATGACATTTTTCCTCCCACTTCTCATCCATGGGAACGGTGTCTTCCATACCTCCCATTCCCCCTTGGGATGCCTTTTAGAAAACCTTCTCTCCACCCGGCACCTGACCTGAAGGATCCTAAATTTATTTTCACTTTTTTATTCACTTTTGCAATTGAATTTGGCTTCAGTATCCCTTACATGTACTTTTAAGATTCGGATTCCCCAGCACTGAGCATCTTTCTCTACCAAGGTCTCATCCATGGGAAAGGATATGGGACAGAATCACAAAAGCCACGAGGGCCTAGAGGAGCCGTAGGATTATGGGCAGCTCTGTTCACCATTATATGTAAGTGTTACACAATGTGTAACACGTGTAAGGAGGCCTAGTGTTCACGCCTACCCTTCCTTCTACTCCACGACAGTCAGATTTATGGTGGAGCTAGACTTGCAGAGGCCACTGGGGATTGTGGTTTTCTCGATGGGATGGTTACCATCAGTGTATCTTCTAAATGCCAGGGAGGTCTCTGAATTGGTTATAACTTATTTTCTCATCCCAAATCAACTCAACATTGGCTATTGTACTTACTTTTCTGTTCATAATTTTACATTTAAAAAAAAGAAATCCCTCAGACTTCATAAATTCCCATTCCAATAAAACCTTGATCCATACCTGTCCATCCCTGGAATACTGATAGTTTGCAGGAAGCTCTTAACACAGAAGGTAGAAACAGGTGAGTCTTCAACAAATGCTAGCTGTAATTAAAGGTCAATACACTAGACATCACAGCAGTAAGCAGCAAGCCACCAAGAGGATGGTAGAATATTTAGCAGAAGTCACACCACTGAAAACTGGAAAACATTGCCATTTCAATATAGTTTTAAAAAAAAATCAGGTCTCGTATAGCTCAGACTGGCCTCAGATTTGCTATGTAGCCAAATATATGACTTTCGGTTCTGAAAAGTCCTGTCATCGCAGCACAGTCAGGCACAGTAGCCTTGACAACAGCAGCCTGGGGAGTTCTCTTGAGCTTTTGGGGACTCATATGAAAGGAATCCTTGGCTTTATTGCAGAAAACTTGAGGATGAGGCGGTAAGAAGCAGCATCAGAGTTTAGAAGGCACTCAGGAAAATGAGGCACACCCCAGAGCATCGGTGTGGATGTCCCAAAGAAAGCCGTGCGTAGCGTCTTAGCCATATATATTATTTTAACATATTAAGTTAAATCTCAAAGGACTGCTAGGATATTTTACTTTTGTCTTCCTTATTGATAAATGAGATTATAGGGCATCTCTGGAGGTACCTTGGCTGGAATTACAATCAAACCAGGATCCATTACAGTTGCACAAGGGAGTTAGGGCATCTCTTAACCTCAAAGGGGTTCCTAGTGAGATTACTAAGAAATTGCAGGTTTACTGCTAGGCAGGGAAAAAGGCCTGAAGCAATTGTTCATTGTCTTGGGATTCTCAACAAGCAAGCGGCTTGAACCAGATTCTGGAGTGAAAGACTGCTTTCTCTTCCTGTGTCTGAATAATCTCCCAGGCTTGTCCTGCCTGCCTTGAGCTTCCACCTCCCAAGTGCTGAGACGGCAGGCGTGCACCGCCATGCCTGGCTGCAGTAGGTTCCAGTACTGCTTCTAGCCTTTGTAAGAGACAGTGGAAATGAACAACAGCAACAAAATAAATATATAAAATGAGAAAGCTGTAATAAGGCTGACTTTGGTAAAGGATATCCAGTCGCTCATGTTCCAGGTCAGAAAGAGATTTTCGGTTTCCACACAGAATTTGAGCAAATACTTTGACCACAATGACAGAGTGTTAGGAAATATTATTAAAAAAAAGATTAATCTTGGGCTGAGAGATAGCACAGGGTGTAAAGGTGCTTGCTGCCCAAACTGATGACCTGAATTCTATCCCTGGGACCCGAATGATAGAAGGAGAAAACAGACTCTTAAGAAGTTATCATCTGCCCTTTGTGCAAGTGCGCGCGCGCACACACACACACACACACACACACACACACACACACACAAAGTGTAATTTCTAAAATTAAAAAAGTTAATCACAATTAAAACTTTACCTCAAGCTTTTGAAATAAAACCAAATCCCCTGTAGACTACAGGTAGAAGGACACAGCGCTGGCAGGGTGGCTGTGCGGACAAAGTGCTTGCTGCACAAGTCTGAGTGACCCGAGTTCAGTCCTCGGATGCCACAAGGTAGAAAGAACCAAACCCTGCAAGGCCTCCGACCTCCACACACAGTTCTGCACTGCTACACCCACATCCACATACCCACCCACAGATTGATTATTTAAAGAGATAGAAGCGACCAAGAGGTAGCCATTATAAGCCATTTGATGGGGAGAGTAGAAGCCAATAAAAACTGTTCTTACCAAAATTCGTCACCTTCAGGTAAGTCACCAGAGTTTATAGACTCTGAGTTCAGAATTTTAGCACTAATGACAATTAACTGTGACCTTCGGGGAATTATTTGATTTCTCTGGATTGTAGGGTTTTTTTTGTTTTGTTTTGTTTTGTTTTTGCTTTTTGTTTTTTGTAAAATAGGCGTTTAAAAGGCAGAAAATCCTGCCTATGTAGAACAACATGGGTGAACTTGGACATTGATCTAAACGAAAGAAGCCAGGCCCAGAGGGCAAATATAAATCTAAAATAGTTAACTCATGGAAACCAAGTTCAGAATAGAGGTTGACAGGGGTCACAAAGGACAGATCTTAAATGACCAACAAGCCACTGATTATTTTGTAAAAAGCAAAACAAAACATCTTTTTTACCTTGTAATTTTCACCAGAACTGAAAGAAAAAGATAGAATAAGAAAGCTTTAGAGATTTGCATTTAAGTTAAGGAGTTCAACTGTAAGTATTTGTTGTAAAAAAAAAAAATACCACACACATGCTTACAAATATGCTCATCATAACATTATTTGTTATGAAAAATCAAAAGCAGGGTAAGTGTCCAAATCAAGAGTTAATAAGGGACTAACACATGATGGTTCATCTCAACTGTCAATTTGAGATTTACAATCACCTGGGAGACAGGCCTCTGGGCATGCCTGTGGGCAGTTATTTTGGTAACATTAATTGAGGTGGGAAGCCCTGCCCACTCTGGGCAGCACATTCCCTAGGCTGGGGTTCTGGGTTGTATAAAAAAGAGAAAGGACAATGGACACAAACGTTGATTACTTCCTTCTCCCTGACTACGGATGCCATGTGACCAACTGCTCCAGGCTCCCACTGCCTTGACTTCTCTACCATGTAGACTGTCCCTCAAACTCTGAGCCAAAATAAACCCTTCCTTAAGGCTAGACAGCCAGAATCTGCATGCTCAGGGTTCAGCAAGAGACCTGCTTTAATAAATGGAGTGGAGAACAATTGTGGAAGGCAACGAATGGGCATCAACTTAAGGGTTCCACAACACGTGTGTACCTTTCTCTCCCCCCCCCTCTGTCACGCATGCGTGCACAGGAAAAAGAAGGAAAGAATAACAAGAAAGGATTGAAGAAAGTATTATTATAACTCACCCTGGTTCTAGAAGGCTCTAGAAGGCACAGTGCTAGGCAGGGCTGTTTGAAACACTTGGTACCAGGCTTTATGGTTACAGCTTGGACAAACCATTTCTGTCTTAGCCAGAAGTGGGAATACTGGGCTGCGATTGGTCCAGACACTTCTTGAACTATACAAGCAGTCAATGCTTGGGGATGTAGCTCATTAGTAGAGCATCTGTCTAGCAAATGCGCATGTGATGTGTACCCCCCACGCCCCCACAAAGGACCTGGGTTCAATCTCCAATGCCATGAAATATCAAACCCCTAAACTATGAGGTGGTCACACATCAAAACAGGATAATTGAGAAGTTTTCTTAGAAAATGAATTTTTTAGACAAGATTTAGTTTTACTTATATGTGTGTATCTCTATGTAGATAGGTGCACTTGAGTTGTAGGTGCGCCTAGAACTTGGGTCTTCTGCATTTGACTGTTGAACCAATCTTTTCAGCTAACCCTTAAGAAAAGAAACTTGGGCTGGGGACATGTCTGCGTTGGTAGTGACTGCCTAGCACACACAAGACTCTGGGTTTGAAGTCCTGGCCCTGGCTTCCATCCCCAGTACTACTGAGCCAGTCACAGGAGCTCATTCTTGTTCTCGAGCATCAGAGAGGCCGAGGTCAGAAGACAGAAGTCCAGGGTTACCCTCGGTTACCCGGTGAGTTCGAGGCCACATTGCAGTACAGCAGATTCTGTCTCAAAAGATTTGTATCTATATTTCATAGACATGTGAACCTGCCTGTGGGGCAGGCTTAAGGACACAGGTCTAGAACAGCATCGTTTTCACGGGAGGATTGGAGAGAATAACTCAGGTTTCTCCTTTCCTGCCTGCTGTGAGTTGAATCTTGTCTGCTCTTTACTTCATAAGAAGGCCTCCTCCTTGTGCCTCAGAATATCACTATAATAGGAGACAGGCTTTGGAGAGTTAAGTTACTTAAAGTAATCTAATATGAACTACCTTATGGCATTGGATTAGGAGGCACACACAGAGGCAGACCACCTGTGGACACAGGACAGCCATTTTTCAGGCAAGGGAGGACCTGAGAAGAAATCAATCCTGTTGACACCTCAACCTGGGACTCCAGACTCCGGAGCAGAAAGGAAATCCATCTGTTACTTTAACCACAGCACTTATACACCCTGTTTGACAAGGAGTGCTTCCTTAGGAAGTCATCCCAGGGGCAGCTCAAATGGCTGAGCACACCCAGAAAATTTTTTGGAAGCCATGTTGAATAAGCACAAATGTGAGTCATATCACAAAACTTAATTTAGAGTACTCTAAATGAATTGCCAAATTGGAGACGTTGAATGGATTCAGTGGCAGAAATGGAGAAGGCAGCAGCAGACACATCCAGTGCTGTGTGTGAGGACAAGAGAGAAGCTTCTAGGAGCATTTTGTTCCAGCCAGAAAATGGAACACTCAGTCCTACAGCTGCCTGGAATGGAGTTCTGCCAACACTAACTGAGCTAGAAGAGGAACTGCCCTAGAACCTATGGCTAAACCTCCATAGCCCCACACCAGGGTTCTGATTTACAGAACCACACTGCTCGCACACCCTCAGGTCTTTCTGTCACCCTTTGTGTGGGTTAGATCAGAGGGAGACAGGTCCAGATGACATCTCTCATACAGCTATTTCCATTGTGGCTTGAACTGTGAAGGTGCCATCTGCAAGCCAGGAGGGACCTTTAGCTGGTCTCCTTTATCTTGGACTTTCTCAGTTTCTCTCTAAGGGGTGGAGAGAGAGAGAGAGGGAGGGGGGGGAATGAGAATGAATTACTAAAGCCCCAAACAGTAAAACCCTGTATCCAACTGTCTCTACTTGTACAGCCCCAGCTGGGGTGTTGAGTGTCAGGAAATCTGGCCTCCAGAATTTCATTTGGCAGTGAGATTGTTTCCTGGGCTTTAGTTCCCCCATCCTAAAAACAGGAATCCTAACATCTGCTGCAAACAGCCCATTAAATGGTTGTATTCTACGTCTGCTCCAGGGAAAAGAGGAAATGGATGGAAAAAGGTTTGTGTTGTATTTGGGGGGGCACCAGAATGGAGTTCCTATTTATCTAGAGGCACAGATTGTTCCTTATTCTAATCATGCATTCTGCTTGTTATGTCAAAATGCCATCAACACGCCCCTGAGTTTCCCTCTACTGTAAACAGGAGGTTGTCAGAAAGTGACACCTTGTGGCTTTTGTGGGTACTCACTCCTGCACAAGTTTTTCTAAAATCTTAAGTACTTAAAAGCAGCCTTATTTATTTTTTACCTGTATTATCTCCCAAACAGAAATGCCACTCTATTTGACCCCTTTAAAACCTTTAGTATAACTCTACCCTATTTATTTAGTGAAATCCAGTGAAGCTTTCTATCCAAATCACACGTTTCTGTTCAGAATTTTATTACATGTATTTATAAAGGATTTAAGCCTGGCTTAGTGGCACACGCCTTTAATCCCAGCACTCAGGAAGCAGAAGCAGGCAGATCTCTGTGAGTTTAAGGTCAGCATGGTCTACACAGAGAGTTCCAGGAGAGCCAGGGCCACTAAAATAACTAAGGTAATGCTATCTTGTTCCGACTCCATTTTGTGTTTGTTTAAACAGTTCTCAGCTCTCTAGCTGCTCCCCCTTCCCCCCATGCAAATGGTCACGTCTGCCGGAAACACTTTCGAGATTTCCATGACCTTGACCATGGTCCAGTTGTATTAACCAAAATAATGAAAGTAAACTAAAATAACTAAAAAAGGTATAAGTAAGAAAAATGTAACGTTATTTCTGAAATAATTACTATTCATTTCACTACATAGACCTGTCTCAAAAGAACCAAGACAAAAATAAGCTTCACGTTACCTGAAGTTATATTTTATGCTGTTGTTTTTCTTTTCCTGTTACGGTATAGGAGTAACTTCCATGAATGTGATTATACTGTAGTATTGAAAATACGTTAGAAACTGTTGAGACTATCACTTGCTTTCTTATACGTCTATTTTTTTAATAGTGTCATTTTTTGTTTCAAAATTTTTTTTATCATTCATGTGTGTGTGTGTGTGAGAGAGAGAGAGAGAGAGAGAGAGTCAGCAAGTGAGCACGCGTGAAGGTTAGAGGGCACCCTGCAGAAGTCATCTCTCCTTTCTACCACGGGGGTCTTAAGGATTGATCTAGATCATCAGACTTGGCAGTAAATGCTCTTACCCACTGAGCAGCTCATGGCCCCTTTCCTTTTCTTCTTTTCTCTTCCTTCCTTCTTTTTTTAAAAAATAGAATGAACTCATTTAAAGCCACAGATTCTCTGCAAATAGATGTCGTTGTTGGTAGAATATCGAACGAGATAAGGTCCACTGGAGACAGAGCACAGAGTCATCTTTGCCTTTGCTTATGTGCTCGTGACACGATGGGCCCTCAGAGGACAGGATGGTCTCCCCGTGCTACCTGGCAGGACCTTGGAACAAATGGTGGCTCCGTCAGTCAAACCTCACTTGATTGGACATAATGGAAAGTCAGTTCCTCGTGTCAACCATTAGCATTTAGCCAGAGAATCTTGAGAGAAACTGCCTGATGTTGCATACGTGAACATACTCCCATTTTATATTCCATGTTGGATTCTGAATGTGAAACAGATTCTGCAAAAATAATCTTAACTTAAAATCATTTTGTATTATATATATACAGATATAGCTTATTATTTTACATTTTTTGTTTAGTGTGCGTGTGCGTGTGTGTGTGTGCGTATGCACATGTGTGCTTGCCATGGCACACATGTGGAGGTCAGAGGACACCTTGCAAGAGAAGGTTCTCTTCTTCCACCACGTGGACTCTTAGGATTGAACTCACGTTGTCAGACTTAGCAGCAAATCTGTACCCACTGAGCCATCTTTCTGGTCCTATAATTGTTACTTTTTTGTTTTGTTTTGTTTGTTTTGTTTTGTTTTGAAGCAGGGCTTTTTGTAACCCAGACTAGCCTCAAACTTGCTGTGTAGCCAAGGGATGACCTTGAATTTCTGATCCTCCTTGCCTCTGTCTCCCAAATGCTGAGATCGCAGATTAGAGGTGTGTACCACCATGCCCAGCTGTTTTTTTACGTCTTTTTTTCCTTCTCGTCCTGGGAATTGAGCCCAAGGCCTTACATATGCCTGGCAAGTGCTGTGGACTGAGCCACGTTCCTCAGCCCCTTATTCTGTATTTTAAAGTACGAGAAAATGTGGGATATTTTTATTTTAATTCTAGACTTTCATTCACAAAGCAATGAAAACTCTAGACATCTATATTTTATGTTCTTGGTCTGCTTGGCAAGAAATGCAGTAAGGCCACTTACTGCGAGACAATGGGAAATTCCCAGGGGAAGTTAGATGTGGACTCGGTGTTGCTGTGACCTTTCTCAGTGTTTCTGAAGGCTGAGCATCTGTCTGGATTAAATTTGGCCTCCATCACTCACTACCTTAGACAAGGAACTTGACCTCTCCGGGCTCTTCTTCACCCGTGTGAACGACACTGACATCTACCCCAGTGCACTGTTAGGTGATTTTATGTACTAAAACTAGAACTTATGTTACATCTGTCTATGGAAAACATTTAATACATGTTAGTTACTGTTTCTTTTAAGCAGCTGGGCATGGTTGGTGTCAGCTTGTAATCCTAGCACTTGGGAAGTCCAGCCAGGAGGATCGGGAATTCTGATATACAGTAAGTTCAAGACCAGCCTGAATGCATATGAGAACTGCCCCAAAATGAAATAAATACATAAATTGGCAAAGCAAAATTTTAGAATAAGCCTTTTTCTTTTTTCTTTTTCTCCCTGCTCCTTTCTTTTTCTTCCTTCCTTCCTTCTTTCCTTTCCTTTCCTTTCCTTTCCTTTCTTCTTCTTCTTCTTCTTCTTCTTCTTCTTCTTCTTCTTCTTCTTCTTCTTCTTCTTCTTCTTCTTCTTCTTCTTCTTCTTCTTCTTCTTCCTCTTCTTCTCCTTCTCCTTCTCCTTCTCCTTCTCCTTCTCCTTCTCCTTCTCCTTCTCCTTCTCCTTCTCCTTCAACAGGACCTTGATTTGCTCCTAGGCTGGCTTGGGATTTGCACACCTCCGGCTTCCTGTTATCACTGTGTCTCACCTTAGCTTAGCTACTGACATTCTTATGTGTTCTGGGAATCCTTGGTTTTGAGGTAAAAGGAAACCTCAAATACGGTTTGGTCAGTGTTCAGACCAGACTAGAGAGCTTTGAACTCTCTCAGTACCTAATAGATATGAGGAGACACAGTCCTCTGATGTGAAATAGCCCTCCCTGCACCAGGAGCTAGAGCCCAGCTGTAGCTTCAGGACTCCACAGTCGGCTCACAAGCCAAGAGTCACTGCGGGCCTTCTGGGTTCCCAGGGCCACCTGGGCGTGCCTTCTGTGTTGTTTACCCACACTGCAAAGCCTCAGGGCAGCTCATGACAGATGTTGCTGAATGCTCGGAAGAAGTTTTGTTATTTTGGTTTCTTTTAAAATGCAAAATGGTGTTTGGACTATGTTTGTGATCCTGTCCCAGGTGTGGTGGATGATTATAAGTTTGATTTGGATTATGCATTGCTGGTGGCTATAATTTGATTATGTACAGCTGTTTTGCCATGTGTAGCCCGTCCTTATGATTGTGTGCGGCTTGGATTCATGGGAATTTTCATTTAATGTATATAAGAGTTGAAGCCCGGAGAGCAGGCGCTGGTTGGTTGGTTGTTGGCTGGTTTGTTTGTCGGTTACTGCTTAGAAGATCATTGGTTGGAGAAATTGGGTTTGCGGGTAGTGAGCTAAGACACTAGTCTGGCTCACTGTCAGCTCCTGCTCTCCAAGCTGCTTCCAAGCCCACTACATTTGTAGCAATTGGCTACTGTCTTTCACCCTCAATTTAGGGGAAGAGAAAGGAAGGACAGAAAGAAAAAAAAAATCTTCACCACTCTTGCAGGCAGTCTTGATAGAGAAAAAGAAAGGAAAAGCTCTTCACAGCCCCGTTAGGCTGTCCTAAGCTTGGAGAGGGCAGACTGGCTTGTACGCAGCTTCACATTGTTCTCTGGTGAAGACTGAGTCACAGACTGTAACAAAAGTCACTGCTCGAGTACTTACAACAAGAAGGCAGCCAGTCCTATCTCTGAGTTAAGTGGGCTGGGCTTGAGGGAAAACTCCAGCACAGAACACTAACTGGAAATGGCCAATTGGGTGGAGGGTATTATCAAGGAGCTCATACCTTGCATGTTCTAGAAAGCCACTGTCGCAGAGCTCTCCATGGGAAGGATTTGGAGGAGCCCCAGAGTGAGAAGACAGGCAGAGTTTATTATGGAGTAAGCGGTACTGTGAAGGTATCAGCGCAGACAGTGGCCACGCAGACCACTACCTTGCTCTGCATTCTTGGCAGGTTGTAGACAATTTTCTAACCCTCTGCAGTTAAGCAGCGTTTCCTAAGAGACTTTGTCCTGTGCAGGGATGGACAGCTTGACTAGACTGGCTCGGACAGGAAAGTGCAATTGTCATTGTTCCTTATCGGAGTGCCTCCTGCCAGGCAGAGAATCCTGTAAGCTGTAGGGCTTCAGAGCCAAGGTTAGAGACCATACTGACCATTGGGTTAGCATCTTCTTCTGGGACCAGAGACATGACTCAGGTCCCATTCTTCTGACCAATAACTAAAGGCCTTTGTTTCACTTTGAGATACTCAGTTGTTGGCTGTGAGATGGGGTGTGGCTGTAGTATCTTCCGCGCCGAGATTCCTACCTCACTATTTGACATCTGTGTTTGCAGCTGGGCTCTTTGGGCTTGTTCTTTTCAACATCTCACCCCCTTGGAGCAAAGACCTCTCAGTCTCTGTTTGAACCCTTCCGTGAGAAGGCCTTTACTTCCTCACAAGGCTCCCGATTCTATTGTGTGAACTGTCTGCTAAGTCAAAAGCCAGAACAAATGCCTTCATGAAATTTGTTATAATTTGTCCCTTGGGGAGATCTTCGTCTGTTTTCTATTGCTGTAACAAAATACCTGATGCTGGATACTTTGCAAAGTATCCTTACTGAGCTCATACCTGTGGAGGCTGAAAGTCTGAGATGTAGTGGCCTCTTTTTGGCCTCTCGAAAGGGACTCCCTGGCTTTTCTAATACACGATGGAATAGCGGGAGGAGAGATGGCTGTGTATAAAGGTGTGGAGCCTGTGGGGGAACCCACTGTGTTTACGTGCCATAGCACATGTGTGGAGTCTGAAAATCTCCACCATGTGGATCCCAGAGATTGAAATCAGGGAGGTCATCAGCCTTAGTGGTGTTTTCCTTTCCTTTCCTTTTCTTCCTACCAAAAAAAAAAACCACAAAAAAACAAAAACCCACAAAAACCAAACCAAAACAAAACAAAACTTCTGTGGATGGAACTCAGGTCTTCATGTTTATACAGCAAGCACGCTGTCTGACTGAGCCAGAGACCTTTGAGAGCTACATCAATCCTTCCCAGGGTCACATTCTCAGTGACATAACCGTCATCTACTAGGTCCCATCCCTTACAGACCCGCCACCTGTCACATCGCGTGCTGGTAACTGAGCTCCTTGTGCATGTACCTTTAGGGGACACAGCAAGCCAAATCAGGTAGTGAGGCAGTGCCTTTCATGTCTGATGACGTGCCCCAGGAGGTGATAATGTCTTGCTGTGCTGTCCCACTGACACCCACCTCTTGGTGACACTAAGGAAATGGCTTCTCAACTTGCTGCTCTCCAGTCCCCTTCTTTAGAACTGTCCTTCACAAGCCTTATGACACAGACTCTTTAAATCTTTCATCTTCCTGAAGTTGAACAAGTGGGGTTTCTGTCCTGCCAGGTCATACACCACACTCCCTTCCTTGATTGGAGTTGTTGGGAATGGAACCCAGTGCCCCAAGGATGCTAGGCAAGTGCTCAGCTCCTGAACTGTACCCCAGCCCTGGGTGTGGCTTCTGACGGAAGTCCTTCCTTTCTTCTGACTTACCCTACCTCTTTAGCCAGTTTGAACCAGTTTCATTCCTACCTACATGCTATACCCTATCCTGGAGCTGGGGCTTTCAGAGAGATGACCACCAAGGCCATGGCAAGCATCTGTTGTGACAGCTACCTCAGAGTTCTGGTGTCGACACTGGCCGATGAAGACTTACCTTGACTCTCCCAGGGGCCCCTCAAAAACAGATGTCCTTAAGGCCCTGGATCTCCAAGAGGCTATTTTGTGCATCTGACAGGCATGGTTCCGAGCTGCTGTCTGGCCTCTGTTTCCCCACGCTCAGCAGGCCCAGACCAGAGGCTCTTGGGCTGGGGCCTGGATCCTTAGGAGATACCCAGGTCAATCTCAGTGTTACTCTATTGTAACACCAAGAAAAGTTGAGTTTGCATTTCAAGATAATCTAAAGTAAATAAACATAATGGGTTGTCAGAAGCCAGTTGCTTTTCCTGACACAAGTTAAGTTGCAAAGAGAAGGCGCTCTGACACTTGGTGGCTGTGTCTAAGTTCCCACTGCATATCCTGGCTGTGTGACCCAGGGCTCCACGCATGCACACTCTGAGCCTTTCTCTGGTAGAGGATGGTGTGGTCATGGGCTCACTGACATCTACAGTCACAGTTCTTATTACATGTCACCTGGCCAGGACTGCCACATGTGTGGGAACAGGCAACAAAGGTGGACTTACTGCGGGGTTCTGTGTCAGAGATTTTCAGTGCAGCTTAAGTAAAGAAAAGCAGTGTGCTGATGCAGGCCTCACACCGGGCTGGAAAGCTCAGAGGAGTGATCTTTGAGCCAAGCTGGGCTCACTGGCTCCATGAGCCACCATTTATCCTCAGGAAATGAAATGTCATCTACCCTACCCTGCATATCTTCCCCCCACCCAACTGGATTTGTCATTTTGGTTTTGCCTAATCTACACATTTGTTTGGCTTTTGCAAGAAGGCTCTCAGCAGGCGTTTGTGTCTAGCTTGAACATGTGTTGGTCACTTGATAAAAATGATTTAAGTCAGGGCTAGGGACTGTAGCTCAGTTGGCGGAATGCTCACTTGCTCACAAGAAGCTGTGATCTTTGCTTGAGAGGCAGAAGCAGGAAGATCAGAAGTTCAAGGTTACCCTCGGCCTCCGGGTGAATTCAAGGTTGTAGGAGACCCCGTCTCAAACAAATAACAGCAGAACGGTTAAAGTCAGTGGCATACTTCAAAAGGTGTCCCCATGTCAGCCCGCAGCTGTCTAGAACTCACTTCCAGGGGATTCAGTGCTGCCTCCTGGCCTCCACAGCCGATGCACACACATGATGCATAGACAGACATGCAGACAAAACACCCATACATAAGAGAAAAAGAAAAAAGCGGTCCATATGATTTGCAAGTCTGAGCATGATGCTTCAGGTTTTCCCATCTGACTTCTAGCACAGGGGAACCGAATGTGTCCTCCGTGCACAGAGTTTCTAATTTCCTAACTATTCCAGAACTCTGGCTGCTGGTGTGGAGAAAAAGAGAGCACTAAAGATCTTTGTTTACATGTGTGAAATTATCAAAGAATAAATAAAGGATGCTCTATCTTTTTTATTCTTTGATAATTTCATACATGTAAACAAAGCTTTTTTGAGACAGGGTCTCACTATGTATCCCTGGCTGGTCTGGAACTTAATATGTAGCTCAGTCTGGCCCTGAACTCCCAGAGATTCCCCTGTCTCTGCCTCTTGAGTCCTAGGCTTATAAGCATGTGTCATCACGCCCAGCGAGCGAGGCATCTCGATCATGTGTCCTCCACCCCCTTTTGCACTCCCACTAGGAACTCCTAATCCATTCTTTTCCTGCTTCTGTGACCTCTCCTCTTTTGTTAATCACCCACTGTGTTCAGCCAGGGCAGGCAGCCACAGCTGCAGTGAGTTCGTGGCACTGCGAGCACTTCCCAGCACTCATCTCTAGTGCAGTGTCTGAACTTACTCTCAGATATTGTAAGGCTACGTGCACTCCGGTGCAGTAAAGGAACTTTACACAGCTGCCATGTTGCCTGGAACCCCTGGCTCTGTCTGCGCACCGCTGCCGATGGCGGATGAGATGGCACGGAATCGCTATACACAGACTCCGGGAGATGCTTGTACAAGCAAGCTCTCCATTCAGGAAGAAGGAGCACCCTTTATACCCTCCACCCCACTCCCATTGGTCTCTTAAGCCTAAGAGATCTATGGAACAAGGACGTAACTTCCTGGAGTGCTAGCTGGGGCTGCTCAGGTGAGATGGTCTTGAATCTCCCTTGCCCAAGGGCACGACCTCTCGGATTGTGATGTCTAGATCCCAAGTTGACCCTACTGCACCAGATGTGCTCCAAATGCACCAGATGTGCTTGGTCACTTGTGTGGGACTCTCCTAAAGCTGAAGATGGGGTGTAAGTGTGCTTGGAACCCTGGAACTTTCATCCTGAGAGTGGAAGGCATTTGGCCGTTCCCCCGCCCCCTCATTCCCTATTCTGACAAACCGGAAGCTATGCTGCCTGCTTTCACAGCAAGGCACCACCCCACCCCACCCCCTCAAAGGTATGCGACCTGGTGGTTGTTTACCTGATGCTGGGAATTCCTTCTCCCTATATGACCATGTAAAGTCTCTCCCTCTGATCCCTAGGAAAACACCTGGGTGCAGCCCCAACATGCAAATGGGGCTGTCATACCTGCACTGCCCTAACCAGTGGGCTTCCCCTGACATCCCTGGATGCCAGAGACCTTTTCCCCTCTATAAATGTGACCCCGTTCGTACAATGAACCGAGTTACATCCTCTGCCGTGTGCTCCTAGGAATTCTTTACATTCCGCCTGCTCTTGGACCCTCCAATCAGAGACCTGCATGGACCAGTAGACCCACACCCTGTGCTTCCCTCCCCTGAGCTGTGCTGCTGGCCACTGTGTAGCTACTTCCCAGGGATGGAAGTGGACCCGAAGAAATCCTACAACTTGTAGGTAGGAGCTAACCCAGACAGGAAGTACATCAGGATAGATGCTTGCCACTGATTGGACCTAGTGCGAAGTACATAGCCTTATGGGTTCTGTGCCCTTTAAGCACCTGTGTCACATGACTGACTTGGTACCATTCTGTGGGAGCTCAAGAGGTAAGAGGTTCACTCCATGGTTACCTCAGAATGGACCTGGTCAGAGTTCATCTTCCTGGCTAGTATTTAGTTAATTTAATAAAAGTCTGCTTGCTTCAAATTAGCCTCAATTGTGGTGGTCTTATTCTCCACCGGATTTGGGATTTACATCAGGACACAAGGACACCTGCTCCTAGGCAGTACATTGTGGCTGAGCCTGTGTGCTCAGCACTCTAGCTTTGGGATAGCTCTCTTATGAGGTCTGAGTGTAGCTCCTAGCCCCATTTCTAGGCCCATGCCTGGTCTCCTGGCTTCCTCGAGCTTCCCCAAGTTGCTTTGACCTCCTCTGCCCAGGCTCTGTCTTCCAGACCCAGCATTTGGTATGGACCCGAATGCTCAATTCTGGAAAGCTTCAGGGTTGGTTTGATCCCTAGGAAGGAACAAGGCTGGTCAGGAGGAGCTGCAGGAAGCAAGCAGGATGCCAACTCTCAGGAGCTCAGGTTTTGGCGGGAGGGCAGAGTCTCCAGACCAGAGAAGAGGAAGAGAAGGTTATCCCGGGGTGGGGGGGGGGGAGGGGATTAACTTGAGCCGCAGGCAGAGGGCTTGGGAGATGGAGAGAGCGCAAAGGACCTTCGGATGGCACCCTGGAGTGCAGGGGAGACCTGCAGACAGAGCCAGTTGGAGCTAAGTCAGACGAAAGGACTTGAGACCGGCTGAAGGCACCAAGCAGATGAAGATGCACAGTGCCGCTGACCTCTAGACACAATCACTGAAGACGAGGACTCGGTTAGCACGGAGCCGTTGTTCTCAGTTGGCTCTGTGTTTCTCTTGGTGAAAGGTTTCTACCCTTGGAAGGAGCCGAAGTTGAGGTCAAGCTGGGTGTGGCAGTAAACAGGAGGATTGTGAGTTCTAGGCCAACCTCGGAGGAATAATGAGACACAATCTAAAAATAAATAAGTAAATAAAAGAAGTTGGGGGGGGGTCACATGGCTGCAGACTTCTCCCTGACTGTCAACAGAATGGAAATGAAGGAACAGGCACCATTTTGGGAAGAGTAGACATTAAAAAAAGCAACAGGATCTTTTCCCCTTTTATTCATAAAAACAAATTTGCAACAATTTATTAAAAATCGATACCATGCAGTAGGGTGAGAGAAACTCCTCATTTACATTTGATTCTGCCTGTTCCGGTCTAATTGAGAGCAGTTTTGTTTGTGCACTAACGTCGTTGGAAGATACCCTCGGGCGGAAGCCTCTAGGAAATGGACCCGGTGTGTTCGCTGCATATAAAAGAACAGAACCAGTAGATAGCCAGAATCACTGGGTGGGGCTTGTTAATTGCAGAGAAATTAAAAACAAAAACAAAAATGGGGTGGGGTTGGGTGTGTGAACCTACAGGATCAGTAGACAGAGATGTATGTACCTTGTGGGTTAACCTAGAAGACGGAGCACGGTTCGGAGTCACAAGGGGTTACAGACGCACGCTCACCTCTGACAATCCAATACTTTGTTTTTTGTTTTTTTGTTTTTTTCCTGCTATGCTGGAGTAATATTTCTACAGGTATTTTTTTTTTGTCTGTATACATTATGTACAGTGAATTATCTCTTTCCCTTTGAAAAAAATGAATGCGATCTTTTAAATGAAATTTGGTTTTGGTGAAATCAAAAAAGCAAAGAAATACTGGTTAACATACAGTGAGTGACCACACAGAGTCTTAGTGCCTAAACAGAGAATGACATCAAACTTGACCTGTGATGTGTTGACATTTTTTTTTCCCCCTTAAGAGCTACAGAACCTCCGTAACCTCTCTTTGAGGGAGGGGAGGGGAGAGCTATGCTACGTGAACTCAGGTGTTCTGAAATGTTGGCGATGGTGATTCCCGTGGGCCCTTTCGTCACAGCCTGGTGGTTGACAGCAGTGTGTTCCTGACTGCAGTGGTCTGGGGGAAAATTATTGCCTGCCTGTTGAAGCTGCCGTTAGGATTCTTTAGGGAGTGAGCAAACCGCTCAGTTGTGCAGACGCCCCTGGACATTGCCATTCAGGCCTTTAGCAAAGAATGAACCTGTCTAGGAATGTCAGAAGAGTCCTGAACCTCCTCCCACTGGGCTGTGCCTGGGTAGAGGACCTTGCTGGAAGCTTCTCTGGGCCACACTGCACCCCCAGCTTGTGGGAGGGCTGAAGGTCACAGTCACATTAATACCTCACAGGTCGGGGCTGCTTCACAGTCCAAAGCTATTGTGGATGAGATCAAGTGTCCATCCTCAGAGTGACCCTGTGAGGTAGGCGGGACCGGTGTTATTTCAACCCCAGTCTGTTACAGAGGGGAAACTGAGGCTCAGAGAGACACTGGTGACTTGCCCAAGGTCACGGAGGGAGTCTAAGGGGACTGAGGACTCAAATCCAAGTCCGACTTCCAGGCCAGTGCTCTTCGGGGTTCTATTACAAGGGAAGTATGGCGTGATGGATGAGAACCAGCCTGCTGACTGACCACCTCTGTGACACCTGAGGGGAGCACTCGTGGGCTGGGGCTGGAGGGGCACTGAAAGGTTGCCAGGGAGCCCTGGGCCAGCAGCTCTCTCCCCTGGGACACAGGGATGACGTCTAGCAGAATGCCCCTGATTCACTTTGGTCAGAAACAAAGTCAGTAGGGGAAAAAAAAAAAAAAAATCCCAGCAGCCCTTGGGCCCCCATGGGAGAGGTTAAAGTGCACAATCTTTCTTTATCATGTTTTCTGGGAGCAGACATTCCAATGATTAGCTCAGGTGGTTCCCCTTATTACCGGGAACCCTACATTTGAACACAAGGGCACGGCCTACATGGCGGGCATGACAGACTGTCATGTTGAATGCTGCAGAGCTTGTCTGCAGTGCGGTGCCCTGAATCCCCACAGTCCCCAGAACGGGTGTTATTGTGTTAATGTGTGGCGTTTATCAGAGAGTAACAAACATCTCTCTTCTGATGGATGTCCCCTGGGAGCATGCGCAGCTGCCTGCTCTGGTTCCCCAGCCCAGGGCTGTGCCTCCTGCCCTTCCTGCCGACTCCCTGTCCCAGGGAGGCTGAGGGTGGGCTGGGCCAGCTGCTGGGGACCTGGTGGCTCTGCTCACCTTCTCCCCCAGAGTGGAGAAGGGCTGGTGTTGGGGGCGGGGCGCCACCGATGACGTGTGTGCAGAGTGCAGAGGCCGTTTCTGCAGAGCCCTTGCTCTCGCCACTTGGTGAGGATGGCTGGAGTCTGAGGCCTCTCTCTTTTGTCTAGAGTTTAGATTTTGTTTTTGCAAGTTTCAGACATCCCGACTCCTTCCTCTTCGTTTGCAGACACTTAGGAGAAGTCATTGCCATTCCTCTCCCTTGTGAGAGTAAGACCTTCACGGGTAAGGCTCAAGGTCGGGTGCCGAGTCCCTCTCTGCCTGAGAGCCATTCCAGCAGTCTGGAGAGGCATCGTGGTGCCAGCTTCTCGCCATCAGTGTGCCAGTGGCAGGTGCCTTGGCCCAGCATGGTGCTGTCCCCGGGAGGCCCCGGCCTCAGGCCTCCCAGCCCTACAGGCCCGAGACCATGACTCGGAAGGAGGGTGGTACGTGTCTGTGGCGGGGGCTGGCGGTTGGGCTGACGCAGGGGCTGACACAACTGGCGTCCACGCCTCCAATGGATGGGAGGTAGGCGTGGTGGAGGATGGGGAGCTGGAGGGACAGCCGGCGCTGGATGCTGTGGGAGGAGAGGTAGGGTTAGTTAGGGCTGACTGTTCTCCTGAAAACTCCTTGCTCCCACTTTGGCTCAAAAATTCTGAGGTGAGGGGGATTCTGTGTCTCCTTAAATCCAAGATCTGTTGGTTCAATAGTCTAAGCCTTCAGCCCTTGAAGCAGGCATTTAACAGAGGCTCATGGGGACCTGCTATTGTCTTGGGAATAGCCAGGAAGACTAGGAGGAACACGATTGCGTCTTGCCACTCCCTGTCCCCCCATGGTCAAGGCTGACTACTGTGGCAAAATTATGAATAGCCAATCAATGTTTCACATGTAGACACCACTCATCTCCAACTGCGCAGGGTTCTGTGCAATATGGCTTTCAACCCCAGGCCACAAAGGCTTTCCAGCGGCCTGCCCCTTCCTCCCTGCCCTCTGCCATGGCTGTACCCAGTAGCCCATTCCTTCCAGCAGTTCCTTCCTGGCCTCTCAGAGTCTTTGGTGATTAACCCTGTCACCCTAACATTGGGAAGCCATAGAAGGGGGAAAAAAAGGACACACCCTGATTTGGCTGTGACCTTCAGGGCTCCTAAGATCTCTCCAAAGGCTCTGGGTGAATCTTCTCTTTTCTCCCGCAAGTTCTGCCCTCTGGTGGCTCACTTCCCTGACAGCCCACTCTGGGTGCTCTCCATGGGTTTGAATTTTGTGTTTCCCATCTGTAATACTCTTCCTCTGGGGCTCATGACCCAGTTTAAATATCATCCTCTTTGTGCTACCTTCTCTGGGAGTGAGCCCTTTCCTCCTTAATGTCCCCAGAACTCTTGGAACAAAGCCAGAGGAAGCTGGACACGAGGATGCGGTGGCAGTGGAAGGAGGCACTTGCATGATGCCAATGGAGGAGAGATAATAGGGAAACAGTAGCTGCCCTTCTCCTGGCCACATCCTTAGAGTCTTAATGACAGCCAAACCAACGAGTCCTTTAATTTCTAGAAAGGCTGTTTATAGGAAATGTGCCCAGCCAACCCCTGCTCTCAGCTGCATTTTGGCTGGATTTTGCATTGCGGTCCCTCTCAGGCTACGTTCCAGGTAGTCTGGGTTCTCAGGTGCAAACTAAACCAAATCAAACCAAGGTCCTCACAAAGAAAAGATAGAGAACAAAGGGCAAAGCACAGCTACCTCTGTTACAAAGACAAAGAAAGGTACAACTTGTCTAGGGAAACAGTGAAGCAGAACTCGGGGGTGGGGGGCGAGGGGGGCCTTTCTTCTGTGAGTCCACATGGTTTTGAGGCAGAGGAGGCACTCAATCCCAACAGGGGGTGCCTGGGAGTTTACTCAGGGCCTGATGGCTTCTGAGATGTGTGGGTACACATGAAATGTACCCTTGTCCCCCAAGGACCTGCTGCTCAGAAAGACTTCTCAGATAGACCAACGTCCACTGAAGAGAGTGCTGGGAATTCTGTAGGTGTAATTCCATGCTGAGAATAGTATGGAGTCCTGATGGGGGGAGGGGACACCTAAATTCACAGACAACAGAGCCTGAGACCAAGTCACCTTCCTCTCTGATGGTTAGACTGTCTCACGTGCTGAAGCTGCAGATCTAGCCTTAGACTCGGGGTGTTGCATAAACCCCCAGACAGCCACCAGCACATTGAAGAGGAAGTGGGCTCTTTCTTCAGTTTGGCCAAATTATAAATAAGTCCATTTTCTGATTCCTAATTTATATTTCTTAATTTTGGGGGGGGATGCAGGAAAATAACCCAGCATGTTAAGGAGCTGTGTAACTGATAATAGCCTCACTTTGAAATTACGTTGAATGTGTGTGACTCCAGCCACGATCATTTCTTAGGGCAAGATGCTGTTGGCTGAGAATCCAGGAGAAAAGAGGAATTGAGAATACACTTGGATATAGGGAAAGGTTCAAAGTAGCCTGGGCAAGGCAGTCTGCCTAGGTGAAGGTGGTGTACCCGATGGTTTGAGAGCCAAGGCATTATCCTGTCTGCTAAGATCCTGTCCCCTCTCCATGGTCAACATGAGCTTGGCAGGAGCTTATCCAGTACCAGAACCTGAGTTCGGTTCAACAGACTCCGGAGGTGATGGATTAGTGGACTGCCCATGAGTGTCATGTAACACTCGCAGGCGTTCTGAGCAGCAGGCTGACCAGCCTTGGCATTTGTTGGGTTGATAACTCAATAACATCATATGGACTGAGTGACTTGATTTCCTTTGCTGGTTCCTGTCTACTTGTCAATTTCCAGAAACCATGCGTCAGAATCTATACACATAATCCCTGCTTCCAACATGCTGGAAAGAGCGAAAGTCGCCGGTGGGAACAGAGCTGAGATGTGCAGGTCTTTGAGAATGTCTCTGACCCACCTTACTTAAAACAACAGTCCCCTTCCCTGTTTCATTTATCCCTAGAGCACCTAACGTGAGCATGCTATACCTTGCCTTTTTAATAAAGTAATTGGCCTGCCGAACAGAATGGAGACTCTTTAAGATAAGGGCACAATGGAAGGAACGGATCTGTCTCGGGCACTGTTGTGGTCTCAGCATCTGTCTGACGGTAATAGGTTTCAATTATCATTGAGCATATGAATTCCATACGGGTACAGTTTGCACACAACACAGTCACTGTGTTGTGGTGGAGAACATGAGATTTGATGCTGGATAGAACCAAGTTCAAATCCTACTTCCTGCACTCAAGCACTGGGTGAGCCTGTGTGAGTCACCTCCCCCTTCTGCACATTAGTTTTCTCACCTGTAAAAGGAGCATTGCAATATGGCTGCATTACTGGATCATGCAGAGCTCAAATAGAATAATCGCTGTAAGACTGCAGCGCACATTGTAGGCAGCTGCGCAGGGGCAACGTGCTCTTGGGCACAGTTCTCACGGAGAAGGTACTTACTGCTCTGGGGAGTTGATGTCTTCTATAGGATCTTTGCATGTTCTCGAGGGCTCTGTTGTGTTCCACTGTAGCTGAGGGTTTTGATCAAGGTGATTTTTTAAGATGGCCTTTCCTCCATCTATTGAAAACAACATCACAAATTTTGTTAGGTTAGTTTTAAAAAAAATAAATCAGTCATGGGACCTCGATGACGATGTCCACGGAGTAACAGAGTCTATGATCCCTCTTTGCTCTCTGAGCCAGGGTCTGTCCCCATCCCTTTTGGACCCAGGCAGTGAGCTGAGGAGCTGCTAGCCATGGACGACAGTGATGGGCTGGAGACATGTGGCCTATCTTCTTTAGATTCAAGAAGAAAAAAAAAATGGCAGGGTCGGAACCAAGTGGCAACATATGGGCCATATAACTTAACTCCCCAAAGATGGGATACAGATGGTGTGACCTGGCCAGAATTTCTGCCTCTGGGAGCTATCCTAAGGAAGAAGTCAAGGCATGAATGAGGACATTCAGAAGATATTCAGCTCCGCCTCATGTAATATTGAGATGTTGGTGCTCAATTGAGTCTGCCTGGTAATAATGAACTAGTTACCCCAAGCTCTGGGATTCCAGTCAAAGGAATGTGTGTGGCCAACACAGCCCTGTGGCCAAGGAAATCCCTCCTTGGGCTTCTAAAACATCTGGAGACTTTACAAAGATGTGGAGTCTGCACCCCTGCCCAAGAGGTTTGGTTTTATTTGGCCAGGAGGGGCACATCAATTCTTTTGTCTGGTTTTTGCCGTCGTGGGGGGATGGGATAGGTATTCGATTCTGTATCCATGTGAGTTTGACCCCCATTATTCATGGATTCTGCATTTGCAAACTTGTTTGCTTTCTAAAATGGACTTACCAGCCTGCAATCAATACTGCGTATGCACCTCGGACATTTGTTGATGCATACGATGTGTGGACTGTTTCGAGGTGCTGTGTGAGCGGTTCTGAGTTGCCTGGCATATAAAATGTCTATGTTCTGGCCTGAGGCAAGCCTCTTCTAGTGCACTGTTCTAACCTTGAAGTAGCTTTGGTGAGGCTTGACACATTTTTGTGTTTCTGTTGGCAGCTTTGCCACTTAAAACGCTCCCCAAGTGTAGAGTGTTCCTAAAACACAGGTGTCAGCTAAGCGTCTGTCAGGCACAAGCTGTAGTGCCACTGGCCATGCGCACAGAGCTGATGAACGGACAGTGTGGTTAGACAGGCGACACGCACAGAACAAAGCAGGATATTGATTGGTTGACAAAAACGCCAGCCTGGGAAGAGCTCACAGGAACCTCACCCCGTGCTTCTCCTGGGGCATCGGGTGTTTGCCACTGTTCATGGTGACCTTACGGGGCGTAACCACACCAGTGCTGTGACCGACAAGAATCAACTGTGTAGACCCAGCTCTGGTCTGAACACATCCTTTTAAGTTCGTGGTTTTATTTATTTGAGATGGGGTATCATTATATCGCCCAGGCTGGTCTTGGATTGCTGTGCTCAGATGACGCCCGTCTCAGCCTCTTGAGTTTCTGGAACTACAGGCACATACCTCTGCACTTAGAAAATTAGTGGCTGTGGTGAGTTAGGGAAGGTGGTGACTCCAGGAGGTGATCACTGTGAGGGCGGACCCTCAGGGAAGGTGGTGACTCCAGGAGGTGATCACTGTGAGGGCAGACCCTCAGGGAAGGGCTTAGTGTCCTTCTAAAGGGGCTCAAGGGACAAGGCTTGAGCCTTTTCTGTTCCTTCCATTTCACCTGTGAGGACATTGTTCTTCCAGAGAAGGAAGTGGTCCAGGCGCCAGGCACCAGGCACCGGGAAACAGAGACAAGGACCACTCTGGACACCGAGCCTATTAAATAGCCTCACCCTGCTCTCTCAGCCTCCAGAGCTACATAAAATACATTTACGTCATGGCTTTTCTTCCCTCCCTCCCTCCCTTCCTTCCTTCCTTCCTTCCTTCCTTCCTTCCTTCCTTCCTTCCTTCCTCCCTTCTTTCCTTCCTTGTTTCCTCCCTCCCTTCTTCCTCCCTCCATCCCTCCCTCCTCCTCATCCTCCTCATTGTATTTGTGTGATGTGGTCTGCGTGTGCTCACATCACAGGGTCCTTCCTCGGGTACCCTGTCACACAGCTTTGGTATTTTTTTGTTTTTGTTCTTTGAGATAGGGTCTCCCATTGGCATGGAACTTGCCCAGGAGGCCTCGCTGACTTCCCAGGGACTCCAAATCAGCTTGACTCCGCCTCCCCCATGCTGGGATGATAGGAGGCGGCCTGGTACTTGGCCTTTATGTGGGTTCTGAAGATTGGACTCAGGCCCTTCAAGCACTCTACCAAATGAACTGTTTCCCTGCTCCTATTTCAGTGGCATGTGGCTGTCCAGTTTGTTGTGTTCTTTGGTTATAGTAGCATAAAGTCTATGACTTTTATAGTGAAAGCCAACAGCAGAAAGTAGGTCAGAACAATATCCACTTCAAGCAGCGATGTTTGAGAAGATCTCCTTTCTCGCCTGTTTTCTTTCCTTTAAAATTAGATTTATTCATTTTATTTTGTGTGTATAAATTGGCCTGCATGTATGTCTGTGTACCATGTGTGTGCTTGGTGCCCACGGAGGTCAGAAGAAGCCACTGGATCCTTTGAAACTGCAGTTATAGATGGTTTGAACCACCATGTGGGATCTGAGAAACCAAACCTAAGACCTCTGCAAGAGCAGCAAGTGTTCTTAGCTGCAGAGCCAGCTCTCCAGCCTCTCTCCTGTTCGCTTGACAATAGGTGGTGTTAAAAACCAGCATCTGACTATGTAGTTCAGGCTTTCCTCGATCTCCCCATCCTTCTTGTTTCTGCCTTATATTAAAATGAGAAAGACCTTCCCCTTTTTCGACTACTTAAAATCTTATCACTTGGTTTCATCTAGCACTTTTTTGGTCTACTTTTTATATTTAAATCTGTGTCCATCTGGGATTAACTTTTATGTTACAAAGTGCAGTACGAAGTTCAAAGTGCAGATCTACCTCCATATGGCTACCCATGCATCCCACGGAAATTAATTGAAAACATTTCCCTCCACTACTCTGGAGTGCTTGCCTTTGTAGAATGCTAAAATTATTAGGACTGATTTCTTTTTTCTTTTTTAGACAGGGTGTCACTATGCAGCTCTGGCTGGTATGGAACTCGTTATGGTAGATCAGGCTGGACCCTACCTAATTTACAGAGACCCACCTGCCTCTGCCTCCAGAGTGCTGGGATTAAAGGCATGTACTACTATGCCTGGCCCAGGAGTAATTTTTATGCTTTAAATTTTTTGTAACTACTTCAATTAAAGATTTCTTTACAATTAAGATTTTATATAATGTGTGTGTGTGTGTGTATACATGCATATAGCCT
The DNA here is from genome assembly GCA_026225945.1 of Cricetomys ansorgei. NCBI lineage: Eukaryota > Metazoa > Chordata > Mammalia > Rodentia > Nesomyidae > Cricetomys > Cricetomys ansorgei. Next base: position 10,135,504 of record JAMJFZ010000182.1, on the reverse strand, counting down.
CTCTTTCTCTCTCTTTCTCTCTCTCCCTCTGTGTGTGTGTGTGTGCATATGTGATGCACACGTGTGCATCATAATGATGGCTTCTTGCACTTGGAGATCTACCTCACAGTTTTTAAAAAATTTTAGAAGAGATTAAAAAATTTATGTGTGTGTGCCGTATGAGATTATTTGCTCCATAGGCACGCAGATACACAAGGAGGCCAGAAGAGGGCATCAGATCCCCTGCAACTGGAGCTACAGGTGGTTATGAGCTGTTCAGAGTAGGGGCTGTGAACTGAACCCGGGGCCTCTCAAGAGTACTAAGTGTTCTTAGCCATCGAGTTCCCCCGTTGCTGGAGATGGAAACCAAGGCCTCAAGCAAGACAGGGCGGACACTGCCACTCAGCTATCTCCTGCCCCTTATCTCACTTTTAAATGGCTGTACAGTGTGCTCCGTTTGACCATTCCATAATTAACGAAATCACTGTAAATGATGTCCATGTAGGTTAGTGGTAGTCTTTCTCACCTACTGACAATGTGATGAGCACGTAGGTGCCCACATGGATGTATGTCCGGGGCGACTCCCCGTGGGAAGCTGCTAACTCAAGAAGTTTAACATTTCGTATTTGGAGAGGGCCAGCCTGACTTCCACCATCGCAGGTGAATGCCCTCTTCCAAATATCCCGCCCACACTGACGTTTGCTAAGAGGCAGACAGAAAGTGGCCCACGTCACGGTGACCTGCTCTTCTCACGTGTTGGAAAGAGCATAGCACAGCGTGGCTGTTCTTTTCCTGTACGCAGAGGAGATGCTTCCTAAACTGTGAAACTGTTTAGGGAAGTAAATGTAAATCATCTGCTGGAGACCAAAGAGGGAAATCAAGTGTGTCCCTGTGGGAACAGTGGGCCCCAGCTGTGCTGTGTACAGGGGGACATGGTGCCTGAGGGTGAGAAGCTGAAGCCCAGGGACTCTGAACAGTCTCCAAGCTGTTGGCGGGAGATGCGGCCCAGGTGCTCCAGTGCTGTCTGTGCGTGTGGCTTCCGTCTCTCTGGGAGCCTCCATTTGATCTCTATAGCGACGGGTCCCACCTCTGGGCCCTGTCTCTCACCTGTGCTCTCTGTGAAGTTGCCCAGGCTGAGGATGTCATTCAGCTCTTGGTAGTGATTCTGTTTGATGTATGTGGTCTTCTCTGGTGTGTCTTGTAGCTGCATGGTGACTTCTTCCAAGTCTTTGTCCAGCTGGAAGACAAGATTCTAGCTGAGGTCCAGTCCCCAGCCCCAGTGTCCCCCTACCCCCAGGGAGGGTTCTGCTTCTGCATCTTTTTTGTTTGTTTATTTTATTTATTTATTTTTTTGAGACAGGGTTTTTCTGTGTATCTCTGGCTGTCCTGGAACTCACTCTGTAGACCAGGCTGGCCTCGAACTCAGAGATCTGCCTGCCTCTGCATCCTGAGTGCTGGGATTACAGATGTAGGCTACCACCCACCCAGCATGTCCTCTGCATCTTGAGAAGGATTTTGTTGCATTGAAGCAGGAGCTGAGATGAGACAGACCAGGCAGGGCTTGGCAGTTACATGGTCCGTCTGGGTTTGAGCCTTGAGAGGGACCAAGCAAGCCCAGGAGGCAGAGCAAGGAACAGGGGTAAGGGAATAAGTCAGCTCTGGCTAGGGGAGACAAGCTGTACTCTCTGGCTCTGCTACTGGCTTGTAAGGATGCCGAAGTACTCACCTTATAGGGCATCTGAAGACTCAGTGAGATGCTGTGTGCAGAGTTTAGCTCAGTGCCTGACACTGAAGGAGGGAACTCCTAGAGGACTATCAGTGCTGTAGTTATAGGTACCCAACAGACCCCCAGCCAGAAGGCCGGGGAGGCAGAGCTCGGCATCTCTGAGCCCCACACTGCCATACAGGCTCCAGTCACCTGGGGTCACCTGGGGGAGCTGAGCATGATGGAGCTCAGTCATGCCCAGGGCTAAGCCAGGGGAGTATGTGTGGGTGTGGGAGTAGTATTTGGGGTGGCTAGTGGGTACCCTACTATAGAACACGAAGGGAGTCTTATTAACTGCATCATTCTGCTGAGGTCAGGGGCAAAGCTGCTGCCTAATAAGTTTCTACATGAAAGAAACAGGTACTTTTATTGTACTACACTGTGACATGCCTGGGAGCTAAGGATGGGCCCAAAGGGAAGTAAGATTGTGGCTCAACACTGGGGCAAACAAAGCTGCTGGGGGCTCCCAGCAGCAGCTCAGGCTTCCTGCAGTGGGAGATTACACCGCAGGAAGGAAGTGGAAGGCTTACTAAGGTGCTATGTTACTGCTTGTTATAGAGGTCTGATATTAAGATAGAACTAGCAATGGGCTCAGAGGGGCAAAAGCTGATTCTTCCTTGCCACAGAGGCTGGTGGGGGATGCCCCGGTCTTAACATGTCAGGTGCATGGACCAAGTGTATTGGCTCTCTCTGTGTGGCAGGGTTCTGTGAGCCCCACTGAGGTCTCTGGGCCTAGCAAATGAAAACACAGAACTCCCAGTGGAATTTAAATCTCGGAGAGCAGAAGCCTTCTTTGTAGTTTAGGGATAGCCTGCACTGTTACGGAGTATACTGTCACTGAAAACACGATTGGTCATTTATTTGAAATTCAGATTTAACTGGCTATCCCATATCTAATGTAGCAACTGGCTTCTTCCCTTCAAGTGTCTAACAAAAGGCTACATTTCCCAGGATCCTCCGTGGCTAAGTGAGCTCATGAAAATTTTGATAGCAGAGGGAGACAGAACGAAACTGAGTACATTTTTTGTTTGTTTGTTTGTCATTTGCTTAAGAGGTGATCCCTTGTGTGGGCTTTCTGTGTCTCCCCTTCCTGAGACTGAGACCCATTCTTGCCACTCTGAGGAGTGGCAAGAGGCAGGAGAGGTGGAGCCTCCTCCCAGGTCCCACAAATGACCCTGGGAAGCCACAGTTGCCCAGCCAGGACCTGAAGACCATTAAGTGAGAGGGAAAGAAACACGCTTTCTCAGAGTTGCCTTCTTGTTTGAGACAAGGCCTTGCTATGGAGCCCAGGCTGGCCTCGCACTCATGACCCTCCTTCCTCGGCCTTCCTTTTGGGGCTACTTGCTTTTGAAGCCTCTTTGTTGCTGTTACTTGGCCAGCAGCCTAACCTGACTCAGCCCAGATATAGGTTGAGTCAGACCCCCTGGCCCTAGGAAGTGAGAGAGAAAGGGAGAGTTGGGGTTCCCTTCCATTTGAGGGTGTGGCTTAGACATAAAGCACCCTAGCTATGGCCTCTCTGGACAATTCAAGAAGCACTTCCGAACTTGGGGATGGATTTGTTGCAACATAGCCTACCCCTGGGGAAGCCTGTCTTTGTACCCTCTTTCTGTGCTGTGGGTCAGGGAGTTATGGGAGTCCTCTGTGCAGATACTCCAAAGATTCCCCTCTCTCTGAACACATCTGGGATTGGGGACTGTTGGACTCTAGGAGTCCAGGCCAACTGGGCACTAAGTTTGGGTCAGATGTGACAAACTCCTTGCCACCATGACCTGGGGTGTTTGGAGGACTCTGGAGCAGGGATCGCTTGGAGGCCAGGTAGAGGGACCTGGACAGGAGGATGGGTCACCTCCAGATGTGGACGCACCTCTGTGATCTTCATCCGTAGGCGGTGGTTTTCGGACTGCAGCCCCTCCAGGCGTGACGTGCTTGCCTGGTTCACGCTGGTGACGGAAGTGGAGGTCTTAGAATCTTCTTTCTTCTGGTTCTGTGTGAACTGGAACCGTCTGTTCTGAGTGGCTGCGTCGGGGTTTGTCCTCAGAGTGATGAGCTGAAGGACAGAGGTGTCTTGAAGTGAGACCCCTGCCATGCTCCTCTCTCCCCAATCACATCCCTCCATCGGGCCTACACTGGAACTGACAGGGCCCTAGGAAGGAGGCAGGCTTGGGGCTCAGGATCCCTGGGCTCAGGTGGGGCTCTGGCACAGGCTTGGGCTTGACAGTAGGCATGCAGCTTCCTGTCACAGCCTCAGAGTCCTTCTGGGTCAGGACAGTCGGCTTCCTGACCCTGGCTCACCCATGCCCCACCATGGGGCAGAGGCAGTCCAGGGCCTCGGCAGAGTCCTGCTGTGGGGAATTTCTCCAACAATGAGGTAGAAGAAAGTGAAGACAAGCACGGAGAGTTTAGTGATTAGCTGTTGATCTATTTGCCCTGGGAAAGGTATTTAGCATCTTAAACTCCTCACATCTGTTATAGTACAGGTTCTATGGGGCAGGGGTCTGGACATGTTTGAGCAATTAATGAAAATATTTTTATTTTAGTTATGTGTGTCTATGTGTGCGTATGTATGGGTGGTTTTGTGTGCATGCATGTGAGCGCAGGTGTCTGTGGAGGTCAGAAGATGGTATTGGATCCTCTGGAGCTGGAGCTGCATGTAGTTGGGAGCTGCCTGACAGGGTGCTAGGAACTGAACCTGGACCCTCTGCCAGAACAGTTTGGGCTGTTAACTACTGTGACTTCCCCAGCTCCTCAAAAGAAAAAATGGAGACAAAAAGTTGCCACTTCACTCTGAACCCATTCATGCATTCTTGGAATCTTCTCTAGCCCGTGGCAGGCTCTGGGCTTAGCACTGAAGAGCAGGAGAGGAGTCATCGTGGTCTCTGTCAGGACTCCTCAGACTTGGGGTGTGGGGGTGTGGGTGAAGAAGGGCTTCAATGTTATCAGGTCAGAAGGGATTAGTAGTAGTCAGAGTAGTCACTAGGACCTGCTGTGCTGTGGGTATGTGTGTCTGGAAGGACAGTGTAGGGGGGATTCCCAGGTTGGGGGAGATGCATCTCAGGCAAAGGAAGAGGGGCCTGGGTTTCAGGGCACTTAGGGTAGGGCATTTCTATCATCATCATCATCACCATCATCATCATCATCACCATCACCATCACCATCACCATCACCATCACCATCACCATCACCATCACCATCACCATCACCATCACCATCATCACCATCATCACCATCACCATCACCACCATCATCATCATCATCATCATCATCACCATCATCACCATCATCACCATCATCATCATCACCATCATCATCGTCACCACCATCATCGTCATCACCATCATCATCGTCATCACCGTCATCACCATCATCACCATCATCATCATCACCATCATCACCATCATCATCATCATCACCATCATCACCATCACCATCACCATCATCATCATCATCATCACCACCATCATCATCATCATCATCATCACCATCACCATCATCATCATCATCATCACCACCATCATCATCATCACCACCATCATCGTCATCACCATCATCATCGTCATCACCGTCATCACCATCATCATCACCATCATCATCATCACCATCATCACCATCATCATCATCATCACCATCATCACCATCATCATCATCATCATCATCATCATCATTACATGTGGGTATGCATGTGAGTGAGGGTAAGAATAACTCTGTGGAGTTGGTTATTTTTTCCCCCCAACATTTATGTGGGTCCTGGGGCTTAATTCAGGTTGTTATGCCTTTGCAGCAAGGGCGTTAGCCTCTTAAGTCATCTTGCTAGCCTTTCTTTTCAGTTCTTTTTTAAAACAAGGTCTCCTGTAGCCCAGAGTGGCCTCAAATTTACTATGTAGCCTAGGCTGGCCTTGAACTTCTGGTCCTTCTGTGTCTATCCACCGAGTGCTGGGATCATAGGTATGTGCCACCACACCCGGATTGGGAAGGGCTGCCTGAGTGGGAGACGGAACTCTTGGGGTACTGGAAGAGCCCCCAGAGTGCTGAAACAGTTCAACACTGGGGATTTGATCTCTGTGCCCAGAGGTCAATGGGACACTATTAGAGGTGACAGAGCAAACAACCCAATCAGAGGTGGGCTTAGAGAGTCTGACGTAGTTTTCAGGATTGGAAGCGTCAGAGTGCAGACAGGAAGTGGTGACACTGGCCGGGGACTTGAGCAGGGAATGGACAATCAGAGAAGGAGGGTATACACTCGAAGACCAGAAGGCCAGCCCTGCCTGAGCCAGTGCCTGGGGATGGAGGGGCCTGCTTCTTCAGCAAGCCCCAGGACCTCTTCTCTCTCCATCTCTGCTAACACTCCCACCTAGGCAGTGACGAGAGGGACCCTCCTGTCCCTCGAGGTCACCGAGGTCAGGCTGCACGGGTTCCTAAGAGGTTAAGGCCTCTGGCTCATTTATTCATGTCTGCAAAGGATGATGACTGCAAACTACCTCTTCAAGCTGGTCCTCTCGAATGGTGTGTTAGGAATGTCCAGCCTACGACTACAGGTGATATGTGGCTAAGGAGAGCTATGAGTCACAAGCTTACTCAAAATATGCATTTTTTTGTGTGATTCTTAAAAACTCAATTGAGTTAAAAAAAATTGGTTCTCAAGCATGAACTTTTCAGATGTCAGGCAGCAATGTCAAAAGGGTGGATGTGTCTGCACTGTAAAATGTAAGTGGACACTGAAAACGGTTGCTCCTCTTGACCCAGTCACGCCACTGCCAAGGCTATCTACAGCAGATAATTGGAAGCAAGAAAAGTGTGTTATGTAGAGAAAAAAACATTCTTTAAAATATCTACAGTAATTGTAACGTTCAGCAGTAAGGGATCAAATGCACATAGAAACAACAGGCTTGCCCTCAGCGGTGGCGAGGGTGTGGGAAAAGATGACGGCCGGAAAGCCGAGCCGGAGGCAAAGGACGGGAGGCGGAGTGTGCTGCGGACAGAGCCGCGTCTTCAGATGCAGGACGCTAGCCTTTCAAAAATGAGGACCAGGGGCTGGAGAGATGGCTCAGTGGTTACGAGCACTCGTTGATCTTGAAGAGGACCTGGGTTTGATTTCCAGCACCCACCTGGCAGTTCACAACCATCTATAACTCCAGACCAGGGTTTCTGACCTCTGAGGGCACCAGGCAGGCACACGTATACATACACGCAAAACACTCATACACATAAAATATTATAATAAATAAAACCTAAAAAACAAACAACAAACACACGAAAAAGAAGACCAAGAGCTAGCGAGATGGCGCAGTGAGGAAAGGTACCAGCCACCAAATCTGATGCTCTGAGTTCGGTCCCCAGAACCCACATGATGGAAGGAGGGAGCAGGCTCCAGAAAGTTGTCCTCTGACAATGTATGCACCCTACTCGCCCCTTCACAAAATAAAGTTTAAAACCACGATTAAAAAAAAAGACCAACAAACATCAGCAAAATCAACAACATAATCAAAAATCAGCAACACGAATACCCAAGTGGACATTGGCAGTCTGTTAATTTGGGGGTGATGAAAGTTTGTGAGGTTTGTGGGGCTCTTGCTCTTCTCTTCCTTTTGTAAAGTTGTCTTTTCTTTGTGGTGTGTTTGTGTGTACATGTTTGTATGTATGTGCACAAGCGCTGGTGTAAGTGCACGTGTGTGTATTCATGGAGGTCAGATGTCAACAAAGGGTGTCTATCCTTGGCTCCAAACACGGAGCTCACCAAGGCAGCAAGACTGGCTGGCCAGTGTGCCCGGGGATCCTCGTGTCTCTGCCCCCTCCCATCCCCCATGCTAGGATTACAGGTGTGCACCACTATGCCCAGGGATTTAAAAAAAAACAAAACTTTATGATCGAACTCAGATCTCATGCTTGCATGAACTGGAAAAGATTAGGGTAGTTCTGTAAGGACAAAAGCCAGTCGTGGTAGTGCACGCTGACAACCCCAGGGCTAGGAAGGAAGAGACAGGTGGATCCCTGGAGCCAGCCAGCCTAGTTTCACCAGTGGGCCCAGGTCAGTGAGAGACCATGTCTCAAAAATAAGGTGTATTGCTGGGTGGTGGTGGCACACACCTTTAATCCTGACACTCGGGAGGCAGCCTGGTCTTCAGAGCAAGTTTGAAAACCCCTCAAACGAACAAACAAACAAACAAACACAAAAAGTGGACGGAGCTTGAATAACTAGAGGTTGTCCTCTGGCCTCTACCTTCGCACATGTACTTGTGCGCGCGCACACGCGCACACACACACAAACACGCACGCACGTGAGCACACACACGGGGTGCGCTGCAGGCAGAGGCAGGTACCTTTGGCACAAACACCAGGCAGAGAGTGATCGTGCTGCAGAAGATGATGACCAGGGCCACGATGCAGAACTGCACGTTGGGCTGGTCGCGTGTCAGGAAGGAGACGGCAGCCCCAATGATGCACATGATCCCCACGTTGTACACGCTCATCCCGATGTACTTGCTGTCGTTGAGGGCGGGGATGCTTACGTTGCGGGTTTCCCACGCTAAGAAACAACCGAACAACTGAAACGGTGAACAGAAAGGGGGTAGTTGTTACCGGAGGCCACTCACTGCTCCTAGGGCTGCAGGAACTTCCGGGTGCTGCCAACTGCTTCTGCTTATGGCCCCGAGTTGCATCCTGAGGGAATGCAGACTCGGGGTGTGCCGGCCCCCCAGTTCTCCTCCACCCTCACAGCTGGTTCCTGCAGAGACCTAAAAGATCTCACGTAAGAGCTTGAGTGTTTTCTCCCACTCTCTGGAGAACACTGAGGTACAGAGAGGAAAGATGCAGCCACACGGTACTAGAGAGGCTGGAGTGGACTGGCTACCAGAAGTCCAGAAGAGTCTGGTTTAGTATTTTTCTAACACGCCAGGCAGATGGGCTGTGACTCGACTTCTCTTGTCCCTACTGTGCAGAGCCACCCAGCACACAGATGCATTTCCCATCCTCTCTGGGAGTGAAGTTGGCATATGGCTGGGTTCTGGACAATGTTCTGTAAGAGGAAATGTGGTGCACAAGTTCTGTGCTTTTTGAGGGAAAAGGGCTGCATTCCTTCCTTCTTAGCAAGCGGAGTGATTTGTAATGGCTGGTACTTCAGCAGCTATCTTAGACTGTGTGGTGTAGATGTGGGGACCACAAGACTGCGGGAACCCCCACTCAGCTCTAGATGGCTGTCCTCTGGAGCAAGTTGCTGAGAGGGAAATTGCACATGCCTTTAATCACCATTGTTTTGGGCTTCCTTTCATGTGCAGTTTTCTTCCTAAGCAATACATCTCCCTACAGACATAGACAGAAGTAGACAGGAGAGAGACCCAAGGCAGGGCTTCTGCCCTCACCTGAGGCCACAGGCTAGACGAGGAGTCAGAGGACCTGGAACGATTTCTAGGAGTCGCTGGTTGTGAGACTGAACAGGTCACTTCGCCTCTCAGGGCCTCACTGGCAGCCTCTGGGAGCTGGGGTGACACTCATCCCCCCCAGGCCCCTGTTTGGGAGAGGCAGAGGGGACAGATCCTGAGTAAATGAGCAAAAGCTTCTCTGACAGATGGTACCACAATGGCGGTTTCCTTTCTCCAGCCAATCCTCTCTAAGTGTGCCCTCTAGCAGCCTGATATTTTATTATTATTATTGTTTTTCGTTTTTTGAGACTGGGTCTTATTCCATAGCCCAGGACAGCCTTGAACTCTCCATCCTCCTGCCTCAGCCTCCTGAGTGCTGGTTTAGCCAGCCAGGCAGGGATGAAGGTGTTCTAGAGACACCCGTGAACCTCACTTTGACGATCAGACTATTGAAACAATGGGCCCCAAGGAACTAGAATTCCTCCAGGAATCTCTTGTGGAAAGAAGAAAAGGTCTGGGCCAGACAGAGAGGAACATTACTATTAAAAAGAGATTTATAACTTACCATGACAGCTCACAGGACAGGCAAAGATGGGTCAAAGGTGGGCAGGACCACACCTTGACCAGATTTGCTTAGGTATGTGTAACTACTCAAATCTCAACCTCATTTCCAGACCCTGGAGATGGACTTAGGAGCGGGTGGGGTGGGGTGTCAATGAATTTCTTTTTCTCTCTCCCCAATGTGGCCACACACTGAAAAATCTCCTTTTTCTGTTTTTCATATTGATTTGACTGTTCTTACTGGTTTACGAGAGGATGAGTGGCTGGACCTGGATTGCTGGGATACAGGCTGTGACCTCAAGTTCAGTAACACTGAAATTACAGGTTTGTGCTCCCACGCCCTGCTAACAGATTCTTTTTCAAATTCCTTTACTAGAGAACCAGCAGCCTTGGAGGCATCCAGACGAGGGAGGGACGCCTGCACCATGAGGGTCCTTCATGAATGACTCCTTCAGTCTCCAGAGGCTGTGCCATCTCTCAGAGGAAGGAGCACAGGATGGGCCAAGTGCAGGGACCTGTGTGAGGCCCACAGTGGTGAGTGACAGGCCTAGGTGGGAGCCGAAGACTCCAGCTCTGGAGTTACACAGCATGGGCGTGTCTGGGGACCTGGTAGCTCCCTGCAAATCTCCGAAGTGTCAGGAGGATACAGTCATATGTTCTTAGACCTCCAAGGAGTGGGAGGAGGACTCAGGGCACTGAGCTGAGACTAGCAAGAAGTTTCTAGCAACACAACCCATCTGTGATCTGTAGTGGCCCTCGCAGGAATATTCACATCCAGATTCCTAGAAGTGGTGAAGGTGGCCTTCTTGGTGGCGGGGTGTGGGGTGGATAGGATTGGGAGTCTTTGGAGATACAATTAGGGATCTGTGAATGGAATTTTTCCAGATAATCTGATGGGTCCCTAAGGATTTGGAGAGAAGAGGGAAAGGAGTTAGAGACAAGCCATCAGTCACAAGTCAAGGACTGCCTGGAGCCACCTTCACTGGTGGCCAGGAAGGGCTCTCCCTCAGAGCCTGCAGAGGAAACAGCCTTGCCTCAGGAGGGAAACTGGGACATCATTTATGCTTGTCTTCTAGGGCTGTGGTGGTCTGAGACCAGGCCCCACAGAGACTAAGGTCTCAGTCATAAGGGGGGGATGCTCTGTTTATTTTCATGCCATGAAAGACTGGAGAGACATGCTTGACAGAGAAGCATCCTCCAACTCTTTCTGCCTCCTGCTTGGTACCTACCATGAGGAGCCCCTTGTAGGCGTAGACGATGCCAAGCCAGATGGTCATGTGGGTGTTTTCGCAGTGTTCCAGCAGTGGGCGGATGGAGATGTCCCGGCCTGCTGGGTCCGGCTGCACAAAGAGAAAATAAAACCCCAGGTTGGACTGGCCACCTTCCAGCAGACAAGTCCCTAGCCAAGGTCCCCATTTCCCTCATACTCCACAACCAGTGGTTCATCAATGGACCATCAGGAGAACTTTGCATTCCCATGGTGGGACGAAGGTGCCAGCCAGCAGCAACTGTCTCCTGCTGGACGGTTGTAACTCAAGCCTGCACCCTGGCCCTGTGGCTTCTTCATGTCTGTGCAACGTGAGATAGAGATGCCGAAGGAAAGGGCCGAGTTAGTACTGTGCCCCAAGGATCCTATAAGACCGTGAGCTGTCCTGACAGAAATACAGATTATTCAGAGATACTTGGGCCCCTCCTTTCCTCTGGGTAACAAGGCACCCCAAGGAATTGAATCTCCCCCAGGAAATCACTGAAGTCTGATGCCAGCCATCTGAAGAGCTTGTCTCCCAGGAGATTACTCATGGTGCTGACAGCTCGCCAGACCACCTTGCAGGAGAGAGAGCCAAGACAATGAGGGGTTGAGGCCAGTCTGGACCACACCTTGACCAGAATAGCTTCGCTATGCCTTCCTTTGACCCTCAACTTAAACTTAAATTTCATGTGAGGACCCACGATGGCTTGGGAGGGGATCACTGGATCTCTTTGTTCCTTTCCCAGTGTGCCCATGTTGAATAAATCTCCCTTTTCTACTTAAAAAACAAAATACAAAAACCAAAAAACCAAAACCAAAACCAAAACCTAGTGTTTGTTTAAGAATAAGAATAAATTGTCAAACCTGACTTATTGGGGTGGGGCTGTGAGGGCCTAAGCTCTGACTCTTAATAATTTTAGCAATGGTGTTGGCTTTTAAAATTGGAAGGATACAGGTGAGATCAGCATGGGCCCTGCTCAGTGACATGTACATACCCCAAGTGTTCCATATTTTGTACTGAGGAGCTATGGGCAACTGATGGCTTTTGAGGGAAAGAGTTCCAGTGGCTGGCTCCACACCCAGGGATGTATGGATAGTAAAAGCTGACTCCTACGCCAAAAAATGGGAGGGGCACAAAATTGGGGGAGTAGGAAGACGGGGTAAATATGGGAGGAGTTGGGGGAAGAATGAGACAGGGCGGGGGGAGAGAGAAATGTGATCAAAATCCATGGTATGAAATTCTAAAAAAAAACTAATAAAAATGTTCCAGTGATAAAATTCTAGTACCAGCCCAGAGGAGGTACCTGGAAGGCCCACTGAAAGAGCAAGTGAGAGAACAGCAGTTAAGTTGGGCAGAGAGGTCTTGAGAAGTCTCTGGAGTGAGCTTAGGCATCTGGAGTTAGAGACTATCTTGGCCCAGCTATGCATAGGGTCTGCAACAAGCCCTTCTAGGAAGACGCGCCTTGAGGGAGCCGTGGTGGCAGCCATGTTGTTATGTATCACATGACACAGCCGGGGCCAAAGCTGATTGGATAAGAGGTGGTAACCTGACTCCAGGCAGCCAATCCCGAGACAGGTTGGAGACCTGCAAGGTTTGCTAGTGCTTTGTGACAGTGGTTTTTCCAAAGAGATGCTAGGGACTAGAACGAGCCGTCCTGGACACTCATCTTTCCTGAGCTATTTGAAGACAAGCTGCAGACATTCTGACTCTCCGCTCTTAATATCTCAGTGTGGGGTTTGCTAAGAGTGAGGATACTCTCGAACAGCCACACGTTCACATTTTCAAACTGGAGCAGTGCCACGGTGTATTATCTACTCCATCAACCGAGTTCACATTTCACTACTGGGTCCGATGGGTTCTTTAAAGTGGTTTTTCCAAAGCAGGATTCACTGCAGAACCACACACTGCATTTTCTTATGTCTCCCGGCTTGCTTTAGTCTCAGACAACGCCCCAGCCTACTTTGGTATTTCGTTTTAATCGGTATTCCTGAGGAATTCGGCTCAGTTGACTTGCCGAGTGTGTTTCGATGTGGATTTGCTGACTGCTGTCGCGACTAGCTTCAGGTTATGCACGCTGGACAGGAATCTTGCATAAGAGATATCCTTGGCTGCTCTGCACGTCACCTCAGGACGCAAGATGGTGCTCTGTCCAACGACTGGTAATGTTAACTGTGCTCACTTGGCTGCGGTGGTCTCACCACTTGAAAAGTACCATTTCCCCTTTGTGACTGAGGAGTCACCTGTAGGGGCCAGGGTGAGACCCTGCTAGGATCCTGTTTCCCACAGACATTAGCTCAGTTCTAGTAACTTTGGGAACTGCAAAGCTGGGATTTGCTGTGAGCCATTCGGATAGAACACATTCTGCTGCAAACCAGCACTTTCTTCCTTCCTTGTTATTTATGGTCTCGTAGGTTCCTTTAAATCCAGTGTCCTACAACCCATCGCTAGCATTATTCGTTCCGACTCAAGTTTATGCAGATCTGGCCAGTGGAAAACGCCTTCATGTTGCCTCTTTCTTTGCCTCTGATGTTTTCTCCCACACGCTCCCGTCATCTTTATTTTTTGAACACTTTCATAGTCCCTGGCACAGGATGTCCTCAGCTCCCCTGGATTTTCCTTGCCCCAGCATTGGAACTGGTTAATTCTCTTTGCACCGAATAACAGTGTTTAGAAACCAACACCTGAGAAGTCTGTGGGCTCACTGTCCTAAGATATCATTACCTTTAGTCCTATGTATGTATATATGTATGTATGCATGCATAGATCTATTAGTCTTATCTATTAAATATCTATTTGTCATTTATCTAGCATCTACTTATCATCTGTATTTCTCTATTATCTGGGCATCTATCAATTATTTGTCTTATCTGTTTACCTATCTGTCATCTATGTATCATTCACCTATCATCTAAGAATGCTTTACCATATAGTAGCCATCTACCATCCATGTGTCTATCATTGACCATTTATTTATCATATATTTATCCCCCCTCTCTATCGTCTATTCCATTATCTGTTCATCTATCTTACAGATGAAGCCAGACCTCAGAGGTCTTGCTTGCCTCCTCCATTTCCTAACTTCACCCCTCTTCTCACAGTGAGATTTCTGATTTCCAGCTGAGTCACTGTGTTTACTTACTTGCCTGGTCCCATAACTCAGCTTCAGAATCCATTCAGAGTTAGATACCAACAAGCTTACTAAGCAAACTCGATGATTTCTTAGCAAATCTGTTTGCCTGTCCAATAGATCCCCCCAAGAGCATATTGTCAAAGAAAGGTGTTCAGGCTTCAGGGCTCTTCTGAAGGTTTGCTGCTGAGGTCTGACAGTAAGGGGTGGGATGCCCAGGGTCAATCATCAGAAGAAGAACACTTTGATGGTATTCCCGGACGGAATCAGGAAGAGCTGGGCCTCTTGGGGTCTGTGTGTTCAGGCCACTTTGTCTTCAGACTGTCCAGCTGCATGGTCTCTCAGGCTCTATACCCCTGTAGATATGCCCAAGCCACAGAAAGACTTTATCTTAGCTTCTTTGAGTCCATGGGGTTGGAGTACATATGTGAACAGGAGTCCTCGAAGGGACAGGGTGTTCCTGAGGTGACCTCCAGAATGCAAAGCCAGAGTCTGGCTGGAGATGACCCTTCATGACACCCTCAGTGGCTGGGATGCATTCATTGTGGGTAATGGGGTTTCCCAACAGCCTTTCACTGTTTAATTAAGGAGACAGAAAGGACTTGGTCCCAAGGTCAGCAGTGACTTGGTGTCAGATTCTGTGTCTGACAACCACAGACGTCAGAATGCAGCAGAGGCTGCCATGGTCATGTGAGCTGCAGATCTATTGATGGTTGTGCCTGCTGTTCTAGATGAAAGGCGGCCATTTGCGATGGGTTCATACTGGGGGAGGGGTCTGCCACAGCACTCTTCAAATAATGAGAACTTGGTTGGTGGAGGCTGACAGTGCCCTTCTCCTATCCCTTTGGAAGATGACTTCATGGTTATTGTATTGAAACAAACCTTCTCTTCCTGGACATCATCTGTTGCCCTCATCGTTCCTCTTGGGCTCCCCAGAATAACTCTGGGTTGTCTCTTTGAGTCTCGAGGTGCGATCCATGGAGAAAGGATGTATCACCCACACTTCATCCACCTGACCCTGTGGCAGCCTGGAGTTTCCATTGATCTAGGGTTGAGTTGATGCTTCAGGTATGTGGGGTGGACTACTGCTCCTTGCTGTACGAGCCTTTGATTCATCAGATATGTCTTCCTCTAGTAAGTCACTTGTCCCGTGTCTCATCAGGAAATGCCACGGAACTGCTGTGCCCTGTCTCTACTGCCTACATTTCAGGCCAGCCATCTTCCTTCTCACTATATCCATATCCTCTCCTCCAACCGCTTTAAATCCCAGTTCTCACATCCAGCCATTCTCTTCCCCACTGACCTCAGCAACCTGGCCATAGCCTGTGCTGCAGAAGGGCACAGAGATAGGACCAATGGGGAGTTCAGACAAGGCAGTGGTCCTGCTTTCCCCTTTCCCTCCCCATGTTACAGGCACTGACGTGGAAATAACCCTTCAAGCCTGACCTTCACCCTGCCCTCTTGCAGCCCTGTGTCCATGCTATAGGACAGTCACAGTGGCAGGGGTTGGGGATAATTTCAGGAGCAATGAGCTTCCTGCTCTTGTGAAGCTAGGGACGATGGGAAGTCTTCAACTACAGTCAAGGGACCATGGTACTGAATCTCAAAGCAAGCCAAGCAAGCCACTGATAGGTCTTCCAAACCCTAGGTTGGACTTGGGTTCACTGTAGACTTCAAGTCACACCTGTGGGGAGGATCTGAGTGCTTTTGAGGTACCATTGTCATGCACTATACTGCCACTAGAGGGCATCGAAGAACCACGCCGCGTGCTGTGGATTAACCTACCCGCTGCTGGGAACAGGGAATCACCTGTTCAGAGAGGCTGCAAATGGGAAAGCTGTCAACGACGTTCCCTGTGACTAAGGGAAGCACCTACTGGCTCTGACAGAAGCCACTGAGGCCACTGAGGCCACAGATGTCCAAGCATCGTGGTAGACCTGCTCCCCAGCTTCCAGGGCAGCTCTGAAGGGCTGCTGGAGGAGGGGAGCCTGCCCTGGGCCTGCAGCCCTGTGGGCTGTCTGCACCGCCCTGTGGGCTGTCTGCACAGCCCAGGGCCTGGGTCTGGACTTCAAGCCTCACTCTGCCTACAGGACTGCATTTCCTCTGGCTTAAAAGCACTGCGCGTGCTCGGGATGATTGGCTTGCACAGTCTTGTAGTTTGCTCAATCTCTTAGTTTTCTTCCATTTTTTTCTCACCTGGAAATTCAAGAGTTTATCACCCACCCACCCATCCATCTATCCACCCATCTATTCACCCATCTATCCATCCATCCACTTCTCATGTCCCAGGTACTGCTGTGGGCGTTGGGATGTCACTGTAATGAGGAGAGAAGAGGATCCTGCTCTCACAGGTCTCCAATTCAGGATGGGCGGCTTCCACGAGAGGTGGCCTCATGAGGGCTGCGCACTGGCCTCCTCATTGCCAGCAATGGTAAGGATAAGACTCACTTCCTGCTGGCTGCTAGGGTAAGAACACCATTCCCAGAATGCAGCAAGGTCTTCCGCTCACTTTACAAATGAGGATGCAGAGGTACAGAAGAGCTGAGTAACTAGCCCAGTCCCTCCAGCTGCTAAGTCACAGGGATGAAGTTAGACCCAGGCCTGCCTAGTGCTTCTTCTAACCTCACCCACGCTATTGTGGGTCTCCTAAGCATCATGCTAAACTCTAAGGAGACAGTGGGTATGAACCTGTTTTGTGCTCCAGCAGGGAATGACTTCACTGTTGAGGGTTCAAGTAGAGGTCTTTAGAAGCCCTGGCACTCTGAGAAGGCCGAGTTTTGGTGCCGCAGGCTGAACTCAAGCTGAGGAAATGCTTGCCTGCCTGGAAGGGCTCTGTGCCCAGCACAGAGGTGGACACCTGCTTGGGATGGCCAGAGGGTAGACATGTTGGCTCCTGGTCCAGCATTACACAGCGGGAGGTGTGCACGAGCTGCCTGGGAAAGCCTACCTCATCTGTGCATGGGAAGGAGAGCAGCTGGCCAGAGTCCCTTTGCAGGATGCAGTTCCTGGCAATGTAGGTCAAGTGGCCCCTGGGCACTTCCTGCATTGTCAGGCAGCACATGTGGATAGGCAGGTCAGGGCCTGGGTCCGTTTACTCAGGCCGGAAAGGACCTTGGTCCTGCCACAGTCTTACTGGCAGAACTGGGGTAAGCCCTTTTCTGGACTTCAGCATCTCGGCTGCAAAGTGAGCCCTTTCTTGGTGTGTGTATGCGTGTGTGTGCATATGTGTGTGTACATGTGCATGTGTGTGCCTGTTCTTGTGTGTGTGCATCTGTGTGCATGTACATGTGCGTGTGTGTCCACATGTGCGTGCACATCTGTGCGTGTGTGTACCTATGTGTGTGCATGTGTCTGTGTGTGTGTGTACATGTGAGTGTGCATCTGTGTGTGTGAGTGTCTCTGTGTGAGTGCGTGTATATGTGTGTGCATGCACATGTGCATCTGTGTGTGCATGTGCGTGTGTGCGTGTATGTGTGTGTGTTCCTGTGTATGCCAGCAGGCATGGAGGCCAGAAGTCAGTCGTGGGTGTTGTTCTCGGACCCATGCACTTTGTTTTTCTGAGACAGGGTCTCTTGTCTCTCACTGGGACCTGGGATTTGACAATTGGGCTAAGATGGCCAGGGAGCCTCGGAATCTGTCTGTCTTCATCCCCCGCCCCACTCTGAGATTGCAAGTGTGTGCTCCCCCTGCCTGGCTTTTTCCCTGATGCTGAGAGTGAACTCATGTCCTCATGCTTGTTATCTCTTAGCCCCTCCCCTTTCAGGGTCAGTTTCCAGTGTCGTGAAAGTGAGCTGGGTCACTGGAGGACGGCTGTCCATGTTCACCATTTATTCCTTCAAAGTAACTCTTCCTATTTTTCCCAGGTGCCCGCTGTACATCGTACAGGCATTAGATACTAAGCCACTGGGTGTCCAAGACCCAACACAGATGTTGGACAAAGCCACACAGCACCGCGATGAACAGCGGAGGTAACAGGTGCTCGCAAAGAGAACCGAAGGTCCTGTGGGAAGCCCGGGTGGGACAGCTTCAGGTCAGGCCCTGCAGGAGGCTTTTCTGGAGTGCTGACATAGTGTGAGCTCCCAAAACCCGGGGATGAGGAAGTGGGATGATCCGACACAGCCTGGGCTTGGGCATGCTTTGGAACCAAAGGAGCCAGGATAGGTGCATGTGACAAGCAGGTCCCGTGTAGGCCTTGCTGAGCAAGGTGAGTTCGGGGAGCTTGGGACAGTGCAGGCACAGGTGCACGGCCCGCTAGGCTCGAGACTGTGTGTATATGTGTGTGTATATGTTAGGTTTTTAAGCAGCTGCTGGTCTGTGATGCTGCCAACTCCTGGACGGCTCTGGGGACAGCACAATCTTTAAAATGTTAGGATGAAAATAAAATATGAAATATTACTCTCTGTGTGTGCATGCATGTGGGGGTCAGAAGACAACTCTGCAGAGTTAGTGCTCTCCTTGCACCATGTGGGATCAGACTGAGGTGGTCAGACGGGCATGCCAAGTGTGCTTACCCACCGAGCGACCTCGATGGCCTCAGGAAAGGATTTGGAACAATGAGGGAAACTGGGTCTAAGATTAGAAGTTCTATGGTTAAAAAAGAGATGGTGCAGTGGTTAAGGCACTGGCTGCTCTTGAGAAGGGCCCCAGTTTGATTCCACATGACAGAGCCTACATGACAGCTCTCAACCATCCAAAATTCCAGTTCCCAGGAACTGGACGCCCTCTTCTGGCCTCTGATGGTACCCACACTCACACAGATACACATACATGGGATTACATAATAAAATAAAATTTAAAACAACAGCAGCAAATGAGGAACCCCTTTTGTCACCTGTGACAGGTGTGACACAGCCCTGACACTGAAGACTTGGCACCCTGGACTTCTGCATGTCCTGGTAGGGGGGCTAGGTGGGTGGAATAGGGTTAGGATTTGGGTCCAGGATGGGGAAAGGGGTATTGCAGCAGTGGGGGGAGGGCTGGTATGTGCCATGCACAGTACCCTCAGACCTTCCACCTTGCTGCTCCAGAGGGTGCCTTGCCCCTTTGAGGGAAGTGCCCTTCTGCCCTGTCACCAGCTCTGTAGCTGCCTCAGAACGTCCTTCACGGGCATCCCTGCCTCATATCCTAAATGCCAAAGTCAATAAAATATAGGGTAAAATTGGTAGGTTTTCTTCTTGCTATGAGTATGTGTGTGTGTGTGTGTGTGTGTGTGTGTGTGTGTGTATGTGCATCTCAGTGCTCTGAGATGTCCTTTTTTTTTTCTGAAGCAGGTGTGCTGCCTCTTCTGGGGAAGATGGAGGACCCTATCAAGAAAGCCTGGGTAGAGAGAGAGAGAGCACGGTGACTCGGCAGCTGTGTGACTTGGAACACAGTGTCAAGCCTCTCTGAGCTGTGACTTCCTCACCTGCAGACTCCTGGGGCTAGCAAGGAGATCAAGAGCGGTAACTAATGTGTGTTTACCACCCACGGAAGCTTTGAAGTCTTTTCTAGATGTGTCAACCTCATTCATTCAACTGAAGAGAGCTTCAGAGTGCTGGAGCCAGGAGGAACCTTCCCGAAGCCTCAGGGGCTAGGCTGCTTACCTCAGCAGCAGCCCCACGTCTCAGAAGCAGAGAGGCTAGAGGCTGTCACTTCAGGGAAGAAGAATTCTTTTTTGAACGTTTTGATTACAGGTTTTTGCCTCCAAGAATTCCAGATCAGACAGCGAAGTATGATGTCATTCCCAGGGGCTCCTGAGGGCAATTATGGCAGGTTTCCTTTGTGGGTACAGAATGCAGCTCTTTATGGTGAGGGGATGTCTGTGCTTTGGAGAGCATCCTGGGCTCTAGGCACTAAATACCATGATGTCCTGGAGTCTCGTGACAGCCACGCTTTCCCTGACTCAGTTGGCAACACCAAGAAGGTTATACACAAATCTAGTTTTTCTTTTTCACATTAGAGAAACCGAGGCCCGGAGAAAGACTCACAGCAAGTACGTGGTGCAATGTTCTGGCCTCTGTCTTATGAGCTGGAGGCAACGGGTGGGCAGAGGCAGAGGCTGGACCACTGAGCTGTATCCGGGAAGCAGCAAGGGAAGACACAGGCAGCAGGGCATATGAAGTGGGAAGGCAGGGGCCTTGGCTGAGCCAGCAAGGACCTCTCCATCCTCAGAGGTACCCCGAGTATGACCTTGGGGTCCAGTGGACATCCCAAGGCTCTGGAAGGGTCACAGCTGTGGAGGGATTGAGGCAGACAGTGTAGCTACCTGTCCCAGGATCCTCAGTTGTTTGCAGCTGCCGCAGGCTGTTGTGCACCAAGCTCTGTTCGGTTGGCCTCAGGGCGGTGCGGCAATGGAATAGGAGTTGGATATCCATGGAGGATCAGAGCAGACAAGACACTTGTGTGAGGGGACACAGCAAGAGAGACAGCAAGACAGAGGCAAAGCCTGGGCCAGGGAGTTTTCCTACAGAGCATGTGGGGCACCTCAATTGCCTCTCGCATTCCTCTAATGAATTCTGCTCTGTTTTCAGGGAGAGAGAAACCTTCTGTATGGTGGTGGTAATGAGGTGCACCTGTGCTCCCCCTTGCTAGTCTCAGCCCTGGGGAGCATCCTCAGTACAAGTTCTAAGCCAACCGGTGTACCTCACGGGGGCTTTGTGATGGGCTGTGGCTTTGTTGTCTTCTGGGGATCGGCAGGGTCTGGCACTACGGTGTTGATATTGAATACTCTTCAGCAAGCTTGCTAAGTCAGGGGAGACCAGTGTCTTGCACCCAGAATCCCCTCCCCCCAACACAAGTGCAAGGATGGCTTAAAAACCAGCAACGGGACTTGTAGATACAGCCCTCATGCTCCAGAGGAGGGAGATAGATTGGTGGCCATGGGTGGGCTGTAGCCTGATGACATGTTACCTCATTTGTAATACATTTAACATGGTTAGGCCTCATCACCAGTGGGTAAAACTGCACGTCTTTATATGGAACCCAGATTTCCAGCTTTTTTTTTTTTTGGGAAACATGAGGCCCTGGGCATCCTGGGGCAGCCTTGGCTCTGCACTGCCATGCTGAGGGTGATTGCCTCTCAGGTACAGCCTTCATGGGCACTGATGTCTCCACTCATGTCTCAGAGTCAAGAGGATGCCTGCAGGAGCCTTTGCTTCTCTGGGTGTGAACGTATGTTCGTGTGTGTGTGTGTGTGTGTGTGTGTGTGTGTGTGTGAGAGAGAGAGAGAGAGAGAGATGCATGTACACATGTCTGCATTTGTGTGTTGAGATGTGGAGGCCAGGGGGGGAAGCTTGGCTGTTGTTCCTCAGGGGCTGTCAAGCTTGGTTTGTGACAAAGGATCTCTCATCTGGCCTGGAACTTGCCAACTGGGCCGATTGGCCAGCAAATCCCAGGGCTCCTCTCATTTCTGTTCCCCAGCTCTGGGATTATAGCATGACATACTCGGCATTTTTTTTTTTTCAACATGGATTCTAGGGATTGAACCCATGTCCTCATGCTTACAAGACAGACCTTTACCAGCGGAGCTATCCCCAGTTCTTAGGAACCTTTACTCCTAAGTTCTTTAAGCAAAGCGTCAGAACCTGGGCAGAGCAGGCAGAGATGGAAGTCTGTGGATGGGAAGCAGGCAGGCCCCTGAGGTCCGGAGTGCTGGGGACAGCCCGCTGCAATGGAGACGGAGAGAAGTCCCTTCAGGAACACTACCCTCTGTGCACAAAGCTTCAGGAAATTCCACAGTATTGCTGGACAGTGGTGGCTCATGCCTTTAATCTCAGCACTCGGGAGGCAGAGGCAGGCGGATCTCTGTGAGTTTGAGGCCAGTCTTGTCTACACAGAGAGTTCCATGACAGCCAGGGCTACACAGAAACCTTGTTTCAAAAAACCAAAAAAAAAAAAAAAAAAAAAAAAAAAAGAAAAGAAAGAAATTCCACAATATTCAGGGAGTGTGGGAGGTATAGGGTGCTGGGTCTGTGGGCAGGAACTGGCCCAGGAGCCAGCAGGAGAGGCCTGGAGAAGGTGGACACCTAGCAGACTCAGGATTCCCAAGCCTTGGACTTGGAGTTGGAGGCAAACCTTCCCAGGTGGTCTCTGTGACACAGGGAATGTCATTATCCACATGGCCACCCAGAAGTGACGATACTAGTGGAAAGTGTCCCTGCTGGCCTTGGGAAAACAATTCCCTTTCCTCTAAAGCCCCACAAAGGCCAGCACTGGGGATTCCAAGGTGGCAGCTCCCAGCAGGCAGCAGACATCTGGCCCTCTGTTGCCGTTTGGCCTCACAGCATGACAGAGGTACTCAGGGGTCCTCGGGGTGGGACTCTGTCCTGAGAGCAGAGTACCCCTCCCCCTTGCCTTCTGTGAGCCAAGGACAAACAGCTGGAGGCTGGGGTCACTACAGAACAGCAGCTGGAGATGAGAGGGACAGCAGGAATGGGCGAAACGTTGGTTCTTCAGATCCTGATACAGCACAGCACTAGCGGAAGTGACGTCGCCAAAGTCCCGAGCACAGGTGGAATGACAAGGAGCGGTTGTTGGTCTCGTACCCAGCATTGACAGAACATGACCGAAGGGAGCAAGCTGTGTGCTTCTGAAGTCACCTCTGATGCACCTTGCTGTCACTGCAGTGCCCTCTGAGAGCCGAAGCCGGTGTGGGTCTAAAACTCCTCCTTTCTAGTCTCTCCTGCCTTCTCTCCCTCCCCTGAGCGCCTGAGATGGTGCCTGTGATCTTTGTCTCCTGCCACTCCACACCCAGTTCTATGTGCACCGACCCTGATGCCCCACTAGGCTATGAATCGCTCCCAGTGGTTCCTGTGCAACTCCAAGAAGTCTAGTGCAGGCCTTCCGGCCTCTGCTCACCTTGTCCTTCCCCTTCTGGGCCTTTCTCAGGCATCTCCACTCCACTTACATCTTCCTACCTATGGGCTACCACTCCTGCCTATGGGCACTCCTCTAGCCCAGCATGTGCCAGTATGAGCTCACCACCCTCTCCCTCCTACCTGCCACTGCCCCTGTATTTCCTAGTTCCAAAGTGGCCACAGTTGTTGTCCACCAGGCGAGACCTGGACTGTTGTGTCTCCCTAGTCTTTCAGGTTCCTTTGTGTGCACCCAGTCCCTTACTAACCTCACCAACATGGGGTGGCTGGCACACCCACCTGGGTGGAGTTATGGTCCCTGACAATTCCTTTCTGTCCCAGGCTCCTGTGCCTTTAGCATCTGGTAGCCTTTTACTGTCCCTCATCACATGGCTCCTCCATCTAGTCTAATGGAAGACCCAAGTGTCCCAGGATGGTTCTCTCTGTATGGCACTGTCCATGCACCCACAGCCAGAGCAGTCTCTGCAGCCGCCGGCACTGCACTGTGCAATATCTTATTCTTTGTGTTTATGCCACAGGGGAGGTGGCAACCCATCCTAAGCTGGCCAGGAGGCCCCATCTTCTCTATAATCATCTCCTGCTTCTGCTAACCCCTTAGGTCACAAAGGTCTCTGAGGGGACAATTGCCTCTGACTTTATGGGACATCTGGGTCCCCAGAAGTGAGACAAGCTCTCAGAGGGCTATGTCCAGCTTTTCCAGCTCCTTAACTGGTGGGGCTGGGCTCTCTCCTGCCCGGCCTTTGACCTTGAGGCAATTGGGGGTGTGTAGGTCAGCCAGGCCTGGCCCAGTAGTCTCACCACGTTCTCACTCAGTGCTTGACCTGGCCACCCTCAGACGGCTCTGGCTGTCAAGTTCCAGCCCAGCCTAGCGTGAACAGGGAAGTGACAGGACTAGGGTGTGAAAAGGCTTTCAATCAGGACACTGTGCCAGGGGACACGGACAGAGCCAGGCCACTCTACTCCTGCCGTGTGTATGTTCCATCTTATGAGTCAGTTCACTGCTCTGCCACCCATCCTGGTCATTCCGTAGCCATTAGCCTGGGGCCCACTCTGGACAGAGCCCGGAGCCTGAATGACCTTAGCCAAGGTCACACAGCTGCCACTTGAGTCCCTCCCTGCACTCCACGCTCTTCCCTGGGACTCTGGGCATCTCTGCTCACCATGGCGAAAAGAAGGGTTCTGCCTGGTCGAGTCTGGTGTGTCCCCCTTCTAGCCCCTGCTTCTGCTCTAAGTTGATGGTTTGCATGTGGCTAGAGGTAGCTTGGGATTCCTGTAGGTCCCTGGTGTATGGCGGGCCTGCGTACTGGACCAGGGCTGCTGTGCCACGACCACCACGTGCTTGCTTGTCTTTGGAGAAACTGGCATCACCTGCTAGAGGGCTGTTCTGAGCATTTAGGTAAGAGCACGAGAAGACAAAAGATGACAAGACCGAGAGATGCGCACGCCCCATGGCAACACAGGCGAGAACAATGCAGGCATTTCATTTTCCCGTTGTCATTCGACGAGGCATCGTACTGGGAGCCCCAAAAGTGCACTGCTGCAAAGACGGTTCCAAAATAGCTGTTGTAGCTGCCGCCACCTTGGGTGGCCAGTGGCCACGGAGTGTGCATCCCTTCCCACTCAACAGCGGGAGCTCATTGTTCTGGGCCTGCCCAGGGCTGTCTGCCGCCTCCACAGTGCTGCCGGAGTCCCCAGGGATGGCATGGTGCTCCCGGGTTAGAACACAAAGCCTCATTTATCCCAAGCCCTTTGGCAAGGAATGGCTACCAGAGAGCATATGAAGGTGTTGTGCATTCTGTAGGGAATGGTCTAAGAGGTAGCACTGTGCCTCTGACCAGAACCCACCAGGGCTCCCCCAACCTTTCTTTGCATACCTCTAGTGACAGGCGCTCACTACCTCCTACGGCAGCCCGGCTCACCTATGATTAGGCAGGACTTTAGATGGAAATTTCTTCACCCAGTTGAACCTGGATCCAGTGACTTCCCCACTGTGTCCCACCCTGTCCTCCGGCTCAGGATGCCCCTCTGAGGTGAGTGACAGAGAGCTCTGACAGAGTGGCAGAGAGTCCTTCCTGCTTGCTCTTTTCTGGGTGAATGTCAACTCTGCTTGCACAGGGCAGTGTCTAACCCTTTCTCTACCAGGCACCCTGAACTATCAGCTTAACTACCTCCATGGGTCCTAGGTCTAGCCTGATGTCCCCTCTCCATGCTCAGCATCCTACTTACCCCGGGCTGTCCCCTGAGCTTGCATTGGTTACATAGCAAAACACATCGAGGAGACTCACAGCATACGTGCATATACACACGCATATGTACACTCACATGCATGTACACTCGAATGCGTGCACACTTGCACACACACATTTGCACACTCATATGCATGCATGCACACACATACGCTTGTACACATTCCTCTCTGGTGTGACTCAGCTCCTGAGCTTCTTGCTACCAGGAGAAGAGGATCCTTTGGCCTCTTTGTCACACCCCCCCCACCCCCCGACCTTTCCACATCTCCATTTTAGGCAAGGTGTATTGCTCAACATGTTGTTTCAAAACCAGGTCACAAGGACTACTGATAAATGACCTTAACAATCTGGGCCCAGAAGATGAAAAAGACCCAACCTGAGGGAGGAGGAACAACGCAGGGGGAGACGGCACCGAGAATACGAGTAGGAATGAGACTTAGGAAGTTAGGCGTAAAAAACCCCAGAGAATGTAACTTGCCTTTGGCCCAGCAAAGTTAGCTTAGTTTTCACAAATTTCTGGACTCTGTGACCCAGTGTGGTTGGACAGGAAAAAGCTGAGCTAATTTACAGATGAGGGGAACTGGGCTTCGAGGGGCAAAGAGGACTGACCAAAGGGACCAGAAGGCAGCATAGACTGGGGCATGGTGACATGCCAGCTTCACGCCCACATCTTAGCCCCTATCGCCAGTCGAGGGTCACATCACTAAGCCTGGCCAACGGGCTACGGGTAGAAGTATCAGCTGACCCGCCCGGGCAAGAGTATAGAGAGCAAGATGCATGCTGTTATATTTGTGGTCCAGATGGCGAATTGCCTCCGGGAAGATGGCTGTCCAGGACAGCCACCTGGATGCACAGCTGGATGCACAGCTGGACTCAGCCTTTGCTGCCTTAGCATGGAGACGCTGTGGCTCTTTGTAAATGTGACCTGGCTGAGTCTTGCCAGCACATAATTGCAGTGACATTGGCCCTGGGCTGAGCACTTTACACAGCCACATCACCCTTTGAAAGGGTCCCATCAGCATCCGTGGCATGGGACTTATTGAGGACCCCTGAGAAGACTCAGATCCACAGACACTGAAGTCCCTGTGTAGAACGGCACAAGTTCGTGTCACCTTTGGGTATCCTCCCGTGGACAGGAATGTATCTGTGTTTACTTATAGATCTAACACCGTGCAGCGCCGGGCAGATTAGCTGTTACAGTGCATCATTCAGGGAATAGTTAGGAGAGAAAGAGCACACGCATGGTCTGTGCGGCCGCAATTCATCTTCCGCAGGATTTTCTATCTGTGGTTGGCTGAAACTGAATGTGGAACCCAGGGAGAGGGAGGGCGTGGCTGTAGGGTTCCTTCTGTAGAGGAAAACTGAGGCGCAGAATGGTGAAGGCATTTGCTTAGCATCATGAAGGTCTGGTGGGCCCGGGATATGTAAGCTTGGAGGCCAGGAAAGTTGGGGTGCTGGCAGAGGCAGGCAGCCATTATGTCCCTAGCCTCGGTCAGGCTAAGTGCCTCCTGCCATGACGGGAGACTGCACAGATCACATTCAGATTTTATGGCCAAGTAAAACCTTGCGCTGTGATTTATTACAGCAATGCTGATTCCCCAATTTCAAGCCAATGTAGCTTGGAGTGAAACAGAAGGAAAACGGCGAAGCATTTGGGACCTTTGGATTAGCTCGTCATGTTTTGCTGGAACAGCTCATCGAACCTCTCATCTTTCCCTCTGCCCCGGCCCCTCCTGTTCCAGATACTTGCAGCTTTCTGAGGCAGAGGGGCTCAGACATACCGCCCCGAACCCACAGGGTGAGTCTGCCCTTCGGGTGTGTGGTGTAAAGAACCATGGTGGCATAAACGCACGGCAAGCTGGTCCCAGGACCAAAGAGGACTGACTAATGCTAATTAAGAGGTTTTTTTCCAACATAAAACATTAAAATTAATTGGCCAATTCAAAAATTTAAACAGCAGAACTTTCTAGACTCTTCAACGCATAAAACACCCCCCGCCCCTCCACTTGCAAGAGTCAGAGATGGTTCCCAGGATTCTTCAACTTCGGACCACGAAACCCCCCCACCCTTATTTGAATTTGGGAGATGTGATAGGGTCTGTGTTCTGTCATTCACTATGTCTTTCCCCTTACATCAGACACGAACTCCTGATCCTCCTGTCTGCCTGCTGAGTCCCAACTGGGATACCACCACCACGCACAACACCTACACCATACACTTTGAGAGGTGGTTGGCTTTTAGAATAAAATCGAATGTCTTAGCATGCACTGGAGGTCTCCTGGGATGCGTTCCTAGACCCCATCCAGCTTTGCGCCACACCCCCTCCTCCCTGTCCCTGCCTGGGCTCCCGCCTCCCTCACCCTTCCCCAGACTTCTTAGGGGTTGTCATCTTGCCCAGTGTTAGGTTCTAGGGTTCTCTGAGCTGTGACCTGGAGAGAAAACGAAGCCTGGGAATAATGTCGGAATCCCAACAACCCGAGCTTGGGTTGGGGCCAAAGTAAAATCACTGTTCCCGATGAAAACAGGAAGGCTGGATACCACGAGACTAACTGAGAGGCACGTGTTTACTGGAGAAGCCCTTTCAGAAGTGAACGGGCGCCCGTGTGAGCCAGTGAGCCAGGCAGAATGGGTGTGCGCGCTGGAGACAGAGAGCGGAGATCTGCCAGGCAGCACCAAAGATAGGAGCGTAATTAATAAAGTCATTAACATGCACAGGAGGTAAGGAGGCTGCCGGGAGGCTGATAAGAGCAGTTATTGGACAGTGAGCTTGTGGCGGGCTGGCAAGGGGGGGTTGCAGTCCCTTTTGTCATGGGTCCCCCGAGCGGCCGGGAGTCACACACAGGCCCGACTTACTGCGGAGTACCGACAAGGCTGGGGCCAGCATTCAGTCGCTCCCTCCTTGGCCAAATGAACACATCAACCAATAAATCAACCAGTTGACGGCTGCTGCTGACCCTGCGGTTCCCTACCCGTGGTGTGGGAGATGGCGAGGCGACCCCGGGGGTCAGCCGCCTGGGCTCTACTCTAACGCTGTCCTTATAAACACTGTGATGACTGGTGGTCACTTCCCTTCTCCCCTCCCCCACCCGCGTCCTGCTAACCTCCTTTTGATCCCCATGGATTCTCCCGTTCTAGATATTTACTGTCAAGGGCATCATTCCTACTGAGTGGCCTCTTGTGACTGGCTTCTTTCACCAAACAAAACTTTGAAAGTGCACTCAAATGGTATTGGGTATCGGAGCTTCGTTTCTTTGTACAGTTGTATAGTATTCCTTTGCGCTGATCCACCACACTGTCTGTTCACAGCCGATAGATATGTGAGCTGCTCTGGCAGCTGGACAGCAGCCCTGTGGCACTCAGGCACGTTTCTGTGTGGTGCAGATTTTCATATCTCTCATGTTTCTATGGGGGCGGGGATTTCCCAGGCACAGGAAACCGTCTAATCTTTTGAGGGCAGGCCTTGATGTCTTGCTCCAATTCTGTTTACCAAGATTCTACTTAAGCTTTCAGGATGAATGGGGGTACTCTCCCTTTTTGTGTGAATCCTTTCTCAGGGCAGGAGGCTCCCGTGGACTCAGGCTGTGCTATTACAATCCTCGTCACCTATGCCAGCATCTCCAATGGCTTCTTTGTCCCCTGTGCTGAAGTGTCCTTGGAGTGGGGGCAGTGCCTCCCCCATCACCGAGGCTCTGCAGCTGGCAGTGTGGGTCCGTGTGGGTCTCTTGTGTCCCAGGGGGCAGCTGAGCTCCTTGAGGGTACCTGTGTGGCGAGCCCTCCAAGCCACAAGAGCATGTGCACACCGCCAGTAGAGGGGTGTGGGTGCCCTAGGAGTCAGCGGGGTGGGGGTGGGGTGAGGTGTGGGCGGGGTGCCCACATTCACAGACCACCTCGGACTGAGCCACAGGAAAGCTGATCCAAGTGGGTCGTCCTCCCTGGCATGATGGAAAACCAGTGGAGGCCTGAGCCAGGCAGGTGTGGGGGATGGGAAAGGGACCTTTCCAGGGAGGCTCACCCTGCACAGAAGCCCTCTGCACAGTCTTCTTATTTGTCAGACAGCTTGGGGCATGAACAAGCCTGGCTTCAGGGAGCATCGACCAGGTGCCCAGTTACTTCCTGAGCCATTGGGTATATGGCTGTCCAATGGGAATGGAAATTTCTGATGACAGGTGACCTTTGTTCATCTTCAAGACGTCCACGGAAGGCACTGGAAGATCGGCACTGCCATGCTGGCACTCGGCAGCACTGGGCCTCAGGGTCCCAGAGCAGCCAACTTCCTTACTGAGTCAGGACACACTGGGTGTGGGCTGGGTGACAGAAGCCATGTTGACCTGGCTCCTTACGTGCGCTACCCTCAGGGCTAGGCGCCTTTGTGTTCAAAACAAATCCAGGAGGGCAGATGCACCTCTCCTGTGGGCACTGGGGCTCAGAGAGGGCGAGTTCATTTACCCCAGGTCACAAGCTGGGAGGTGGCAGACCATGAAGTCAAACCTATCAAGAGGTTCTCAGCGGCACCATCGTTCTGCAAAAGCCGCTCAGTGCTGGAGTTCTGGCTGGGGTGCTTTCCATTTCCTCAGCGTGTGAATTTCTTCAGAGACCTGCCACATATTTTTAATAATTGGTATGAACAAGCAGTCCACTGTCGGCCGGCTTGCTGTCTGCTGTAAGAGGCAGATAAGAAAGAGCGAGGAAGAGGGACACAGGAAAATACTTCTTTCCCAATGGCAGATATCGCTCTGGCCCCAGGACACTGCTGGCTTTAATTCTCCAAACCTCCAGTGCCTGAATCCTGTGAGAGGAGTTCCTGTGTGAGACCTCACTGCCGGGAAGCGCGAGGCCTCTCTCTGGGTCTCAGACTCTGACCTGGGAATCATTTCCAACCTTTGGAGGTTCCTGAGCCAGGGGCATGCCACACTGTGTTCAGGGGAAGTGGCAACAGGAGGGGCCGGCATGGTGGGCTTAGAGGACACTGAGGGACAAGACAGCCACGGGCTCCAAGGAAAGAGAGCTCCACAGAGTTGCTGATGTTCGCAGCCAGGCTCTCCCTCCACTCTGCTTGAGGTGGACCCTTCCCAAATCTGATATACATCTATAAACATCCATCTTCCTTCCTTCTTTTCTTCCTTCCTTCCTTCCTTCCTTCCTTCCTTCCTTCCTTCCTTCCTTCATTTCCTGCCTTCTCTCCTTCTTTCCTCCCTTCTTTTTCTGGTAATATGAGCAGGACTGGGCCTCCATATGTAGCCCAGGCTGGCTTTGAACTCACGACCCTCCTATTTCAGCTACTCAGATGCCAGGACCGCAGGTGTGAATTCCTGTTCCCAGTCTAGGTGAGTTTATTTTACTTTAAAGCTGCAGAAACCGTGGCTTTCAGAATGGACGCCGCCATCTTATTTCCCAGGGCTGCTGAGGCAAATGGCCACAGGTTGAGAAAGGCGCTGACCTTGCGGTAGGGATTTGTTCACGCAGAGATGTGGAGACCGGAAACACATGGGCTGAATTCCCTCTGCCCTGGAGGATCCTCCTTTGACCCTCCCTGCTCCAGGAGCTCCAGGCATTCCTTGTTGTGCGGTTGCATTCCCCCCCCCACACCTCCCCCCCCCCCCCACAAGCCTTCTCTGTCCTGCATTTGTTTCTTGCAAGAACATTTGTCCTTGGGCAGGAGACCACCCTCTAATCAAAAATGTCTTCCTCGTACAGTCTTCCTTCATACCTACAAAGACCCTTTCCCCAGACGAGGCCATAGCCACACGTTACCAGAGTCAAGAGCTTCTGTGACTTTCAGGGTCATTGAACCCCCTGCACGGACCTAACTTCATACAGGAAGTGGCTGAGCTGAGGTTCAAAGTCAAGCCCAAATCCAGAGTGTATTTGCTTAGCCAATTTGGCTACCTGCTGTGTGTCGTTGGACGTGTTACTTAACTCCTCTGTGTCTTGGGTTCCTTGATGGTAGACTGAGGGTAATATTGGTCATGGACACATGCGGCTTTGTGAGCCTTAAAATGAGTGATGAAT
The DNA here is from genome assembly GCA_026225945.1 of Cricetomys ansorgei. Classification (NCBI taxonomy): domain Eukaryota; kingdom Metazoa; phylum Chordata; class Mammalia; order Rodentia; family Nesomyidae; genus Cricetomys; species Cricetomys ansorgei. The sequence continues at coordinate 10,104,363 of JAMJFZ010000182.1, read as the reverse complement.
GCGGCCCTGGGCATGGTGCCTGGCTCACGGTGTATGCGCCCAAAAAGCCGCTGTTCTTCTAGCTCTTGCTGCTGTTGCCAAGACGATGCGGCACTGTCAGAACCCTACAGCTGAGCAGAACTGTTTCTAAGGATCAGCTGCTGGGAGCGGTGTTCTCAGGCCTGGATCACGGGCTTGAACATCTGCTCACGCACTCGTGTGACAGAGCACGCGTGGTGGTCGGAGGACAGCCTTTGGGAGTCAGCTCTCTCCACCATGCGTGTCCTGGGAAGTCAAGCTCAGGTCGCCAGGCTTGGCGGCAGGTGCCTCGACCCACCGAGCATCTCGCAGTCAACAGACTGACCATCGCAGAACGAGGGAGACACAAATATTCCTAAGAGGCCATCAGGCAGGACGGATGCCCAGGATGAGCGCAAGGCTTCAGTGAAGAATGTGAAGGAGAGTCCTGGCCTTGCAGAAGCAGCAGCAGGTGGACCAGAGCGCGGGTCTAGTGAAAAGAGGTGGCGCCATCGATGCCCTGGAGCAAGGCTGGGGTGCAGAGGCAGAGCAGAGAGGGTAAGGCTGTCCTTGGCCAGCCGGGGTGTGTGGCCTGGCTCTCTTAACGAGGGACCTGGGGTGCTGCGAGGACCGTGCCAGGCTGCAGCCCTGTGGGTGTGGTCGTCACCGTGAACGTGCTTGCCGGCTCCTCGGTGCTCAGATGTGTGGCACTGGGGTGTGGGAGGCCTGGGCAGATGATGAGACAGTGCTGCTTCTCTGCCTCTGTCTCCCTCACCGGAACCGGAAAGCTCTGGGGAGCATTGAAAATGTCCTTTCCTGTGTCAAGCCTAAGAACTCCACAGTGCATGAGGAAAAGGCTCCAGCGCTAACAGGAAACATCCTCCCGTGAACCTGAAAGCTCCATGCCGGAGCTCCTTGGCCATTATGGGTGCCACGTGTCTGCCATTGCCTTGCCATCTGCCTGTCTAGGTGGGCTCCACAGTGGGTGGTGTCCTTTTTTGTTTTTGATGGGATGAGGTTTTCTACATAACTTGCTCCCTTTGGACTCACCAAGTAGCCCAGGCTACCCTCCGATTCCCAATCTTCTTCCTTAGCCTCCCCCAATCAGCATTCTGTCATATCAGGACACTGTTTTATTCGGAACCGGAGTGGAACTCACGCCCCCCCACCCCACTCCGCCGGTCCTTTATAGCGAGTGATGCTACAGGGATTAGCATCTTGGAGCCAAGTCAGCTTCACACCCCTTTCCCAGCCTCGAGCCAAGTAGGGCTGTGGGGACCCAACTCCAGTTCCATCCTCTTTGCTCCTTCTCTGCTCAGGTTTTCTGGAGTCTCCCTTACATCAGTGGGGACCGCAGGGGCTCAACCCTCAAACTGGCTTTTTTCTAGATCCTACAGAAATTCTCAGAAACTCATGATGCCCGGGACCTTTGTGAATGAGTCACTCCAGGCTTTGGGGGGTGGGGTGGGGTGGGGTGGGCTGTGGGACCCAGGAGCACACTTAAAAGGGTGCCTCTGAGTGGTGCAGCCAGGGCGGAGAACCCCAAGTCCAGCCTCCTTTTGGCAACTATTTGAAAGCCTTCCTTTCTGGTCTCAGCGTGCTCACTCTGGTTTAACCCAGCTGTGCCGGTGGCTTGAACTTGGATGTTGATGCCGGGAAGCCCAGGAGGCCAGTGCTGCGCCTCCATTCTCTCGGCATCATCTCCACTTCCTTTGAGAACAACTCACTGGCCAGTCAACCTGCCAGGCCCCAGGGGAGACTCTGAGAAAGAGAGGCAGGTGTGTGTTTGTCTCATTCCAGGAGGAGGACAGAAGAGAGAGAGTGAAGGACAGACCATGGGACAGAGACTCAGGGCAGGGCGAGACCAGTGTTGGGGTCCTCGTGGTCAGGGAGAGGAATTTAAGCTGAGACCTGAATGGTAAGAAAGAGCAGGCTTGGGAGAATCTGGAGAAAGTGTCCGGGCAGAGGAGAGCAAGAGCAGAGGCCCGAAGATGGGGCGGAGCTAGAATGTTAGAGCTGCATACGAAACCTGTGGGAGTGCACACAGGTGTCGGGGGAACCAGACACACAGGTGTCGGGGGCACGACACCACAGGTGTCGGGGAAACAGACACACAGGTGTCGGGGGGAACCAGACACACAGGTGTCGGGGGCACCAGACACACAGGCAGGGGCTGTGCTCTGCAAGGCAGGACATTGTGATGTCACTCCTCATTGGGGGATTTTAAGTGGTGACTAGCAAGATACACAGACGGTGGCCCTTTCAAACCTCCCTTTCAGACAGGTGGAAGTAATCTTCGCCTTTCCACTAATTGCCTTAAATAGATTCAGTGCTCCAATCAAAAGACAGATCTGCATACTGGATTAAAAAAAACCAAACAAACCATGATCCAACCGTATTTGTTGGATGGAAGAGAGTCATTTAGATTAAAAGATACAAATAGGTTGAAAATCTATTGAAATTATTTGGGGTATTCAAGAAATGGAAATAAAATCTATTAAAGTAGATAGGAAGAAGTAAAACTACCCACAAATAATATGATTTTACAGGTAAAAATTCCACCCCAAACATACCAGAGTTCGTAAGTGAAGTTAGCCAGAGTGACGTGGAGAGATACGCAACATATCTACACGCCTCAGACAAGAACAACGGGAATGAAGAAGGTCATTTAACCAATGGCGGCGCCGGAAAGAATGGAAGTAGTTTTATCCGAGGAAGTGTAAGACTTAGAAGATCACAGACACTGATGAAAGAATTAAAGAAAAGCTGACTAGACGGGAAGGCAGCTCACATCTCTGGACTGGACGATCTAATGGTGAGAGGTGGCAACCTTCCCCAAACTGACTGATGGACTCAGTGCCCCCCCAAACCCGCCATGACACTCCCGACAGCCCTTTCTGCAGACGCAGAAGAAGGACTTTACGATTCATGTGATGTCGAGGGACTTTGAACTGACAAATGTGCCTGGGGAAGGAGGAAAGCTGGAAGACCCGCACTGCTCAATTTCAGTGTCCACGAGGTTCCAGGAGCCATGGCAGCGTGAGGCTGGCAGGAGGACAGACACACAGACAACGGGAAGGATGGAGAGCTCAGAGCTTCAACCGCATGGCGTGGCCAACTCGTTTCAACAGGAGTTATGGGAGTTTTCCACGGAGAAAGAATATTCTTTTCAACAAAGTACTTTAAACAACTAGACATCCATGGGTAAAGTGTCCGATTTGGGGCATTGCCTTCTGCCGTGCTCAGAATTAACTCAAAGTGGGCCTGGTGTCTAAGCGTAAAGCCCAATGCTATCAAACACTCAGGAGAAAACACGAGCATCAACTTCATGATCTTGGCTCAGACAATGGTTTTGTCAAAGGGAAAAATAGATAAATCAGACTTCATTAAGATTAAAGGTTGTTGTTTGCCACAGGACACTAATGAGAAAGTAAAAAGATAACTCGAAGAACAGAGGAAGGCGTTTGCATATCTTCTATCTGATAAGGGTCTAGCTTCAGAGTATATAAAGAGCTCTTACAAATCAACGGTTAGAAGAAGGAGTCCAATTCAATTAAAAATGAGCCAAGACTCTCTTGAGTAGTCTGCTGGGAGCAATGCAGGGGAGAGCAGCCAGCGTCGGAGCTCCCGAAGTCAGCTCACCGGTTTAGTAAAGTTACGATGAGTCTACCTCTGTTTGACAAAGTCCTGGGGCATTGTCTCCTGGATGCCCTTTGCCACTGCTGGGCCTTATTGTGTTTGTTGCTACCATAGTCTCCCTGTCTCTCTTGTGGTATGAAAGTTCTATGGGGGCCTCTCACCCCTCACTGGACAGTGTTGCTAGCACACATAACAATGGTGATGATTTTTCCTCGAACAATGCCACTTGGGCAAGGCAGTGCCACTCAGTTGAACTGGTGGCTCTACAGAAACTCCAGAAAGAATAACTAAAAACCATGTGCAGTTAAGAATAGCAGGTGTTTTTCACATGGAGTCACAGGGTTAAATTAGGATGTTTCGCCGGCTTCCTTGGAATCAGTAACTTAGGAAAAAAACATATCTTTGCCAGGGACTTGTTTGGTCAAGGTTAGGAAAGGTAGGACAAAGAAAGCTTAATTGCCAGGGCCCACGAGTTTCACCTAGGAAAATCAGACCCGTGATCAAGAAATAACAAACGAATTTCAGAGCCCATTGTTAAGCTCGAACTTCCTCTATCACAAATAAAACCGATTCTTTCCTGGTTTCTATAATTAGAAATTTGCTGATGGGTTTGGGGTACACCTTGAGAATATAGAGCTGTGCAGCAGACTCTCCTTTTACCTAGGAAAAGCAAAAAGACCCCTGACTTAAAGTTTCCTAGTTATAATAAAGTGGTTTCACTGTGTTGACTGATTAATAACTGTGTAAGGTAGGGTACCATGACACGCACTTGTTTCCTAGGCACTGCAATAGAAGGCGGCTGTAAGAATATTGGGCTCGCTTAAACTCTGTTAATCTATAATAACAAAATTATTGTTTCTGAGATATAGATGTTTTGTAGTAGAAAAAAAAGTACATGCAAAACTGAGTGTTCATGGGTAATCACGTGTGAGTACTGAAAACAACCCGTTTTTAAAAAAAAATATGTAATTTTTAATCATTTACTGGGAAAAAATAGGACTCGTGATTATGATATGATTTCTTCTTAAACAGAGGACATTGTTTAAAAGGTAGATAGGTGTATGGGAAATAGTAAGAAAACAGACCAGAGAGAGAGGAGAAAAAGAAGGAAAATAGAGGAGAGGAAAAAGCCAGAATAAAGAGTGAAGTCTGTCCCATCCGTAAGAGGTTGTGGTTTTATTCATATAATCTCACCCTGCCTCTCCCTCCCAAGTTGCTGAACTCCTGTGGGGCTGGACCACGGTAGTAGTCATTTCTCTAAGAAGAAGGGCAAGTGGCCCTTAAACACATGTGGGCATGCTCCCTGCCATTGCCCCCCCTCCCCCATCATTTGATAGTTATTGTCATACAAATCATGGGATAACCCCCTCTTTTTTTTTTTGAGACAGGGTTTCTCAGCTGTAACTCTGGCTGTCCTGGAACTCACTCTGTAGACCAGGCTGGCCTTGAACTCACAGAGATCTGACTGCCTCCGCCTTCCGAGTGCTGGGACTAAAGGCGTGCGCCACCACTGCCCAGCCGGGATAACACTTTATCAGAAGGCTACAGTCAAGAAGGTGCATAAACGGCAAACACAGGCAACAGTGCGGAGAAATCAGAGCCTCGTCTAGGGCTGGTGTGAGTGTAAAATACTGTGGAAACTGGTCAGTTCTTAAAAATACAAAGCTTAAAGTTACGGAATTGCCGGAAACTGCACCCTTAGGCAGTAAGAGAACTGAGCTCACCTGAAACACTCACATGAATGCCGGATGCAAGACTCATGCCAGTCAACTGTCCATCAGCTGGTGATGGACGGGCACAGGGCGCTTGACTCACACGCTGAAATACTATTCAGACACAAAGGGAGCAACTTTAAATACATTACGCTTCATAACTGAAGCCAGACACTCTATAGGAGTTCACTGATACCGGCTGGCCCCAGTAGGCACAGAGCGAGAGTAGACTGGAGCTTGACTGGGGCTGGAGAGAGGCGAGGGCAGAGGGAGCAGGGTTTCTCCTTGGGCGATGAAGTTTCTGGCATCAGTGATGATGGCTGTATGCCTGACGAGGTGCTGAAACCCTCAAAGTGTGCTCTTTAAGGATGTCAATTTTATGATATGTCAACTGCATTTCAAAAGACAAAAATTAAAAAAAAAAACTAGCCTGTGTTTGTCAGGGCGAGAATGGTGTAGAAGGAGCAGCGGGGTGGAGCCTGGGATCCCCGTGACAGCGGCCACCGTCACCGGGATGGATCTGGAGCACCCTCGAGGCGGGTGTGGTAGCGCCTGCTCTTGATCCGTGGTGCCACTGGTGCAGCCGTCAGGAGGTGTGGCCCAGCAGAAGGAACTAGGCTCCTGAAGGGGACACGGAGGTCTCAGCCTCTGCTTCTCACGCTCTCTACTTCCTGTCTGCCAAGAGGTGAGCAGGCCTCTTCCTTCTTGTGCTTCTGACATGACACACTGGCTTTCATGAGCCCCGAACCAGGCCAAGTGACTGGACGCGGCCTCTGGGACTACAGGCCCAATCAAGCCTTTCTTGTTTTTAAGTTGCTCATCTCAGGTGTGTGTGTGCGTGTGCGTGTGTGTGATATTCCAGTGCACATGCATGTGTGTGTGCACATGCCTGTGGAAGCCAGAGGTTAACCTCAGCTACCATTACTCAGGGCTTTTCCTCTCGCTGGACTGGAGCTCCTCAATTACTCTATACCGCGAGTCAGGGAGCCGCAGGCTCTGCTGGCTAGAGTCTCAGCCTCGCTAGCACTGGGGATACAGTGAGCATCTCCACGTACGGCTTGTCCCTGGGTTCTGGGGATTTAACACCAGTCCTCCCTGTCTCAGGAATCTGTCAACCGAAGGGTCTGACACAGCCGCCATCTAGCCAGGGCTTGAGCGCCAGGGTTCTCTCCATCTGTCCTACCGCAGGTTCTTCATGGGCTGTGGCTCTGTCCGGCTGTGTTCCCCACCCCGGGGTGTCAGACGATGAGTGACAGCTCTGGTTTGGACAGCAGTGGAGGCAGAACTGACTGGACGAAAGGGGAGCTGGCAAGCCCAGAACAGACTGTCTCAGAGACTATCCTGTGGAGCTTCTAATAAGACTGCCCGAGGCTGGGCTCGTTCAGTTACTTAACTTGATGTTTACTGAGTGCGTACCAGGTGGCAGGTACTTTCTCAGGCACTGAAGATATGACAGAGGATGCAAACCAGACCTTCCTCCTGCTCTGCTCTCACGGGCTTACATCTTAGGGGCTGGGGCATTATTTGCGACAGCAACAAAAGCCGGTTGGGGGTCCTGTCACAGCCGTTCTGGCTGGCCGGCGCTACCTGCTGCACTGCTACCTTCTGGACATTGCAGGATCTCTCTTCCCCGCCACACTGAATTCAGGCGTGGACACAGGCACATTTTGAAGAATGAAGGAAACGAGTGGCAGTCACAAGAGATATGTAGACAGAAGCTTTAAAACCCACATGCCTTGCCCAAAGCTTCTCCCTTTGTTACAAAAACTGTTCCAGAGGTGCACTGCCAGCTGTGTCCCAGAGGGAGGACATCATGGGGGAAAGACACACTTGATCCTTAGTGGGCAAGGGATGAGCTGAGTAACAAGCTTTCATTTGCTTCAATTCACTGACTTTTTTGTTATGCAGCAACACCTAGTATACCCTGACTAACACACGTTTTCATTCTTTTTATGTGCCCTGTGAGGACATTAATCCACACCAACCTTGGGTAGCACTTCGGAATGTTAAGTCTAAGGTCTTCATACAGTCACTCGAATGTAAAACCAAGAGTCTGCAGAGCTGTTGCTCTAAAACAGCCCTGCATCCACTTCTCTTACAGACCCCGCCACAGAATACTAGTGCATCCTGGGACTCTATGAAGTTCTGAGTTCTAATTTTTGTAACTTAACCTGCACTTTATGCCTTGCTTCCTCTCTCAAAGGGCCGGAAGCAACACACAGCAACTGCCCAAACACGACGGAATACTTAAAAATAAAGATCAGATATAAGAGGGCGAGATAGGGCTGGGGAGATGGCTCAGAGATTAAGAGCACTGGCTGCTTCTTCCAGAGGCCCTGAGTTCAGTTCCCAGCGCCCACATGGTGACTCACAACCGCCTGTAATGGGATCTGACGGCCTCTTCCGGCATGCAGCCGTACATACAGACAGAGCACTCAGACATACATAGAAACCTGTTTTTAAAAAAAGGGCAGGAGAGTCCTCTAGGAACCCCAGGTAAGATGGTGACTGCCCTGGAACTCTGGATTTGGCTCTGACTTGATGGCAGCCAAGGTTAAAAATGCACACACGTGAGCACGCATGTACATACACACACATAATGATGATAATAAAGCAATAATACAGAAACTAGAGTGACTGCTCCGTTAAGATTCCTGATCTCAGGAGAGAAGCAAAGGCGAGGTGACATTCACAGGCGCCTGGCCAGTGTCTGCCACCGCGCTCCCCGGATCTCTGGTGGACCCTTATGTCAGGCCATGGGTCAGCGGCAGAGCCACCATCCTTCCTAGAGACGCTGAACTATGCTTCTGTGGGCGGCCTCGGCCCCAGAAGTGGGCTCCTGACAAAAGGTGAGGGTGTGACCTTAAATTAAATTGCAGCTCGATGGAGAGGTTCCTTTGAGACGCTGGCTTCATTGGTCCCGGCAGATGGTTTGAATTTGGACATATGGGGCACGGGGAGAGTTCCAGGTGGAGGGAGCGATTTACGTGATAAATATTTACCGACAGCCCGCTTTGAGCCAGGCCCTGACAGTGGGTGCTGAGGACACACAGTTGGCTCTGGGCTCCGAGGAGGTCACAGACGAGGGAGACAGGCACATAGACAGTTACCAGGGCTGCGACCAGAGTGAGGGATCGCGCAGGGTGACATGGATGGAGGCTTCCGAGGCCTCACACGTGGTCCCGTGGCTCCTGGGTCACAGGTCGGGGTGGAATTTTACGTGGGATGGTGGCACATTGGGGTGGGAAGGAGGGTGCGTGGTGAAGAGTGGCCAAAGGCAGATGGGAGAGATTGATGCTTTGGAGAAGCAGACGTAGGCTAGAGTAGCTGATCAGACTCCAGGAGGAATGAATGATTACCCCATCCCTGTGAGGCTGGACGCCAATCCCCAGATCACTTGAGGCCTCTGGTCTAGTTGAGGAATGCAGACTTCATTCTCTGATGGAGGTTAGCCAGGTGACTGAGCCCCCTGTATGGCCTGAACCGTGACTGTCTCCTGAGACCCAGGCCTGGCTGTTTAGGGTGACTGTGTGTGACGAGACCAGTCCCTGCTGCCCAGGGCTAGTGGCTTCTGCAGTGACTTTGTGCCACTTGGGGAATGTGACCTAAGCCTCAGAGGCCTCGGGGCACTAGGCCAGCTGTGAGCAGCCCATGGAGCAGCCAGGTCCTGGCCCAGGACTCCGTGCCTCTGCCATTGTGCTGCCTGCTTTACAGTGAGCACCCAGAGGTGGGCTTGGTCAGCTTGGTGAAGGGTCCAGCTGTTCCCAGGGAGCTCCTGCTTGGCTTTTTTTTTTTTTCTTTACCCAGACAACTGTAGAGGGAGGTAGAAGATAAAAGTTAAAATTCTTTAAAATTCCATGTGTTTGCCTCTTCCAATATCTGTTTCCATAGAAACATTGCTGGTTTAAGCCACTCATTTCAAAGCCAAGTGCGGTTCCCTCATCCTAAGTCCCCGTTTGCCTCTGTGAATACAGAACGGCAGGGCCACAGAATGCAGAGGGACGTTTGAAGCGCCTCTGTGTGCCGAATGGCCAGGATGGCTACAGAAACCCGAGCGTGGGGAGCTCCCGAGGGCCTGGCAGCCTCGGGGATGGCCTACAACATCGGCAAATGTGTCCCCCACTCACGGCCCCTGTGGGTGACAGCGGCACGTTTCATGTTCTCACTGCAACCTGCCGGGAAAGTAGATGGGAGAACCCTGGGGAGAGTGGTGGTCTCAGGGTGCTGGGACAGTGCCGCCCTCCCCCCATGGCTTGTCTGAGTGTCCACACTAAGTCACTGTGAGTCCTGCCACTGTGTCTCTCCATATCAGAACCACCTTGGAATGGTTAAGTGGACTGCGGCCCAGCACGGAGGGAAGGGGAAAGACCCCTTCTAGTCATCATTCGTATGAGCTGAGTTGAGCTTTGTGTGAAAGCATTTCAGATGAAAAAGCAAACTCTCTCCCTCCCTCTCTCTGTGTCTCTGTCTCTCTCTCTCTCCGGGAGTGTGTGTACATGCACACTGTCAGTTCTTGGTCCTCATCTTACTTGATCTAAAAGCAGCACTTGGCACGGCTCATCAAAACGTCCTTCTTGAAGCGTTTCCTTGCTTTGGTTTCCAAGACGCTGAATTTCTCCCCATCCTCCTCAGGCGTCTCCTGCCAGGTGTCCTTTGCCGCCTCCTGCCCGCCCACACCCCGGGTGCTGAGCCTCACTGTGTCCCTGGATCCTCCCTCGGTCCCAGCTCTACTCCACCCCTGTGTCCTGTGTTGAGGGCTTCGTGCGGAGCTGTAGATGTCACCTGCGTGTTGACCCCTCTCAGGTCACCCCACGTCTCTCTCCGAGATCCGGAACCGTATAGTCAACACTTTCACCGTCACTACTAGCAGTGCAGGCACTGAAAAAGAATGTGATTTTCCTTTCTGCCAAGACTCCAAATCATATTTTACAGGCCTTTGAAACATCCCTGGCAGGTTTATCAACACCTCCTGTATGTGAATTGCAGAAACAGCAATCTTCCCGTCGGTGTGCAAGCAGAGGCGTGGCTGAGACGTCACAAGGAGCCCGGAGCACGTGCTTGGGACACCTGCCAGCCTGTGCCTCGCTCTGGAGACGACTTCCTTCTCACGCTCTCCCTGTGGCGCACTTTGGGCCTTCTGCTTGTGGACAGCGCTCCCTCTGATCCTCCACTCACAGACACCTCTCTCCCAGGTGCTCCCTCCTTTCTCACCAGCACTTCCATCTTCCCTGGGTCCTCTTCTGGTACTCGTCATCAGTCCACGGTCCCTGGGGCTCTGGTCTGGGAAGTACTTTCTTCTCCCACTTTCTCGGGGTCTCCACCCTTGTCCTCATTCCCAGCCTCAGTGTGCTGATCTGTCCTTTCTACTGGACAAACGACCGGGGTGGGTCCCTAGGACATTGCCACCTTCTGTGTTCTTTTGGCCAGGAGGATCTCAAGCCCTTGGACATTTCAAACACATGACCAAAAATGAGACTCCAATCCTTTCTCCTGTGCACTTCTCATTCTGCCTCAGGGACGAGCCTGCCACCTACCACCCACGCAGAAATCTGGGCATGGCCTGTAGCCCTTCCTGTCCTCATCCCTTGGGCTCAATCAATGACCGAGTCTGGTCTGGTGTGCTTCCTAAGTCCACACACAAGTCACATGTCTCTCTCTCCCTCTGCACCACGCCTGGTTTAGCATCATCTGCCTGGTAGCTGCTGTCTCCAGCCTCTCAGCTCACCCTCCATTTGTTCCCACCACATAGCCATGGGAAATGTGATCACGTCACCCCTGAGATGAAATCTCCTCAGTCTGAGGTTTAAACTCACCGGCTTAGGACTCCAGGGCCCTCACAGTCTAGGCTCTCACCTACATCATCACTCACCCTCCTATTACTTCCGCAAAGGAAGCTTCGACTTTAACCCCTGAAACTATCTCATAGTAGTTTTATTTTTAAGTTAGAAAGAAAAAAAAAAAAGGACGATTCCGTTTAACATATTGCGATAGAAACCCTGGCCAACGTAATAAGTCAGGAAAAGAAAATAATGGTACACAGATTAGAAGGGAAAAAAGTGTACCATGGACAGCATTGCTTTTAGAGTGTCCTGAAGAATCAACACAAAAACTCTGACTAATAAGCAGCCTCAGCTACTGTAGCTACTCCCCTCCCTCTGTGTGTGTGTGTGTGTGCGTGTGTGTGCGTGTGTGTGGTGTGGTGTGTGTGTGTGTGCATGTGTGTGTGTGTGTGTGTGTGTGTATGTGTGTGTGTGGTGTGCGTGTGGTGTGTGTGTGTGTGTATGTGTGTGTGTGGTGTGTGTGGTGTGCATGTGTGTGTGTGTGTGTGTGTGTGTATGTGTGTGTGTGGTGTGCGTGTGGTGTGTGTGTGTGTGTATGTGTGTGTGTGGTGTGTGTGTGGTGTGTGTGGTATGTGGTGTGTATGTGTGTGTATGTGTGTGTGTATGTGTGTGTGTGGTGTGCGTGTGGTGTGTGTGTGTGTGTATGTGTGTGTGTGGTGTGTGTGTGGTGTGTGTGGTATGTGGTGTGTATGTGTGTGTATGTGTGTGTGTATGTGTGTGTGTGGTGTGTGTGTGGTGTGTATGTGTGTGTGTGTGTGTGGTGTATGTGTGTGTATGTGTGTGTGTATGTGTATGTGTTGTGTGTGGTGTGTATGTGTGTGTATGTGTGTGTGTTGTGTGTGGTGTGTGTGTGTGTGTGTGTGGTGTATGTGTGTGTATGTGTGTGGTGTGTATGTGTGTGTGTGTGTCTGTGTGTGTGTGTCTGTGTGTGTGTGTATGTGTGTGTGGTGTGTATGTGTGTGTGTGTGTATGTGTGTATGTGTGTGTATGTGTGTGTGTATGTGTATGTGTTGTGTGTGGTGTGTATGTGTGTGTATGTGTGTGTGTTGTGTGTGGTGTGTATGTGTGTGTATGTGTGTGTGTATGTGTGTGTATGGTGTGTGTGTGGTGTGTATGTGTGTGTGTGTGTGTGTGTGTGTGTATGTGTGGTGTGTGTGTGGTGTGTGTGTATCCCTTATACATTGTATACAATCAGCTGGAATTAAAAACACAACATCATTTACTTTAGCACCCAGCACAATGCAGTAGATATAAATGTATTGGCTCATTTAAAACATCTGTCTGAAGAACTGCAGACAAATGATGGAAGAAAATTAAAGACCTTCTAAAGAAATGGAGAGGCCACAGTGCGTGTTCTTCATGGATGGGAAGACGTCAATGTCGGTTGACAGCATTACCTCCCAGCCTGATCATGGAATTAGTTCTGTATTGAACAATTATAAATGCAGACAGTTACTTTTCAGATATCAATAAACTGACTTTAAATTTTATATGTCAAGCCACAGGACCCAGAAGATCTGACGCAACACTGAGAACAGGAAACCCCTGCACAGACCATGCTTACACTTAACGCCTACAGCAGCGTTAGTGCGAATGGACCAAGTCTAGAAGCGACTACGGTGGTTGTCACAGGTGGAAAGGATGCAGGATGCAGGACCTGTGCGGCCCAGCCGGAAGTAGAGTGATCATCACCCACAGAAAGAAGTCGAGCCACGAGCAGTCATGGAGGAACCCTAACCGCTCATTACCATGTAAAAGAAAGCTGAGACTGGATGATTCCAGCAGTGCGTAGAGAGAGAGAAGGGGGGAGGAGTGGCTGCCGAGGAGGAGGGGATGGAGGTGGTTTCACGTGAGACTGTGCAGTGTGGTCCTGTGACGGTGTCCATGGGACGTGGCGCGTGTGGCGACGCCCACAGCCACACCCACAGTGGGAACCCGGCTGTGCACCAGGGCTTCGGTGAGGAAGCATCTGATGCACACGGTACAGGCTGTAAGCCACAGGACCACGTGCAGAGCCGGGAGAGGGGCGTTCCGAAAGTACGTGTCCGCAACTTTCTGTAAATCTACAACCCGTCTAAGCTATTAATGAGGTGCGAAAAGTTCCAAACTGACGCACATAAACTTTGAAAAGTAGAGAAAAGACGTCTGCAAAAGAAGAATGACCTTGTCAGAAACTTCCACGCCCACGAGCCTTTCCCGGTGATGTCCTCCCACCTCCACCCGAGGTAACCATGACCTTGGATTTCAGATTAATAGACACCTTCCCTTATTTTAAAATGATGTCGCCACTTCCTGTGGATCCTTAAAGAGTATGGCACAGCTCTTTGAAATTGAAGTATGTGAAAAAAATTGAGTCTCACCCATGCCTTGCTGCAGCTGTTGCTCTGTGTGTGTGTGTGTGTGTGTGTGTGTGTGTGTGTGTGTGTATGTGTGCATGAGGGTCACCCTCCATCTTAATTTTTGAGACAGGCTCACTGAACCTGTAGGTAACCGATTCAACTAGCCAGGCCGGCCAGTGAGCTCCAGGGACCCACGTTATTTCTGTACTACTAGGGCTGGGGTTAAGATGCACACTACTGTTCTTGGCTTTTATGTGGGTCCCAAGGGTTTGTATTCAAGCCTTCATGCTTGGAAGGTAAGCAGTTTTCCCACTGAGCCATTTCTCCATCCCCACCCCCACCCCGCAGCTGCTTTTGTCCATCTGCATGTTGAGGTGCATGATCTAGCTGCTGTTCGGTTGCTATGTGTGTTACCGAGGCACACAGGGGTGCTTTCAGGTCTAGGCTCTCCTGAACCACTCTTTCCCGGGCACACATGTGGGGGGTCTCTCTAGAGGACTGTCCTCTTGAGATCTCTTCCCTGGGCTGTGGACCATGTGCATGACACACCGTCCCTAGGCCGAGCCAATGTGCCCACCAACATACTGTATGCAGCCTACTGTGTGTGGCCTCCCATAGCTCCATGCCCTCTGGCACCAGATCAGCCTGATGAGCTGCCTCTCCCACAGTGTACCTGCCCGGGTCCCTCCCACCTCCTTCCTTGTCATGTCTCCTCAGCTCTCAGCTAAGACGCTCTTCTCAATCCTAGGAGACAAGCTCCATGCTCCCTAGTGCTCCCCAGTGCTCCCCAGCCTCTTGACCGCCCCAGCATGCTGTTCAAGGAGAGCTGAGAGTTAGCCATCTTGGTCTGCTGGCCCCGAAGGCAGGGCTACACCTCAGTTACCATGGAGTCCAGTCATAGCTACATGTCTCAGACAGTGATTTGTGTCAGTTGGTGACACACAAGGAGGCCAGGGGCTGGATGGTGGGTACAAAAGCCAAACGCTTGGCCTGCTCTGAGGGAGTGCTGTGTGTAGTCTTGAAGGGAGGATGAGGGGATGAAAGGAGAATTCAGATCCTCTTCCCTGTTTCAGCCTTTCCACCTGTGAGCGGAGACAGCCCAGCTTCTGAAAGTAGACTGGCCTGATTGGAATCCAATCTGCATCCCTCACTGGCTGTGTGACTTTGGGCAAACCACTGAACCTTTCTGGGCATATTACAGTTTTCTCACCTGCAAAGTGGGGAAAATATGAACTCGCTTCTCGGAGTGCTGTTGCAAGGTTTAAATGAAGTGAGTTCATAGTTACAACACGTTCTGAAGGGTTCCTGGCATGTGGCAGGTGTGATGTCAATATTGATGACACAGAAATGAAGGCAGATGGAGTCCCGCCAGTTTCCGCGACTGTGGGGTGTTCTGGCTCCCCGGGCCCTGTGTGCATCCTCTGGGAAAAGAGCTCAGAGCCATCACGGTCACTCTCCTGCCTTTAGTCCTTTCACTTTGGGGACGGTGCAGGCTCATGGGCTTAGTCCACTCCCAGAGAGCCTGTGGGTACCGCGAGATCAAGGCTGGTAGCTCTGAATCCACGTCCCATGGAAGATGTCCTTGAGTTCTGGACTGGTCAGCTTGGGGCTAGCTCAGCTATGGTCCAGACCCAGGAGGCTAGTGTTGGGACTGAGTGTCGGCAGAGTGCTGAATGAGAAAGGCTCAAGAAGCCCAGGGAGGGGAGGCCAGAGAACTCAGTGTCACAACTCTGTAATAAATGACCTTGGTGCTGAAGCTTGAGCCATTCATATGGTAGAAGAAGGTTCCAGAAGAGGGTAGGACCCTGATAGAAAGCTTTGAAGTATCAGAATGAGGTTTTGGACTCCTAGTGGTTTTTGAAAGTCCAGAGCAAACCGAAGTGTTGTGGGGGCAGGCACGGGGAAAAGGGACAGGCCACAAGACCTTCATCAGCTCTCTTCAGCCCAGAGTTCTTTCCTGGAAAACCTCCCCTTCAATGGGAAGGTTGGAAGGTTGTGTGTCCACAGCCTGGACACACTGTTTTATTACCGCAGAACATTGTACCTGGCAGGCAGTCTGGGAGAAATCTCTGGACAGCCTAGTGGGCAACTACAGGGACCCTGCTGTGGGTTGACACATCAAAAGGTTCTGCTACCATGGCAACAGATCAACAGGGCAAACCCAAAATCAGAGCAGAAAAACAGGAATATCCCAGAAAGAGGTATGAAAGAATCTCAGCAGGTCCCCAGGGGAACAGAGTCAGCCAGGGCTTCGCCTTGGGCAGGCTGGATGGCCCTGGGTAGTAACATTCTCTCCCTCCCTAGACTCAGTCTCCTCATCTGTGCTGACAGCATTGGAGCACCAACCTAGCAGGTCTGGGATGCTCAGGACTGGCAGGAGAGCAGAAAGACCCTGATAGGCAAGCCATCAGTCATCAGGACAGACAGCATGAGGAGGATTTCATTTGAATGGTCCTGGGGACACAGCTTCCATTTCCAGAATCTACTGCTCAGGCTGACTCCAACCCTGCAGGCTTGTCCCCGCCCCAGCCTCAGCCCCACCCTGGGTCATCCTCACTCCACTGTAGACACAGGGATGGACTCAGTCTTCAGCTCCCCGGGGACACCCTGGTCTCCAGTGGCCTGCCCCTGCTCTAGTCTTCCCTGGTTCTTCCTCCTCACTTCCTCTGTTTCCCTCCCCTGCGTCCCTGGGCCCTCTATTTTCCCTGGACTGAGTCTTCCTCTGTGCAATGGACATATTTTTGCTCCTAATCTTGTACAGACATGTGGCCAGTGGCCAGAGCTCTAAGGCAACCATGCAACTGCAGAGAACTATCCAGGCATCCAGGGGATCAGAGGGTGGATGGTGGCGTGGCCTCTCACCTGCTAGGTAACCGGTAAGTATACTACCTGCTGGGCTTCTGCTTCCTTACCAGGAGGATGAAGGAAAGCACAGACTCCCCAGAATCATACTGGAGATTAGGCAATGCATGGTACCAGGTAGGGTCACCATCTTCATTGCCCAGGGACGGTCTTTCTGATCCCAGTCCCGAGGGGGTGGGTGAGGAATTTCCAGAGGGCAACTCAGTGGGGTAAACTATGTTCTTTTTGTCAATTGTGCCTGATGAGTGGTAACCAGATGCATTTCCACACACATCTGGAAGATCTTGTCTGACTGGGTGACTTGGTAGCTGTCCTTTGACCCACAAGCACAGCTGGTGCTGGCCCACCTGCTGCTATTTCTGTCAATTCTGCATCTTCCCAAGGAACATGGGCACACGCAGAAGGGTGCAATCTCTAGTCTCTTTCCTAAATGACGTCCTGATCGCATGATTCCTCGCTGGGCTGAGTAAACCCCCAGTCTGCCTGTACCTTAGTGTGGCTTGGTGTCTTCTTTGCTTGAAGGACATAAAGAATACACATAAGAATACACATCACGTTCTGTAAAAAAGAGACTCCCCTGATAATGGATCAAGGGGAGTGGGAACTCTCAGGGTCTTCTGGAAATTTGCCACACTGAGGTGACAGTAAACACCACCTGCCAGTTAGAATCCGGGAAGCCAAGCTCACTGTGAGAGGAGAAAGTCAGCAGACACCGGGGACCCAGGCTCCCCACAAAGCACCCCACAAAGACCAGAGCAATGCTTCCTACAAGTCAGTTAAAACCTACATGCACACGCAGTGAAACAGGGTCCCCATACATAGCCCAAGTTGGTCTTGACCTTGTACCCCCCTTCTGTCGTGCTGGGGTTACAAACTGGGGCCTCCATGCCTGACTCATAGTGCGTACGCCGCAGGACTTTCCTGTAAGGTTCTTTATCTTAATGACAAACGTCCCATATGGAATGTGTAGAAAGAAATCCATTGCTCATCGCCTTGAATATCATACGGTAAGTAGGAGCTCTCAGAGTGCACGTTCCCTGCTTTGAAGGTGGGACACGAGGCAGTGTAATTTCTCACTCCAACGAGCAGGTACATGGGCGCTTCCCCGGTTATGACAATATACTCCTCCAAGGAGTCCGACCTTTCCCTTTAATCCCGCATTTATTAGCATGATATTATGTTACTCTATGGCACCTTCGGTTTGCCCTTCCTGAAATAACCTACGTCTCAAACAGAAAGAAGTGGAGTTAAGGAGGACACTGTGCGGCGCAGTGCCCACCACCAAGGCCTGCCCCGTGGTGTCGCCTGCCTCCCCCCTGCCTAGCCTCTCACCTCCATGTTGTACCTCTCCACCGTCCTCCGCAGGGGGTCCACGGCCTGCCAACAGATCAGGATGCACAGGTCGATCAGCAGCATGCCCCCGACAATCACAAGCAGCTTCTGGTCTTTGATGATCTGCAGAGGGAGAGAGCAAAGGGAGGCGCGCGTGAGAGAGCTGCCCAGGCAGGATGAGCCCAGCTCCTTCTTTGCTTGGCATTCAAGGTCTTTCCTGAGCATGGTTCAACCAGCACCTAAACACACATCTGCTTGTTGGAATCTGGCCGCTTTTAGTCTCTGGTCAATGGTGGTTTTCATCATCTAGGTCACGCTCTAGTGTGAAATACCAGTCTTTACTGGCTGGCAAACCACCTCTACCACGCCCCCTCCTACTCCCCTTTCCTCCTCCTCCAGACACACTCTGGGTATCTTAGGCTGGCTTCCAACTCCCTAAGGTGCCAGGAGTGACCTTGAACTTCCGATCCTCCTGCCTCACTCCTCTTTACATCTGGGACCAGGGCGGGGCCTGATGACAAACCTCAGCAGCGGCAAGGCCTGCCTGAATTTCACTGATTTCCTCCACCCCGCCACCACAGAGATAAAAGCTAACGTGATGAAGTCCATCTGGAAAAGACTAATGGAAAAATAAACAAAGCTGTGACATAAACTCAGGAAGTATCGCTAGCTCTGACTTCTAAAGATTAAGGCCATTTTTAAAGGAGGAAACAGTAACTCAGTAGGACTCACCAGGCCCCTCCCTGGTCCAAGAGGAGAGGAGGCAGGAGGATCGGAAGTTCAAAGTCACTCCTGGCACCTTAGGGAGTTGGAAGCCAGCCTAAGGGTACAGGAGGGCGTGTCTGGAGGAGTAGGAAGAGGAGACAGAGGAGGAGGAGGTGATGGTTTGCCAGGCAGTGAAGACTGATATTTCACACTAAAGACCAAACAAACAAGCGCTGCTGATCAAATCCAAGGAGACTAGCTTTACCTGGGGTTGGAACACTGGGCACTCTCTTAATGTTCAGAAGCGTCAGGAGACTGCTGAGCCTTTGTGGGAACATGGCTTGACCTTCGACCTCTGGGGAGCCAGGCAACTCCCCACCAGATTTGAGAAACTGTCTCAGGAGCCTGGGGCTCAGGTCAGGCAGGAAGGGGCCTCTGCTCTCCACACTGGAAGTAGGGGTGCTTGCACCTGGGCATTTTCCTTCCAGGGTGCTCCCCACTTTCCTACTAGAGTGAGACGAGCATCTTCCCAGGACTATCTGGCAGGTCTCCTGTGAGTGCAGCCATCTGTAGAAGACCAGGACCCCTCTCATTGGCGCAGTAGGGCAAATCCCTTTCCCCACAAAGGTCACAGAGGGAGTTGGGGACGGCACAGGGCTCCCCTTTGTGCTGCCTGTGTAGAGAAAGGTGCAGGGACAGTGTGGGAGGAAGGAGGCTGACGTCTCATTCTCTGGGGGGGGGGCGGCTAAAGGAATCAACAAAGACCCCACTCTAACCCCACGTGCTGCCAAATGCTTAACTTTGCTGGGCTTCAGTTTCCTCCCTGACAAGGTGGGGTCACTGCTGTCCAAGTGACACAGTTGGTATTAGACTCAAATGAGATGCAGTGTGGAAAGCACCCAGTGTGTGTGTGTGTGTGTGTGTGTGTGGGGGGGGTGTCTGCTTAGAGAAGATGCCCAAGGAATGGCAACTGGTCGCCATCACTCAGGGTTTGATCATTAGGGCTGCTGTGTAGGACAGTGACACCTAGGGGCAAAGTGTGGTATTACATCTCAGCTCTATCAGACAAGGCTGCCAATCTGTTGGGAAGGCCCTGAGGTTATGGGAAGAGGACATTTATAACTCCTTTTTGGAAATATTTATGGAGTGCCTACTTGGGTCAGTCTGTATCCTGGGCACAGGGAACACGTGGGTGAACACGGAGCCCTGCCCTCATGGAGCATGCATCACAGTGGGGAGACTAATAGTGGAAGATTGAACAAACCCACCTGCGCACGTCACAGATAACCGAGAAAGAGATACTTAAAATAGCCCCAAGGATGGGAACCCAGTGGGGGTGGGGGTGGGGCGCGGAACAGTGCCATCCTGGCTACATGCCGAACCCCAGAGAACACCTCTCAGTGCTAACCCTGCTTCTCTCTTCCTTCCCTTTTAGATTTCTCTTAGAATCTGCCCCATGATGCCTGCCAGCACCCATTGCCTGTCTGAGCGACTGGGTCACAGTGCCACATTCTCTCTCAATGGCACCAAAGCACCAGCAATGACTAAGTATTTGATTCAAGACTTAGATCTGAGTTGTGATCTTGAATACATCCCCTGTCCCTCTGAGCCGCTTTCCTTGTCTGTGAAATGGGGCGACAAGCATACAGCTCACATTCAATGTGGAAAGCCTGGCTTACAGCAACGGCTCCGTAGAGGCAGAAGCCGGCTCTCTTTTGTAAATGTTACTTCTCACTGCTGTCCTGAGCAGGAGTCAGAAAACCCTGTAATTTGTCACCGCTTGTTTTCGTAGGCAACGTTTTATGGGACTGTAATCACACCTATCCGTGCACATCTGTCCCTGGCTGTCTTCATTTGTCAAGCAGAGAAGAGGTCCTGCAAACCAGACAGCAGGGCCCACAGCTTGAGGCATTTACCACCCTGGTTCTTTACAGGAGGAACTTGGCTGATCTATGGCTTAAAAAGGGGGAGCATTCTTTACTTCTTAAAAACAAAAAACAAACAAACAAAAAACCCTTCAGATTTAAAATGTTTGCGACAAAGTCTTGCTCTGTAGCCCAGAATGGCCCTGAACTTGGGATCCTCCTGCCTCAGACTCTCAGGTAGCTGGTGGTACAGATGTTTGACTGGTGCTGACACTCTGCTCCAAAGCGCCCCCTTCTGGGGAAGAGCAGCATGGAGGAGGGCTGGCCTCCCCTGGCACTGCCCTCCTATGCCTCTTACTTCTCTCACAGCTGAGCTGGCTGCCCTGCGCTGGCAGTTTCTTGGGTGAGCCAGGTGCCTGTCTGCAGAATGACCTTAGATGTTTTATTGCTCATGGTATTCTGTTGGGATCAGAGCTAAGACACATTCGTCCTCAGAAAACATCTGCCCCAGAACAGAAGGTCCCTTCCTGAGTGACTGCTTCCGCTCCACACTCCATCTTGCTTAGTGAGAGGCAGAAGGAAGGTTTTAATAAGTTTCTCACTGTAAGACTTTATGATTGGTCTTTAGAAAAATAGCAACATGCAATGAAAACGCCTAATTTGGAACATGAAGTCACCGGGTGTCAATGCTCTCTTTAACAGGCTTCTTTCCCTTAGTGCCTGTAACAATAGGGTCATATGAGGTGAAGCCTGCATGTATGTTTGTGGGGGGGTACCACCCCGGGTGGAGGGAGGGATGGGGGGAGCTCAGAGAGAAAGAGGTATAGGGAAGCTGTAATGAAAAAGCAGAAGCCTAACAAAGTGGGTCAGTTACACAAGACACACACGGCACGATCCAATTTGTGTAAGGACCCAGGTGTCAGACTCAGAGGGAAGCAGTATAGGGTGGTCCCTGGCTGAGGAGGGAATGGGGGCTGGGGCAGAATGGGTGGGGTGTGAAGCTTTGGCTTGCGCTTTGGAGGTGTGCGTTGACGACGATGCAGACACAATGTGCAGTTCCGTGGCCTTTGGGGACAAGAATTGGGCACTGGCTTTGTTGAGGAAAGAGTTAAGGATGACGAACACACCACCCTGGGTTGATGTCCTCAGGGCTTACTAATGATTCCTGGTGGGGGAGGGTTAGCACTAAGCAGAAGCACGCCTCCCACTGGCGGATCGAGCACGCAGTGGGGACCTAGAACAGACTGAAGGGCAGGCAGCAGTGGGCCCAGTGAGGGTTTCTCCACAGGTTGAGTTTTTACATAACCAACGCTGGTTTTATTGTAGCCCATTTTCCGGTTTGTTTGTTTCTGAGACACGGTCTCACTCCGTAGCCTAGGGTAGCCTTGAACTCACTATTTAGCCCAGACTGGCTTCAGTCTCATCGTCATCTTCCTGCCTCGGCATACCAAGTGTCGGGATTACAGGCCGGAGCCACCATGCTGGTTTTTTATTGGCTTTTAAAATTATGGCAGCATACAAACAGCTTATCACTTTAGCTGTTTTCAAGTGGACAGTTTAGTCTTGCTGCCCAGATGGAGGTGATTCTGCGTGATTGGTGCCTCTGATGTCATCAGTCTCCTCCCCACGCGCAAAACTGTCTTCCCTCTGCAGGAAGCGTGTTCCCTTCCTGTCTGTGACTCTGGACACCCCTTATGTCGCTTTCCCCCAAGTTGCCCTCCAGGTCTCTGAGGACACAATGACTGTGAGCTCCTGCTTCCGTCCAGCTTTATCCTCCCAAGGGCCCTATCCACAGCTCATCCACTGTTCCTGACATCATCACCCCTTAAAAAAAAAAAGTAGAAAAAAAGTAACAGGAAATGAAAGAAAAAGAGTAAAAAGTAGCAAAAAAGTTGAAGTTGAAAAAAGAATGGGAAAAAGGAGACGTGGGCCTCGTGTCTCGAAGAAGCCCCTTGTTTGGTGTCCGATGTCTGCATTCAACAGGCTGCTGATTTTCACTCTCAGTGGAATGCTTCCTGCTTTGGGCTCTGGCACCAGGCTGCGTGGTCAGATGTGATCAGAGCTTGTGGTCTCTGGAGACGACACCCCCTCCGTGCCCCATGCGGATGTGCACCCCTAACCCTGAGGTTTCCCCTGACACATGCAGCAGGCTGCTGTCGGTTGGTGTACTCTTGCTCTGCAGTCATCTAATGGGACATGGTGGCTAGCTCTTGGCTGCTGGAGATGGCAATGTGGATGACCCACAGAGACGCACACAGAATCGCTCTATAGGTTCTGCCAAACCAGGATAGTGTTGCATTAATGGTAGAGCAGCTCAAAGCAGAGCTGTAGAGAAGGAGAGTCTGGGCAAGCATCGGTCAGCTCCAGGGAAGGCTGGTTCAAGCATGGCAGCCTGGGCCCCACACCAGCACCCGTTCCTTAGGGCTGGCTAGGCCCAAGAGCTTGCATTGCTAGGCTCTCAGGCAAGGACAGCCCAGAGGGCTTTTGCTCTGGCTGTAGATCAGCACAGTGATCCTTTGTTTGTGCTGCTAATTCACAGATTCCACCAACCAAGGCAGTTCACTAGGGAGCAGGCCTGTGGTGCTTGCATCTGTATGGAGAATATTCAAACTGTCTTCTCTTATAATGACTTACAACAGTACAATGTAACAACTGTCTATACAGCACTTGCATTGCATGAGATACAGTAAGCAATCTGCGGACGATGTAAGGTACTCCATTTTATATGAAGGACCCAAGCATCTGTGCGCTTGGCTGTCCCAGGTGTGTGTATGTGCGTGCGCGCATGTGTGTGTATGTGTGTGTGTGCGCGTGTATGTGTGTGTGATTCTGATCTCAGTGCCCAGAGGAAGCTGAGAGACAACTGTATTACCTGGGAAAGTCTAGAAACGATGGATGCTCAGCTATACCCTCAGAGCTTTGGGCTCAAGCAGCCTTGGCTGGATGACTTCTTCACTCAATGGCCCGAGCCAGTAACCAGGACCAGAAACAACTGGGATGGCTGGGTCACTTCTATTCATAGAAGGGAACTGTTACATGTACCATGAGAACAGAGGGCCGGAGGAGCACAGAGAGCCCTGGGAGGGCTGTGCCCATCTCTAAGAGCAGCCTGCACCTGTCCAAGGTGACCTGGGTGTCTGGCAGATGGGGGTAGGGAGTAGGCAGGACCCAGACTGTTTCTTCTAGCCAGGGTGGGGTCTGCAACTTGGAAAGCATCTCTGACAGTGGGCATGGGGTGGTGGCCCAGAGGGGGAAGTGTGCCATGGGCCTTAAACAGGCTGGAGAGCTACAGCTCAGAAGGCGATTCAGATTCTGCCTGGCCAGCAAGCCCAGTGCAGGGCTGAGACAGGAGTTTAAGGGACAGCATGGAAATTCCTCTATAGCCAGATGCTCAGAGTCCTGCCTGGTCAACGTCACAGTCATGTGCACGTGGGACAAATGCTTTCTACTTGCCCGGAGGCAGAGCTTCTGTCCAATAAGGCACTCTTTGAAATCCCCATCATTGAGTTGGGTCCCAGCCATGCTTCTTTCCCCTTTCAAAGAGGCCCCTGTTACCCCCGAGTTGCAGTTCGGATTCCCTAATGTCACTCCTGCCTTCCCCTCCTACCTCCCCTTGCACTCTGTCCACGTGAACCCCAAATCCGGTTTGTGCCAAGCCTTTCAGCTCCTAGACCACCATTCTCTCCCACACTGTCAGGGTGCACAGCTACACCCACTCCAGGTATGCAGTCTGCATCCTCTGCCTGACGACCCCACTTACCCCCAGGTCCTAGCATAGGTGGCACTTCTTACATGAAGCCTTCCCTGGGGACCTTGTGCCCCAGGACACCCTACATGTCCCTAAACAGCTCCTGTCCCTGTGGGCTGTAAAGGCTTTGTGAACTGATTCCCTGGGAAGCCAAGTTATCAGGAGGTAGGAACTGGGCTTCCGCTGAATCTACACCAAGTTGCTCAGGACCTGCACACAGTAGGTGCCTAACATCTGTTTACTCAAGAAAAGCTGAGTAAGCACAGGTAACGGAAGCAGGGGCTCTGGTTACCTTCTTCTTCATCTTCACATTTTTGAAGATGGCATGGACTCTCCAGGTCTTTGCAAACATGGCCCCAAAGGCGGTTGTGTAGCCCACGGTGAGAATCCAGGTCCGGACCTAGAAGCCAGGACAACACAGAGAAGTTAGTATTTCCCAGGTGTCTGATCACCCAGCAAGTGGAATCTAGGTGCTGGGGACAGACACTCTGCCACACATGCTTGCAAGTCTCCAGAGCATCCTTCAGTCAGATTCTGATTCAACCATCAGCTAGTGCTACCAGGCACTCATCAGTTCCTCGACACTAGGTGCAGTGGACCATAAGGTTCAAGTCCTGCCTCCGATGGGCACACAGCTCAGAGGGGGACACCCACCCAGCAAGATGCAGAGAGCTCTGCATTGTTGAGGAGTCACTAGGGAGGTAAGGGACCAGAACCTTCCTTTATGCTTCCTTCCATTCCTTCCCCTCCCCTTCCCTTGGGTGGGTGCTAGTCTCACGCTTTGACTGACCTTGGGACCCTGCTCATGACTAAGGTTCTGCATGGCTCTTATCTGCTCCCCAAGCCTGAGGTGTGCCTAGGTGACCAGATCTGGCTGGTGACTGACAGGAACAGCCAGGCTGAAGGAGTCTACACCCTGGGCTCCTGGAGGGTGAGACGGGATGGCTACCAGGGAGCCTTCAGATGGCCACTCTCCTCTAGGACTGTGATGACAGCCAGCTTCACTGGCTGGCCTGGGCGTCTCTAACACTCGGGAGCCTTGGCCTCCCAGGACAGCTCCTAACCCTGGCCCTCGGTGATGCTTTGTCTCTGCTTTGTCACTGTCTTTTCTGGCAGTGTGGCTCACAGGTGTTCCTGTCCCACTCCATTTTCGAAGACAGAGACTGGCCAAGGAAACAGCAAGGCCAACCCCCAATCCAGGGGAAGGCAGCAGCTGCCTAGCCAGTGTTTAGAGATGCGTGTGAATGGGGACATAGCACAGCTGGGAATGCAGGCTTCTGTTTTCTTTCATTTACTCAGTAGGCGGGAAATCAGATGGGCAATGAATGGCAGTGTGTTTTTTTGGAGGGAGCATGGCCACATTGTCACCTACATTAAATGTGGCCATGCGTGTATATATATATGTATGTATATATATATACATATATGTATATATGTGTGTGTGTGTGTGTGTGTGTGTGTGTCTGTACGTAGGTGTGTATTACTCATGCGTAATCCAAGGATGCTGGGTAAAGTGGGGAACAGGGAGGGAGGAGGAGTGGATCCCTGGGGACTGAGACCCTAGTTTCTCCCGTGACTCAGAGCATCCACTGTCCTCTGTGACAGTCACAGGGACACTCACCAGCATTCACTCAGCCAGACGCTTCTTGGGTCATCTGTCTGTTCACTCAGCGTGGACCATGAGGCCAGACCAGTGTGGATAATGCAAAATACTGTGGGGCTGACCTAGAGCTAAAAGTGGGTTGAAGTGTGGTTTGAACCCCGGAATTCTCACCCTGACCACGGAAGGCGTTTGGCTGCTCCCCTCTCTTATGCTGACAAATCCCAGCCAGCTCCTATGCTGCCTGCCTTCCCAGCAGGGCACCTCCACTTCCAAGGTGTGCAGCTTGGTCTGTGTTTATCTGTGCGGCTGGAAGGCAGGCCAGGCCTTTCTTCTCCCTATATGACATTATAAGATCTCTTCCTCTGGTCCCTGTGATACCTCTGTCTATGCAAAAGACTCTCTCTGGACTTTGGCTCCAGCCAATGACAATACGACCACCTAGGTCTGGTTATGAGCCCCCACAGGTAAATGGGGCTGTCCCATCTGCACTGCATCAACCGATAAACCTTCCCTCTTCCCTATTAATGTGACCACCCTTGCTTCAAAAAGCTGAGCTGTTCCACTGACAACTGGCTCCTGGGAATTCTGTCTCCTGCATCTCTCAGCCTCTGACTGAAGACCTGCCTGGACACATGGGACTACCCTGCACTTTCCTCCCTGAAGCTGTGGCCAGCGGATTAGTTGGCTTAGCTACTTCCAAGAAATCCATCAAACTGCCACCAGTACCCAGGACAACTTGGGAGCTGTTGAATGAGGAATGCACTTTATAAATGGGGAAACTGAGGCCCACAGAATCTGCATATGTCCTCACCCACCCACTGCAGTCCCAGAACTCCATCTCAGTGCCCTGAGGCAGAGTGGCTTTCTCTCCCCAGTGGCATCTGTCTCCTCTCCAGAAAGTCTGCTTAACTGAAACCAGCTTCATCTACAATCAGGAGCTGGGCCACCACCCAGGACACGCTCTGCTGGGGTCTCTGTCTCCACAGGCTCACATGTGGAGTGTCATGTCCTCAGCTGCTGGTGCTATTTCAGGAGGTGATGGAAACCTTGCCAAAGGAAGTAAAGGTCTTGATGAAGGAAGTGGTCACCAGAGGCTGGCCTTGAAGGTTAGACCTGGTCCCTGGTTCTCTCTGTCTCTGCTTCTTGCTCATCACGAGGATGAGCCCAGCTGGACCACACACTCCTTACCACCGTAGACTGAAGGGCCTGGAACTGTCAGCCTGAAGACATTTTCCATCTTTTAAGCTGTTTTTTCCAGCTCTCTCATCACAGAGATAAAAGTCTAGGACAATGAGATGGTTCATCTCGATTGTCAACGTGATGAGATCTAGGATCACCATGGAAACGAACCTCTGGGCACGTCTATGAGAATGTGACTATCTGAATAGGTTTGCACCCTCAAACTGTGAGCCAAAATAAACCCTTCCTCAAGTGGCTTTTGCCAGGTCATTGTGATTGCTAGGAGGAGACCAACTGACCCTCACGGCCTCCGCACACAGCGATCCTTCTGCCATGAGACTAGCAGTGGCCTAGGGTTTTGGATCACGAGCTTTTTTTTTTTTAGAAAGTGACTTTTAACTGTAGACATACACAGAGCACGAGCTTTTAAAAATAAAGGATGGAAAAGATGAAGTCATGCCATCTCCCCCCTCAGCCTGCGCTGCTGTGGCCGACAAGGGTCTTATTCGGAGGCCGCATGTCACTGCCCTGGCTTCTTCACATTTCCTTTGACCCGTGGTCTCTTGAAAGCCATCATTACCAGGCCACTTACCAGGTCTCTTTTGAGAGGGCCAATTTCATTAAGATTCAATAACGTAAATTAAGTGAGTTAGAACTTGATGAGAGAAATTTAATCTGGGGTCTGGAAGCCGCGGTTTGTTGCGATGAACTGAAAGCGGAGGCAGCTGATGGCGCCTGGGCAGAACGTTGCAGACACCCGCTCGCTGCTGGCCGGAGAGGCTGGCCCTGGGCTTGGGGAAAGTTCTGCCTTTCATTCCCTGATGTAGGGTTTCACTACGCCTGAGCAATTTGTTCAAGAGGTGTGATTTGTGTTATATACATAATTCCGGGCAGCTGCGGTCTGCCTAGGACGTGGGCGTACTGCAGGCCTGGTGCGTGTGTAGCTGGGCCTTGGCTGACCTCTAGGCTCTCTTGGTAGACAGTTTGTTTCGAGTACTGGTTGTCCTATGGCCCTGGGGAAAGCTCTGGATGCTCATGCCAGGTCTTCTCTGGATGTCCCTCAGCTGGTTTTGGTACTTGATCAGAACCATGACTATGACTGGATGCTCATGCGTGGGAATCCCAGTGAGTCACAGAGGCTGGGACTATCTGAACTGCTGGATGTAATGGCCCGACCAGCAGCCTGACCAGCGCTGCATCCTTGGGAGGGGTTCTGCAGGTCACAGCAGATCTCACACCCCATTGGCAACAGTTCTTGATAAGGACACTCCATCAGCAGAGAACAGAGCAATGGGAAAGGATCACAGAGCCCCAGCAGAGTAGCAGACCGCAGGCGGGCTTGCCCTGAGTCGCCCCTGAGGGACTCTGCCAGAGGAAGCCGCCCAGAACGGAGCTTCCTATGCCCACCTTGCCCACCTATGGCTGTCCCTGGACGTCATCTTGACAACTAGACTCCATCTTCCCCTGGGCTCTAAAGCTGCACATGCTGGTGTCGCAGGAGGTCTGGGTGACATAAAACCCTCAGCTCCACAGCCAGGCTGAGCCCACCGCTCTCCCCTGAGCTGCTGCCTCCTCAGGCGCAGGGAGTCTTGCTCCTGTCATCCGAGTCAGAGACCTGAGAACTACTCCAGTACCTGTCTGCCCTCACTCTCCTGTTCCATCCTCAGGCATGAACCACACACTGACACTTGTCAGCCTCCTCAAAGGGGACCGACCCTACAGGACAAACCAAGCGAGCAAGCAAGCAAGCAAGCAAGCAAAACCCACTTCTGGCCTTTTAAGCAAAAATATCTCACTAATTTCAATTAGACTTGAATTTACTAGGAGGCCAAGTTGGGGGCTCTTGGATACCTCTACCTTTTTAGTTCATGGCATGTATGTGTCTGCATGCACACGTATGCTTTAAGCAAGGCAGAGAATAAGGCTTCTCCTGTCCCAGGCAGCAGCTGCCGTGCTGAGCCCGGCTCCTCTGACTGCCCACTGAGCAGGCCAGGCTGGACTGGCTTTTAACAGGAATCCAGCGACTGGGGACTCCGGATAGAGCATCCTCTGCGTCACTCCTACTGCCCTGGCCTGCCCAGGCCCTTCCACACTGCAGGTGGCAGAGGCTCACAGCAGCTTGGCTTGCCTCCAGCCAGGTTCTAGCAGAGCAAGGCCACACAGCATGTCACAGTTGCCATGGAAACACCTGCACCAAAACTACCAGCACCCACCCCGGGGTTCCCCCAGTTTTTCAGCTGTTCACTCTACCTCCTTGGTATCCTTCTAGAAGTGACCACAATTATACTAATAGTCCATCATTCATTCATAAGTGATTCACCCATTCATTCATTCATCCATTCATCCATTCATAGGCATCATTGACTCTTACTGTGAGGCAGGGACCCAGAGCTTTAATACATGTTCTCATTTAACTCTTACAACCCTATATAACCCCACTTTTACAGAAGAGTCAATGAACTAAGGCTCCGAGATGTTAATAGCTGAAGCAAAGTCACATAGCTAGGAAGTCACGTGGTAGGGATTTGGACACAGAATCTGCCAATGGCCTCCCTGAAATACTCCGGGGACACATTAGAAATAAATGAATACACTAAAACCAAGGGTAGGCTTTGTGGAATCTCAATTTAAAAAAAAAAAAGATGCAAATGGGCAAGCATTTGGCCAGGGTGCTTGTTTGGCAGACAGGACTTTAGTTGGCCCGTTGACCCGTTTTTCCTGGTAAAAGCAAGGGCCCTAATAGCCTAATGACTGCAGTTTGGTCCCTGGAACCCGTATGGTAGGAGAGGATGGACTCCCACAGTGACCTCTGACCCCCAACACTCGTGCCTTGGCACATGTGCACCACCCCCTGCAATAAACAAATAAATGTACTAAATTAAAAAAAAATACGTTTTTAAAAAAAGAGAACAGGATGCATGGGAGGCGCCCTCGTGGACTCCTGGTGTCAGGAGCCTCACCCTAGGAGTGCGCTGCAGGGCAGGCTCTGGGCTTGCGATGGGAGAGGTGGGGGTTGAAGTCCTATCTGTCCTGGTGGCCTGCCTTGGGGTTGGAAAAGGGGGGTGAACCTGGGTGAGGCAGGGTGGGCTTGTGAGGGTTACACAGGGCTTCTGGCTTGCTTCCACCCCCAGCAGTCCTGCTGAGCCAGGGAGCATGGCAGGTCCATTGGGGCTGGCTGTCCACCAGA
Organism: Cricetomys ansorgei; assembly: GCA_026225945.1. Classification (NCBI taxonomy): domain Eukaryota; kingdom Metazoa; phylum Chordata; class Mammalia; order Rodentia; family Nesomyidae; genus Cricetomys; species Cricetomys ansorgei. Next base: position 10,074,355 of record JAMJFZ010000182.1, on the reverse strand, counting down.
CCTCTAGCCCTCCTCTCTGGATCTGTTTCTCTTACTTCCCAGACCCTGGCTGGGATTCCCGCCTAGACTTCATAGGACTACAGGTGTAATTTCTCTTCTCTCCTGCCTGGCTTTTCCTCTAGCTGCCAGAGCTGGGGTCCCCGAGCCAGGTGGGCTTGACATCCGTAAGAGCAGGTACCCTTCCCCCAACACCAGGGCTTTGCCCATGCCCAGCATCAACCTCCCAGCAACTCTGTGCCCACAGAGGCTGTGTTGCTATGGTGACTCTACTTCTGACAGTGACCAGGGAGACAGCACCATGGAGCTGGGGCTACTTGCAGGACTTGCTGAAGCTGGCACCGAAGGCTGGGAAGGTTCCAGAAAGGATCAAGGGTGGGGGATGGGAGCTGAGCATGGCTGTTTCCCCAGCAGCAGCATCTGTGTGTGGACACGCATTTTCACACGTGTCCCTGCATGGATTCAAATGGCCTTCCTGAGCAGAGGCCTGGTGCCCAGTCAGGCCCAATCCTGGGGTCATCACAGCTTCCTGCTGGGGTGCTGGCACAGTTGTCTATATTAAAATCTGAATGGCGGCAAGGGGCCATGTACTGGAAGGCTGGGCAGTGACACTGGTGAGCTTTTGGGCCAGAAGCTGACTTCAGGGTCTCCTCATCCTTGGCTTTGAGGATGTCACTGGCCTGGAGGCCAGGTTGTAACCAGCCTGGTGGAAATGAAGATGTTCTAAAAGAGACACCTGTGTCCCTTCTTTTGCTTATCAGACACAGTGGACCCCCAAGAAATGGGAACTTCCCCAGGAATCTCATACTGCTTAGATGGCAACACTCCGGCCCTTTAGTCAGCCTTTTAAGGAAAGGCTTACTTATGTGTGTAGGTGTGTGCCTGAGTGTGTGTATGTGTGCGCGTGCCACATGTGCGCAGGAGCCCACGGAGGCCAGAAGAGGCCATAGAGTCTTCTGGAACTGTAGGACAGGTGGTTGTGAGTCACCCATGTGGGTACTGTGAGTTAAGCCCGGTGTTCTTAACAACTGAACCATCACTCCAGCCCTCTTACGTTTCCCTCAGGACCCTGAAGATGGACACGCAGCTGTCAGTGCATCTCTGTGTCCGTCTTTCTAATGTGGCAGAACTGACTAAATCCCCCTTTCCTGCCTTTTACTATTAATTTTGCTGTTTTAACTGGACTCTTGAGGACAGGAGGCTGAACTTGACTTCTTGGGGTACAGACTGTGACCCCAGGTTTGAATGACACATTGTGATGTCTTCCTCCCATGTGTCACTCCATCTCATTGAACCTACATCTGTCCCCTCCCTGTGAGAGAGGGCCGTTATGCCCATTTCACAGGGGACAGAGTGAGGTTGAGGTTCAAGCTTTGGGTTCAGGACAGCCTTGGCCCTGATTCTCCTTTCTGCATCCTCCTGTCGTCTCCCTGCTTGATCAGGGAAGGGAGAGAGGAGCACGGAGGCAGCCAGCAGAGCCCTACTCTTGACACCAAGGGGGCTCAGGATGGAGGCTTCTTGGCACATCCTGTGGCACAAACTGTGCCCCCCTCAACTGAGGCTGGTATTTGGGCTTTGCTGTCAAGACTATCCAGTCTCTCTTCTTGAGCGACACAAGAAATTATTCTGGAAGTGACCCCAGTATTACACTGGGGATGAACCAGTTCAATCCGGAGGAGGCTGTTTCCCCTGCAGTCACGTGTGGGCTCCCTCCACGCAGTTCCCACTGCTGATAAAGGAATTCTGGGCGAGAGAACTGCCACTTCCCCAGCCCCCTAGCTCAGGCTCAGGTCGATTTGTAAAGCATGTCATGATTTATTCATGCAGCCTCCCCGGGCTTCCCAAGACGACCTTCCTCTCACACAAATGAGCCTGACTCCCAGAATAGAATGTCAGGCTTCATTAAGGAAAAAGCCCCAGTGTGGGGACGGCCCTCTCCTTACTCCCCAGCTTCCTGGCCTGTCATTAGCACTTAGAGAATTCAGGTCAAATTCCAGAAAACCCCAGCTGGGAAGTGCCTTGGAGGGTAAGGTGCAGGGGCTACCCATGGAGGGCCTACCTCTGAGAAGGGGCTCTCCTGGGGGGCAGCACTCAGAGTTTCTCTGCACCCAAGACCCAACCCCCCTGCTGGAGGCATCCTGGTGGCAAAGTCAAGGAGTCAGCAGAGGCCCCAGGAAGGACTGGGTCAGCTGCAGAACCAGGGGCACAAGTCTACAGTAGATGGGGGATGGGACACAGAGGAGGTTCCTTACCCTCCTGGGAAGCCAGTGAGGGTCGGACCAATGTGCAGTCCAGAGGTGGCCAGGAGAATTCCAGCACCAAGTTCATTATTGCTATCATCAGGGTTCTTGAACTTGGGAAGGGGCTCTAAGTCCTTTGGAGCTGAAGCTGAACATGTTTTTGCTCTTTTCTAGGTATTAATAGGTGCCTCAGGGCAGCACAGGACCCAGCTTCCCCAGCACCCAATGAGCTCAGCACAGACCAAGTCAATATCCCAGAAGAGCAGGATATTGCCGACTCAGCAATAGTAAAGTAGGGACTTGGGGCTTTCTAGTGCTGACCCACAGCGCTGGGAACACGTGTGATCCTAGAAAGTTTGATACACCGTGTGTGTGTGTGTATGTGTGTGTGTGTGTGTATGCTTGTATGTGTGTGTTTATGCATCTTTATGCATATGTTTTAAAGTTGTCTCTTATATCCTTCACTCCTAATTTCTACCCATTTCGTGGCCAGACAGTGGGTGATTGGAAGCTTTGGAGCAGTAGGCGGGACATGGAAGAGGTGGCAGTGCAGAGGGCCTGCTTTGCTCCCACACCCGGAAGAAGCAGTCTCAGGAAAGGCTTCACATCCATCATCCATCAGTACTGAGGCTCTCACCCTCCCCTCTAGCTATTCCAGGACACAGCTGGATCAGTGATTGCTCTGGGGAACTGTAAAGAACCCAGCCCCCACCCAGTTTTCTGTTCGTTTTGTTTTGTGAGAACTCACATAAAAACCTGAGCGTGGGGGCACATGCCTGTGACTCCAGGCCTGGGGAGGTGGAGACAGGAGGGTCTCTGGGGCTTGCTGGCTACCCGGTCTAGCCTAGTCAGCAGCTAGAGTCCCATTGAGACCCTGTCTCAAAGGATGGCTCTTGACGAACAACACCCAAGTGTGACCTCTGGCCTCCATATACAGTAACACACATCTACACACCCTTACACGCCCACCCCCACTCACATGTGGACATTCGCCTGCACGCGCGCGCGCACACACACACACACACACACTTACACACCCACCTGCGCACAATACAATCTGCACACATCTAACCACTCACACACATCCTCACATGTTCACACCCACACATCTGCACACACATGTACATTCCTTATCCCCCATATGCACACACATATGTATCAATGCACACACACACGCATGCATCAACACACACATTCACATACCTAAACTTCACACTACGCACACACACACCCACACATCTGCATACACATGTACATTCCTTATCCCCCATATGCACACACATATGTATCAATGCACACACACACACATGCATCAACACACACACTTGCACACACACATGCACACACACTTCCATATACCTAAACGTCACACTACACACATACACACCCACACCCACATGCATGCACACATGTGCCCACGCACACACACGAATTGACAGGAGGGATGATTTCAGGAAAATTACTTGATAACAGATCCCTGGGTTGAGCAGTAATGAAAACATTGCTTTGAAACATCACTAATGAGGAAATAAGATGGTGGCTTTTGACTCCAGGTCACCACAGCAAAGCCGGCAGGCGGAGGAGGAAGTGTCTCCTCTCCCACGTCCCCGTGGCTCTGGGTGCTGGTGCTTCTGCTCCTGATGGGAGGCCAAGCTTTTCCCCACCTTTCTAGTATTTGGTCATTTCTGTGTTGACTGTCACCCAGCAGTGGCTTGTCGCACAGTCACCTCAGTGGCACAGCTTGTGTGTACGTACGTCACATACTGTGTGTACATATGTCATACACTGTGTGTCACATGTCATACACCATGCATACATACGTCATACACTGTGTGTACATACGTCACACACTGGTGTCACACGTCATACACTGTGTGTCACATGTCATACACTGTGCATGCATACATCGTGTGTACATATGTCATACACTGTGTGTACATACATCACACACTGGTGTCACACGTCATACACTGTGTGTCACATGTCATACACCGTGTGTCACATGTCATACACCGTGCATACATACATCATACACTGTGTGTCACATGTCATACACCATGCATACATACGTCATGCACTGTGTGTCACATGTCATACACTGTGCATACATACGTCATGCACTGTGTGTCACATGTCATACACTGTGCATGCATACATCATACACTGTGTGTCACATGTCATACACTGTGCATACATACATCATACACTGTGTGTCACATGTCATACACTGTCTATGCTCACTGCACTTAGACACTGCATTCCTGGCTGGGCGTGCGCAGATCTGTTGACCCGATCCGGTTGTTTTTTGCCCATCCTGGTGTTTCCATACAGCTGTGTCTGATGACAAGGTCCCACAGAGCTCTTTACTTCACGCACCACTGTCAAACACAAAGGGCTTACCGTGCAGAGCGTCTCAAAGGTCTTTTCCGAGACGAAGGATCCGTCGAGGCCGAAGAGGAAGATGGACGCGTAGGACAGCATTCCACCCAGGATGATGAGGTTGTTCATGTAGGGGCTGGACATCTTGATCAACCTGGTGGGAAAGCGGTGCTTCGTGACACAGTGTCTTCCAAGCCCCGGGGTGAATTCTGCTACCAAGTATCCGGGGATGGGGGAAGCAGGCCCTGGGCTGTTCTCCCTCTGCTTCCGGAGAGGACCAACAGCGGCATATTATCCCCCCTCCGTCCTCAAGTCCACCAATCGCCTCTCAAGGGACACTTGGCACAGCAGCTTTGTCTCCTCGAATTCTCAGTTTACAGGATGTTGGCCAGGATTGGGAACACAAGTCAAACCTAACAGTTGTAGTGAGGAGGGCGGTCCCATGCCAGCCCCGTGCCTGAGCGGGTGTGCCAAGAGCCCTGCAGGGAGCACTGAGGATTGCACAGAGACCCGCTAGTCAGGCCTTGAGGAATCCTCCCTTGCAGCACTCACCAAGCTCCCACTGTTCCGTGTGCAAAGAGGAACAGAGGCAGCAACCTCTCGCAGTCACAACCCGTACCCCAGGCGCTGGGTGACCGGTTCTGTGCCATCTAGCTCTATCTTCACCACACACAGGCGGCTGTAATGGTCCTCTACAGGAATGCCTGTTCCTTCCACTCCCAGAGATGTACCTCTCTCTCTCTTCCTCCAGGAATCCTGCTGTGGCTTCCAAGTGCCCAGCAGACCAAGGCTGAGTTAAGCCCCAAGAGGGCTAGAATTTTTAGCCAACCCAGAGATACCTGACTCCCCGAGCACAATTGGCTTGGGATGGTTCTTCTGTAGACTGTAGCTGTATCTGATTGTTCCCTAAGCATTTGTGTGTATGTGACTCTCTCTGTGTGTGTGTGTGTGTGTGTTCTGCAGTTCTATAAATGATTCCAGCTTAGGGTCAGAGGGCTCCTTGGAGGAAGTAGTTTGCAGAAGCTTGAGTAGGAAGAGGGAAGGGAGGGAGATTTAGTTCCCCCATTTCTGCAGACTTTTCAATGGCTGAGCCAGCCAAATAAATCATTCTGGTAATTTCTCTAGGAGGCCACGAGGGGGAAGTTAAAGAATTAATCTGGCGAGGCAGTTTGCAGCTCTGATGGGATCTCCTTAGACATGCAGGAGGGCTGTGCAGCACCCAGAAGTGGCTATGTGCCTAGGCCTTGAGCCAAATGCTCCCAGGTGCAGCCTTTGCTCAGGATTGGTCCCAGATTGCTGTGCAGATTGCAGGTGGCTAGGAAAAGACGCCAGGTGAATTGCATTTGTTCTTGAGGAAACGGGTTTGCCCTAAACAATTACTTAAACAAACAAACAAGCCATCAGAGCTCAAAGCCTCCAAGCTCCTCCTTGACAAGAAGAAGCAGCAGCAAAAACAGGCAAAACCCATCCCCTAGAATTGCCCTACTGGACTGTGGCTAATGCACTGTGGGGTTTCAGGGACTACGGAAAGGCCTCGTGTCCCATGGGTGCATTTGGGCTCTCCCAACACACATGTGCTTCTGGTCCTGGTCCAGCCTCTCCCATGATCAGGCAGGATCTGGGTTCAGTGATTTGCTATGGACCCTGGACAAGGTGGCTACCTGGCCACAGTCAGGAGTGATGGCCTCTCTACCTACAGCTGAGCAGCACAACCTCAGCATGAGGGTTTCCCAGGGAGAGCCGAGGGCACTCACTTAGGCAAAGAAAACGAGGTAAAGCCAAGGCTATTTCACTCATGGACGGCAGACCCCTGGCGACATTGGGGGTCGTGGAAAGGGTCAAATGAGGTGGTGTGAGGGAGGGGCTTCCTGTCCTGTGCTGTACCAGTGGGACTCTTACTGGACTTAGTGGTTCTTCCCACCAGCCATACTCAAAGGTGCTGGGAACCGGGCTGGGAGGCTGGGGACTCTGCGTCATTGTCTTGGACTAAGTCAAGGTGAGCCCTAGGAAGGTCCATGGACTTGGGCTTCCCAGTTCCACTTTATGTAACTCAGCCCTCCAGCCATCCCTCGGTCCTTTGTGTGTGTGTGTGTGTGCGTGTGTGTATGTATGTGTACGAGCATGCACACATTTGCACATACATGTGAGCACCCTAGAGAGCCTGCTGTGCTGTGACCCCATCAGTGGAACAAGGGGCTGGTCCGTTCAGAAAGCGTTCTCCCAGCACAGGGTGGGGCTGCTTACTTTTGGTTCCGGTTCTTGATGTTGAAGAAGAGGAAGGCACTGGCCATGACCATGCCCAGGATGGTGAGGGCAGACAGGATGCTGTAGAGGGGTAGAGAAATCTTCCGCAGCTGCTCCAGGATGATGGTCTTGTCCTTGGGTGGCTCCGACCCTGCAAGGCCAGGGAGAAGCCATGAGGTCCCACTGAAGTCATTCCCCCAAGGACATTTTGCCTCTGTGACCTTCATATCTGGTCAAATACAACACATGTACCCCACACCAGGTCCATCTACTCAGGGGGTGCGAGGACCTAGTGACTGGCTGGTCTGTCCAGCAGAAGCCTAAGCCAGGACTTATTTCTTTCTCTAAATAGAATCAATAAGGGATCTGTGATGCATTTAACAGCCATTAGAAGACTAGAATTTGATTTGGTCTAATTATGCTGTTGAAAAACCATCACCATTTATCCCCAAAGGTAACCATGGCTGGGAAGGCTGGGGGTGGGGTGGGTGGCGAAGAACTTGGCATGGGCCTCAAGGACTCTGCTCCCACCTGAACATGATAAACGATCTTGTTCACCAGGGCAGACACCCTGCCTGTCAATTCTAGGGTGACAGATATGTGCTCTGGCTGCAGATTCTCAGCCTCAAGGTCATTATCATAAAAGCTCTTTTGGTTTTCCGTTTCCTAAGACTGGCTAACCGTGGGAGGTGGAAGCTACCTCCCCTTCATGCGGAGCTGGGGCCAGGCTGAAACTGTGGGGTTCTGTTTCTCTCTGTGTCTGCCAGGCTGCCTGGCTCATTCTTCAAGGGCACCAAGAACTCAACGGGTGGAGTCTGAGAGGCTCAGCACAAACACATCATCCTGATGGTTGCCAGTTTGTCCCGCTCAGGTTACCTGTACAGTTTTGTCAGGGATGTCAGGGCATGGGCTCCCCGACCCCAGTTTCCTGAAAACACTCTTCTCTTATGTGCTATCTCAGGTCAGGAGTCTGCTATGGAACTACGAAATGTCAAGACCTTTCCCTCTGTTGAGCAGAAGTGGAATCTGCTAGATGCAGAGGAGTGGCCAAGATCCCTGTCGGGGATTCTGGCGACCCCGTAGCGGTGTCTCCAGGAGACAAGCTGGGTAGTGGGCAGGCAGCACAACTCCACTAACCTGGGCTGGAAACCTATGCTTGCGAGTTCAAACGTGTTTAGAAACAGTCAATGGGGCTGGAGGGGATCGCCATCTAAGAGACTCGGAAAAACTGTGGGTTCTAAAGGAGCTAAGGACAGAGTGTTAGTAAAAGCCTGAGGAGGGAGAGAGGGATGGATGGATGGAGGGCGGGAGTGAGAGAGAGCGAGAGAGCGAGAGCAGGTGAGCAAGAGAGACCCAAGGCAGATGGAGATGGACAGACAGCATCTTCCACTTCCAGAAGCCAGAGCTTCGTATGTCGAAATTTCCTCCTCACAACCCTCTGGAATGTGCTGAGGCTGGCTCGGGGGTCTTCCTGCTCCCAAACTCAAGGGCAGTGCTGAGGGGTTCCTGGCTGGAAACAAGGCCCTCTCAGGGCCCTGAGGTTTGAGTCGATGATAATATGATTCCTAATGAGTTTGAGCTCATCATTTAGCTACAGCTTCATCGTCTCCTTCAGCACCATCTCCTCACACACACCTCCTTAGACCATCTTCCTTCTCCACCAAATGGCACCCACACTAAGTACATCTCCGCTAGAAGAATTATGGGAGCGTCATGGAGATGCTGAACAGATGTGCTAGAAGCAGTCCTGGGTTTTGTTTTCATCCATTTCTCACTCATCCATACACCATTGATAAATCATCTTCCACCGGTCAGAATGCTGGACATCCAGGATGCAAAATGAACAAGACACGGTCTCTGCCCTTGGGGTAGGGAGCTTGCACACAGCCTTGGGGAAAGAACAGAGCAACACGAGGCAACTCTAATTTCTGAATGCCGGCTTCAGGGTGACGTGGAGATGAGAGACATGAGCAGATGCAGGCTTTGATGTATGGAGTGCTTAGCTCATCTTAACACTATAAATAAGATGTAAATACTAGATCCTTCTCACCGGACCCATCCATCAGCCTTATGGGTGGTGGGGTGAACAGCCTTCTAGGTGTTTTGTGGCTTCTAGAGCTAGTGAATGGCTTGCTGTCGGGACTGGGTCCCAGGCCTGCCTGACTCCAGAGCTTGTGCTCTAACTGCAGTGCAAACAGTCCCTGTGGATGCAGCCCAGGGTGAGCCGGTCTCAGGCAAAGCACAGCCCGAGTAATAGCAGAGAACATCTCCCAGCGTGGAGTCAGAGATGCTCCCTGGAATGGGGAGTGGGGGCGACTGTTGGAGGGAGAGCCGAGTGCTAGGCTGTCACCAGAAAGATGAGGAGGAAGGCTGTCTGGGGCACAGCATGGGACAGGCACCAAGACGTCCCGACACTGGAGGGACGGAAGCAGTCTGGCCGGGCAGGTTTGTGGGAGAAGATGAAGAACTACAGAGAGGCCTTTCATGGAGGTCTTGGGGCCACAGCACAGAGCAAAGCCCCTGTCTGAACACTGGGGCCACAGAGAAAACTCATTTTGCTGTTAGGCTATGTCTTTTCTTTATTTTCTGCTTGACTCTCTCCCTCTGTTATCTTCTCCAGCGCTGGACAGAACCTGGGCCTCTTGCATGCTGGGCCAACACCCTACTGGGAGATCAGGACCCAGAATCATTATTCCAAAAGCCCCCCTCTCCCTGTTCTAGGAGCAGACAGGCCTCTCATAGAGACCAGAACGCTGGAGGTTTGGACACGCTGTGTGGATTCGGGGGAATTCTATTTCTGAGCTGTTTTCTTAAATGTACAAGAGGACACGACCGTCCATTTTCAGTGAGTGTGTAAACCAGAACGTGCCTATATGTGCTTGGTGTTGGCTCCCTCGGGTGGGGTAGGGAGGCTGGCTGACAAGGGAGGCCACACTCAGGTGATACATGGGGACATTAACTGAATCTCTGCAATGCTGTAGAAGCTGAGGTCTATAGACCCAGGGCATAGACAGACAGGACCGAGTCCAACCAAAGGCTCCGTAAAAGAGTTCTATCTGGTGGGCTTGGCTTTAAGGGAGGAGCTCCAGGCTGAGAAAAATTCCTGATGACCTGGTATGATCTAGGTAAAGCTGCCTGGGTGCCGCAGACTTTCAGTTTCCTCCGCTGCTATCCAGAGACCAGGCTGTCCATCCAATTTATCCATCCATGCATCCATCCACGCCTATAGGCATCCATCCAACTGCTTACCCACCAATTACTCATCCATATCTGCATGCACGCAGGCAGCTATCCATCTACGCATGCATGCATATTATACATCTGTGTGTCTGTCCGTGCATCCCATTATCTATGGATTCACACATCCGTCCACTTATCCATATATATATATATCCATCCGTCCTCCCATCTGCACACCCACCCAACGCACTGCCGGCTATTCATATCTCCTGTCCATCTGCGCATGTACTCAGCCACCATTACCCAGCCTACTCCTTATCCATCCATCCACTCGTCCACCCACCCACCCACACATCCATCCGTATCCATTAACTTTTCCATTTACCGGTCTACCCACCCATACATCTAGGTATCCATTTACCCAGTCATTCCCTTGCTGCATTAGTTTTTGATATTATTATTATTAAACATCACCAAGCCTCCAACATGCCAGACCCTGGCTGATGTTAGAGTGAAACAGGACCCGGAAAGGAGTTCGTGGTCCCTTTTGATGTCAAGTAATGGTGGTCGTAGGAGAGGTAGAAACAGAAGACAGAAGACCAGAAGCAAAACGAAGGGAGCTATTAGCTCCCAAACTCCACAGCGCATCCCAGGGGCTGGGCCCCCCCAGAGAGGGCGGGGCTCTGTGCTCAGTGAGTGGACCCCACCAAGCGGAGGCTCTGCGCACCTCCTGCCTCCCACGGGGTGCCCTCCGGGAAGCCGGCAGCCTTACCCTGGAACCTGATGGTGTCGTTGATGATCTCCAGCGTGTCGGCCACTGCGTTGTACTCTCCCACCTTCACCTCTCTGCTGTCTGCGGAGAACAAGAGACGGTGGCCGGTCAGCCGAGGGCTCTCACGGAACCTGGCTGTGTTTTCCCACACTTTTCGTCCTCTAACACAGCAGGTAACCTGCGGACCCCTTGGGATTTCAAATGGCCCTTTCACAAGGGTCACCTGAGACCATCTGCGTATCGGGTATTCACGTTAGGATTCGGAGCAGCGGCAAAGCTGCAGTTTTGAAATAGCAACGGAAATGATGTTACGGCTGGGGGTCACCACATGAGGAACTGTGTTGTGATCTAGGGGTATTAGGAAGGTTGGGGACCACTGCTCTAACACCTGCTCCAGCTGGGATCACGAAGCTTGTAACTGGCTTGGGTAACCTCAGCGGGGTGTCCATCCTGCACCGCACACCTAAGAGATGAGAAGCCCACTTCCTCCAAAATGGACTGCCCATCCTTTCTTCCTGCTCCGTGATCAGAACTCTCTCTCTGACTCTCCCCTGCTTGGCTGGCTTTACCTCTGCACAGCATGGAGTATTTATTACTCTGCCCCAGGAGAATGCAGGGAGACAGAAGGCACAGACAGACCACTCCCTTGGCACCAGCTCCTCTGAACTTCAGTCTACTTCCCTGGGCTGTACCTACAATCTCCTGAATCCCTGATGAGTGAGGACCCCAAAGCCCCATGGGTGTGATTCCACCAGCTGCAGGTAGGGGGGGACGTCTCTCCTTTCATCCTGGACAAGACTGTCCTGCAAATTCAGCCTGAGGCGGAACTGGGTTGATTCAGAAGCCAGGCTGCACCGCTCTTTGTTTCCCTACATGCTCTTCGGTGTGTTCTCCCACCTCCTTGGTGACCTCTGTATGCCTCCATCCGCCTCCCTCGCTATCCCTTGGCTTTTCACTGACTTGGCCGTTGTCAAGGATAAAGATGGCGATGGTTGGCTTAGGTGGCAGGAGGAAGAAGGTTTCCTTTTCCCAAGTAACACAGGGCACTAGGTGACAAACGGGAGAAGAGCAGGGACAGACTAGTCACCCAGGATTCTGGCATGGATGATAGGGGCACTGGCGCCATTGTATGCATGGAGAACACAGGAAGGGGTCGCATGCTGGGGGACATCTTGAGGCTGAGCTGCTGCTAGATGAAGACGTCTCAGGTCTGGAGCCCAGGGCAAAGTTGATGAAGGGTATCTGCTGAACTGTGTGCTAAGCAAGCCTCTTTTCTTTAGGAAATACTCTGCCTCAGGTATTTTGTTATAGTAACAGAAAATGACCAACAGTGGCTAGATCTAGGCTCCCTTAGCTCAGTACCCTAGGTGTGGCGAAGGGAATGTTGCTGCTACTTCACCGACAATAAAACTGAGTCTTGAGTTGGCTGTGGCTTTGTCTAAGGCCCCAGTGGTACTAGACTCAGAGTCCATTCCAACCCTGGGCTTTCCTCGTGGCCCATGATCTTCCCGACTCCTGGTTGCCCTGATGGGACCCCTGCGTGACAGCTCTGTGCAGAGTGGCTGGCCCAACGGCTCACCACTAGAGAGCTGTGTCTACTGCTCTAAGGACCATCAAGGTTCAAGTGGGTCCCCAAAGCTGTAGACTCCAGCCAACCAAGTGCCCAGAGCTTCTAAAGGGAACTCAAGGGGGATCCAGGGAGACAGAGCCTGGGCTCCGGCCTGGACTGACTTTGCAGAACTGTAGAAACCCTGCTCATCCCTTGTAAGCATTCGGGAAGCGGACTAGGGAGTTTCCTAGGCCAGACTTCTGCCTGCTTCCTAGACTCCAGGAAAGAGGACTGTAGAAGTCACAGGGTGGGGTGGGGACGGGGGGTGGGGCCGTCCACACTGCGCAGGTGGCGGATGCTCGCTTTGGCCACCCGGGTCCTAAATGTCATGTTAACAAACTGACGGGGCTGCAGCAACCCTGCTCTCACGTTTTGAAGTCCTCAGCCCCAGTCAGCTCCTCTCCGGGAGGCGGAGGAGGTCGTGGTTTATTTATTCAGCACATGAAATACGAGGCCGATCGGAACAAGTCATCGGGATCCGGGAAGCGGCACCGCGGGGACCCCACGGAGCCCACGGCCACACAGCCCGCCCCTCGGACTCACACACCCTGCTGTATGCGCTGTCCCTCGGCACTGAAATAACATTCAACTTCCCACAATGACAGTAATCACCATAATTTCTCCCAGGAGGCAATACTCAGGCTCTAAGAGCTAGCACATTTCTGCATTTAGTGCTTGGAAACCATGACCTAACTCCCACCCCCCCACCCCCCCCCCCCCCCCCCCCCCCCCCCCCTCCCGGTCCAGAGAGGAGAGACAGGCCTCCAGGCAGGCAAAGGAAGGGCTTGAAGTCATTCGGGACAGTGCCCAAGGAGCACCTGCCAGGGCTTCCCTGCTTCTGCTGCAGGCACTTCTCCTGCCCATGCCGAGCAGGGCTGTCCATTATCCTGTCTCCATTTGTTGAGTACTTATTTGCATGCTGAGTCCCAGCTCAGGGGATCAAGCCATCAATAATTTCCCATAGGCAGTACAAACTCCAAGTTACTCCTACACCCTTGACTAAGGCATCTTGGGACATCTTTGGTGTCACAGACATGTTACACTAAGTCCCTGCGTTACATCACAGCCTTGGTCATTGGACCCATATTGTCGGGCACCTGCAATAAGCCAGGCTCTGCACTGGGAGCCGGAGAAACAGTATATAAACGATACAGTTTGCAGCGATGTGGTGGTGTGTGCCTGCTGTCTCAGCCTAGGAGGCTGAGGCAGGAGGATTGCAAGTTTGGGGCCAGCCTGGGCTACATAATAGGAGCCTGTCTCAATGGCAGCGGCAGCAGCAGCAGCTACAGCAGCAACGACAACAAAATTTAAAAAAACAAAGAAACCAAGATCTCCAAAGGTTGGAGATACACCCTGGTGGTAGAGGCCTAGCCTAGCATGTGAAAGGCTCTGGGTTTGAGCCCCAGAATGGCAATAAATAAATAAATAGATTCCATTTTAAAATCATAATCTGTGAACTTTCGTGAGCAGAACATACACGGAGTGCCTAGCCAGTGGCTTAACTGACAGGAAGTGGAAGTTAATTAATCCATGCAGAGAGTGAGCCTTTTGCTCCTGACTCTCTGCGTGGTCTCTTTCAGCAGTTGATGCCTCCATTTTCACGGTGGCTGCCCCTCCACATCCCCAGCCAAGTTTATTTTGTTTTTCAACACAGTCTCACTAAGTCACACAGGCTGGCTTTGAACTTATAAGTTGCCCAGACTGGCCTTGAATTTGTGGTCCTTCTGCCTCAGCCTGCCAAGCAGCTGGGATGACAGGTGCTGTACAAGGGGCTGGCCCCTTTCTCTTCTTCCATCCAGGGCCAGGTGTCAGCCTGACATACAGCCAATTCATCTAGCTTTAAAAGCCATTTATTTATTATCATTAGTGTGTAGATGTACGTGTGTGTATGAGGCTCAGGGAACAATTGTTGGGAGTTGGTTTTCTTCCACAGTGGGTTCCGGGGGCCAAATTCAGATGTCAATCCTGCAATGGAAGGGATTTTACCCACTGAGCATCTTGCTGGCACAGCACTTCCAGTTTTTAAGCCAGGGCCTCTACTCTAAAGTAATGTGGTACTTCTATGGATCCACTCCGGGCCTTATAAACCATGGACCAGGGTGCCTGTGGGCAGTCTGGAAAGAAGACTGTCCAGGCAAGGGTAGGGGCTGTTATACTGGCTGTCACCAGCTGGTGCCCTATCCCCAGCTTTGCTGTGGGTGCTATCAGCTCTTGGTGTGACCCTTCTCTTTTTCTGGGTCTCTCTTTTTCCTGTTGCTTTGAGTGGCTCTGGTGGTTCTCAGCCTTGGTGGGGACTTAGAGACCTGGGGTTTCTGGAACATTCAGACGCCTGGGCACCAACCGGTTTTATCATAGACCCTGTGGGGAGGGTATTGTTTTTAATACTTATCCCTGGGGGGAGGGTATTGTTTTTAAAGCTTCCCCAACTGTTCCTATCATGAAGATGGAGTGGAGAGCCATTGGGCCGCACTTTGAACTTTCAGTGTGGACAGTTTATGGTCCTCAGAGGCTAAAATATTATGAAACCAAGAGTTCCACCTCTATAGAACAATCCTAGTTTTTCTTTAAATTCTTTTTAAAAGGTGTTTTATCATTATTTTTTCAAATACGTCGGGTACCTAGAGAAAACAGATCCTATTGGTGACAATTTAGACGCTGAAAAATGTCAAGTCTGAAAATATTCCCTGGCTGTGGGCCCAAGAATGTCAAAGAGACAGTAGGGCAAAGGCTTTATCAGGGGGTGACGTGGCCTCCTCCCTGGGCTGCGTCCCCCAGGCAGGAGGATAAGTGTGCCCCCAGCCTTCAGCTCGAGCTGGCTGTATGCTCTGTGTGTGACAGAGGCTCTGTCCCGTCCCCAGGTACTCATTCTCACTTGGCTCTGGTTTGAAGGAGGTAAACATGTGTGCTAAAGTTAAATAATTGTCCTGTTAGAGTGGCGATCCCCTGTAATCCCAGAACGTAGGAGGTGGAGGCAGGTTTGCTGTGGGCTACAGGGCAGGCTGCAAGTGAGTTCCCAATAGTCTGAGCTGTGGAGATTATGTCAGAAACAAAACAATGCAAAAGAAAACAAGACACAACCGTCAAAAAGCTTGAAAAACACAAACCGGAGGACCCCCAAATGGAGGGGGGGGGCTGTGCACATTCAAACTTAAAAGTCCTGCAATCAGAGGACCCTAAAATGGGGGGACCGCGGGGGTTAATGCACATCCAGACTTAAAAGTTCTGCTCTGTAAGGACTTGACTTTTACGGAGCAGAGGCAATTGGAAGACATCTTTGAAGCTTAAGGCTAATAAGGGTTCGATATGTTGATAGCACTAGAGACCCTTGCGCACAACCGGAAAAAAAGTAACCTCAAAATCACACTGGTAAGAGGGTCAGAACTGTCAGCTAACAAATGGCCCAGACACCTCGTACATTAGGGAGTGGATCCTGAATGCCACAGCATGACTTAGTTTACCCTTTTAGACTGTAGGTAGGGAGGGAGAGGAGAGGTTAAAAAGAGAGAGAAGGAAGAAGAGAAGAGGGGGAGGGAGGGAAGGAGAGAGATATCAGGGAACACCGACGTGGGAGGGAGAGATACAGGCATTCCTGTGCTAGTGGGAGAGGAAGCAATACAGTCACAGGGAGGAGTCTGGCAGCTGCGCGCACACTTGATGTGCACACGCTTCCCAGCCCAACACCCACAGAGGCCCCAGGCGGATCTGTAAGGGGATGCGTATAGGACCTTACTACTCATGAGGACACAAAGTTTGAAATAAGCTGGTGGTTGTCACTGGGGAGTGGATGGGGGAATGGATGTATCCATGGAGACAGCAGGGAGAAGTCCTGGCCTAGATACACTGCCACCAAGGAATCAATCAGACGGATAATTAAAAACAGAGTCCTGAGTGTAAAGCAACGGCAACCACAAACACCGGGGGAAAGACAAAAAGCCGTACAACCCAGTGGCATCGAGGCGAATTCAAGAAATACATACACACAGTGGGAACTCACATTTGGGGAGGTCACACAAGCACAATATTCTCACTAAGCAATGAGAATATGGGGCATCCACTGGGAAAGCGGGGTGTGGGGATAAGTGGGGGCGGGGAGGAACAAGCCAGAGGGTCTTTCCTGTGCCAGTGATGTCAACGTCCTGTCAGTGAGGAGTGAGAGGCAAGCCCACACTTCCGGTCATTGACGAGAAGACACTGGCAGGGAGAAGGATCCCAGCGGTTGCTGTGGCCCTTCTCCGTGCAGGCCACTGAGCCAGACACATGACAGTATCGTGCCTCTGAATACTCAGCCACTTTCAAAGCAAGGGACGCGATAGTCTTTTATTTCACTGTTTTTAAATAAACTCTGAAATGAAATTTCAGAGAGAGTAAGCTGCCTGCCTGGCAAGCAATGACGCTTTTCATGTGTGGTGATGAGCTCCCCGTTCCTGGAGGCTGTGACGGAGTCGGGGCTTCCAGTGACACAAAGAGTCTGTGACTCTATGGAGTGCAATGTCTGCTAAATAATTCTATCTTCTGAACCCCCTTACTTGAAAGGGTTCCTCCTGGGTGGCAAGGGCTTAGAGGTCTTCAGGCTAGAAACAACATCCCGGTCCCAACAAGTCCACCTTTGCTAGTGTCCTTCCATTCCTGCTGGCCCACCACCCTGCTAGGGTGCGCTGGAGTTCAGGGGACTACATCTCCATCCAGTCTTACATAAGCCAAAGTTTGAGTCCGCCTTAGGCAGCCTTTCAGTGTGTGTCAGGAGACAGGAAAGGACATTAGAAATCAGCCCTAGGAGTCTCCAACCAGGGCCAGACTGCTCTGAAAGTTCTCTAGTGGGCTCTGGGAAGTGTCTTCCTGCCTTCATGGGCACTGACATTTGGCCAGAGAGATTATGAAGTCCCCATGGGCCAGGAACTGTATCTTACTCAACTTGGTGCTCTCCTGGAGGGCTCAGCAAAACCGGGCAGATGCCGGGGGAGGGAAGAACAGTGCACCCAGAGGACCAGGAGGTGCTGGTGACTAAGGGGTGTGCATGGAGTGGGGGGGCCTGCACCACTCGAGGTACATTCTGAATGACAACTATGGCATGAAGAGCCTGCAAGACCCTATCCTTCCAGATCAGGTGCGCAGACGCCAGTCCAAGAGGCTGTCCTCTGCGTCTCACGGAAGCTGCCATCCGTCAGTCTCACAAACGGGCCTAATGAAGGCAGGAGCAGATGCTGGGCTTTCTATGAGAGCGCCAAACAAGGCCTAATCACGCTCTGCTCGGCTTCCTCCCTGCTAAAGATTCCCAGCGCTGTTTAGAAGAGGCAGTTACAGGGAATCTTTTTTTCTCTGAAAGGCAAAGAAAAAGCTACTTCTCCAATATTCATCTGTTCAGGAGAGGGCAGAGTGGCTGGGAGAGATGCAGGAAATGGTGGAATTGGATCTGGGTACAGGCCAGGGTGGGCATGGCCGGTCTCACCTGCCATCCAGGGTGCAGAGAAGTGGGGGTGGGGTGGGGTGGTTTACATAAGTGATATGGAGGAGGGCCACATCATGGTGATGGGGGGTGGCCAACGGGCAGGGAAGGGAGAGGAGCCAGGACAGGGACATAAACGGCCAGTAGGCTTCTATCTGGGCAGCTGAGGCTGGAGCTGCTGTGGTTTCTGGGGATAAAAGTCAGCATTCTTTGGAGGTATTTCACCTGAAGTGAAGGATGCTGGGTATTTGTACCTGTACATTATCATGGCTTTGGGCTGATCTCAAGCTTTCCAAACAACAAGACCTACTGGTTCCACAGGGGGAGGTGCCACTGCTCCTAGTGGAGTCCTGCCGGACTCATTCTGGTCAGGACCACAAACCTGGCCTGACTCACTGTGTGCTGTGCTGTCTGCCCTGGGAATCCAGATATGCTAAACCCACAGTCACTGGACTTGGTGTCTAAACTTAACATATGAAAAAGAAAAAGGCCATAAAATCAGCATGCACTGCTGTGATCAAGTAATCCATATTTTACAAAATACTCTGCTCGAATGGTATAATTTGAGAGCCAGAAATGTGGCAAAAAGATTTAGTTGCAATCATTCAAAAAAAAAAAAAAAAGCATATTTGCTAGGATGCTTACTTTGTTCAGCCAATGAAGGAGATTTAACAAATGGGAAAATAATTACATTTGCCTAAGTTGACGCCTTTTGTGCATGCTAGAGAGCTGACACGCGTTTCAATTGCCTGCCATGGGAAGATGAATGAGTGAACAACACGGTTGTATTAGGAGGTGGCGGCCTGAGAAACGCCTCTCCAGATTGATCGGGAGCATGGTGGGATTCATCAGAATGAATCTGAAGAGCCCTGGGATCTGCTCAAATGCAAAGGCCTTCATTTCTTGTCAAGATGCCAAGAAGTAGTGCTCTTACAAATGCTCCCCTCTGAGGGACAAGCTAACTGCAGCCATGATGACCACACCGGGCCAAACAGAGGCAACTGTCCCAAGGAGTGCCCAGCTCTGCTCCCCGGTGTGCCCTGAGGACTCTGATGAGTCACCACCCTCTCGGAACTGTGTTCTCCTGACACCCGGAACATGGTTGGGTGGTTTCTGAATTCTAGCTTGACTCTAGCAGCCGCCATCAAACTCCCAAATGGACTGGTTCCCGCAGAACATTAAGTAGTAAGCACAAAGTGTGTGTGTGTGTGTGTGTGTGTGTGTGTGTGTGTGTGTGTGTGTAGGGGAGGGTGTAATAACACAGAGGCTAAGGAGACACACGAGACTGATGTGATGGTTGTGCCTTATGAGGGTTTGCCATCAAGCTGTCGGCTTCGAAATGGTCATAGGACAGGCAGACAGTGAGTAGACAGACATTAAGAACTGTGAAATGCTCTTGCAGGTAAAGTGGCTATGTTGAAACAAGTCCTCCGGAAGAAATGCACACCCAAGTATTTACATATCGAAATGAGCTAATGTCTAGGAGTGGTTTTACAAGGGCTAGCAAAAGAGGGTGGGGGTGGGTAGGGTAATCTAAGATAACATGAGATTGGCAAAATGCAGGCAATGGCTTATTCTAGGCGACAGAGACGTGTGTGTGTATGGGGAGGTTGTTGCCTTGGCCTGTCTGTCTTGGGGTCTGCTGAACACTTCTGTGGTCTAATCCTTCTCAGCATATCGCTATTGACTTACCCATGCAACCCTTCCCTAAAAGTCTAAGAGTCACACGGGTTGGGGGGGTGGGGCAGGCTCGGGGAGTTAGCATTTGAGAAACAATTTTCCACATAGCTGTAACTCATGTTCTCATGGGGAAGCGTTTCCTATCGACTCTTGTTTTATCTGGAATCTCATATCAGATTTCCATCTCTTCTGATGCTTTTTATTGCAGAAACACCACATTCCTGAATATAAATGCCGTCAGCTGGAAAGAATAAGCATCAAAAAGCCTACCTTGAAATTGAGTAAATTTAATGGTTCCCATTCTCTCCCCGTTCCGGAACACAACTTGACCCTAAAAACAAAACAAAACAAACAAACGAGAACAAGAGAGAAATGTCACATTAGCCCACTGAAATCTCCAATGGCACGATGTGGTTATTAATACTGGAGAAAAATTGGCTCCCATTGGAGGCAGACAGCAAAGTCAAACTCATTACTTACACATTAGTTGTGACTTTATCTGCTTAATATGCGAGGGACACAAAATCAATAACGGAACTATCGCATGCGAATTACGCCGAGATAGCATCGTCATTAGCGCAGTGATTACGAAATGCCCACGTGGCTTGTATCATCATGGGAAAAGCTCTTCTCCTGGGATGGAGGCAGAGGTGAGGCATTTGATGGTTGGTCCTGTGCTCATTCAGAAACATAGAGGGCTTTCCTGAGCTATCTGGCTGGAGGACCATCAGGATGCTGGAGGTTAGGGTTTCTTTCTTTATGTCTGTCTGTCTGTCTGTATCTCTCTGTGTGTGGTTTATTATCAAGGATGGAGAATGTTTCAGGAGACCCATCCTGAGGTTACATCAGCCCCAATTATAACTGGGCTATGATGCAGCTCAAAATTAAGTATCTCCAGCCAGCAAGGCTGGGCGACTGTCACAGGCAGCTGAGTGCCTCTCATTAGGGACCTTGGGGGCTAAAGATTGCTGTCATCTCCAGCGTCTGCCTTGATGGCTCCCATATGCTTGGCTGGGTCTACCAGGGATTTAAAGAAGGCGCATCATTTCTTTTTGCCCACTTGTGCTCCCTGCTAGAATTTTGCAACCATGCAAGGAAACCGATGAGAAGGAATTGACGTACAGTCTATCACTGCATCTTAACAACTGGCTTAGATGGCACAGGGGTGTTGCCCACTCTACAGATCAAGAAACTGAGACTGGGCTGGGGGGATGTCTCAGTGGGCAAAGCACTTGTTCCGTGAGGACCTGAGTTTGAGTCCTCAGAATCTGTGTAAAACTCCGGGAGTGGCAGGCATACCTGCCGTCCTAGTGCTGCTGCTGAAACGAGGGAATTCCCAGAGGAACCCAGGCACCTGGCCTGGAGCCTTGAAACACAAGATCCTGTCTCAAACAGGGTGGAAGGTGAGGTCTAAGACCTGGGATTGTCTCCCAGCTTCCTCATGCACACACATATGAACACACACACACACACACACACACACACACACACACACACACGTGCGACATGTCAAGAAAAGAAACGGAGAAAGGCTATGTTGCTGATCACAAAGTCATTGTAACGAGGCCGGAATCCAATCCCAGCTTCAATTTATTTGTTGAGAAGTGCCAGGGATCAACCGCAGGACCTAGCGCACACGGCTAATGCTCTACCACTGAGCTACAATCCCCAGCTGTGTTTCATTTAAGACCCACGCCATTTCACTAGAGTTGCTTCTGCTGCAGAAGCACATCTCTCCGTATCTTGCTATTATGGTGAAATTTGGAAAGGAGGCTGTTTCTATGGTAGCCAGGGCAATGGTACTCCATCCCCATTTCATTCTCAAGAGAAAGCCCTGGGAACATCTTCCCTCAGGGGCAAATCCACAGGATGATGCCCCGTGGCTTTAAGAGGAAAGAGCATCCTAGAAGGTGTCCTCAGAAACACCTTCCAAAGCCACTGTGACACCTTTTGAAGTCCTGAAGACAGCTGTGAGTAGTATCAGTTTGAAGCTGAGCACCCACAAATTCTACATTCAGGTGGCAGTAAGCAATTCCCTAAAGTGTGACAACACTTCAACTGGAAGGTGAGACAGGAGCTGTGATTTTATTTCTAGGGATGATTGGAAATCACAGAACACCTTCCAAAGGGATCATGTTTATGCAAATGGACCACTTTATCTGGGTGGGGAAGATGCAAACCACTCTCCACAAGGAGAAAATGAAAAAAATCCCCCCCAAAAGGCAGAGCCCTAAATTCTTTACTGATCTCTGGCCAGGATTTGAAGAATTCCAAAGGTGTCTGGGTCTAGAACGCCGTCTGCTCTGCAGCTTCTTTGCTGGTTACATTAAAAAGTGCACGGGAGGGTGCCTTGTCCGGATGACAGGGGTGGGACAGGGGGCAGGGGTGGAAAAAAGACTCTCCCTCTGCCTTTTTGATTTCTTCTTTTTTCTTCTTAAAAGACTTACTGTTAATATAAAATCATGAGTGTATGTGTGTGTGAGCGTGCATGCGTGCGTGCATGCGTGTATACACGAGCAGGTGTTCGTTAGCGCAGGCACTTACAGATGTCAGAAGAGGGCATCAGATCCCCTGGAGCTAGAGTTATATGCTGTTGTAAGCCTCCCAAAGCCAGGGAACTGAACTCAGATCTCGACTTTGGCTCCGTCTTTCCAGTCTCCTGTTTTCTTCTAAGACAAAACTAATTTATCTATTTTGAAGCAAGACCTGCCACGTTTAATTTCACCAGCAATAGCTAATTTTACTAGCAGGACCCCCATCCCCCCTTCTGCCCTTAAGGTCTCAGGAAACACAGAGATAGGAGAGAGCAATGCCTGAATCTCACAAGCCACGCTCCATCTTCCCAGACAACATCCTGGACACCATCTCTAAAATACAGCCCCACCCCCCCATAGCGCCCGATATAATATAGGCATTCCCGAGTGGCGGTAGCCATTTTTGTTTAAATGCTCTTAACAGCAGAGGGCTGAAATGTGAAAACACCTGAGGTGCCAGAAAGTTGCCAACCTTGGGAAGAGATTTTCAGCTCCAGGTGACATCAGTTGGTAAAGCGGTAAAACCAGGCAGCCTCACCTCTCAGAAGAGTCACCCTCAAATGACTGAACCACCAACTTCACAAGCCACGGTGTGCTCCGTCTCCCAAAGGGAGGACGGTCTATCCCCAACAGGGACAGTTTTTGGTTGTGGTAACCAGTGTCAATGACACGCAGATGGGCAGGTAGTTGGTTTACTGATGGTCTGTCCGTACCAGAGAGGAGGCCAGAAGCTTAGTGAAATCCACTCTGAGGAAACTGTCATGTGACTCAGTTTACTGAGTGACCTTGGCATTCACTGTTCCCTTCCTCATTGCCAACTACTGAGAGAGCCATTGGCCCAGATGAGGGAAGACCTTTTGCCCATGAAGAATCTTCAAGAAAGCCAGTTTAGAAGCTATTTTCGACGTTATAAGATGGCCAGCTCACAATATAGTGTTTGACCTACCCTGTGCAAGTATTCTTTATTTTAAATGGGTCACACTATGTTGCCAGGCAGACCTCAAATTCCAGGTCTTAAGAGATCCTTCTGCCTGAGCCTCCTGGATGGTCAGCTAGGTCTCTAGGGGTGCTTTACTATGTCCTGTCCAAGGACACCGAGCCCCACTGTAGGGAAAGCCTTGTACCAATAAATGAGTAAGAAATGTCAGACAGAGATAGAGACTGAGCTAACTGTGGAGTTGGCCACGCTTCTTCCCGTCCTTTCTGGTCTTTGCTGAGACACCTTCCCAGCTCCCTGTAGGCAACATTTGCCTCCCTAAGCTTCCAGTAACTAGACCCAAGACTTCCTGTTTCGAAGGATCTTGGGCAGGAAGAGGAGGAGGTGAGGGATTCTGAGGGAAGTCCCAGTGGCCACCAGCCTTCTCTGGCTCATTGTGGTGAGTTGCTGCAGTCAGAACAGTGGGAGAGGCAGGACAGGAAGGCAGGGAAAACTGGGGGGACATGAGACGAGAGGAGCCCCCATCCTGGAACCCGGTTGACTTTCTCTCCAGCAGTGAGGCACAGTTAGCAGCTGCTTCGGGCCTTCCCTGTTCCCAGATGCAAACCTGCACTGTCCGAGGACTCTCACCAGAAGCCCCAAAAATTACAGGGAAAAGACACTACTAACCCCCTCGTACAGCCCTCGGCTTCTGGTTTTGCTCTGTCCGGTTATAATTCTGTCGCTATCATCTCCGGAGCCACCTCACTTCTCTCACTTATGAAAAGAGAGAAAAGGAAATAAAATGATTCTTAGCAACCTTTTGAGACGTAACTCAGAGTCACCAAGATGGTGTACGGAGTTATTACTAGGACACTTGCGTCTGTCCTTTGTGGAGCCTGTGCCCGTAGCGGGTGTGCTCTACTCTCCGTGACTCTCCCTGGAGGAGCCACGTCTACGCCCTCAGGATTGCCTTGTATTTCCTTCTGAAGGTCTCTTTTTCTCCTAGCCCTCATGTTTAAGTATGTTTAAAGTAGCTCGACCTAAAATTCTTTTCTGCACTGAAGCCACCAATCCCAGTTTGACCCGCACTAGGGTTCCTAGAGGAACAGGGGAACTGCTCAGGCTTCTGAGCCGCAGTGTGGGGCTGTGTCCTGTCTCCTCACTGGTAACAGTAGGTGGTACTACTTCCTAAAGCTCCAATGTGAGTCTTTTGTCCCTTCCACCCCAAGAATCATGCTCCCCATCCAGAATGTCTTTTTGAGTATAAATGTCACCGCTCTCCTTGAGCGGAGCCAGTCTGGGGCTGTCACACCACTGGAGACCAAACCATGTGGGAAATTAGATCCCAAGGCAGTGGAGTAGCTGTGACCTGGGCAGTACTCAGAGTTCAGTCACTCTTCCGTACATTCTCCTCTGTGTTGCGAGGGCTTCGGGCCTCCAAGTCACATTTCCCAGAACCCTCTGCGAGCTGGTTGCATTTATATTTTGCTAATGGGAAGCATTCGTGGGGAAAAGTTTACAACAGGAAAAAAAATTCACCCCATCCTCACCCTGGTCTTGGGCACAGCAATAAGAGCTACTGGCAATCGAAGACGTAGGGCCAAGCGGTACCTGGTTACCTGCTCAGTGCTCAGGGAGGGGCAGCCTCCAGCGTAGCGGATCTGACAGGGCCAGGGGCAGGAAAGCGCACTGACATGGGGCCCAACTTGTTTTGATAAGAACCACTATGGAGCAGATGTGGAAATAAAGTCATGGAGGAGAGTCCCCGGGTGGAGAAGAGATAAGCGTTTAGTTTCTCCTGAAGGAGAGGCTGTGCCTCTCTTCCACCATATGGAAGGCCATGAGCCCCAGGGGAAGGGACGGTGTGGAGACAGCCAATGAGAACACGGCGTGATGACACATGCACATGAAGATGCCATGGTGAAACCCATTACTTTGTACGCTAACCTCAAAAATTAATTTTAAAACGCCATGGCTAAAAGGAGAATTTTAAAAAAGCAGCCCGTTTCATGGCGATCAATCTCAACTGACACTGCAGTGTGGGGGCTACATATGAAGGGGGCAGGGGACATGATGGGAGGCATGGGGGTGGACTCAAGCTTCAGGACTGGCCAGACAAGAACAGCTAGTCATCCTTGTGAGCAGGACTGTCGTGCCGTCTCTGAGCCTCAGGCCTTCTATCTGAAAGAACAATTCCCACTTCTCAGGACAGTGTGGGAGGATTAAAGGAGAGACTTAGGAGAAGATGCAGGTCCTGCCTTGGGCCCAGAGAACCTTTAGTAGGTAATCTGCATCCGCAAGGTGCTCTAATCAGGGGTCCAGTCCTTGAGTGGAGGTGGAGGTGGGGGTGGGAGGTATGCTGCAGGCTCCAGGAGCCTCCTCTTAGAAAGATCTCTGCTTCTGAGTTCATCTTCAACGTTTCATTATGGGATGCAGAACACATGCAACAGCGACTTATGAGTCCTGTGGATCAAGCCCTTGACCGAGGCCTCTTTCCTTTCCTTCCTTTCTTTGTCTCAGCTTCAGCTTCACAGCAGAGGATGGGCTGGCCTGCCCAGGAGTGGCAAAAGGTCTGAGAGGTCAAAGGTGGCAGCTTCTGTGAGGTTGACAGGCAGCACTTGGCTGAAGCTGGTAATGACTCGGAGAGGAGACCCCTGAGCACAGCCCCCTGGCCTGTATGATGCCTGGGGTCTGTGGTTCCCAGTGCATGCTGGGAAAGGCTTCTTCCTGAGTGTGGTTTGAAGTGAATGTTTGCCTCTGGGCAGTTATGCTTGATGTGCATCTGAGGGTTTCATTTTTGCTGCAGTGTGTGTGTGTGTGTGTGTGTGTGTGTGTGTGTGTGTGTTCAAGCTCCCTTGTCTATGTATTTCAGTGCATGTGTCCGTGCATACTTGTGGATCTATATCTGCATGTCAATATATTCATACGTATGTATATGTATCTACAAATAAGTACTCATGTGTGTCTGTGTTTTTATGTTCATGTGCAGATCTGTGTGTATATATATGTATGTTAAAAATGCACAGAGATGGGGAATTCCCCCTTTCAAATTCAATTTTGAAAACATTTAAGGGTATGTGTGCCTGCCTGTCTATACCACATGGGTGAAGGTGCTAGTGGAGGCCAGAAGAGGGTGCTGGATTTCCTGGAACTGAAGTTATAGGTGGTTGTGAGCTGCCTAATGTCAGTGCTGGTGCTGGGAACCAAACCCAGGACCTCTGCAAGAGCAGCAACTGCTCTTAACTGCTTAGACATATCTCCAGCCCCCCTCCCCAGTGAGTGGATGTCTAGGCCGCTGAAAGTTGGGGAGCCAGGGGTCCT
Organism: Cricetomys ansorgei; assembly: GCA_026225945.1. Lineage (NCBI taxonomy): Eukaryota > Metazoa > Chordata > Mammalia > Rodentia > Nesomyidae > Cricetomys > Cricetomys ansorgei. The sequence goes on along the minus strand of JAMJFZ010000182.1, from coordinate 10,048,037 downwards.
GCCCAGCTTGTTGGAGAAGGGGGCGCCATTGTGAGCTGGGTTGACAATCCGGCCCACACTGGCCGGTTCTTCACCTGGGGCAGCACCAGTCTTAAAGGAACAACACAATAGTTGGGGCTGTGATAATGCGGGGGGTTCTCATCCATGGTGGGTGGGGCTGGACACCATGCAGGCCTGAAGAAGAAGGCATCCCCTGTCCCCATAGGGACAGAAGGACTTAAAAAAGAGGGAGAGATCAAATAATTGGGGTCATCTATCCTGTGTTCTGTAAAGGTGGAAAAAGGTCTTTTTCCAAGCATGTCCCCTTCCTTGGGCTGTAGGAGAGCCATATTTTGTCATCTATTTAAAATATTTTTCTGACACTGCAGATTCTTTTGATAGGTTCAAGCCTTCAGATGTGTGAAGTACCCACACCACTGAGGCTGAAAGTCAGAGGAAGGGTGGCGTGGGAGAGGTGGAGGCGTGGCCTGCCCACTGCCACCCTCGGCCACAGTAAACTTTCCACGAGGCAATTGGTGGCCTCTGGCAGGGCTGGTGCAGCCAAGGGAGTGGAGCTGGTGGGTGGTCTGGAGAGGAGACGACTCCTGCCCTCTCTTTCAGTTAGCATGAAAACAGAGGCAGGTTTTTGGGAACAGCAAATATCAGACACGCAGGAAATGTGCACATTTTGTAGTGTGACGTGAACGCTGGTCCAGAAGCAGGAAACACCATGAAGCACGGCAGCAAACAACGCCTGGCCGGCTGTGATGTGTCTGAGGCGTACCAGGCAGGCACCGGCATAAGAGGGAGCGGACCCCGGGCCTAGATCTCACGGAGCTTGCGGTCTGCTGGGGACATGGATAGCGGCTTGTAATAAGCACGAGGAGAGGTAGAGAATCACTACCACACAAAGACAAAGAACAGGTTGCTGTGAAAGAACAAACAAGACCCAATTTAGCCTGGAGGATCCAGGAAGGCCTTTCAGGGAGACGCTGTCTTTGTACTGAGAACTGAAGCAGCTGAAGAGGAGCTTAAAGCAATGGGGAAAGGGGACCACGGGGTGTTCCCAGGTCCCGGGCAGGAGAGCTGTTGAGAACCCAAGACAGTGACAGTGGAGCTGAAGGTGGTGGACTGCAGAGGAGACGAATGGAGAGCATGATGGGCACAGGTGGGTGTGGACAGGTGGGGAGGGGACAGGTGAGGAGGGATATCAAGGTCTTATAGAACCTTCCAGAGCCTCTCAAGGAAGCTAGGTTTCTGTGCAGCTATTTCCTTGGGATTGGATGGTTCCTTCCTGGAGGGGAAGGCTCTTTGGACTCAGTTCCCACAGGAAACCCAAGACTTAAGAAGCCACAGCCTTCACATGACCTGAGGCAGAAGAGCCTGGGCTTGTGCTTGAGCACGTTTGAGAGCTGTGTGCCGTCCAATCTGAATTCTACTCTGCTATTGCCCTCTCTCCAAGGCCAGAGCAGGAAACAGTTGCTGCATGTGGAGACTCTCAGGGGAGCTGCCTACAGGCATACAGGGAGCTGCAGTGAGTTGCCATCCAAGGGGGGCAAGTTTTCAGTGAACAGGCAGCCTATGAGTAACGTGCACTTCTGCAAGTCGCCCTATAAACTCCCTGTTTCACTAAGCTCACTTGGAAGAATTTTTTCTTCTGTCTGTCATCGGTGTCCTATCTGGGTGAATGGACATTTATTCATCTCCCCAAGTCACATAACAAGGCCTTAATTTTGAGTGCAGGGGAAGCCACAGGTGGATTTTAATCAGGGGATGACTTGATTATCCAGACTTGAAAACTGTCAAAATTATATGGAGAAAGTGATGTTCTGCTTGTGCTAGACTCCCACTCCCTGGCCATCAGCTCCATTTCCCTTTCCTTTCATTCACGTGGCTAGATGAGCCTGCCCGGCCTCCACGCTAGTTAGGTCAGCCCTGTGACTGCCTATCTAGCCCATGATACACGGGTAAGCATGACATCCGCTGTTCCAGGTCTAGTACAAGCAAGCCTCAAAAGATCCTTCATTTTCCCACATGCAAGACAGAGTCCTAGGAGCTAGCGGGGAACTTGCAGGCCCATGGAGCTGCAGGGACCTGAGACAGAAGAGCCTGGCCTCGTGCTTGAGCACGTTCAAGGGCTGCGTGCCACCCACTCTGGATTCCACTCTGTCATTTCACTGTGTCAGCCACTTTTCTCTCTGTGTAACCAAGCATCTGACAGTGGGCTTCTCCAAGAAGGAGTGCTTATTTTGGTTCACTTTTATTTTCATGTTTTTCCTTCTTTCCCTTTTTTTTTTAATCCTTCCTTCCTTCCTTCCTTTCTCTTTTGTTTGAGACATGGTCTCATTGTGTAGCCTAGGCCAACTAGAATTCACTATGTAGACCGTGATGACCTTGACTCACAGAGATCTGCCTGTGTCTGCTGCCCCAGTGCTGGGATTAAGGGTAGGTGCTACCAATACTGGTTGAATCTCCATGTCTGTCTGTCTGTCTATCTATCTATCATCTATCTATCTATCTATCTATCATCTATCTATCTAATCTGTCATCTATCTTCTATCTGGTGGTACTGGAATTGAACCCAGAGTCTCATGCACGCTAGGCAAATGTTCTACTACTGGGACACACCCCTGTCCCTGCTTTGGCTCATGGTTGCGGGTGTAATCCATCACAGCCAGGAAGGTGTCATGGCTGGAGTAGCTCACGTTCTGGTGGCAGGAGTGTGAGGCTGCTTGCTTATATCTGGGCAGATCAGGAAGCAAAGACTGGGCAGGAAACAGGGTCTAACTACAAACCTCAAGGCCCACTCCTTAGTAATCTGCTTCCTCTAGATAGACCCTCACCTCTCAAAGGCTCCAGAGCCTCCTATGACGGCACCACCAGCACCAGAGACCAAGCTTTCAAACACATGAGCCTTTGGGAGACGTATTACACTCAAACCATCCACGAAGATTCTGAGGAAGCTTTTGTTACAGCAGCTAGTGTTACACATCTTAATTAATATAACAAAAAATGATAAAAGCAAAGAAAAGGCTGAAAAGTCTTCTACCCCTCTCCCCCCAAGGAGTAATGTTAAATACTGGTTATTCTCACACTGGGTGATTATGTGTGTTTCCTTCTTTTTACTTTTCAATACTTTCTGATATTCTCTAACGAGCAAGCATTATTTAACTAACAGGAAAAGTTTACTTAAAAGTTTTTTTTTTTCTTTGAAATGCTATAATAAGGAGACATATTTCTCCAGGCAAAAAATAGCAACATCATCACCAGCAAAATAATGCGCCCTCTTGAAATGCATGAATTCTCACCAGCGGCTTAGAGTTTTCCTGTCCAAGAGCTGGGGGCCTGTGTGAACATAAGCACGCTTCCTCTCATCATCCTGTGACTAAAGGAGCCAGAAGGCACGCTCTCAGGGTGGACTTGGTCCCGTCCTGAAGGGCCCACGCCCTTCCTCCTCTGCCATGAAGTTTCCTTCTACAAGCATGCAAAGCGAGACAACACCTGGGTCACCCCCTTGCAGAGAAATGGTCTTCATGATGTTTTGAACTCTGCTGAGACAGCGGTGTAAGAAAGCTCTGTCTCCCCCCCCCCCCCCGCTGTCTGGGTTCTCTTTGATTAACAAACACTCCTCACCAGCCTCAGTAGGATGCAGTGTTCACACCATCTTTCCATTTTTCCCGATGAGGAGATGGAGGGACTGAGGAGAGCAGAAGGTTGTCTCAGGTCACATGACCAGCCAGGAGGGGAAGGGGTCTTTGCCCCCAGATCACCACTTCAAATTAACGCTCTTGACGTCAATCCGGCCTCCCCTGTGCGGGACCCAGACACTGATTTGAAACTGAGCCCTTTGCTTTCCAGGTGATAGAATGACTGATTTCTGGTTTGGGAAAGCAGAGAGATGGCGCCACCAGTCCTTGACCGCGTAGTTGGCATGAGGGACCTGGTTGGAGCAGTGGATGGCACTGCTGCTTGTTCGGCATCAAGTGGGAGGGATATACAGAACCATAATGCCGGAGGCCTCTTCCCAGATCCCTAGTCTGCCTTCCTGGTTATCTGCAGCCGTAAGCAGCCCTGCAATGAGCAGCATTTAATTTTTGCTTTACTGTAGCTTCTATTTTTATTAAATAGATCAGTCTCTCCACCAGGAAAACTAAATTGCTGACCAGTTGACCCCAAAGTCCAAGGTATGCAATTTGCAATCTGTTTGCATCTTTGTCCACTGGGGTGGGCTGCAGACTGGCCTGGGTGGGGGGTGGGGGGCAGGCAGGACTCCAAGCAGGCATCTGGTACAGCAGCCATGGACAGGTTAAGGGGCGGGGGTTGTTGTGCTGCAGGAGGGTCCTGGTGAGGAGGGGGTACACAGACTGGAGAAATAGGAAGGGGAGGGTGTTCAGGAAGCGGTAACTCATGTGGCAGTTAACCGAGAAAGAGGCCAACTCAGCCGCCAATGTCTTTGGTTGCTGTCTTCCCAGAGTATAAGGAAACAGTTTACATGTTCTGAAAGCCAGCTCCAGGGCTCCTCATGATATGAGAAGCCTTGCTTGGCCTCCTGGTGAAGGGAAGCCCCCCAGTGGGTACCTGGCAGGCAGAAGCCAAGGTGGGGGTGGCCAATTGGAGAGACAACGAGCCAGGAGCCTGGGCACCAAGGATGTGGAAAGGTGGAGGGGAGCACTTAGGAGAGGCTGAGGACCCTGACTGAGCCACTCACGTTCATTCTCATCCTCACTGAGACCCTCCCCAGCATGAGTCCATATACGAGAAGCAGGCGTTGGTGCCACTTGGCGTGGTTTCTCATGGTAGGGAAGGGGCTACGTGCCTGCTTGGATCCACACAGCCCAGAGTCGAGGCAACAGGAGGAATCATGTCTCCTTCTAGATCTGCATACACCCAGCACACGCAGGGTCATGTGTGCCTGAGTCCAGCTTCCAATCTGAAGCACCCTGGTGTTAGTTGTGGGTACCTCCAAACTGAAGGATGGGGCTTCCCAACAGCATTTCATGGTCCCAGTGGGGCTCTTACACTGGGATGCAGAGGAGCCAGGAGAGATTTCACATTACAGAGATACTCTGGATTGGCAGGCCTGTTGGGGGAGGGAGGGTGAAGGAAAAGAAGAGTGGATAAGGCGGGCTCTTGAGCATTTGAGCCCAGGGGAGGGGCTGGGTGATCTGCAGGGAGCTTCCTTACTCTGGATATGGGATGCCTTGGTGGGCTCCAGTCATCATGGCAGCCCCTCCATTCTCTTATTCCCCAGCCTTGGGGTCCCCTCGAGTCTGTCTGGAGCCTGGCCTCACCAGAACCCAGCACTGTTGGCCTGGCTGGACTCAGCTCTGCTGGGTGTCTCTGTAGGTGGTAGGAAGAGCAAAGACCTGCACAGGGCTTCAGAGGAGGGACTGACAGGATTCCAAAGTGAGCCTGCAACACCCTGCATTTGGTGCAGACCTACTGTGTCAGACCCAGCCCAGGCTGAGCAATTCCCCCAGGTCAGCTCTCCCATCAGGAAACTCCCAGTTAAAGTGAGGAGGAAGGCTCATAGTCCTCTAACTACAATGCACTGGAAGGATGCCCTGGCTGGCAGAGAGCCTGGATCAGCATCTCTTCCAGACTGGGTCAGGGAAGGCTTCAGGAGAGAGAGTAGCCCAAGTGAGCCTGGAAAGGCTCTTAACAGCTAGCTGGCTAAGGGGAGGCTGGGGGTGGTGAGCCAAAACCAGGAAGAGGAACAACATATGTGAAGGCCCTGGGGTGAGAAAGCAGAGCATACTGTAAGCAGCAAAAATAGTTCTAGGTGGGGAAATTGCAAGAGAAAGGAAGTGAGGGTTTCCTTTCCAAAGCACAAATCATGAAGTAAAAGATTAGTCACTAACTGAACACCTGGGACAAAGCCCAGTGGACAGACAGCAGGATGGAAGATGATTCTGTGACAGTCTGAAATCCACATGGTGTTAATATCCAGATTATCCTCGGAATCCCTGAAATAACCATCCAAAGGTAGCAACCCCGGCCGAGAGACAGAGCAGGCTGAGAACAGGCAGAGACGACAGAGAAATCCAGAAGAGAATGAGAGAAGGCCATGGCGTTGGAAATGAGACTTCTTCATGTGGAAGAAACAGCTCTATGTAGCTATCAAACAGCCACCAGGAGCAGACAGTCAAGTCCAGGTGCTGGACATAGAGGCCTGGGGGCCTCATCACTCATGGTGGGATGTCCTGGGAGCAGCCATCCTGGATGTATCCACACCCACCCAGAATGCCACGCCTGCGTCCAGTCCTAAGAATCATCATAAGGGGACATTTGGAAATGGACACGCCTCAGTGGTGTTCTCTCTCTCTCTCTGTCATCTCTGTCTCTCTCTCGCCCTCTTCCTTCCTCTATTTCCCTCTCTCCTCCTTCCTCTCTCTCCCCCTTTTCCCTTCCTCTGTCCATCAGAGATCTGATCTCACACACTAACTACTCCGTTGCTAGAAATAACATCTGATGATTCATTTTCAAACATGCCTGGAACCAGCTTAGGTCCAATGACAAATAGACAGAAAAAAATTAGAGAGTCTAGCACTCCATCCACCAAGTTCTGCTAAGCTCCCCAGACACCCAAGCGAGAAGTTTAGGATAGAAAATTACTAATATCCAAGCTTGCCTGTGATGTTATAAGTCTGATAAAGTAAAAAGGATGGAAAAAATGTGAGGTGAACCCACATAGCTTTCATTGAAAAAAAAAAAAAAAGACCAACTTAAGCAACAGCTGGAAAGAGAAGACCCACAATGAGTAAGATTGTAGCCTCTGGGGCTGGAGAGATGGCTCAATGGTTTACTCTTGCATAGGACCTGGGTTCAATTCCCAGAACCCACATGGCGGCTCACAACCACTGTTAACTCTAATCCCAGGGATCCGATACCCTCTTGGAACCTCAGTGGGCATCAGGCACACACATGCTACCCAAATATAAATGCACACAAACACTCTCTCACACAAATAATACATTAAGTAAATCTAAAAAAGGAAAAGATTACGGCCTCCTGACTAGGAAAGGTGAGGAGGGCCATACACCTGGTTAGAATCTGTTTTATGCACTCAGTGCGCCTGCTATTCTAGGCTGACACCCAACTTTGCAAAATTACAAAATAAAAGCTTCCCTTTTATGACTCTGAGTTTTTGGTACTCTTATTATGAAACGAGGACCATTGTTTCTCACATTTATGAAAGAGGGGAAAAAAGAGATCTTATCTGTAAACTACAGCACATTTGCATGAAGGAAAAGCACACACAAGTTGAAGGTTAGGGTCCTCAGAATGCCTGCTGCGGAAAGGAGGTTGGGAACAGGGCACGTGGATCAGAGTGGGACAGTGAACGACGCTGAGCTAGCGGTGTGCATCGCCACGAATGGATGGTGAGAACCAGACAGCTCCGTGCTCTGCACCTAGAGCAGGTGAACCTGCAGGAGCAGAACCTATCTCGTCGAGATGGGCTTTGAGATCTGTTCCCCTGTATGTGTACCCCTCTAGCAGGCATATGTGCATGCCTTAATTCCTCGGTCACATCATCAGGACCAGTCTCCCAGCCAGGCACTGTGCCGGCTCTAGGGTTCCTGGTGCTCTAGAGTGTTGGGCCTCTCTCGCTCTTGTCCTGCTGTGATGCCGAGGACCTGATGGGTCTGCTCTGGTGTGGCTCTGAGCAGGGGAAAACCAGGTGGTCCACAGGCCCTGAAGATGTACCTTCCCAAGTCTGGGCTAAGGAAAACGAGACTCAGACAGCTGAGTGCAGTGACAGTTCCTTGTCAATGCAAGGTTTTTGTGAGTTTGCAGCAGGCAGTGGTTACTTACTAGGATGCTGGAAAACAGACAGGGAGCATCTCAGGATGCAGTGTTCCCAACTCCTTCCCCATCTAATGGCATGTGGCATTTGGTGAGTCACCACTCAGACCTCTGACCATCAGGCCAGGCTAGCTGTCGAGTGTCACCTAGTTGAGAACTCATTGTTTACCTAGACTCCCAAGCTGGCTCCCCTGGACAGCAGAGGGCAGGGAACTATTCACTTGGTTCACAGCCTAAACCTAAAAACTTCTATTAAGCCACAGATGCAGTCAGAAAAAAGGGAGGCAGGACTCCAGGGTGCTAGACCGAGGGGCTTCCCAAGGACGGTCAGGAACCAGAATGTAAGGTGTGGGAGGCCAGGGTTGGACTACACAGCATGTGCATTCATGTATCTCCGATGTGGTTTGGAGTGGGGCTGGGCCTAGAAGAAAGATGAAGCAGGACTCCTCTCTTTCTCACACTGACATGAGAGTCTTCACTCCTGCTTCCCATGGCTCTTCTAAGACCCCTGCCCAGAGGGGTCTTAATCCACCATTCCAGAGTCTTGGTCCTCCCACTGATAGGATCTGTACCCGTTGTAACAGACATCAATTTCTGTTGCTCAGCAACCATTTGAGTGTTAGGAGTACCTGGTGTTAAGCGAGGCTGTGTCATCCAGGGTCTGCGATTGCCCTTCTAATGCATGGTGGCCCCTGATATCAGTCTGGGGACACACCCTAGCATAGTCCCCTCCACAGTGAATGGGGTCAGCCTATGTAAGCAGCAGTGTACTCAGACATGGCAGAATGTGGCACCCAGACACAGATGGTGAGAAGACCCTGCAGCCTAGTCACTCACAGAAGCAGAAGCAACCAATGTGCCATGAGGACGTCCAAGTAGCCATATGGCAAGGAACTGTGTCCTTCTGCCAAGAACCAGAACCAGCTTGCCAGCCCTGAGAGAGGCCATCTTGGAAGTGTACTTTGAGTCTTCCCAGGTCTCAGGAAGATCACAGTTCCAGGTGATGGAAGAGACCTCGTTCCAGAACTTTCCAGCTGAGTCACTCCTGAATCCAAGACCCACAGATGCTGTGAGTACAGAAAAGGGTTTGTAGCTTTAAACCATGGCAGGAAATGGAATTCACCATGGATGGCTCAAAGGAAGAGATTATTAAGGCTCTTATGGGGTGGGGAGCTGAATCACAGGGCGCAAGGGAAGGTGATGTGCCAGCCACAGACTGGCAATAGCTGGAGCTGTTTACGTACTTAGAGTCTAAGGGGAAAAGAAATACTGTCACCACGACCTTCTATACGTGGCGGATATAGAGAACCCACAGCTACCATGACAAGACACAGACACAGGGACGGAGCTGTTACAGGGGATCCAGAGCAGGAAGAGAGGCTGAGCTACATCCCAATCTGTCTCTTTCCTTTCAGCTACCTGCCTCTTGCCAGTCTCCACTGGAAAAACCAAACATGAAGCTAGAAGACAATGGATCTGGGTGATGCTGCCCACTTGTCAGCCTTCCAGGGCGCAGGGCAGAGAATGGGTTAACAGCAGATCCATGGAACGAGAGAAGTCAACGTCAAACAAATCCTCATTAGCAGAATTCTATGAAGCTGACTCCATGCAAAGATGGGTCCAGTGACTTAGCCAATCAGTGTACCCTCTTTTGATTAGTTAAGGGAAAATCACGTGACCCAAGCCAGCCAATTAAAGCTAAGGAGGCTTGCAAGTGGATGTGTTAGGATATTGGTTTTTGCTGGATGTGGTGTCCAAGCAGCGATTTGGAGAAGGGAGCTGGCCCAGGAAAATGCAGACCCGGAGATGGAGGGATGGACAGGCCTCATCTTGGACTGCCCATGATCTTTGGTTAAGTATGGTTCTTATTGCTGGCAGAAACCTTTAATTCCACACCCCTGAGCTCCAGCTCGCTGTCATTTGTCAGCCAGTTCGTCTGGGTTCGTAACTGACTGACTAGGTTTTCTGGTACACCTTTAGTGTTCACAGTCACAGGGACCTGGTGCATAGGTGCCTTTCCTTGGGAGCTGCCGCAAACCCACTTTAGAAGACACGACCCTCAATTATCTGTTTTAGTTGGATGAGCAAGATGGTGGCTAGAAAGAGTTTCCAGGCCACATCTCTTACAGATGGTAGTTCTGAGACTGAAGGGGACCTGAGCCTTTTCTCTCCAAACAGCTGATCATCTTTTTGTCATTTAGCTCAGCCTCCTGTCTGATCTCTTCCCTGAACTGATGCTCCTCAGAGAGTCAGGTGAGAGTTGTTAGTAGGCAGGGAGAGTCAAGGAGTTACAGGCCATTTTCTGAGGACTTGAGAACAAAGCAAGGAGCTTTGCAGTGTGGTGGGAAAGACACTCTCTCCTGTATCAGCAGAGTCCTTTTTATATGGCTCGCTGGGTTGGATGCAGTCTAGATTCCCACGATTTGGTCCCTAGTTTCTCTCTCCTTGGCTAACCTGTTCTAGTTATACTGACCCCCTTGGGGTTCTCCCACACCCTAGATTCTTTATCTACTTGCTCGTTTTTGATTGGATGTCAGACTCTCATAGAATACCAAGTGGGAAAAAAAATCTGGGCTGGGAGAGAGCTCAGCACGTAAGAGCACTTGCTAAGCTTGAGAACTTGAATTCAGATCCCAGCACCCACTTACAAAGCTGGACATGGTTGCACATGCCTGTAACCCCAGTGCTGGGAGGGGTGTGGAGACAGGAGGATCACTGGGGATTGCTAGCTGCTAGCCTAGCTCCAGGGTCAGTGAGAGACACCATCTCAAGGGAGTACAGCGGAGCATGACAGAGCAGGACACCTGGCTTTCTCTTCTGATCTCAGCACATAACACACACACACACACACACACACATACACACACGCTGAAAACAAACTTAATCCCTTCACATATTCTTAAGCCTCTGGACATAGTTATTTGGAAAGAGTCTGATCCTTTGAGTCTTGTCCTTAGCAAGGACTCTTACCTGATTGGCTAGGTAGGGCCTGAGCCCCTCTCAGTCTGGAGCTAATTTACCCTACTATAGGGATGAGTCCCTTGGGCATTCTTCTCATGGATTGTGATGTGTTTCTCACCCGGTCTGGTCCTACCTGAGTTAGGAGGATCCTTCACCCATTTCTGCTCTTTCTTTCCCTGGATCCAGCAGCATCCCATGACCCGGTGTGATGACAAAGACCAAGCTGAGGATGCAGGCGACCCTGGGGACATCTCCGTGCGATTCTCTCTTCTCTCATACTCTGCCTACAACCTTAAGCTTAGTTCCTGGGATTCTCAATTCTGTCTCTTCGATTCCGTGTCACTACCAGGCTGGTCCCCATCCCGGTGGTTTTGCCTGGAAACCCTCTGGCCCATCATGAGCAACAGACCTCCCTCCTGTCTGGTGTCCGCAGTGCTGCTGTCTGGACACTGCACTTTGGACCGTCTCTTCCTTTGTTCTTGTGGCAAGAGAGCTTTTCTGGTCCTGTTATTCCTTCAGCTTGACCTGAAGGGGAAGTAAGCCCTCCCACCCTTAGCTCAAGCCGTGGGAAGATGGTGGCTATGATGGGGCAAGGGTGGGCTCCACAGGATTCTACTGAGGCATGTGAGAGTCTGAAGGGTGGAAGCTAGCTGGGCATTAGAAGCAGATCCCAGCAGGAAACTGGACCCTGCTATCTCCTACCTGTGTGGCTTGGGAAGACCTCTTTGTGTTCCCGTTCCTGCCTCTATGGGATGGTACCCATTGACCTTTGGGGTTAGTGCCGGTTCCTACCTAGGACACATTTGCATTCCTCCAGAGTAACATAGGGCTAAGAGATTGGAAAGCCCCTCTAACTGCATGTCAGGGGTGCCTCTCTCTTCCAGATGACTTACTCACTGAGGGCTCAGTGCTGAACTTCACTGACTGTCCAACAGAGGTGATGCCAGAGCAGACACTACCTCTGTTCCGGTTGTCACCGGGATGGCGGCAGGCCCTAAGAACTCCAGCCAGATGTCTGCCCCAGATCACATCACTGGGGTTGGGGAGGGCTCAGGCTGTGCTGTGCCAAAGAGACTTAACTCTCCGGACATCTGCCCAGCAGTTAAGGTCATTAACCATGGGTTACTGAAGTATCTCTTCATAATGTAGTTGATGGAATTACTAGATTTGAGGCCAAACAGGAATTTTTCTTTTTCTTTTTTTGTACACTGTAGAAAGCATTGCAGAGCCTCTACAGAGGCTCTACCAGATTACTGAAGGGAATTGACAATGGATTAGCTTGTCACTACATATGGCTGACTAAATCCCCTGGGAAGGGAGGCACCATACTGTCTACCAGTGCTCCCTCCACACACATATGTGAATGTGTGCACACATGCATGCTTATGTAAGCACATACAGAATCCCTACGTGTGCCATATGCGCATACCCAGTGTGTGAACGTCACAGGCTTTGGCTGAAGTAGTAGCCGTTACGTGCTTGACTTCAGATCTGAAAGGCTTCTCACACGGGCCTCTGTCCGGTGTCAGGCAGCCTCCCACACATCCAGGATGGTGTCACATAATATCTACAACTGGACTGTGACCAGCAGGGACCCAGCTTAGGTCTGAGGCCTCCAGGAGAGAGGCTCAGAAACTGTGACCCAGGTCCCACTCCGGGCCTCTCTGATCTCACTTCACTCTTTCCTGCCTGAGTCATTCTAAATGAGAATTAGATCTCTCCAAACAGATTGAAGAGTCAGAACAGTCGTCCAGGACAATGATTCCAGCTATTTGGGTAGATGAGACGAGAGAGAGGATCAAAGGTCAAGGCCCTCTAAATTTACGCCACCCCCACCCCACTCCGCAGGACCGCAAGATAAAAGAGAGAGCCTGGCCCAGACAGGTTTGTTTTTGTCAACTTGACATTAGGTAGTTTTATCTGGGAAGAGGAACCTCAATTGAGAAAAGGCTCCGTCAGATAGATCTGTTAGCTTGCCGGCAGCCCATTTTCTTAATTAACATGGATGTGGGTGGTGCCACACCTGGGTAGGCGGTCACGGTTATGTAGGAAAGCAGGCTGGGCAAGCTGTGGGGTGTGAACCCCTAAGCAGTGTTCCTGCTTTGCCTCTGCAGCAGCCCCAGCTTCCTGGTTCTACCTTGAGCTCCTACCCTACCCTGACTCCACTTCCTAACGGACTGCAAGCTGTAAATGGGAGTAAAACCATTCTTTTGGTCATGGTGTTTTACGACAGTAAGAGAAGGCAAGGCAGGGCAGGGGAAGATCATTCATGTTGGCTGAATGCCGGGAACTGTTCCAGACAGGGGACATCACTGTTGGTGTGCATGGTACCCGATGAAGTAGGTGACACCCCGAGAGCTGACTAAAGTCCCATGACTAAGAACAGCCAAATTGGATGAACGTCCAGGTCTTTGGCAATTAGTGTGTAACTTTTGGTTCTCTGCAAACTCCTCCCCGCCCTTGTTCTTAAACTGAGACCTAGGGAAACTATGTTTGCTATAGAAAAAAATGGAAAGATGTAGGCAAAGAAGAAACCATTCCATCCAGAGGAAACTGCTAGCATTGGTGAACACATTCTTCTAGTCTTTATGTGTTTAAAGATTTTCTTCAGGGCTGTCAGACGGCTGAGCAGATCAGGGCACTTGATGCCCGGCCTGTGGATCTGAGTTCAGTCTCTGGAACCCACAGTGTAGAGGGGGAGGGCTGACTCCTCTGTCAGCTGTCCCGAGTCCCCTCCCCCATGTGCACTATGATTGTGTGCACCCCCTCCTCCACAACACAAAATAAATTAGAATATCTTTTAAAATCAAATGTGAATCCTTGTCATACAGCCCCCCAAAACCGTGTGTTATTAACGATCTTCTGTGGTACTGAATATCTTTCCAGAACAATGGTTTTTAATGGCTGCAAACAATCTCACTGTATGGGCATATCCAAATCTACCTAGCCAAGGCCCTCTGCTGGGCATTCAGGCTGTGCCCAGGTTTTCCTCTGCCCATCTTGAGAAGCCAGGTTGGCATGAATGTTGCTTGCCTGCCCTATCTCACTGTTGCTACCGAAGGCTAGCTGCCCACCTACAGGGTTCCAGGTCACAGAACATGCAGCTTCACTCTCAGGACACCCAGGAGTCCCACCTGCCCCAGCACCTCTGCCTCTTTAAACACTGCCGCCCCTGGGGTCTAGCCCACTGTCTGACTGTGAGGCCAGTGCTGGCGACTGGGAGCCCTTCAGAGTTTAAGCCACTGTAGCAGAGAGAGAGAGTGAAATCAGCCATGTAGGCACACACCTGGAATGCTGTACTCAGGGGGCCAAGGCAAAATGGCTTTGAGTTCAAGGTCACCCTGGTGTATATATTGAGAGTCTTGTTGCCAGAAGACCAAAAGGAAGAGAGATGGAGAGATAGATAGATGATAGATAGATGATAGATAGATAGATAGATAATAGATAGATAGATGATAGATAGATAGATGGATAGTGTTACCTGACCAACAGCCACATTCAAAAGGTGACCAAGGGCAGATACGGCCCGGTGGCAGAGCTTGCCTGCGCAGCACCAGGCCTCCAGGCTACCCCCGCACTGCACTGCAAGTAGAATTACTGTTGATGGTAAATTCAAAGCATTTATTTATCTGTGTCTCTGCACCACATGTATGCCCGTAGAGGCCAAAGAGGCATCAGATCCCTTGGAATTGGAGTTACAAGCACGTGGGAGTCATCTGCTGGGAGCTGAACCCAGGTCCACTGCAAGAGCAACAAGTGCTCCTAACGGCCGAGCCATCTTTCCAGCCTACGCTGTTAGTAAACTTTATCAAAACATAGGACATCCAAAATAATAGCATTTCCATTGTAAACCACATAAAAATTAGTATAGTGTATACATTTTTTTTCCTTTTTTGGTTTTTCGAGACAGGTTTTTTCTGTTGTAACTCTGGCTGTCCTGGAACTCACTCTGTAGACCAGGCTGGCCTCCAACTCACAGTGATCCGCCGCCCTCTGCATCCCGAGTGCTGGGATTAAGGGCGTGTGCCACCACCGCCTGGCTATTGTATTTTTTTTTCTGCATTTATTTATTTTGTTTGTGTGCGTGACACATATGTGCCATAGTATTTGTGTGCAAGTCAGAGGACAGACAACCTGTGGGAGCTGGCTCTCTCCCTCCGCTATGAGGACCCCAGGGATTAAACTCAGGGTGTAGAGCCTTCACTTGCTGAGCTGTCTCTCTCACTGACCCTACTTTCACTTTTTTGTGACAGGGTCTCACTATGCAGTACCTGTTGGGCTCATGATCCTCTTGCCCTGATTTCCTGAGTAGTGGCGATTACAGGTGTGCACACTGGCTTAGCCATGTTAATGTGTGTGCTGACTCTGACCTCCAGCCCGCAGTTGGTACTTTGGGCCCGGTCATATTTCAAGCACTCCTGATCAGAGCCTGTGGTGACCAAGCTGAGCAGCACGGGTGTGAGGAGTGTCAACTCCCTTCGGAATCCTTGGTGCGAATGCAGGCCTGGCGTGTGTGAGGCCCTCAGTGCAAGGTGTTTTTACTGCAGAGCTCTGATTCCTCCTGTTGGTTAAGCCTACATCTGTCAATCGGTCCGTCAGTAATAAGTGACATGGACGGAGCCTGCTAGCTTTCTTCTTCCACCAGGGACCCCGCAGTGACCCATGATTTCCAGTTGCTATGCGCCTTTTTCAGGTCACCTTCTAAGGGTTCCGCACAAGAGCCTCACTTTACAGAAGAGAACGTGAAAGCGAGGGGCGCGAGCCACCCAGGTGCAGCCGCTGCTCGGCCGCAGCAAGCTGCCTCTCCCAGTAAGCTACCGGAGCCACCCAAATGAAATAATGTCACTTCGGCTTTGCCCAGTACTTTCCTGAGATGCTTTCGGAATCATTTTTGCAACTAGAACATCTCTCAAAGGAAGAAACTAGTTCATCACCGTAATCAAGTCTGTCACAGAGGATGTGTGATGATGTTTGAAAATATAATCCTGCGAACATCAGAACTGACAACTCCGAAACATCTCGAGGCTACATCTGCTAATAACAGTCTTTAGCATTCAGGCTGGGCACCCACGTGGGCTGGTGTGATCCATTTCACAGCAGAAATGCCCTAACGAGGAACTTCCTCAAAGGGGAACTGGGCAGAGGACAGATTTTAATGAGGCCCAATCTCTGCGAGGGTGAGGTATGACTGAAGAAGAAAGGCCTGAGATGAAACGCGTCTCTCTGAGTGGGACGAGAAGATGGGGCTTTGCATCAGGAAAGGCACCAAAAGCTGCCGAGAGGTCAGGACATGTACAGAAAGGACCCACGACATCGGGGCCAATCACTTCTGAGGGTAAAATGAAGCAGACACCGAGATGACTTCTGTGGCTGCTGTTCACTACCTCACACTTCTAGCCACCCACTTGCCCACCCATCAGATCACCCACCGTTTATCGTATCTCTACCCACTCACCTGCTTATTGATCTGCCATCCACCCACCCAATCCATCATCTATACACCGACCCATATACCTATCTGTCCATTCATACACTCCTCTGCCTACCCATCCAACCACCCATATAGTCACCTATCCGTATACGCACCTATCTATCCATCCGTCTATCCATTCACCCTGTGATTCACATACTCATCTATCCACCACCCACCCTCACCCAGCCTTTCCCATAGGTCTCCTCCATGGGAGCCCTGAGGAGATGCTGAGAGGGAGGGGCGGGCATGATGATAAGCTGTCTTTGATGCTCCTGTTCATTTGCGATCGGCTGAGATGCAGATGTAGGCCCGATCATGAGCTAGCAACTGGCTACAGAGAAGTAAACCTCAGAAAGACCCTCCCTGGAGGGATTGGAAGTGTCAGTGTCCGTTGTAAATAGTATGGCGTCAGCATGATTGCAAAAGAGAGATGAATCCAAGAACCCCCTCCTGACCTCAGCACCAGTTTCCAGTGCTAAACGCACAGGAATGATGTGAAAGGGCATTAAAGAGAGACTACTAGCCATACCACCAACACTGTGTGGGCAAAAGCACCCTGTGGCTGCCATCTTTACAAGCTGGCCGAGGCAACGGTGTTCTGCCGCTGGTGGATCTCGCTCACCGTCTTTCCCACTCACCTCTGATTCGCGTCTTGACCTTTTAAGGAGTGGCCATGTGGCTTTCGAGATCCAGCAAAGAGGGAGCTCGCAAGAGGTCACTGATTGCCACACCTCCACCACACACGAGCTCCCGCGTGATCTCACACATCCACCGACCATCCGTACTTGTTTTTACCGGGCGCCGCCTCTAAGAGCGTGGGGAAAAAAAAACTTCGTCTTGCTGCCTAACAGGCGAGTTGTGGTTTTATATCGCACATTGATATAGATGCAAGATCATTAAAATACAGAATGTGACCTGGGTCCCAGACTTCTGCGTCTAGGACACAGTCAGGGGTTGTGGCACATACAACGGCCTTTCGGGGCCTGAGCAGGCGAACTGACCGAGGGCTCTGATCCTGGCCCTTTACTAATGCATGGCTTCTCCTTCGATACCACACACATGTGCATGCTAATTTTTAAATCTGAAGGGATGATTAAAAGAGCTTTCCAAGGAGAAAACATGAAAACAAAATCACAAGTGTGTGAGTGTTTATTTATGTGCAAAGGAACGTGAGGGCGTGGATGAAGACCGTGAGGGTGAAGAGACTATAACTAGAACCAGTGTGTTTCTGTGTCCCCGCCCTCCTGATGTGAGGCAGGATGGTGGTGAGTTTTAGGCTATCCTGGGCTACACAGCAAAAATCTGCCTTAAAACAAACAACCCTTTACGCTAGTCCATGTGGCCATCTATAGGAGTTCGGGGCCATATCCAGCTCCACTCTGTAAGGGCCAAAGTGCCATCCCTAGCTCCTGGAGTACAGGCCGATAGGGAGGTTGGAGGCCGGGGCTTTCCCCTCCCAGCTCCAGGGCTCCCTGCAGCCTCAGTAGCAGAGGTTCTGTGGATCCCCCCACCCCAATTCCTTACAGGAAGTAATCTTGAGATCATTCTCACAGACCAGCATGAAGTGAGTGCGCTGACCTGTGTACCAGGGGCCGATCTCAGGTGTGAGCCTGTTACAGGTTAGGAAACCGAGACGCAGCGGGGTTCAGTTCTTGTCTGGATTTATACTCATCTATCAAGTGATAGATGTCTTTGGAGTGCATGCCTTAACAACTCCACACCTCTTTAGGGAGACATGGGAGACACTCAATCCCTCTGCCCTGCCACTGTGGACTCAGAAAGACATCCCTCTGCCCCTCACTGTGAACCCTCTTGCTCTTCACAGTGTTTTATGCCCCCACCAGATTCTAGGTCTTGATAGCAAGCACTATGGGAGGCTTGAATTCTGTTGAGAAAGGAGATGGAGGTAGGTGCTGGGGAGTGAGAAAGGGATTCACAATCCCATGAGCCTCCTTCACTACTCCCACAGGGGCCGGCAAGAGCTAGGTGGGCTCAGCTTGGGGTGTCACGTGGAGAGTGTGCAAGCCACCTCTGCATGAGCACACACAGGCCGGTGACACACATCAGGGCTCAATGCCATGCAACATGTCAGCTGCAATTTATGTCAGCTGCCTTCCTCAGAGCCCAGGAGACGTCGCTCCTGCTTAGCATGTCCTGGGTCAGCCTGCACCAAGGGGTTGTCCTTGCCTCACATAAAGAAACGTGCTGGCTAGCTGGGGAGCTCTTCTGGGATGTTTTCCATTTAGGGTCTTTCCTAAGTGTTTTCCACAGCAGTGGACTATCAATGATGCACCATTGTTTACTTGAAAAATTTGCTCAAGGTTGATATTTTCATGTGTGTGTGTGTGTGTGTGTGTGTGTGTGTGACAGGATCTACATGCTACATGGACCAGGCTGCCTTCAAACTCACAGAGATCCACCTGTCTCTGCTTCCTAAGTGCTGGGATTAAAACACGCTTCACTCCTTTTTTTTTTTTAAATTAAATATTTATCTTATTTCTATTTATGTGTGTGTGTCTGAGTGTGAGCCATATGTGTGTGGGTTCTCATGGTGGCCACAGAACGATCCTTAGGAGTTGGAGTTACAGGCAGTTTGGTAGCCAACATGGGTGCTAGGAACCAAACACAGATTCTCTGGGAAAGCTCTTAGCGCTCTTAGCTGCTGAGCCACTGCTCTAGCCTCGGATTTACACTCTATTTAGACATCCATTCTAGAGGCTGGTAGATCAGTTGGTAGCGTGCTTCTCATAGGCATGACACCCTGAGCTGGCTTCTTAGTACCCATAAATTGGGCAGTGGTGGTACACACCGTCATCCTTGTTACACTGCAGATCTGAAGTCAGCCTAGGATATGTGGAACCTTGTCTCAGAAACAAATCAAAGCAGAAAAAAAACCTGTATATGTTCTAGCTACCTCTGTGCAGAGGCCTCAAGACTGTTGGAGCGCACTTTGCATTTGGTGGGGTTAGGTTGCAAGGACCATAATTTTTCTCTAAAATTAGTTAGCAAACCACTTATGGGATCTTTGAGATACTGTTAAAATAAACACACAGCTAAGTACAACCAGCTTGCCCACAAAAAGAAGCAAAATCCTCCAAACACCCAAATAAATTGTACAACGGCTCCCAACAAGGGCTAGGGGTGTCGCTTAGCGGTAGGGTGCTTGCATAGCACATAAGTCTCTGACTTTGGTCCCTAGCATCATAAGACAAAACACCTCAAATGACCCTTCCTAACAGGGGGTTTGCGTGTTTTTGAGTGGCACCTGCTTCCAGTCGTGATGCTGGGAGAGATGGGGATGGCAGTGGTGGCAGCCCAGCCATGTGAATGGATGTGTGCCCTTGAATTTAGGGGTTGAACAGAGGGCACACACAGCCTAGTTTATGCTGAGCCTATTCTGTCACTTTGAAACAAGAATTAAAAAGATGGAGACGCATGGTCACGGAAAAAGCTTCATGATGTAATAGGTGAGAATAGACAGTGAAGGGTGGAAGAGAATTGTGTTGGGGTGCGAAGCGTCCAGTGAGTGACATCCAGGCTGGCTTTGGTGTCATTTTATACTGGTCTGAACTTCCCCACCTTTGGCAATGTGAAAGAAGCTTGGGTGTTACTCCTGAGGACACAAAGATGTAAGAAGCCCAGACTTGGGGTTTTAGAAGACCCTGCCTCGCCTGAGAGGGGCAGGAAAAGAACAAAATGTAAAGCCCCTCACCCTGGCTCTGATCCCTAGCACTGCACAGAGCGAAAACAAGCCTTGTGTGCACCTGGGATCCCAGCACTCGGGAGGCGGAGGCAGGAGGATTGGTGGTTCCAAGTCGTCTTTGGTTATGTAGTGAGAAGATCAGCCTGGGACACTTGAGACCTTTTCTAACAAAGGAAAAAAAAACAAAGGTCTTCGTACAAGTGGCTTGCCAAAAAACAAAACAAAAACTACCACCAACAAAAACCAAACCCAAACCCAAAGGGCGGAGTTCCCCTAGCTATAGCCTTGCTTCTTCCTTGCTGTTCCTCAGGGGCCATGGCTTTCCCCTGCCTGGAAAGAGGGCTGGAAGCGGGGAACTCGCTGGTCTATTTCAGCTCCTTCCTCCGAGTGGGCCTTTGCTGTCCCCTAAAGGAAGAGCATTTACAGAGATGTCGAACGGTAGCCGGCTTAGGTTCCAATTCTAGCTTCTCTGCTTACCAGCTCTGCGACTCTGGGGAAACAAATCCACCTCTCAGTTTCCCCACAAAGCACTGCCAGTTTTCACTTTATGGCCCTTACTCGTTTCAAACAAAGACTCCCCAAGTTAGGAGGCTCACAGAGCAGCAGCACACTGCACCGCAATCCCGGGTGGGCCTGCGAGGGAGGACCGACTCACCGCCTCCTGATCTTTGGTGTCTCCTGGCTCTGAGAGTGTCACCACTGCCTCCCTCTGTCCCGGACCATCCCCTGCCTCTCTGCCTGACTCAACTACCCTGTTTATAAAGACACTAGTTACGTCATTATCCCGCTCCAGTGTGACCCCAACCTACTGCACCTGCCACATTCCAAGGCCTTGGGTTAGGAATCCAACATACACATCTGGGGGCAGAGGGAAAAAAAACTTGACCCACAATAGGGCTTATGCTGAGCGTTAAATGAAATACTACAGTGGGGGAACTAAACACAGTACCCAGCACAGAGCAAGCACTGAGCAAGCACTCAGTTCCTAGCGGTCCCTATCGTCTTCCACTTGTCACCACCGTGGTCCATGCTCCTCCCGGGGCTCACGGTATGCTTCTCTCTGGAGCAGACCGTACCTGTGCTCAGGTGGCCACTAAAGTTCTCCTAAACAATACACTCTCTCATGCTGGTTTTTTTTTTAATAGCTAATCTCCCCTGCTCTGAGGAAGTCAAACTCCTCAAGCTTTAGGGGACTAGGCATCCATTCACGCAAACTGCTAAGCCACATTGTTTTTATTTCTCAAACTTATCTGACAGCAGGAGGGGGCGGCGGCGGACTTCTGCGCTGTGTGTTGTCTGCACTCGTGTGTAATTGCGTTTGCATAACATCTCGGATGCAAGGTGTTGAGACCCCTGGGTTTTTTCTGTTTTAAAACAATCATTTTGTGTGTGTGACGTGGATACGCCAGTGCCACTGTGTGTGCGCGGAGGTCGGAGGGCGACCTCAGGCCCTGGTCTTTCCACATCGCCAGAGGTAGGGTCTCTTGTTCAACAGCCAGGCTAGCTGGCCCACGAGTGTCTAGCGGTTCTCCTGTCTCAGCTTCCTACATCACCACAGGAGTGCTGGAATTATAGATATGCTACGGTGTCTGGCTTCACACGGGTTGGGGATTTGAACTTAGATCCTTGTGCTTGCATGGCACTACCCACCGAGCCACCTCCCCAGCCCGAGACCTGAGCCTGTGGTGTAGCTCTGAGCTGGGCTTACCAGCCTCCACACTTCGATCATTTATTCGGTCAGCAAACATTCATTTCACAGACTAAGAGCTGGCTCTCACTTGAAGTCACAGGACTATAGTTACAGCACTGCAATGGGCGCACAGGCTCACGGCCTAAAGCAGGAGGCAGCCATACATCCAAACAGTGTGAGCTGAAACCAGATTGCTCTCCACCACTAATGGGAAGGTGGTGGCCCCGCCCTACCTCCCATGTATCTTGCCTGGTTGTTCAGACCAAGTGTCTTGTAGGCAAAACCCTCTACCCACTCCTCCTGCTTGGCCAAGGTGAGCATGTAAGAGGAGCTGGAAATTCTGAGAATATTATATATCTACATGGGTTGGAGTCAGCCAGAGGGGTAGCCTGGACTCACCTCTCCGTATGTCACTTACACGTGCTGGACCTCTTCCATTAATCTACAACAGGAACATTCATTACTTCAATCACTCATTCGGGTACTGTTTATCAGACACCTCCTGTGTCCCACGTCTAAGATGTTGCAGAAAACAAGCCGGGCCATAACTAAGTGAGCCGTGCTGTGTGTCAGACGGAAACCGCTGTGGACAAGGGTGCAGCTCGGGACAGAGAGTAGATGGCAGGAACAGCAACTCCACACAGGGCGTCGGGAAAGTCCAGGCTATGGAGGTGATGGGAGGGCAGGGACACAGGGCATAAGGAGAGGCAGGTACAGTCCCCAGAACACTGTGCTGGCCTCCTGGGACAAGCCCAGCCCATGTCGGGGCTGATCCAGGTTCTCACCTCCTTGTGCGGTGTGTCCAGGCTCGGGTGCAGCCCAGGCTGCAGTGGGAGTCTGTTTCTAACAGTGTGCTTAGTGTTCCTGAGTGTGGCTGCCTTAGAGGAAGGGCAATGGAGACTCTGGAAGCTCAGTTATTTCAGTTGTTTATAGATAGCAGATATTGCCCCCAAAATGTTCTTGCTGGTATGAATTTGCAAGACCACAGGATCACACTCCCTCCAGATCTGGCCTGGGATCTAGACCCCAGAAAGGCACCCATGGGAGCCATGAGAGGCTGGGGGAAGGAGAAGCCTCATAGCTGGAGTGAATTCCTGACATTCTGTGTCACAGCAAGAATTGGGGAATCACTCTTGATGGATCTGTGAATGCCAACGAACTCTAAGTCCTGATGACCAGTCTACTGTCAGTTCTGATTAGTGACTGGGTTGAAAACGGCTTTTTATGTACAGAGGCCCGGAAGGCACGGGTGAGGAAGTGTGCTTAGATTTCTCAATTAGCAGAGTGATTGGAGGAAGCACTGATGGCTGAGCTTACCCTAGGCGTGCAGCCCAGTGTGCAATCCAGTGTGAGGTCCAGTGTGCAGCCCAGTGTGGAGCCCAGTGTGAGGTCCAGTGTGCAGCCCAGTATGAGGTCCAGTGTGCAGCCCAGTGTGAGGTTCAGTGTGCAGCCCAGTGTGGAGCCCAGTGTGAGGTCCAGTGTGCAGCCCAGTGTGAGGTTCAGTGTACAGCCCAGTGTGGAGCCCAGTGTGAGGTCCAGTGTGCAGCCCAGTGTGAGGTTCAGTGTACAGCCCAGTGTGGAGCCCAGTGTGCAGCCCAGTGTGGAGCCCAGTGTGAGGTCCAGTGTGCAGCCCAGTGTGAGGTTCAGTGTACAGCCCAGTGTGTAGCCCAGTGTGAGGTCCAGTGTGCAATCCAGTGTGAGGTCCAATGTGAGGTCCAGTGTGAGGTTCAGTATGAGGTCCAGTGTGAGGTCCAGTGTGCGGCCCAGTGTGCACCCCAGTGTGCAGCCCAGTGTGAGGTGCAGTGTGTACCCCAGTGTGCAGCCCAGTATGAGGTCCAGTGTGCAGCCCAGTGTGAGGTCCAGTGTGCGGCCCAGTGTGCACCCCAGGGGGCTGCATGGGGTAGGGACACGAAACATCCTGGTACCCGAGTACCTCAGAGGTACCAGAGGAACTGACTCATTAAAGGAGACAAATGAGACTCTCTCAGCTGAGGCTGGGGATACCAGGTCGGATCAGTGAGATATTCAGAATGAGTTGGAGGGAGTCTTCTTGAGTTCCTTTCTCTGGTCAGGGGAACCATGGTGGGTGACTGGTGCTAAATTCAACACCCAAGATATCAATAGGTCACAATATAAGGTCTTTCTTGGTAACACTTGATCTTCCCATAGGGATGCCTTGGCAGTCTTGGGTTGGGCCCCCCAGAAGCACATGTAAGTGACATGCTAAGGACATGTTCTTAGAAGGAGGCCAAATCAGAAGCGGCGTGAGGGTGATGTGCTTTGGCCCAATCCTGGACCGAGTCGGTCATTCGCACACCTCCAGGAAGGATGGGGCTCCCAGGCACTGAGACCCGAGGCTCCCAGGTGAGAACCATTACCCAGGCGCCTGCAACATCTGGGGGGCTGGGCAAGCCCAGCCAAACCCTTCTGAGGGATCCTGGGAGACCTGCGTGGGGTGCCAACAGCACCTGAGTGATTAGTCTTGTGCAAAATGCTAAGTGGTAATTCTAGGGACAGCTGGAGCTGGAGTGGCACAGAGCCAGGCAGGAGGCAGGTAGGTGAGAGCCGCCTTCCCCCATCAGCCTCAGATTCCTAGAGGGAGTGAGCTGCAGAGAGCTCAAAATCATGTCTGCTCACAGGCAGACTTTTTATTTGGCTCTGCTTTGAAACTGACCACTATACCATTAATACAGGTCAGTAGACTGGCTCATCACTGGGAGGATGGAAAGGAGCCCCTGTAGGTGACTGTGACTCGCTGTGTCCTCAGTCCCCCCGGAACAGTGTCCACTGCAGTAAGAACACGGCCGTCAGTGGGCACCGAACACTAATGTGTTCGCAGAACATTACCAAGTAGGACATCTTTCCATTCTGCAGATGAGGAAACTGAGGCCCAGATGCTCTCCACTCCTGCATGGAGTTCCTGAGGCTGTGTCTTGTCTCAGTCAAATGAGGTAAAACAGAAACAAACACATTCCTCTGGGCTGAACGAGGGCATTGAATACAGAACACAGGCATGGAGGTTCTGTATTGGAAAATGAAACCAGCCACCACGGGATCACACAGGTAGGAGAGATGGGCTAGCTCTCAGAGATGGTGCTTAGATGTGTGCGCACATGTGCATCTGTGTGCATACGTCTGTGCATGTGTACCTGTGTACATGCACATGGGTGGATGTGTCAGTGTGGACTTTTGTATATGTCTGAACATGAATACATTGAGTGTGGGTGGGTGTATGTATGTGTGCATCACATGTCTGTCTATACATGTGCATGTGCACACACAGATGTGTGTGTGTGTAAAGGTTTCTGGGTAGAAGGTAAACTCCTCAACTTCAGGATGACAGCTGGGCGGGGACACAGTGACATGGGATGGTGGCAGTTTGAGCCTACTCTACTCTGCCAGGGAGAATCTGTTGCTTTCCCCAAGCTGCCGCCTTTACTTGGGTTACTAGAGATTCCAACCCAACTTGTTTTATGAACTTATCTTTTTCAGTAAAATGTTGGCGGGAGTGGGTGGGCAACAGTAATTGGTTCTGAGTCTTAGCAGAGATACTTTTACAAAACCCTAACATAAAAGCTTTAATGGATCTGCTGGCCAAGGATGGATCCCTCTTGGCCAGGAACAAATGCAACCAAGTCTGAGCTCTGCAACAGCTCTTGCGGAGTCCTTTTCTTCTCCATGAGATAAACCTGAAGAAAGTGGTCATTGAGAGAAAGGTCTCAGCCTAGGAGCAGCCTCCTGACAGACGCTGCATTGATGCCCAGCCCTGGAGTGGGTGGAGAGAAGCCAGTGCAGGGTAAAAGGGGGTTCAGTTAGAGAGAAAATGGGCTACCTCCTGCCTGGCTGTGATGGCGTCTGCATGGAGCCCACCCTGGGAGGTGAGGGGCAACCACAGGAAATAACTTACAAGGAACTAAGACCTGTTTTAAGGTATTCCCAAGAGCCTCTTACTCATCTCCAAGACCAGCTGCTCTTGGATGCCATGTTGCCCCACCCAGACTTGGTATCCACAGGCTGAGACAATAGAGGAAACTCTATAGGTATTACATTGCCATAGGAAGTAAGGCATGAATCTATTAATTCAGCATGTCATAGGTACCATATGACGATCTCCAAAGAATAATCAGAAAAGGGACTGGGGAGAAGGCTCAGTCGGTAAGGCTCCTGCTGTGCAAGCACAGGACCTAAGTTCAATCACCAGCACCCACGTAAACGCTGGGTGTGGTGGTACACACTTATAATCCCAGGAGTAGGGACATGGAACCAGGCGGATCTTTGGGATTCACTGGCTAGCCAGTCTAGCCTAGTCAGGGATCTTCAGGCCAATGAGAGACCCTATCTCAAAAACAAGGTAGAAAGATCCTAAGTAATGACACCTGAGATTGACCGCTGGCCTCCACACACAGGCGCACATCCATACACACTCATCTACACAAACACACACCTCCACCAACACACACATGAAGATTAGTCAGAAGGTTCCTTTCAATCATAGCAAGCGTAACTCTAACTAAGACAAGACCTATGGGTGAAATGTGTGGTTTGAATAGGAATGGCCCCTATAGGCCCATATATTGGAATGCCTAGTCACCAGGGGGTGGATCTGTTTGAAAGGATTAGGAGGTGTGGCCTTGTTGGAGGAAGTGTATCCCTGGGATGGGCTTTGAGGTTTCAAAAGCCCATTGCCAGGCCCAGTCTTTCTCTCTGCCTGTAGATCAGGATGTGAAGCTCTCAGCCCCAGGGCCATGCCGTGCTCCCTGCTATGATGATAATGCACTAACCCTCTGAAACTGTAAGCCAGCCCTCAATTAAATGCTTTCTTTTATAATTGTTGCCTTGGTCATGGTGTCTTGTCACAGAAATAGAACAGTGACTAAGACACGGCCCTTACTGAGAGACCAGCGAATGAGAAGTTCTGGGCATTGCATTGCTGCTGGGCATTTGAATTTTTTTCATGGTCTCTTTTTTCTTTAAATGATGCGACATATATGCATATATATATATATATATATATATATATATATATATACACACACACATACATACACATACATACATACATACACACACACGTATACACACACACACACACATATATACACATACATACATATATACATATATATTCCTATATGCATGAATGCAACCTGCTCAGTCTGTATAATGTTATTTGTATGTATGTTTTCAGGGCTGTGCCAGCCTTCCCCAGCCAGACCACTCTCATACCACATCCAATCTGTCTACCTGCCAGATCCTGCAATCCTTCTCCAGGATCTACCCTATCAGTCTTCCTGATCCTCTCCTCCATACACCCTCCCCAAACCCCAGATCTAGCCCAGGTTCCACATCCAGCACCCTGGGCAAGTCTAGTCACTCCTGCAGGCTCAGAAACCAACCTCTGGGTTCTGCCAGGCCCCTTACTGCCCTGCCAGGATTTACAGGACCCTCCCGAGCCACATCCATTTAGTACTGGGTAACTGTCTTAGTTACTTTTCTTTTGCCATGGCAACACACCATGACCAAGAAAACTTGTAAAAGAAAACATTTAATTTGACGATCATGTTTCTAGAGGGTTTAAGCCCACGGCTGTCATGGTGGGAAGCATGGTGGCAGCAAGCAGGCAGGTGTGGCACTGGAACGGTAGCTGAGAGCTTACTTCTGACCCATACGCATGAGGCAGAGAGAGAGAGAGAGAACTGAAGTGTCGTGAGGTTTCCTCAAAGCCCAACATACCTCCTCCAACAAGGCCACGCCTCCTAATCCTCCTCAAACAGTTCCACCAACTGGGCCCAAGCATTCAAACATATGAGCCTCTGGAGGTCATTCTCATTCTAACCATGTCAATAACCAATTGGTGTTCTCTTCCCGGGGGAAGACTATTTCTCCCACTCCCAGCATTCCTTAGTTGCCTGCATCTCTTCATGTAGGGTAGAAGCTTCATGAGTCAGCCCTCCCCATCCGCATTAGCATGCTTTTGATGTAGTCCTTGCTCAGATCACACATTTTAACATAGCTCCTGGAATATCCTCAACTTTGAGCAGAAATCATGCTTCAAACTCCTCCCACTTTCAGAGAAACAACCGCGGAGCGCTCTCTGAGCTTCTGGGACCGAAGCAGATTCCAGCCTGGGGCTTATTCCCTATACGGCTCGGCAGAGGGAGGTTCCAGGTGAGGCAGAATCCTGGGATTCCCGACTGTGGGGTCCTTACAGGCCTGAGTATCTCGCGGTGTCCTCAGAAGCCAGAGGTGGGCAGCAAGCCTGGTCATTGGCATGCAGCAGGGGCGTAGAAGCTCATCTCTGCAGACTCCAGCCCCCAGTGAGATGAAATGGAGCTGGGCCCCAGGCTAAGCCGGATCTTATTCCGGGATTCAGGTTAGACACCCAGGACCCGCTCTCGGCAGACGGCACACGCCGAATCGATTGCTACGGAGTCACGGATATGATTAATTTAATGCATTTAAACGATTTTCTGTATAGTAAACACGCCGAATGAGGGCGACCCGGGATAAAGTGTCTGCCTGGAGTGGAGAAGCAGAGACGGCTGGCGTGACGAAAACGCTTCTGCAAAGGCAAGGCGCTGTACTCTCTCCACCTGCCTCCTTCCTAACTCCTCCCTGGCAGCTGAGCTCGGCCTCCCGCAGCCTCTCTGGGCCACACTTTCTACTGCGTCAAAGGATATTGTGTTTTCAGAAACCCGAAGATAATTTTAACGAGACCTGCCTGCAACCCAGAGCCAGGTGCGTCTTAACACGCAGCAAAGGGCGGGGCCAAATGGACCCACCTTGTAGCTCTCGAGGGCAGCAGGGACAGCGGGTGGAGTTAGTGGAGGCATTGTGGGTCTGCCTACCACTGGGGCTCTGCCAAGCCTCGGAGGAACACATATCTCTCCTCTAGATCATTGTCACTGACGGCATGAGGGTGTCGGCTCTGAGGATTTTTGAGAGTGTGTGCAGGTCTGCGGTTTGCTGAATTATGACTCAGACTGGTGCAGGTGTCAAGGAATTTCCCATTAGTAAGAAATTCATCTTCAAGCCCTGGAAAGCATTTTAGCCCGTCTTAGCTAATTGCTCATCAAGTAGTGATTATTTGGCTTAGATGACAGGGTGCGCTTCGCAGGGGTTATAAATGAGCTTCCCGAGAATCCGTGCCAGGCGCCAGGCGAAGGGCTGGCCTCTGGTTTAGAAATGCAGCAAAAGGCTTCTGGGCTCCCACAGCGCTGTCAGCCAGGCAGTATTGGGTGCCATGAACTTGTCCTACTAATAGCAGGTGAACCAGCCCTGCTCATCCTTTCTCTCCAAGAGAGAGTGGAGTAGACCTGGGTGTTATGACTGGGAGGGGGGTGAGGGGAGACACACCTCTGCTAACCCAGAAGGTCATATACCCCAGGCTAACCCTGAACTTGCTATGTAGCCAAGAATGATCTTGAACTTCTGGTCCTTCTGCCTCTACCTCCCGAGTGCTGCGATTACAGGCCTGTGCTGCCATATATGGTAGATGTGAGATGAGGATTGAACTCACGGCAGGCAAGCACTGCTCCAGTCGAGCCACACCCCCAGTCTGAGAAGCCTCTTTCTTAAGTGTGTTTAAGGTTTTCACTACATAGCTCAGGCTGGTCTCAAGTTCACAATCCTATCACCACCCACTAAGTGCCTGTATCACAGACATGTGCCACCAAGCCTGGATTTTGTAAGTTTTATATATGAAGCTCTGGATGTGATTTTACAAGGGGTTCTGAGGATAAAGGCATCTTTTAAAGCCATAATTTGAGGAAATAGGCTACGGTTTCCAGCCTGAATCTAGGCTGTGCTGTGAAAATGTACTTGGCCAATAGCTATACAGAGCCTTCATGTTTGAATGTGGGAGGGATGTTCGCATTTAGATCCTTCTACCTAGGGATTTTGGAAACCAACTTCCCCTCCAGCCCAGGAGGTGGTTGCTGAGCTACAGCCTGCATTAGAGCCACCTAGAGGGATGCTGAAGGACCCAGGGTCCAGAGACCATTCAGTGAGTTTAACAAGCTCTCTGGAGATGCTCAGAATGGCTGGCCTATGAGAGTCCTTAGCTTGTCAACTCTAGAGTTGAGTCCCAACTTACCTTCCCTACCATCCCCCTCCTCAAAGTTCTGCCTCAGATGACTGTACCCTCCCCCAACCAATTCCCACTTTCCCTCTTACTAAGCTTCCACCTGGCCAGCCAGCCTTGAATGTCTAGTGCTGCTCACTCAAGGCCAGGCTGTAATGCTGCCTCTTCCGAGAAGCCTTCCCCGACTTTCCCACAGAGGCCTGCATCCATGTAGGATGTATCCATGTCAGTTTTGTTCAAGTCTCACCCTATATTACATCGCTGCACACACTCTCAGTTTGAGCTACCTAACATACCACCAGCATCCTGAAAACCCCTTCCAAACCCAACATTTAGAAATGTACTAATCGTCTCATCTCCCGTACTCCCCATGGTGGACTTATCTCCAAATGATTCCAAGTCAGACAGAACACAGGACACAGGGTGGCATTTTTGCCCATTCACCCCTCTCTGCTTCAGACAAAGTTCCTGTATTTTCTGGGAAGACCAGAGGCAGACGGAACACCTCGAGACATTCTCCCCTCATGTCCATCTCCAGAAGGCAGTGTCATGAAGCCATGAAGACCTAGACCCACACCCTCGTCCCTGATCGTCCTCTGGTTAGCCATCTTCTTCAAAGCTCTGAGCTCTGGGCTGCTTGTTATTAACAGGCATAGAAGCAGCTCTGCTCCCATGGGGCATTAAGATGCAACAGGATCATTAGGAACAGTAGCAAGAGCTGGCACTTCCTGGGCCAGCACTAGACAACAGGATAGGATCTATGCAATGCACCTAGCCCAGTGTCCAGGGCTGGCATGGAGCACTGGGTGAGGGTTCAGGAACTACTGGGTATTATGGGTACTAGTTTTTTAACCATCTGCATTTCCCCAGTGAGGAATCTAGAGCTCATCAGATCAAGTAATCTACCCAATTAATATTAGCAGGTGCCACGTGAATGACTTTTATTGTCTTGTACTGGGGATTGGATCAAGGACCTTGGGAGTGTTGAGCGAGCATTCAATCCTGAGCCATGTTGCCAGACTTCTTGCTTTCAATTTTGAGACAGTCTCACTGAGTTGGTCAGGCTAGCTTTGAACTTACTTTATACGGCAGACAGGTCTTGAACTTGAGACCCTCCTGCCTCAGCCTCCCAAGTAGCTTGGATTACAAGGCTGCACCTCCAGGCCCAACACAATGACTAATTTTTGTAACTACTTGGCAAACAGAGGCATTGCTCCCATTTTGTGAACAAAAAGTTCAAAGGCCATTCATAACTAGAGTGTACCCATCCTTGAAGACGCCTATCCTTTCTTATTGGTGACCCAAGGAGATGTTTCCCTAGTGGAAGAACCCACTCAACACAATCATGTGACCCACAGGAACAGGTGCCTAACCGTTGTGGACACTAAGGAAAACAGCCCAGCAGGCTTGGGACTGACCGTGACCCCGAAGAAGTTGGTTTCGTTCATGGCGTTGAGGATGATCTTGCCCAGCGTGTGGTCCGTGTAGTTGAAGTCCTGGATCCGCTGGTGCCTGCTACTGGCGTGCAGCGTCTCCATGGCCCTCTGCAGTGTCTTGGCGATGACCCAGATCCCATCATAGGCGTACCCATGGAACTTGCTGGGCCCCACACCTGAGCGCTTGCTGTTGTACTCTCTCTCGTATTGCTGTGGAGTCTGGAAGAGCGATGGGGTGGGGGACATCGAGTTACAGCAGGGGTACCAGGCACACTGACAGTCTACAGGGTCTGCTGTGTGCCCACCACGGTGCTAGGCTCACTGTCCATCCTGTCATTTAATTCTGCAACAATGTCCTAAAGGCAGCCATTACTGTCCCCAGTTAACAGACGTAGACACTAATGTGCTTAGATCACAGAGTCAGTGAGTGATGGGACTGAGTTAGCCCTGCCTGCCTGGAAGACTAAGCAGAAGGAATAACACACCCTAACCGTGCCTCCCTCTGATGTTTGAAACACCTGGGTCTGGAGGCCCACTTACCAAGCGTAGAAATTGATATACAAGTCAACAAATTATTCAATTAATTATTCTCGATTTCCCACCATGATAAACACGCCTTCTAAAGGATCTGAAAGGCCAGGTGTGGATTCAGCACTGGAGGCTCCTCGGAGCTTCTGGCTAGACACAGTGTGGGGAAAGCCAGCCTTGCTGGGAAGTCCAGCCCCTCCGGCCCCTTCCCTTCACACTGCCTTCAGCCAGCAGCTCAGCTGGGCCCCTCTGTCCTCTGCCCTCAGCCTCAGGGGCCCCTGAACCACCCCAGAAGAGGTCACCGTTAAGAACTGGAGCTGACCAAGGCCACAGGTCCCCAGGCTCTGGAAATGGCCATAGAACACGGGCAAGGAACTCAGAGCATGGGCTAAACAGTGGTTCTCAACCTATGGGTCCTGACCCCTTTGCAGGGGGGGGGGTCGGGTGGGGTCAAGTGACCCTTTCACAGGGGTCACCTAAGATCATCTGCATATCAAATATTTACATCACAGTTCATAACAGAAACAAAATTGTAGTTAGGAAGTAGCAATGAAAATAATTTTATGGTTGGGGGTTCTCACAACATGAGAAACTGTATTAAAGGGTTGCAGCATTAGGAAGGTTGAAAACCACCGAGTTAGAAGACATATCCAACATTTTACCTTCTGATACGATGCTGTCATCTATGAAGTTCCCATTCTGGAACCATGGGACCGAGTTACAAAATATACTGTAAAAACCCTCAGTGTTTTAAGCTTATGCCTGGTTCTATGTTGGGGTGCACGTGTAGCTATCCTTGGCTGCATGCAGGTTGGATCCACCAGGCTGAGATTCTAGAAGGTTCTAGGGAGCTGTACTTTTAGCCCTGTGGACTCCAAGCCCCACAGGACCCTGTAAGGCCCTCCTGGAGCACAGGCCTTGAGGTAGGTCCCATTTTCCCAGAAGGGGCACTCTGTGCTTTCTACTTGTCTCTTCGACGCTCCAGCAGGGGCTGGGAATAGCTTGTCACTGGACAGTAGGTTGCCCCTATTCCCGACTGAACTGTATAAGAAGATATCACTGGTGACATGAACACGCTGGCTGGCCATAAAGTCCTGAAATTGCCTTTCTACTCCGATGCCTGAAGTTGTCCTTCCATGTGGTACTCCCTGAGAACCCACCCTCAGGACCATTCTCAAATTCCTTGCACCCTCCTCAGCTGGAAATGTTATCACAGTCATCTGGGAAAACCTTCTGAGGGGTCAAACCACACAGAAACTGTGGAGTTCTTGTCAGCCTACACTCAGAGGGACCCATAGAGATGGCCACAAGCCCCCTCTCTACAGCCTGAGGGGCAGAGAGCTGCAGAGACTGGTTCCAGGCCAGACAGCTGAGTGCCTGAGTGTGTGCATGAAACCAGATGCCCCCATCTTGTGGCTGCTTGCTAACCAGGTCATTATTGCTCATTGGAAACTTGCACAACTGTCCTTGGTCAGTAGGCAGGGAAGGCAGATCTGCACCAGGAAAGGTCAGGGAGGTTTGCATGCATGGAGCCCACCATGCCAGGAAGTAGAGTCACCCAGACAGGTGCCTGTAGTTGTGGCCCCTGCAGGACTTCTGTCTGTTCAAGTAGAATGTGTCCAGCAATGAGCCCACTGTCCTCCCTCTGGTCTCAGGCCCCTCTCTGGTTGCCCAGCTGTCTCCTACCTGTCACTCATCTCCAGCCATCACTTCTCCAGTCTCCCAAACTCAAGCAGAACGGACTTCAGCTCCCGGGAGACTGGGCCTCTGGGCCTGCTCAGCTCCTGCATCCACACCTGCTGCAGCGAATCACCTCACATCCCAGTGCGTGAGTCCTGACCTCTGTGCAGGCTTCAAAGTGCTGGCACCTTCCCTGCTTATGTCCGCTTCTCCTGGGAACCCGTCCAGCCTGAGGCACCCTGTCTTCCCCTAGCCTTTCAGGTGCCTCGATCACATGGAGATTCCTTGTATACCAGGATGCACTGGCCATCCTTATCAGAAAACTCCCCTAGCTTGGAGTGCTGCACAGCCTCATGGGATAGCTCTCCTGAGCCAGGCCTTGCCCACACAGAAGTCTCCATTCTTTTGACCACTTAGCACCACTGTGGGCCTGTTGGTTGGTCTCTGTCTCCGCATGCCACTAACATTGGCCCCGAGGATCAGACATGGTGCATCTCAATCATCAAGCAGTCCCCAGAATCACGTGATACACACATGAAGGACTCAGCCTTACTGCCAGGGACACACCTGTGCACACACCGTAGGGCATGCAGGGACACACCTGTGCACACCACAGGGCATGCAGGGACACACCTGTGCACACACCACAGGGCATGCAGGGTCACACCTGTGCACACACCACAGGGCATGCAGGGACACACCTGTGCACACACCACAGGGCATGCAGGGACACACCTGTGCACACACCACAGGACATGCAGGGACACACCTGTGCACACACCACAGGGCATGCAGGGACACACCTGTGCACACACCACAGGACATGCAGGGACACACCTGTGCACACACCACAGGGCATGCAGGGACATACCTGTGCACACACCATGGGGCATGCAGGGTCACACCTGTGCACACACCACAGGGCATGCAGGGACACACCTGTGCACACCACAGGGCATGCAGGGACACACCTGTGCACACCACAGGGCATGCAGGGTCACACCTGTGCACACACCATGGGGCATGCAGGGTCACACCTGTGCACACACCACAGGGCATGCAGGGACACACCTGTGCACACACCACAGGGCATGCAGGGACACACCTGTGCACACACCACAGGGCATGCAGGGTCACACCTGTGCACACACCACAGGGCATGCAGGGACACACCTGTGCACACCACAGGGCATGCAGGGACACACCTGTGCACACACCATGGGGCATGCAGGGTCACACCTGTGCACACACCACAGGGCATGCAGGGACACACCTGTGCACACACCACAGGACATGCAGGGACACACCTGTGCACACACCACAGGGCATGCAGGGACATACCTGTGCACACACCATGGGGCATGCAGGGTCACACCTGTGCACACACCACAGGGCATGCAGGGACACACCTGTGCACACACCACAGGGCATGCAGGGGCACACCTGTGCACACACCATGGGACTAACTGATGCTCCCTGATATGGAAAGGTACGTGAAAGCACCTATTTCCCAGCATACTCAATAATAGGTGCTTTTTTAAAGAAAAAAACATTGCCAGTTTGCTAAGAAAAATATTGTCTTCTCTTAATTTGTATTTTTCTATCTAGTAGAATGAGTTCCTTCTGAATATTGACTAAGAGCTGTTTTTACTTCTGAGGTAAATTTTCTCTTTACATTACAACACAGCAGTGATGACCAGATCTGTCAGTCAATTGTTTCAAAGCATCTCACTCTTTTTCCAGTTTTTTATTGCTTGTGCGTGTGTGTGTGTGTGTGTGTGTGTGTGTGTGTATGTACATGCATGCACGCACATGCACTGCAGGCAGAGTGCCAGGTATTGACCCCAGGGCATTCACCGGCAGGCATCAGACCAAGGAGAGTGCTCCTTCCTTCTCCTCCTTCTACACTCTCGGGTCTGGAATCTGTAGACCTCTGACCTCAGCCTCCCAAGTAGCTGGGGCCACAGGCCTGGGCCATCATACGGTTTCTTATATTTTTAAATGTGATTTGGGTATGCGCGATGGTCAGTGCTAACTGTCAATCTGACAGAATCTAGAATCACTTGGCAACGGGCCTCTGGGCAGGCCTGTGAGGGTGTGGAAGGACCGTTCATCTTAGGTGTGGGTGCGGGCATTCCCTGGGCTGGGATCCTGGGCTGTATAATGGAGAGATGGAGCTGAGCATCATTGCTCTCTCCTGACTGCAGACACGCTGTGCAGCTGCTCGAGGCTTCTGCTGCTGTGACTCCCCACCACAGTGGACTGGGACTCCGAGCTGCGGACCAAGATAAACCCTCTTCCTCTAAGTTGCTTTAGTCAGGATATTTTGTAACAGTAACTCGAAGAGAATCTAAGACCGTCTATTTCTGGTTGTTAATTTAACTCCTAGATATTTTTAATGTAAAATCTACCTAGATGTGTATTCTCTATTAATTGCTTTTTGTTGCTGTTGTTGAGTCGGGGTTTCTCTGTGCAGCTCTGGCTGTCCTGGAGCTTGTAAGCAGAAGAGGAATGAGACCCTCTGACTTCCGTCTGCTTGGATTTTGCTCCCTCCGTGTGTTCTGCGATACACACAAAGCCGTCGGAGA
Source organism: Cricetomys ansorgei (assembly GCA_026225945.1). Taxonomy (NCBI): domain Eukaryota; kingdom Metazoa; phylum Chordata; class Mammalia; order Rodentia; family Nesomyidae; genus Cricetomys; species Cricetomys ansorgei. The sequence continues at coordinate 10,012,110 of JAMJFZ010000182.1, read as the reverse complement.
GTGGGGTGCCTGGGTTAGTCAGCTTTCTGCAACTATAACGTGATACCTGAGCTTGTCACCTTAAAAAAAAGGTTTCTTTTGGTTTGGTTTGGAAGTTTCAGTTGGTGACCGGTAGGCCCCGTTGTTTTATTCTGTGGCGGGGCTGCTCATCAGGTGTGGGAAGTGTGGTCAAGCAAAAACGCTAACGGCATGAGCCAGGGAGCAAGGAGAGAGAGGGAGGGGCCCATGTCCTGCAATGCGTGTCTCAGTGACCTAAGAATTTCCCGAAGGTTCTATGACTTCCCCACAGTGCCCTCCTGTGGACCTCCTGTGGGGACATGCGTCTAAACCATGTCAGCATTCACCTAGAATTCCATTTATTCAACATAATGGTTCAGTCAGGTGACATTTCTAGACAGCACCCTAAGCTAGGACATGATCCAGGGCATATTTCAAGCTCTCTGGGATCCTCTAAAAGTCGGGGCTGTTACAGTGGATAGAAAATGTCCCCTATTGATTTGACACTTGGTGTCCAGTTGGAGGTTCTGTTTCAGGAAGCCATAGAGACTGCAGGAGGTGGGGCCTTGCTGGGGAAAGGGAGTGGCTGGGAGGTGGGCTCTGTGGGTTATAGCTCTGCCCACTTCCAATCCAAGTCTCCCCCCGTGTGTTCTGGTTGGCAGCCAAGATGTGAACAAGCAAGACCAAAAGCTCCCGCCCCCACAGCCGCAAGCCACCCTGGCCACAGGGCCTCAAACTGTCAGACAAAATAGATCCCCTTCCTTCAGTTGATGGTCTGGTATCTGGTCACAGCGAGGAGACGGTTACTGCTGCAGGGTGGGTTGGAGTCCTGAGCTGAACAGGCCCTGGACAGCCTCTCTAGGAGGAGGTCATTGTCTGCATGCGTTAACTTCTGTGATGTGATGAGTGTGTGTGTGTGTGTGTGTGTGTGCACCTGTGTGGAAGGACCATAAAAGGACTGAGATCCTACGGCCTGTTTGGTTTGCACTTGGGAATCAACACAGGCTCCTATATCTACTTTTTATGTGAGTCACTTACAAATCTCTAATTCTTCTACTTTACTTTTCTACTTTTGTTGTTCTTCTGAGAGACGGGAAGCAGAAGCAGGACCATGGGGATGAAGGGTCTGGCCAGCCATCCACCGTGTTTCTGAGAGCAGAGGCTTGGGATGGGATGGGGCGTAGGTCTTACTGTCTTTCCTACTGTGTTACACCCCAGGCCATTCACCACTGCTCCCGGGTGATGGGGCCACCATGGGGACAAGTTCCCATGGTTGCCAGAGGCAAGGAAGAGCCGCCCTAACGCAAGCCTCCTCCGTTGTAAAGCTGACAAGAAGTCCTGGCCATTGTTCTTCCAGGGGTTATGTTTATCGAGAGGTGATAGAAGTTTCTGAGAAATAACTTTATATAGAGAGGCAATTTTTAGGTCTCAGAACATATTCTCCCTCTGAACATATGTTAGGAAGAGTGGTTGGGCTCCCAGGCTAGCCTGCACGGGCTCGCAAAGCTAACAGGTGGCCCAACGCTGAGAGTTTGCGATTCCAGTGCAGCTGTGCTGGCATGGTTCACAGGGATCGTCTGCTTGGCAGGATGCAGGCTCACCCATGTAGAGAAGGAAGTTTCTAAATTGGGTGGGCGAGGTGGGAAGACCCGCTCTAACTGTGGGAAGCACCGTGCCCGAGCCGGGGTCCTGGGTTGAATGAAAAGGGGGAAGTGAGCTGAGCAGCAGCGTTCACCCCTCCCTGCTTTCTGGCTACAGGTGCAGTGTGAACAGCTGCTTCAAACTCCTGTTACCACGACTTCCCTGCCATGACGGAACGTGCTCCAAACTGTGAGCCAAGAGAAACCCTTCTTCCTTCCCTGAGTTGCTTCTGTCATGCATTTTATTGTATGATGAGTCTTGCTTCCTCGGAGAATCGAGCCTTGTGGACAGGAGAGGGGGACAAGGGTACAAGCCCCTTTCATGCTCCGGGTGCCTGCTTCTCCGCAGGACTCCCCTCCATCATGCCCAGGGGGGTGCCTGGTTCACAGAACTTCATTGGTGTATTTCCCATGCTGGTTCCTGCACGCCAGGAAAGTTTTAAAAACATCAGCTTTGAAATATGCACACACAATGAAGTCCCTCCTACAACTGTTATTGAGACCCGTTAATAGAAAGTTCCAGGTATTTTCTGAGTCCCATCCTAGCTGATGCAGCTCTGGGTGCAAAGATGGCACCTGTCCCCCCGTAACTCTTGTTCAGCTCCATGACCCTCATAGCCACTGGCAACATGTCTGCTCTTTCTTAACCCGTGCAGCTCCCCACAAAGCAAAGGACAGGGACACCTTTTCCCAAGTAGCATTCTTCTGTCAAGCTCAATAGCTTCAGTTTGGACCTCTGTGACTGTGATGAAAACCCTTGTTAGACCAAAGAGCCCATGAAGAATGGAGAACAGCGTCCAATAAAAGAATAGCTTCTTAAAGAACAGTTTCTCTTCAGACACCAGAAAGGTAGCAGATTGCTACATGCCTGCAATCCCAGCAGGCAGGAGACTGAGGCGGGAAGGGCATGAGTTTGCGGTTAGTCTGGGCATTACAGCCAAGACTATCTCAAAAAAGAAGAAAGAAAAAGAAAAGGGAACAATCGGGTCAGCTGGGACCCTAGGGACCACATTCCGCGGAGAGATGCTTTGAGATGGCACAGACTCGTTGCTGAGGCTCTTGCGGATTTGTGAGCAGGAGTATGTCCAGCTCAGGCTGGAACAGGAAGTATTGGGCAAGGCCTTTTGGCAGGCCCCTGTGGGAAGCCAACAGCTGCAGTTCAGGGCTGCCCAGGCAGCAAGATCCGAATCGTGAGGCTGATATGACAAGAGACATTTTCATTTGCAGTATTTTATAGCTAAGCTGAAGGGGGCCCACAAAACAGGGCAAAAAGTACCAGGAGAAGGGACAGAGCCCACTTAGAGTCCAGGGCCAGTCAACACCCCAGGATTCCCAGGAGAATGCTGAAGGGATGAGAACTCAGAGCCAAAGCCAACCCTAGAACCATCTCCATGCCAACTTCCACCAAAGAGAAAGATGGCAGTGCCCAGAGTTGTCACAACCTCTCATACCCATCACGTTATCGAAGTTTATCAGTTACAACTGGAGACACTGTAGAGAAGGGAGGGGGGTACAAGAAATAATCCTGCAGGAATGCCAAGTCGTGACGTTATGAGACCTGGACTTTAAAAGTCTCAAGGCTTCTATGCTCAAGTAAACAGATAAGATGTTTAACATCACCAAGGAACTGAAAGCTACAAAAGAAGAAAGTAAACAGGAGAAAACAGAAATTCTAAAGATTAAAAAAAAAAATGTAACCACCAAAGTAAAAGGTGGGGGTGGCAGCAGAATCGCTGGGCAGAAAGCAGACAAGCGAAATGACACAGATTAATAGTTGGCATTCAGACACAGGAGGGATGGTAAGGAAGGGACAGAAAGTAAGAAGCATGAGAAATGTTTGGAAAATACTGGAAACACACAACTCAGGTATAAACATTGTCTTGAAAGGTAAGGAGAAGAGAAGGGAAGCAGAAATGTGGAGACCTGGAATTTCCCTCTTAACACGCCAGCTCATGGGCTCTTGAAGCCCTCTGAAGACCTGAGGTGTCTAAGAAAGAAAACACACATGCACATGTGTATACATGCATGCACATGCATGTACACACACACGCACACACATGCACGCACATACACACTCATGCACACACACCACCTGATCAAAGTACAAAAAAACAGTTGACGATCAAAGTCAAAACAAAATCTTAACAGTAGCTAGACAGAAGAGACATCACCGTTAAGAGATCGGATAGCTGGCTTAACAGAGATGCCAGGAGCCAGGAGACAGTGACATCAAAACTCCGGAAGGAAAGGACAGGAGAGCTAGGGGCCACCCTTGCTAAGAAAACACTCAGAACTAAAGACAAAACAATGGACACTTCCCACACAGTGAAAACCAACAGCAGCCAAGAACATTCTAGAAAATCACAATGAAGACTAGAGATTGCAGGCCTACACCTGCAGGTATCAGACTTTATTATACAACCTTGGTGATCAAGACGGTGCGACAGTGGCACAAAGAAAAGAGACCAAAGAAGAAGACAAGGGACAGCACCGGATGGGCCACACTGTGTGCAGTGACCACAGTGTGCTCCATTGGTGACCGAGGTCATGCAGCATGGGTTGGGAGGGGGGCAGCCATGGCCCTTTCAGTAAATGGTCTCCATCAGTTACTTGTTATACGGAAGACAAAACAAATACTGACTTATTTCAGACGTACATGTAACCATTTTCATGCACATCTTATATCTGAACAAGAAAGTACAGAACAAAATCAAAGTATAAGGTCTGAAAGTATAAGGTCTAACGGGGTGAGGGAAGGCAAAACCCTTAGAGAAGACAGCACTGGACGCAAAGGTGCTAAAGAGCTGAGATGCATTAGCATGAAGAATTTCTATCTGTCAAAAGACACCAAGGGAGTGAGAGATAAGTCACAGAGTGGGGGAAGAGAAGTCCCACACAGACCTCAAAGGATTCTCAGGCAGAACATGGAGGGGATTTCTATCTCCAGGCTACTGGTGACAAGGAAAAAACCAAACCAAAACAAATGAAACCGAAACAGAAACACGTCAACCACAACAGACAGGGACTCCAGTAGAAAAGTGGGTGAAAGACCCAAAAAGAAATTATAAAAGAGGCTAGAAATACAACCCAAAGAGATAGGAGAGAAGGGTGGGGATGGCTTGCTAGGAGCACTTGCTTGCTGTGCAAAGACCTGAGTTCAATCCCTGCGACATACAGAAAAATGCAGGTGTGGTGAAACCTACTTGTAATCCCAGCTCTGGGGAGGCAGAGAGAGGCCGTCCCGCTGGCCAGCTGGTCTACCCGATTCAGTGGACCCCGGGCCAAGAGGAGACCCTCCCTCAAAGGAGGTAGATGGCATTCCTGAGGAATGACACCTGAAGTTGTCCCCTTGCCTACACATACACACACACACATTCACGCACACACACACTTACGCACACATGCACACACACTCATGCACACATGTACAAAAGATGAGAAGATGGCCAAGTTCATCAGCTGCCAGGGATGTGCAAAGTAAAACTAAAGTGGGATACCACGTCCCACCTACTTGCTTGGCTAAAATTAAAAAGTTGACAGCACCAAGTGCTGACAAACCTGTGCACAGAGTGCAAGTCGCCCTCACTGCTGGTGGGCGTGTAAGTTAGTGAAACCACTTTAGAAAGCTGCAGTGTCTGTGAGAGCCCATTCTGTGACTCAGAAGTTCCACCAGACTCTGCACCCAAGAGCAGGGCAAGAACATAGCAGATGGGAGCAAATCGGAAGAGTGCACACATGAGCTCCACCCAGGGAGTCACAGAGCAGTTCTCAAAATGAGAGAAAAATGCAAAATAAATCACAGGATTCCCAGACTGAACAGCTATATGACTAAGTCCATTTCCTGGACTTTGATTTCCAGTCAGTACAATCCCAAAAACAACCAGAATAGGTCTGTGTGCAGGGTGTAGAAACAGATGATGTGATCAAGCGCCATATAGAAATGTAAGAGCACTTGCTGTAGGCGAGGGACATCAGAGTCAAACACCCACCCAGAGATGCACACTGATAACACCATACCAAGTCACTGAGAGGTCTTCTCAGAGTAGGATGGGGAATTTCTAGGGTCATGTCACAAAATACTATGCAACACTGTACATGAAACACCTTTGACACTTCTAACTCATATGTGTGGCAGGAAAGAGAAAAGGCCCACAAGATTTCATGCATTCAAAGTCAGGAGCAGTCACCTGCAGGGCAGAGGAGTCAGAGAGTGGCGGCAGTTGGTAGTGGTGTCGGCTCGGAAGGATGTAAGAACAACTCTCTAAGCTTTCTCCTCCTGTTTCGTGCTATCCAGAAAATCTATAGAAGTCTCACTCCCCTTACCCTGTGATTCTGGGCTGGGAGCTCTTCCCCATGAACCTCCTGCCCCAGCCTGAATGTTAATGAGGACCTTCTGCATGTTGGATACAGACTAAGACATTCCCACTGTGCTATCTCGTATGTGAGAGAGACATCGTCACCAGTACTGCAGGTGAGAAAGAGTGGGGAAGTTTAAATGACTTGCCCTTTGCCAGTCATAGGCTCAGCAGGCTCGCTGTGACTCCCATGAGATGACTCAGGTCGATCTCCTGAAAATGTCACCTGTGGGCTTCCAGGACAGCCTCACCGAGCGGTCAGAGACCTAGCTCCTGGCTCTGAATCTCAATATCTAGAATGGAGTTTCCTTTTCAAGATTACACACCAACGTGGCTGCCAGAGTGCCAGTGTGCTCATTCAAATTTGAATCAATGCAGAAGATGGAATCCCTCTTTGGTGGGCTTTTTGGAAGTCTGAGGACATGGGTCTCACTGGCCGTGCTAGAACCCTGGCCACAACTAGCTTGGGAAGATAGGGAATGTCCAATTTACAAAGGGCGGCCGCCTACCTGCTTAAAGTCATGTTACTGGGTACCAGCAGGGTGAGATAACGTTGCTATAGACACAGCCACCTGTCCAGCTAGGATTCAGACCTAGCCAGTGTGCCTCCACTGGACACCAGGCTCTTTCTCCTGAGCCTGCTCCTCCAACCTGTACTTTCTCCCAGGGAAGTGGCCATCTAGAGACCGTAGGGTCAGGGCGTCAGCACTGTGAGGCTGCCCCTTGGGTTCTCCTGCCTTTCAGTGCCCTTCCATGCCTCCATTTCAGAGCATGGCAGAGGCCTGCCATCATTTCCTATCACCGTTGCAATGACAAGTGTCAGCTTTCAAGGGCCCCAGACCATGGCTGAGGACCTGCTGGCTCTGCTCTCATGGCGACTGTCTCCTTAATCCCACTGGACACAGGCTCTCCTCCTTATGTGTGTGTGTGTGTGTGTATGTGTGTGTGTGTGTGTGTGTGTGTGTGTGTGTGAGAGAGAGAGAGAGAGAGAGAGAGACAGAGACAGAGACAGTCTGGTCGGGTGGTACTGGGCTGTATAAGAAAGCAGGCTAAGAAAGCCAGGAGGAGCAAGCTGGGAAGCAGCACTCCTCATGGCTTCTCCTTCAGTTCCTGACACCAGGCTCTTGACTGGGTGATGTCATGCTCTCAGGTGGACATCGAGACCCTTCTGTGACATCACCAGCCACCCCACTTAGCCTCACAGGGCTCCTGGGACCATTATGGCTTTCTTTGCCTAAGGCTTGGTTTAGTTAATATCCTGTCTATCTCTGGGAACTTTTTCCCTTAGTTTTTGCATTTTTCTCAAACTTCACTATTTTTAAATTAAAATATAGTATACTCTGGATCCAAGACTCTTAATAACGTGCAAACTTTGACACCCATAAAAATAACATTTACCCAAATGAGAGTTATTTATGAACATATCTCAGCATTTAACTTATTTTTTTTCTGTGCACGTCGATTTTGATAGGAAAATATTTCTTTCAGCATTTTCTAGCCAGGTGCCAACATGATCTAAGGAGCTGTTTACAAAATCTGTCCTAATGATTTGCTAGTTTTTTGACAAATCAATAAATCACTGGTGGAGAGGTGGTTCTGATTGGGATTAAATAATGAATAAAAACATCTATCTACACTTGGTTATGAAGCTTCCCCAAGAAATGGACCGGGTCTGTAAGAGCCTGCAGGTGAACAAAGGTGTAAACTCTTGACACACAATGGCCATGGTGGTACACACCTTTAATCCCAGAACTTGAGAGCAAAGGCAGGTGGATCTGTGTGAGTTTAAGGGCCAGCCTGGTCTACATGGTGGATTCCAGGCCATCCAGGGCTATACACTGAAACCCTATCTTAAAAACACACAAATAGACAAACAAGCAAACAAACGACCTTGGGACACAGACAAGGTGGGAGAGGCACATAACACACCCTATGGGATTTGGGTGCTGGTCAGAGGTGGGTGGTGGATCACACAGTCACCTGGGCTGCTGGCCTCTTGATAATTCTTCCTTTCTTTTTTTGAGACAGGGTCTTATTACGTAGCCCAGGCTGGTATGAAACTCCTACATAGCTAAGGTTGGCCTAGCACTCCTGAGAGCTAGGACCACAGGCGTGTGATGGTCACCCCTGTCATTCTGACGGGAGCAGTGGCAGTTTGCTTATTGCCAGTCCTACGAGGCATCAAGGCAGGGTGTGACCCTAAAGGCCACGGGTGGAAGCTCCAAGGACTTGGGTCCCTTGAGCAAAACCCTGCTTCCAGCACCAAGATGCCAGCTGCATTGTTGTGCCCACCATGAACCCTGCAAGCCCAGGCAGGCAGAGCCTCTCTCAGAGGTCAAGGGCGGCTGGACCCAGCCCTGGCTGGCTGCCTGGAGCACCTCACTCCAAGTGTGTGGCACCACCTAACCTAGAGAAGCATCAGTGAGTTGGGCATCAGGAAAGAGACTTCCAGGTTTTTCCAAGCTGGAGGAGCCCAGGGAGGGACTCTGGCTGTGGTTGGTGTCCCACAAGTTGGGGTTCCGCCTGTGCTGTGTACCCTATGTCATGGGCCACCCAGAACCTCACCTTTCTGGATCCTCATGCTTTCCAGATGGACAGACAGCCACCTTACCCTCCTTCCTAATTGTTGCTGCTCAGAGAGGTCAGGTGATTCGTTTGGAGCACACAGCACACAGCACACCTGAGGCATGTCGTCGACTTTAACCAACACAATAAGCCAGGTTGGCCGGGAGAGGTGATCTCTAACACTGACCTTCCCTGAGATGGTCTTGATCTGCTTGGAGCTCAGGGGCTCAAAGTCCACTCCGATGTAGCCCTCCATGGCCGCCAGCAGGCTCCTGCGCAGGCAGCGTGACGAGTTGGCCTCCACATGCACCTGCTCCCACCACGCAGGCTCGTACCAGCCCGGGATGATCCACTGGTACTTGCTGCCAAACATGCTCTCCTCGAAGGCCTGTGGGTGATGAGCAGAGACCCAGTGTCAGTGGGGCTTGGGGAACCAGGAGCCATGCTTCCTCCTCCCAGAGAATGTGCAGATTTCTGTTGGCCCTCTGCTCTCTCTCTATCACCCTAAGGACCTCAGATAGTGTTTGCACATCAGGTAGAATAAAACAGAACAGAATAGCCTGTGACCTGGAGAAACTAACGACTCAAGAAGAAGCAGATGGAAGGTTCTGGCCCTACATGTAAGAGCTGTGCGTTTCACCATGAACTTCCTGGTGGGCCGAGAGAAAAGGGCAACAGGTTGGTCACAAAGCTCTCATCGCCCACGAGGAAGAAGCATAACACTTCTGGTCTTCTGCCCTAAAAGGTGCCTCGAACCAAGGAAGCTGTCAGAGCGACGGGCATGTACCAACACCCTCTCGACAGCAGAGATCTCAAAGCTGTGTGTCTGTTGGGTGGTGTATACCGGTGCCAGAGCGGTTTTCAAGAGTCGTAGTTTGGTGTTTACAGAGGACGCCGGTGGAAGGCAGCCTCTTTGAACCCTTGCCCACAGCGAGGCAGTCCCTCTGACTACACACATGACCCAACTCTTATTGCTTCATATTCAACCTTGCCTGGGAGGCTTCTAGAGATGGAGCAACTGAAAACCAGAGAGGGAAAGCCCTCTTCTAAGGCCACACAGCAGGGAGGAAAGTCAGAAACTTGGCCTGCTGACTGTAAGTCCTCAGAGGCGCAAAGCCGCTGCCCATTGAAACCGAGAAGCCTCCAGAATGTTCTAATGTATCTTATTTTTTGTCGTCCCTACTGTAGGTACTTCACATCAGGAAGAACATGCTTTCCGTGGCTTAGACACTCAGTCGTCTCCTCGGTAGTGTCCTGGTCTGTCACACTGGGCTCAGGATGAAGTCTCCAGGTGACAGTCATGTTCCCATCAGTGCCCAGATGCCCTGAAGGATGGGAGAGGTGTCAGCCTATGTGGGGATGGAGACACCCTTGGCACCAAGATGGGCTGCACTCATCACACTGGGAGGCGAGGCTCTGACCTGAGAAATGCAGCAGCCCATGGCCTGGACGTGGGTTAGAAGGCTCCTCCATGTAAGCCCAGAGCCCACATCTGTGGCCTTCAGCCATTGGTTCGGTGGAGGTTGGGAGATGACCTGGGCGTTAACTGGAGAGCCCTTCGACGGCCTTTTCCATGGAGCCGTCTGATGCTATTGGACTTCTGGGTCCCCCATTTTAGACACTACTTCTAGTGACGCAGCCTCTGCTCATTTTCCCAGCAACTATGTTCTAGAGGTGCCCCAGTCAGAGCTTTGGTGCTGGGCACAGAGAACACTCATCTCTCACACGCATAACAAATTCACAGCTGGACACAAGCTGGCAGCACCTGGGAGCCCTCTGAGGACAGGCTTCCATCTCAGAAACGTGTACGAGAAGATCACGGCAAGTCCAGACCGAGAACAAGACTTCGGTGTTTTGTTGATTTCGAGGCTGGGTCTCACTGTGTCGCCCAGGCTGGTCAGTTATGACAATGGTCCTATCCTTCTGGGCAGGACTAGACTTCTGACCAGAAGAAATCCCCAAAGCCATGGTTACTCCCTCAGTGGCAGGTCCTGTGTGAGCCCAGCCTCTCGTCTGTAACCCGTGGGGGAGCCCATGCACACTGACCAGGGTCTGTGTGTGCAGCCAGATTCTCATCCTAGCCCAGGGAGTATGCTCTTGTCTCTGTCCAGATGGAGACCGCTCAGTTAGAGGTGAGGGATTTCCTTAAGAAACTGAGAAAAAGGCACAAGACTCTAGGAACCATTTTGAAGTTCTCTTCTTTTAGCAAAACAAGACCTTTTTCTGGAAGCTTCCTTGATGAGTGAGCAACCAGTATAAGGCAGAAAACCATCACTGTCTGCAGGGAGGTTTCCCCAGAGCAGGGGCAGGAGGGGAGGTGGGAAGAGGCAAGATGGAGCCCAGCCTGGGCCTGTGGCCTGAGGCTGAGCTGACTGGCCCAAAGCAGACATCAGGGCTCCTGGAACCACTTCTCTCTGGCACAGTGCAATGAGACTTCAGCCATGCAGGGCTTTGGGTTGGAACCAGGCCACGAGGCCATGATGTGTGTTCACAGCACACAGGAACCAGCTTCGCCTGGGGCACTGGCCAGACTCTTTCAATCATCACTTTCTCCCAGAGTCCTTTGATCTCTTTCTTAATGGCCACTAAAGTTTCCAAAAGTCTAGGGAAATTGGTGGGTGGGTGGGGTCCATTCCAGCTTATTTCTAGAACCTTCTCCATGCAGGAGCTTGCTTTGCAAAAAGCCATTTCTGGACCCTCCTGGAGACGAGGCTTTCTGAATCTGGAGACATCGCGGAGTCAGTGCTCCAAGCTTCTCCCTCGGGTTTGGACACACAGCCATCTTGTTCTTCTCAGGACCCTGGTGCTCAGTTCCCATGGAATCCCTTCCCACCAGCACCTTTCGTCATGCCCCCCTGCGGATGGGAGGAACAGGGGTGAGGGCTGGGACTCAGGCTTCACTCAGTGTCCCCAGTGAGCCAGGAGGGCGGGGTAACCACTCTAGTTTTTCAGAGGTATTCTCTGAAGCTGGGGGCCGGCCGATGCCAGCGTAGCAGCCTGGGGGAGGGTGGGGGCTCAGGTGGCCAGCAGACTCCATTGTCCCGCCTCTCTGGCCTGTAGCTTCCTCCTGGGATGCTTTGACTTTCCTCACTTTGCTCCTGAGCTGGCCGGCTAGTGTAACCTGTGTGTCCTTGGCTTCCAGCCGCCTCTCCGCTGCCGCTCCGCTCCCGGGCCTGCCGGGTTCCTGCATCTCTTCATCCAGCCTCATCTTCCAGGTCTGTCCTCAGCGTCCTCATTCTTCTCGCCTTGGCTCCGATGTGGTGAACTTACTGGTCCTACACACCTGCTGTTCATACCTCGGCCATGTTGTACTCAAAACAAGGCAAGAGAACAGAGGACCGTGGCCCCCTGCTAGAGACCACACCGAGAATAACCTTAGAAAGGCCAAGAGTAGATGCCGCCTCAGGAAACTGGGCTGTCACTTGGGGGACTTCCCTCCTGACCTGAGAGAAGGTAGGGGACAAGCGCTGCACGGAAACGGACATGTAAGGATGTCAGGAGCAGACTGCACCAGGAGTCAGGGCTCTGCTCGTGAGGTGGCCGAGGACCCTTGGGCAAGACCCCTTACCTCTCACGTGACTCCCCAACAGGGTAAGTTGGATAAGGTATAAAGGCACTTGGCTACCCATGCTGTGTAACCTGCCTTGGAGTAGGCAGTGTGTAAGCTGGCAGAGCAGGGAGGGGCCTGAGTCCCTCTGGGATGTCTGGGGCATCTTACTCAGACTCAGAATAGCCATAGGGCTGCTACAGCACCCTGGCTTTTTGTGACCCGCTCCCTGTGACTGGTACCCCAGCTCCGTATGGCTGGCACCCGGCTCCCTCGCAACCAGCACCCCATCTCCCTCATGACCAGCACTCTAGCTCTCCGTGACTGGCACACCGGCTTCCCTGTGACCATTCCCTGGCTCCCTGGCTCCCTGTGACCCGCACACTGGCTCCTCCGTGACCAGCACCCCAGCTTCCGGTGAGCTGCACCGTGACCATCCTGTTCTGAATACAGCTTCTGATGCCAGGCAGCCTGACTCCAGGCTTGAGGTGCTTCATGCACCCAGGACTCAGAGAGCCCAGATGGAGCCTCACTTACACAACAGAAGACTTTCGCTGCCATGTTCTGGTCAAACTGGCCAAGGATGATCCGAACGTCGTTCCCCTGTGGGCAGAAGAGGACACGGAGGTGAGTGACGACATTCTCAGTGCCAGGACCAGGGACCTTTCCTTGCCCAGATTTGAAGCCAGAAGCTCTGCTGATGGGGCGGGAGGTGAAGTGCCCCCATGCTATGCACCCCAGAAACTGGCTATGCCTCTATAGGCTGATCTGCAGTTTCATGGGTGACTCTGGGGCATAGCAGCACACCATAGAGTCTTCCAGTTCTGTCTGCCAAGGACACTGGGCCATCTTGAATCTTCTTTCTCATTTTACCTACAGGGAAACTGAGGTTAAAGGAGGGTGACATAGCCAGGACCCAAGCAAGCCATGCTCTTCATAACATCCTGGACTTTTCTATTCCCTTGACAGTCAGTCCCCCAAGACATCCTTTGAGGTCACAGGGCTCCCCAACTCACAGCTCTTGGGGTGTTAAGGAGTCATATCAAAGGCATATCTCAGTGCCACCAACAAGCCTGGAGTAGCTTTAAGTGTCTCTGTTACTCATCTCAGCCTCACTTTGCTCCTCTGAAAGATAGGGACATGGTGGCACCTCCCTTGTATGAGTTCTCTGGGAGGACTGAGTAAAGCACCCTTCAAGAGGTACTCAACACAGTGTCTAGCACACAACACACACCCAGTGAATGTTAGCTAGCCATGTGTTTGCAACTCTTCCAGGCCATCTTATTTCTGCCTGCAAGCTCAACCTTGCTATGTGCAGGTATGTGTGTTGCAGAGAGAAGCACATGAAACTCTCCCGTTCCCTCACCAAACATTTACCAAGCACCTGCCTGAGGCTCTTGGTTACTTTCTGGGGACCGGGACCCAGCCCGGATCCTGCCATCAGGAGGCCAGCTGGGAACTGGCCGGCTCCTGCTCCAACCCCATTGCCTTGTGACCCAGCTTTGCAGAGGCACCATCTCCTGCTGGCCTTCGTCCTCTAGGCTCTCTGATGGTGGGGTCAGGAAGCATGGCTTCAAAGATGAGTTTTTAGCATCTTTTGAAATTGGAAAGTGCTGACTGGGAGACCATCTTCCTCATGTGTTTTAGCAAAATAGAGAAAGCCCCGTGCTAAAACTAGCCTTTGCATGTAAGTAAGAATGGAAAGAAGGGGGGGGGACCCACACTTGCTCAGAAAAGGACTTTAAAAGGTCATTGACAGAGGCCGAGGAAGGCAAGCCTTTGTCTCCACAGTCTGCAGAGCTATAAAAAGTTTCAGGCTCCTTCTGTTCTGTGGATGGGCTCCCAGGTGCCTGCCAGCTTCCCTCTCGTTACTGGGTGAAATCTTTTTACATCACTTGCCGCTAACTGTGTCCATCTGTCCACCTGCCTGTTTGTCCATCCATCCATCATTTATCCATCTATCTTCCAGGTCTGTTGTGCATCTGGATTGTTAATGCCACTTGCTAAACATGGTAAGTGAAACCGCCTGTCGGGTTCCAGGGCCAGAGGAACTGGGTTCTGATCCCCCGGGTTCCAGAGCCAGAGGAACTGGGTTCTGATCCCAACCCCAGGCCTTCACATTACCCTCCTAAGCCTGCACTGTGTCATGTCTGAAGCAGGCACTGCCCTCCCTGCCTTGCTGTGTGGTGGTCTTCAGGGTGCTCCCCACCTGCCACTACGGATCCCTCCTGTTCGTCCTCCTCAGATTCAGCCCCTGGGACCCCCCTCTGCCCTCAGCTTTATGCTGCATCCTGACAGTAGCCATCCAGCCTGGGTCCCCAGCATGGGCTCATCTCCTGCACTTTCCAGAGAACACCTTTTGGTGTCTCCTGGCTCCTGCAGCTCAACGTGTCCCAAGCTGAACCCCCATCTTTCTCTAACAAGCCCCTTCCTCCTCCCGTTCCCATCTCGGGAGTGGTACCACAGCCTCCCACTCGCCATGCTGGAGACTGGAACGATCTTCCACTCAGTGCTCCCCTTTCCCACCCACGTCCCAGCCCCAGCCTCAGCCTGCTGCTTCCACCTGCTTCCCAGCTCCAGAACCAGCCTGTCCCTAAAGTCCTATCCCTTGGGTCTGGTCACCAGTCCTCTTCCCTTAGAGAAGAGCTGGACTTCTGCCTTCAGCCTACCATGTCCGGTGGTCTCTACAAAGGGGAGAGTCACAGCAAGCTCCAGATCTAACTGAAGAAATCTGACATGGCTCCCCAAGGTAGATCAAACACTCATTTCAGTCTTTTGGTAGCCTGAGATTCTTCACTGTCTCCTGTGTCACATCCTCAGTAAGAAGAACTATCTGCAGTTTCCCAAACATACCTCTTTGCCATTCATCTACTCACTCATTTGTTACTGATTCATCCATCCATCCATCCACATGTCTGTCCAACCAATCTGCCTATCATTGGTCTGCCCACCAACTCATCCATCCGTCTGCCCATCCTTCCTTCCATCCATCCATCCATCCATCCATCCATCCATCCATCCATCCATCCCTCCATCCATCCATCCACCAATCTACCCATCCATTCATACACCCATCAACTCATCCATCCCTCTGTTCTTCAATCCACCTGTCCGTCCATCCATCCATCCATCCGCCCTTCCTCTCTCTCTCTCTGTGCCCCCTTCTCCTTTGTACAAGCTGTACATCCCAAGTGTCCTCTCCCCCTTTGCTCTCCTGAATCACTGCTGTTCACCCCTCATCTTAGCTCAGGCCCCCTTAGTTGCCATGCCACGACTCGTCAAGCTCAGTAGCTATTCCTCTCGGGGCTGAAGGCACCTATACCTCCCTCCAGCATAGCCCCAATCCACAATTTTTCTCTTCCAACCTAAGGCAGCACGACTCCCCTCTAGCCCCTGGGCCAGAACAAGGCATGTGCCATATATCGTGATGAGCGTACATGAGGCCCAATGCAAGGAGAGGATGCTAGAGCAATACGGGGCCCCATGGTGTGCCCTTGGCTTGTCAGCAGCTGACAGTCGTGATTGTCACTGTATGACACCCTGCTAGTCCTGGGGCCTGGTACTGATTGGGTTCACACGTCCATTTCTCAAATGGGCCGAAGGACCCACATCTTCATGATGACCAACTCACTACCTGCTGACAGATAAACAACCAGCTCTGCCATTCTATTTAGTCCAGTTAGTGTCTCTGTTGCCATGACAACTATGCTGCAAGGAGAACTTGGCTATGGGCTCTCAAGCTGTCAGGTTTAGATGGGCCTGAGAAATCATGTATCCAGGAAGCCACTTCCTAAAGAGGCCAATGCTTCTCCCCAGCTGCACAGCACCCAGAGCTGGACATGCACTCTGGTGCTTAGGAGCCCCGTATAGAGCCCTGGAGAAAGACACTGTGGGAACCAGGAAGCCCTGCTTCCTGCTATTCCTGTCTACTATGCTTGTGGAGAGCAGGAGGGTCCTGTTTCCAAGGGAGCTTGGGCTAAAGGGTGAGAGGAAACCTTAGGAAGATGCTGCCTTGAGAGCAGGTGAAGTGTTGGGTCACTTCTTGGATGGTTTACATGCATCTCAAGATTAAGGGAATTTGGAGAGTGTTTATTGAGAGTTGGTTCCCTCACCCTGGAGTGGCACTTTTGCAAGGGTCTTGGGGTTGAGGAGAAGTTCTAGGAAGGATGGAGTGTCTTCACACACACACACACACATACACACACACACACACGGACACACACACACACACACACACACACACACACAGTGCACACCCATACAAGCTCTAGAATCATGTTTGTCACTGTCCAGAACATAAACTTCTTCCTGAAGTCCAGAAGGTAAAAGATAAAATACAGGTAGGCAATGGCCCTATCTCTGGCTATTGCCCACCCTGCCGGGGCTGGAACTCACCTTCCTGATCTAAGGCCTGGGGCTGTTTAAGAACAGAACTTGATGGAGCCAGCTTGTAGTCGCAGCTACACACAATGAGATCACACATCGGAAGCCAGCCTGGGCTGTGTAGAAGCCCTAGGTACAAACCCATATACTGAGAATTAAATAAGTAAGTTCAAGGCAATGGAGGAAGAGCCAGGCATGTCCCTGCAGGCAGGAAGGACACAGCAGAGCTCTGGATCTCCAGAGAACAAGCTGAGGGTGTTGCCTGGAAAATCCCAACCTCTCCTGACCTGACTCTTCTGGGACCTCTTGGAGTGAAGGTAGATGAGTCAGGACAGTTGGCAACTTCCATGATGGCCCCAGGTATAACACTTACACAGAGAACCCTGCATCCACACGCTATGAGGCCACTGCCCCAGGAAGGGCATTCTGAATGAAGCAGCTATGGGGGTGGGGATGAAGCAAGGGAGGGCTGCCCAGTTCCACCCAGATCCTCACACTTAGAACCCTGACTCAGACTCCCAACTCTCAGAACCCCCATAAGCACATAGGACGTGCCCTAGCCTGCAGGGGTCCTTTCTTCTTTCTTGGACCTCTTTGTCTCCAGGATCCTTAGGGAGCCTTATGAAGGACCATCTGATCCATTGAATGAGTTTAATCCTAGTTCACAAGGGTCCTGACACGGAAAGAACCCTCAGGCTCCAGCTGGCTGCGGCACCTCAGCCCTTTCCTGAGAGAGACGCCATTGTCATTCCCACCCCGAGCAACAGAGGTTCAAAGGATTCAGCAGTGGATGTCAGGGTCACTGTGGACCCTAAACTGCAATGAGCAGGGATGTCAACAGTTTCACCCTTTTCCGCTTCTCTGGAAAGTGCCCTACAGCTGAGGGAGGAGACCATGTTATACACACCAGTAGTCAGCAGCTGTTCACAGACGTGGAGAGAAAACATGCCCTTTATAGATACCAGATCTGTGGGGTATCTGCTGGAGTTCTGGGCTAACCCCTTACTGCCCCATCCTGCTTCTAGCCTTCTCCTGAGTGTGCATGCTCTATCAGCCACTTTCACACAATCGCCAGACTCAGCTCCAAGGATCTGCAACTCTGGATTCCAAAGCAGTTAGGAAGTGGTGGCATATGTCTCTATGCTGGGTGCATGTTGTCCCAGAGCCCCAGGGCTGGCCATACATCCTGCCTACAGCCCCTGTGCTGAGAAAAACAACACCACCCCAACTGGCTTGGGCTTCAAAGCTTAGCAACAAGTCTGCAGAGCCGCTCACGGAGAAGCCAGGCAGATGATGCGCGAGGTCGCAAGTGGCACATGCCAACCTGAGTCAGGACAAAGACAGAGACAGGACATGAGCACCCTGAGGTGCTCAGCACAGCTTGACAGCCTTCTTGTCACTGGGGTGTGGGGTCCTGCAAGGAAGGTCAGGGACACCCAACACTGACCTCTAGGTCCCCTGGAGTCTCCTCCAGAGGAGGAGGCCCCCCTCCTGTTACCACAGTGCTGTCAAAACCATAGGTCAGTGTACCACACTATGAGAGGATAAGGTGACATGAGCCACCAAGCTACTAGAAGCTGGCCTGGCATGGTTGGAAGGGCCAGCAGAGACTGTCTCTGAAGTCCCAGCTCAGACAGGCTGATCTCTCCAGAATGAGTACTTTCTTATTTAACTAAAATTGACCTTACAGCTTTCCCCCTCCTCCTACTTAGACACATCCCTAATGGCATGGAAGCAGGAAACATGGCCTCACCTTCCAGGAAGCGTGTGGAAAGGGGGGCAGCCCAAGCAGTTCACCGGCAACGTGCGACATTTCTTTAATTCGTGTATATTTAGCTTTCCAATAATATATCTGGCTTCAGATAAAAATACTGCTCTTTCTTCTCCACATCTCTGAGCAAAGCTGGCCTCGGGGCCAGCGTGCCATGGTTACTCTCCGGTTGTGCACCCTCAGGGCCTCGGCAAATCTATTTCCAGAGGTTGGCCTGGGCTTCCCACCTGAGCAGATGTGGGGGTGTTTGGTTCAGGAAAAGGGGGACAGTCCCCACCAGGACCTTCCTCACCAGCCAGGGGAAGGAGAGATCAATCCTGGCTAGGGCTCGCCCATGGGGTAAAGGCTGGAAGGGTGCACTGTCAGGCTGTCTTTGTGTTGAACAGAGGCCTCCCGCAGATGTGCACATCCCAGTCCCAGAGTCCGTGGGATGTAATGCCCGCTGGCACCGTGGCACAATATTCAAACTTTAGGGGAGCCAAGGCAACTGACCTGAAATGGGGCATTTTCTCAGATGATCTGAGAGGGCATGGCATTATCACAAGGGCGCCTATAAGTGGGAGAGGCAGGCCGAGTCTTCCACAGGTGTCTCTGAAGTCAGAAGAAGATGCCACAGGAGGGCTCACAGCTGCCTCTAGAGGCTGGGACACAAGACACTGCCATCTGCTCTAAGGCCCAGAAGGAATCAAGCCTGGGGAACCTCCATCTTAGCTCACCAAGACAGGGGCTTCGCTTCCGGCCTTGAGGACAGAAAGACAGATCTCTATGGTTTGTAGACACATAGCCTTGTCCCATCAGCCACAGGGAGTAAATGGGCCTCCCTCTGACCTGTGAGTCCCAACTTGAGACAAACTCTGCTGTCTCAGAGACAGACCTCTCCTCTTGGGTGGGTCCTGAGATCTCTCTGCCACTGTTGACCTGCTGGTAGCTTTCCTGGCCAGTGTCGGTTCCCCTCTGTGCTCTTGGAGCCACGGGAATGCTTACGGCATTGGGCTATTTTTGTGAGTTACACAAAAATAGGTTCCTCGTTTCAGAGTCGGAAACCTGGCTGCAGCAGGTGCAGTTGGTCTTTGGACAGTGAGACTCGGCGATGTCATCTACACCGTTTATTCTCAAGAATTGCACAACCTAGTTACGAAAAGAAACTGCAGAAACATCTGATAATGCTCTAAAAAATTCGCAGTTTTGTGGTCAGACTCTGCCCGTAGCTATCCTGGGTTGCTCGTGGCCTGTAGGGTATGGCAGGAAGAGTTCCCCATGATGCATTGCTGGAGCAATGCCCTTCCATGGGTGTAAGCCGCAAAGCCAGCTCCTTCCTGCTTTATTGCTGAGAGGGCTCATGGGGCAGAGGCTGCCTTTTACTCTTTGTACATGAGCTGGCTACAGAATGTTCAGAGGCTATGGAAGAACCCCTAGCTGCTGAGGAGTAGTTAAGCATGAAGCTGGGACCGGGCTGTGGTGGCTACATGCCCTCCTGCATCACCCTGGTGCTGCAGCATCCGGCAGCTTGCTGCATGGCCTCCAGCATGTGCCAACTTCCTTCAGCTCCAGTTTCTCAACTTGTAAAATGGGGGTAATAACATTTCCTACAGAGGGCCAGGTAGTAAATAGTCTAGGTTTCATAGGCAATTACTCTTGGTGAATTACTCTGTTCTGCTGCTGTAGTGCAAAAGCAACCCAAAGCAGTGATTTAAATGAATGTGTTACAATAAAACTTTATTTACAAAATGGAACAGAGGGCCAGATTTGGCCATCATTTGCTGACTGTCACTGTGAGCACAGAGCAAATACTGGACAGTGTCTGTCCTGGATGTTGCGGCAGAAGCGTAAGCTGAGACCAGAGGACACACTGTAATGAGATGGGGGACATACAAACCAGCCTACAGATGCCCCTGCTTCCCTGGCAGGAGTGCAGGCACAGGGTTTCCCTCTGCTGATGACCTCACAGTGGCTGCTCTGTGGGCCCAGGGGCAACATGGAGGCTCACAAGGACTTCCAAGATTATTTCAGGATGGGACATGTCATGGATTAATTTCTTGATTGTCATAACTTTCTTGCTTAGTAGTTCTTGGGCTGAAGAATTGCCTGCACTCCTGCCCATGAGGACCATCACAGGGGCCTGTTTGGTGGGTGGTGGTAGCTGAGGTGGGGGAGAGGGAGCGAAGTACAGGCTTGCTTGGTTCAAAGCCCTCGCTGAGCTTCTGTTTGGGATGAGGAAGACAAGTGCATCATGGGAGGGCTACATGTTGAGAAGAGTGCACTTAACAAGGATTAACAGGCAAATGTTAGTTATGTGTGTAACTGTAAAGAAGGGGAGAGCTAAAAGGGAGCTTCCTGCTCTGTGTTCCTGTCCAGCGCCTCTGGAGTCCCCAGGACAGCTCTGTATCCTCCACACTGTCATCTGGAGCAGCGACAGTCCATGTGCTTAGTCCCCTCACGTGCTGCCCCCTCTTCTGTAGCAGGCCTGCCCAGAGCCTGATTCCTGACTCCCTTGGGCAGGACTCTGTCTGATGTGTGGAGCTCTGTCCAGCCTTTCGCATTAACATCTGCACCGCTGCAAACTGTGGTGTGTCCCACACTCAGGAATGGAGGCGAAGGCAGGTTGATCACTCTTTCCAGACCACGCTGGGCAGAGCAGATCCTGTCTGTACCAAACCACGCAAACAACACAAAACAAACACAAAAACCACCATCTGGGACCACTGGCATTTTCATGGCGAAGCTGACCAGCTTGGATTTCTGGTCAGAATTGCTCTTTGGTGTGCAATGGCCTATCTGGAGTGTTCTGGTTTATAGGTCTGTTTTCTGTTTGGACACACGGACCAGACTTTCCTTGCTGTTGTCTCTATGGTCTGGCAGCGTTGGGTTCCATTTTCACCCATGTTGTTCAGAGGATGTCCCAGCTCAGGTTTATCTGACGTTTCTCTGTCTACAATCAGATTCTAGGTGATGATAGTGTTCCCAAGGCTTGGAACTAGTAATGCGAGAGCTCCCTCCAGGACTCAGCTCAGCTCAGCCTTCTCCGACAGTGAAACTCGGCTATGGAACTGTCTCTTTTGTGCCCTCTCTTAGTTGAGATCAAGAATTTGGTGCCCGGTTTTTAAATCCCCCGTTTCTCAGGCGCCGAGAGCAATTTGGATTTCACATCTCCGTTATTGTTACGGTACCCGTTTCTGAATTCTGTGGGAAGTCACATGCGCTTTCCCATTCGTATCCACACCTAGAGCCATTATTTAGACTTATCTCTTTGCCGCAGATTCTGTGGTCCCACTTGACTGCTTCTGTTCTGACCTCAGCTATAAAGTCTGCCACAGCTGACTCTCAGGATCAACTTCCAGAGGGGTTCCCGGCTGGCACATCCTGTGAGCTTCACACAGTAATGTGTGTGTCCTAGTTGCTCCATTAACCCTGGGATTTCATGATGCAAAGAGACTAGAGGCCCCTCCCTGCTTCACCCCTCCCCCACCTCTACACCCCTGTTTAGATATTTGTGAGATTTATCCTGAAAATTTGTACATCAAAACTTTTGCCAAATTGTGTCTAGGTATCCTTTCCTCTATACCAAAGTGGCTTGGGTACAGAGACCAGCTAGCCAGGACACACAGTTCCACATTTATCTGCTAACGATGGATGTTTTAGTTCATCGATGGGTTGACTATTGGCTGTTTCATGTATCCAGGTTTGTTGCCTATAGTATGTGTGTTTGGATGTGTGCATGTTTGTGTACGGGTGAGCATTCATATGAGTGTTGAGGCCAGAGGTCCATTGCAAGTGTCATTTCTCCTCAGAGAGTCACAAGGCAGGCAGCACCTCTAACTGAACCTGGAGCTAGCCCATTAGGCTCTGCAGCTGGCCAGCAAGCCCCAGGGATGTACCAATCTCTTCCTCCCCAGAATTGGGATTACAAGTACCCACCACTATCCTTGGCGTTTTATGGGTTTCTGGGGATGGAACTCTGGTCCGTCCTTGTACTTTACCAATCAAACCCTCTTCCTAGGTCCCTTCCCTGTTACCTTACTACAGAATGTACTAGAACCCAGATTCCGGCTGCCCTGTGCGCTGTAGCCACCGGGGGCGTCTACTTTGGTTCAGCCGCGCGTATCCCAGTGTCCTCTTAGCCCTCTTCTCTACCTCGCACCGTCATCTTTTCTCTCCTTGGACTGATCGCACCAGCCATTTCCTCCAGATTCTGGAAGCGCATCTCGAGCACATCCTCAATACCATTGATTTTTTCCTCTTGGCCCCGGTTGCCCTCTGCCGCCTCTGCTGCAGATTCCTGTCCCATGATCTGATTCGCAGTTTCTTCCTCGTCCCCTGCGTCCCTGCTTCACTGAGCCCACAACCAAGGCAGAGGCTTGCCTTTCCCCCAGGCTCTCCAGAACGTGCCGCCTGTTGGCTCTTCTGAACGTTTTATCTGAGTTTCCTCAGTTGCCTTTGCTGTCTAGACATTCATATGCAGCTTATTGAGCAAACTAGGTTTGGTTCGAGGAGATGAGAAATGCTTCTGGAAGCTTGGGTTTTAATGGGTAGAGGTGGGCACTAAAACGAGATGAAAATGGATAGTCATCTAATGCGGTGGGCTGTGTTCCCCGAGGATACGCCGAAGACCTAACCCCAGCATTCTGGAACGTGACCTCATGTGAAGATGGGGCAGCGGCAGAGCATGTTAACCGGGATGCGGCTACAGTGGAATGGGTTGACACTTAGCTCAGTACGAGGGATGTCCTGACGGGATGACCGCGTGGAAAAGGGAGGTGGGATCCACGAGAGGTGGAGCTAGAACTTGACAGCCACCGGCCAGGAGCTCCCAGGCCTGTGTGGACACCAGAGGCTGAGGGAAAGGCATGCTTGGAGAAGGTGCAGCACAACCCACACCCCAGCCTCTAGGACCAGCCCAAGAGCACACATCTCTGCTGTGAAGTCACACCGTGCTGCAGC
This sequence comes from Cricetomys ansorgei, assembly GCA_026225945.1. NCBI lineage: Eukaryota > Metazoa > Chordata > Mammalia > Rodentia > Nesomyidae > Cricetomys > Cricetomys ansorgei. The sequence continues at coordinate 9,988,914 of JAMJFZ010000182.1, read as the reverse complement.
ACAGCGAAGGCAGCCCCGGGAAACAAACACAGATGCGGATCTGTGAGATGGAGACAGTCAGGAGAAAGGGCAGTGCCTTCTGCCCCTGGCCCCAGCCTCTGAGCTGCACAGCGCCAGAACCCTTTCTCCAGACTGCAGCAGCTGGGGGCAGTTGGGCAGAGGCACCACCAGACCTCGGGTGGAATTCCAGCCCTCCACAAGACCCTTGTAGGTCTTGAGGGTTACCCAGCCCCTTTGACTCTCTGTTACCATCAACGAAATAGATCTAAAAAAAACCTCTCTGCCAGAGGACTTTGGGAAACTCAAATGAGAAAATGGGGGACAGGGGTCTAGCCCTATGTTGGTGGTCAGCCCTGTGTCAGTAGCCAGCCCTGTGTCAGTGGCCAGCCCTGGGTCGGTGGTCAGCACTGGGTTGGTGGCCAGACCTGGTCAGTGGTCAGCCCTGTGCCAGTGGTCAGCCCTGTGTCAGTGGTCAGCCCTGTACCAGTAGCCAGCCCTGGGTTGGTGGTAAGACCTGGTCAGTAGTCAGCCCTGGGTCAGTGGCCAGCCCTGGGTCAGTGGCCATCTTTGTGGGCTGGAGGCTGGAAGAGTATTTTGGTTTCTGTTTTTGGCACTGTTTCCATCACATCTTTTTTTGTTGAGCTTGGTTGCTGAGCGGAGCATCCTGACCCACCCCGGGACCTCAGCATCTCAGCTCTGCACACGCTGCCTTTCAACTCCAAAGCTCTCAGAACTCAGCTGGGCCTTGGAGGCAGAAGCTATTTCAAGTGCCTGCTCTGGAGACGCTCTGCACATGGCAGGACAAGACTGGTGCAGAACAGTCCCTTTCCCCACTGGCCTCGTCCTTCGGGCCCCACAGACCCATCTAGACCCTGAAACAGCACGGTCCTTGGCACCGTGGAGGGAGAGCTTGGGCTGTGGCTTTCTGGGTTGTCCCAGATGATGTTCCTCATCTACAGAGGAACTCTCAGGGCCAAAGTGTGCGCCACAGGCTCTGTCTGCTCTGGAAGAGACCAGAAGGTATGTGGTTCTTCTGTTCCTTCTGGCTCCCTTGCCTAGGGGAACCTCGGACTCACCTGAGTCATAAAAGACACCGGCAGTTGGCACATGGGAGCTCCATGACATTGATTTTACCAGTGGTCATGAGAGAACAGGAAGGAAAGAAAGCAGTCCACATCTCTGGGTACCAGCTGCTTCCCTTCACCCTCGGGAGAATAGTGAGCTTCTTAGCTCAGTGGTTGGCTGTTGGGAACAGGCTCAGAACTCTTCCCAGACTTGGCATCACCTGACACTCCTTTCCCTATTGCTACACGCTCTGTAGAACTCTGATGCTCCTACATGCCTGCCACTCTTGTATCTGCAGCCCTCCCTCCCTGCAGCTGCAGCCTGCAGCCTGGGATCCTGTCCCCAGAGTGACTGACACTGGGTAGGATCAGGAGGTGGGCTCCCAGCCCTTTGCAAGAGAGGTGACATCAGTGGGTGACTTGCTTGCCATTCAAGCATGGCTGACGGGTGAAATCGTCACACAAGTTCTAGGGGTTCGCAGCCTTGCTATCAGTGATCCTTGGTCAGAGCTGGACAGTGATCAGTGGAGAAGCTCCTGAGTGCTTCTCTGAGGTCTGAGATGTCAGAAGGAAAAACTGACCCTGGGGCCCACAGTGAATTCGGGACTGTGATGGAGCACGTGGACCCCCAGGGGCATCAATGTTACCAGACAGGCTGCACTCACCTTGAGCTTTTTGACGCTGGTGCAGGGATCATTGGAGAAGCTCTCCGTGTCTGAGATCTCGATGTCCTCTCCGTACAGAACCCCAGTCAGGTCATTCCTCACCTGTGGACAGAGACAAACCAAGAACTTGGGTGGGCTATAGCCAGGAAGGACTCATTTATCAGGGTTGGCCGGATTGGGGAGCAATTTTCTCCATGGCACTGAGAGACAGAAGGGAGCACTGCCCAGCAAATGACACTGGGCAAGGCCAGGCTGCTCAGCGTGTCCTCGGAATTCCTACAAGAGGCAAGGTGAAGAGATGGCCTGGCCAGCGCCGTATTGTCTGACCTGAGTCAGGCTGTCTAACGAAACCTTGTTTGTATTTTGCAGTACGAACTCCAGAATGACTTTCTGTTGTAGTGAAGGCACAGCCATGACTCAAGTGCGGTAGGGAGCCTGCTTCGTTTTCTAGGGAGAAAGACGCAAATGGTTGTGAATTCCACTTGACGGTGCCGGCTGTTTATTTTGTTCTATGGTTTTCTGGATGCTTGAGATGCTTTGTGAGAGACATCTTGAAAAAAGGAAGATGCACCCAGATGTCCAGTGCTGTTCTTTGCGTCTTCTTTGCTGGGGGCACTGGGGACTGAGCCCAGGTGCTGTGTTTTTCATGTGAAATGTCTCTCACAGGCTCCTGTATTTGAACATGCGGTCTCCAGTTGGCAGCGCTGTTTGGGGCAGTTATGGAACCTTCAGAACATGGAGCATTGCTTTGAGAGGTTACAGCTTCCTGCCATGCCCAGTTCTTGCTCCTTCATTCCTGTGAGATTGAGATACGATCTCTCGATCTTTCCCTGCCGTTACGGATGCTCTGTCTCTGCAGCCATCAGCCCAAATAACACTCCTTAAGTTGCTTTGGGTCATAGTGTTTATCACAGCAGAAAGGGGATGGACATAGCCTGGTGCACGCTAGGTGCATGCTCTACCACCAAGCTCTAGCCAAGCCCCAGCAACCGTTTTTGCCTCTGCTTTGACGGAGGGCTAGACACTGAGATGGGCAAATGCGTCCTCAAGGCTTTCTGGCCACACGTGGGTCCCATCTCGGTGTTGCCGGTTCTGGGGGCACTGGGTGGCTGGCAATGCAAAGCAGTGTGCTCACCAAGGGGCAGGCACTGCCAAGGCCCAGCTCTCTACTCGCGTGTTGCTCAGGTGACCCAGCTTCCCCTAACCTCTGACTTCTCACCTGAAAATGGAGGCGGAGCACAAATAGCTCACAGACTGGATTCCAGGCTCAGTGCAGAGCTGTGAACGGCTTCATAAGCTGTGGAGTTCTGTGCACTGCTCAAAAGCGAGAAAAAAAAATCCAGCTGCTTGGGGTAGCCTTGAGTGTGTCAGGGCAAGTGTGAAAGCCTGTATTATATTTTGTGTGGTAAACAAACAAAATTCACGCTAAGGGTCTTCTCATCCTGCCCCTGACTTCACCCATGAGCAGCTGAGGGGAGACTCCAGGCAGGTGCTCTCCCCATCTGGTGCTGCAGATCCCCAAGGATGGATCCAAGGCGCAGGGAGTCAGAACAGGCCCAAGTGCAAGATTGGCACCACCAGCCGTTAGCCCCTGTTGCTTCAGCAACCTGGGGCCTTTACTCTGATGGACTAATAAAGGGCATTTTCAAAGAAAGAAAGTACAGGAAAGAATGGTATAAGAAACCATCCCCCACCCTCACGTGGAGATGGGAGGACCAACTGCTGAGTCCCCTAAGCACCCAGGGTTGCCCGGCACCTGCAGGTTCCCTTGGGTAATGGGGCCACTGTCTGAGCTGTGTGCTCTAGACCAAGAGTCTCAGAGTTATATGATCCTTTTCGCTTCTATTTAATAAAAGCAAGAACATGTTCTTCTGAGACAGTAAGAGCCCTTCATTCCCAGGAAGATAAAACGGAGATGCTGATTGATGTGTGATGGGGTGGGTGAGTTCAAAACCGAGCAAGTGGGAAACCATAGACTAGTGGAACATGATTCGGCAGCCCAGAGCTCTAGGGCTCGGCTGTCCTGAGCTCTTGTGGTTGTTGTTCCCTGCACAGTGCTGGACTATTCTATTTAACATTGCCAGGAAAGACCAAAAACCCAACTCCCAAGCTGCTTCTACTGAACGGGAATCATGTTTGTACCACTGTAAAGTTGAAAATTCCTACCTGTGACAGAACATTGCATCCAGGAGGCACACTCTGGAGAAACATGCGATTGGGTCACAGACACGGCCTCTGAGAAAGGACTCTCATCATGTTTTAAATACGCTTACGACCTTGTGCTGGGCCACACGCGCCAATGTGGAAATGTCGCTGTAATCTCACCGCCTGCCCTACCCGGCCCTGCCAGGCTCCTGCCCTGCTGTGCTCTGTTGCCCACACACAGAGCCAATGAGGACCTTCCTGCCTCCAACGATCCTCCATGGCAGCCTCAGATGCCTGAGCTCCATCAGGGAGACATTGAGGCCAAGTTCAGAAGCCCCAGGATGAAGTCCAGGCGGCTGAGGAAGGACAGTTGCAGTCCTCGGATCTCAGTCAGGTGTCCTGCTGGGGCTGAACTCCCACTTCTTGTCCAACCACTAACCGGTGTTGGACCTTCACGCCTCCTCAAACAGCTCCCAAGGGCCCTGGATTTTCCATCTGTTTCCTCCAGTCTCGAGTATTTGTTTCATGACTCATGTCTGACATTGACATCTCTGCTCACACACCGGGGAAGCCAGTGATGGGCTTCTAACCCAGAGCTGACCTAGTCATTGTCCTGGGTCTCTCTCTAATGGGTGTGTATGGCGTTCCTCAGATGACATCCCCGGTGAAAGTACGAATTCCCTGGTATACGTACGAATACCTGCTGAGGTTCTTGAGGCTCTTGAGTTTAGGGCAACAGAGTCAGACCCAGACCAGGAAGAGGAGCAGGAAGTATCCAGCCTGGGTAGCAGTGTGTGCAAAGGTCCTGGGGTGGAGGAAGATGGTAGAAAAACTTAAATGACTATTGAAGCTGGAATGAAGGCAGAGCCTAAAAGAAGGGTTGGGGGACAGTGTTGGAATGAAGCCAGGAAGGAAAGAGAGAGGGTGAGGCTAGAGCACGAGGGTCGTACAACTCCTAGTAAAGATGCCGTGGTCCTAAGTGCTATGGGAAGCCAAGAAAGGACTCAAGAGAGGAGCCGGCCTGAGTGGAGCTACGCTTTCCGTGGTAACTCTGGTTGCCGTGGGGCCAAGGGTGAGGCAAGAGGGGGCAGCGCTGTTATCCAGGTAAGAGATTCCAAAGGCTGGACCTGGGGAGAATGGGAGGCCTCCAGAAGCCACAAGTTACAGAGGCATCGAGGGTAAATGATAATGTGTATTTGTCTTCTAATGCTGTGTAACAAACAATGCCAAGCAATAAACACGTATCTCCCTCACTCCTGGGATGGAGAACCAGGGCATGGCTGAATGGTAGCCCTGGCCGAGCCCTTTTCACGAGGCTGAAGATAAGAGTGCACCGGGGGGTCACTAGGATGCCTGCAGCGTCTCAGGGGCACCTGATGATGCCTAGGGGTATCTCCAGCCAATTGGTGGGACGAAGGTTTTCCCAGTGAGTCCAGTCAGCTGCTCAACTTGCTGTGCTCTGAGTTTAGGGGGGAAAGTTCTCAGCTGAAGACCAAGGCTGAGCTTCTACCTTCTCCCATCTTTCCTCATGGCTGAGGTTCCTCTCCCGTCCTCTTCTGCCTGCTCCCGCCCCATCTCATAGCTACATCTTGTCTTGAAAGCATTGGCCGAGCAGCAGTGCTCAGAATTCAGGTCTTAAGCAGGGCAGGTTCAGAGCCAGTGAGGTCAGCAGCCAAGGACAGGAAGCTGTGTGAGTACCTGGGAACCCCAAGACACTGAGCTCTGATGGCCAGCCATTCCCAGGACACCATTCCCATGGAGGTTGCTGCCATAGCTAGGGAGCCATTCAGAAAGACAGAGCTCCAGGTGAAGATGGGGACGAAGCCACCTGTACTTATAAGTCTGAGCATTTCTAATTAGGTTAGAAACGAACGCAGAGCAAAGCCAGTCCCTGGCTCTCCTACGGAAGCCGAGGTAACCTACTTTGTCATTCAAATGCACCCTCTATATATAGCCATGGATTGTGCTGAAATGTCACTCCTCTTACCTGACTAAAACGTGTAATTATAGATTTACTTCTATTCATTCATGAAACGTGTCTTCACTTGATTAAACAGTTCATTCAAGAAAAATCCATTAACACAAGGAGCGTTTTCAAATATGGCTCCTTCAATGCTAAGGGCGCTGACAGAGGTAAGATGCTAATTAGGCTAAACAGGCTTTGAAACGTCCCAATGTTTGAATAATTCAGGTCACTTTTACTGGGGCTTCAGCTCCCCAGGAACTACCATTAATTTAAACTAATTAGAAAATTAGTTGTAGAGAAGATCAAGGCAGGAAGGGATGGCTGACTTCAAAATGGAAGAGCTGTCACTGGAACGAGGGGACACCGGGTTCCGGACGCCTTGTAACAGCCAGGGAGTTAGAAGGGTCAAGAAAGCAGATGCTGGCCCAAAGCCAAGGAGGGAGTGGGGGAGGGGCAGGAGGTGAGGGCAATGACACGGAAGATGAAGACGATAAAGAAGGAAATGTTCAGCGCAGAAGGTGGCAGTGAGCTCCCCATAACCAGGGGCATGCAAGCAGGAGCTGGGCACTAAAAAGAGGCTTCCTCTCCACTACCGATGTCTATGGTTTGTTAACACTGTGCTTACCCAACTCTGTTCTTTTTGAGTACTGAAGTTGTTAAAACAACTCTGGGTAGCTGTGTGTGTGGGGGGGGAGGGTATTTTTGCTGCACCCCCCCCCTTTAAGATTTGGCACTTGCTCTTAAATTCTTGGAGAAGTTTCTCTCTGTGGTTGGGTTGCTGCCTTTCCAATCTGATGAGCACGTGTGGAGGAAGGGCGTTCCTGTGGGAACAACAGATCCACCTCCTTTCAGATAAGTTAGTGTGCTTGATACTGTGTAGTCGGAGTTGAACTTACATGAAAAACATATTAACATGGTGAAGATTCGGTGTGTGGTGTGAATCTTGGCTGTGAACTTGATTGGATCTGTGCGGTTTTTGTGTTTCCTGGAAGGATTAATTGAGACAGGAAGACTCCACCCTCCCCCCCCCCCCCCCCGCCGAGGTGGGCAGAGCCTTTCCTACAGGGGCCCAGGTGTGAAAAGAGCCAAAGGAAAAGCAGTGCTGCTTTGCCTGTATGCTTTTGCTCCTTGCTGGCTGGTGCATCTACTCTATTGCCCCTGCCGCCATCCTTCACAGACATCTGAACGCAGCTTGTTCGGCCTCCCAATGTGGGTTTAAGATGAGCAGCTTTGAAGGGATCCTCTGGGCCTGCAGAGCCAGATTGTGACTGCTGAAATGTTCAGCCTTGCAGACTGAGCATCTAACAAGCTCTCGGGTCCTCCAGCGTGCAGACATCCATTGGTGGACTACTCAGCCTGTAGAGTGCATGTAGGACAACCTAATAACCACCTGTGTTATAGAATATATCTAAATACGGATTTATTCCATTGGCTCTGTTCCTCTAGATTCCAGAGTCTAGAAAGTGCATGGTGTGAACTGTCTCTGGGTAATGAACAAATGTCGATTCACCCTAGAGAGGGCAGCAACAAAAACCAAAGATGCAATCCCACCGGAGTCTAACCTGGTGGGCCAATAAGCTTGTTCATTTATTTAAAGTTTGTGTGTGTATGTGTGTGTGCTCACGCATGTCTTTGTGTGTATTCACGGGTGACATCAGACGCCGTCCTCAGTCACTCTCCACCGCCTGCTTTGAGACAGTTTCTCACTGACTGACAAGAATGGCTGGTCAGAGATCTTCCTGTCTCAACCCCGGTGCTGGGCTCTAGGCGTGTGTTGTGATCTGCACACTTGTGTGGCAAGCGCTCTACCCGCTGAGCCATCGCCCCAGCCCCACATGAGTTATTTACAGGAACCTGAGCGACACACAAGCTTCTCTGAAGGAAATGTCTGACTCCTCCAGTCACCATGAAGTGCTATGAATCTCCGGGAGCAGGGACGGGCGGAGCCCCAGGAGCCCCACACTCACCTCTGCCACGGTGGACCATCATTGGGCCCAATTTCATGCTGGTGTCATGTGGGTAATTACAAGTGCTGAGAGTTCAAGAGCACAATTGTCATGTTGCAGCAGGGGACAGCATTCTCCATAGAGGTGCATTAGATCGTCTGTGTGCAGGCCACGTGGGAGAGCAGGTGCAGCTGTGCACCAGTAACACCCACTGTGCACCAGCAACACCCACTGTGCACCAGCACCACTCAACAGTAAGGGGTAGGCAGGTTAGGTGTTGAACTGAAGACAGGTGGAAGTCCTAATCCTTGAACCCTTGAACCTGAACTTCTTTGGAAATGGGTCTTTAAGGAGCAGGTAGGGGTCTAGAGAGGAGAGTGGCTGGCACAGACGCGAGCTGTGCTTCCCTTCCAGAGAAAGGCCAAGTGAGATCGGAGACACAGAGACAGGAGGGGGACGGCCGGGCAGAGCCATGTCCGCAGAGGGGTGAGGACGGGGTGCAGCCCTGCCAACACCTTCACGGAGAGTCTGAGAACTCCAGATTCGGCAGAAAACACATTTCTGTTGCTTTAGTCTCCAGTTCGTGCTAATTTGCTTCAGCCATCACAGGAAGTGAATTTCCATCACAGGAAGTGAAACGTGGAACTTCCAGACACCTGGCTATTGATGGATCCGAGGGAGGTTCCCACAGAGGATTGGGTGTCCTGCTCAGTCTAGACCCTCATCCCTACTCTGGGCTGCCTGAAGGGGACCACTGTCTCTCTCCAAGATGGCTCTCCTGCCTTTCCTGGGACATTTTCTTATTTCTTACTTCTTAGCTCCTGGGACTGTTTCTTATTTCTGTGTCACCGAGAACAAGACAAACGATGCGCGAGTGGGCAGAAGTGAGTTGGACTTACTTCAGTGCACCTTGCTGGGGGCTGCGGGGTGGGGTACATGGGCCTGGCAGGGCTGGGTCCACATCCCTTTCCACAGGAGCCCCTGAGGTCCTGGAGGATGCGGGGTTCTGTGTGTGGCACACAGGAAGCCCGTGAGGAGCTAGGGCAGGATGGAGGGAGGCCAGGGAGCACCGAATCCATTCACACTTGGATGCCGGGGCCGGAGGCTGGGTGGGAGAGCTCTGTGGAGTCCATGGGGAGCAGCGACTTCCTGGGGTGACCCTGAGCATCTGCGCCCTCGTAGCTAGGCTGCTGGCTTGAGGCTCCCAGGGATTCCGCAGCTCCGACTGTGGCGTCCACCCCTCCGTCTGATGTCCCAGTCCCCTCCGTAGTGGCTTCCTATCCCTCTTTGAGCTCCGTGCCAAGGCCCTGCCCCTTCTAAGACAGGTCCTTGAGTATGAGTGACCCTGAACAGATCCTTGTGGCCTCCGCCCATTCTCACATATAGAGTGACACCCTTTTAGGGTATCTCAGTCTGGCTCTCCAGCTTAAACTTTTTTTTCCCCACCCTGGGGACTGCCATGGACACCATGTCTAGAACTTTCTACAGGAAAGCTCTCATTCTCCTTGCCCTAAGATTCGCTTGCGACTAAGATGGGCAGCCTCATTTAATATCACATCCCTTCCCCAAGACAGCACAACCAGTGGCTGGCTAGACTTGGAGAGCACTCAAGCCCCTGTGCCCAGGACACCGATGAGGCTGTATCTCTCGCTGGACTCCAGCGCTTGCCCTCACCCACACCCTCCAGCTTGCTCCGCCCTGCTTTCCCTGGAATTTGACTTTTGATCTGACTTGGTCTGAGACGCCCCAGTTAAGGTTATAGAGAAGATCTCAACAGGTATCAGAAAAACAATGGGACTCAGGGGTCTGAGGGCCAATGGGTGACCCAGCAGGAGTCAGAGAACCAATGGGAACCCAGCAGGAGTCAGAGAGCCAATGGGAGCCCAGCAGGGGTCTGAGGACCAATAGGAGGCCAGCAGGGTTCAGAAAGCCAATGGGAGCCCAGCAGGAGGCAGAGGGCCTAAAGGACCCATAAGGCATCTGAGGGCCAAGACCAGCAGGTGAGGAAAGGGCAATGGCAGGTCTCAGCAGGCACTGGAGGGCTAATGAGAGGTCTCAGCAGGTGCCGGAGGGCAACAGGGGCCCTCCAGCACCACCCAGCAGGCACCAGAAGGTCCAAGAGAGGCCCCAGCAGGAGACGGAGGGTGTGGAAAAGAAAGAGTTAAAAGTTCAGGACCTTTCTGCTTGGCCTTTCTCTTTCTGACTGGGTTCCAGTCCTGTCCAGGTGGCTTCTCATCCTGCCCTCAAGGGCATAGGTAGTGGTCCTGACCACCACCATTGCTAGTTCTTAGGGTCTCTTAACCTGATTGGTTCCCCTGGCCTTGCCCAAAATACTTGGTGAGGTTTGCTTTTTTCCGACACCCCACCCCAACATGCCATGTTTCCTGTAGGGTTCTAATGGATAGAATGCTCATGCTTAGAGGTGCAGGTACCAAAGGGTAGCCCGATGCCTCCACTCCCATCATAAACCATACAGTTCTCCTCCATCCTCTTGCGTGAGTTTCTAGCCTCTGCTCACCCTTGCAACTCCATAAATAGTTCCTTCTTCTGAGGGTTTCCAGGCAGCGCTGGGCCTCTGATGCCCCTCCCTGCTGCTCCCCTGCCTACAACCTCATTTCCTTGACCCTGTAACCAGAAAGTTCCTCGGGTCACCCTGAGAATCACTGGGATATTCCCACAAGGGTCCCCTCAGACCCAGGCTCCCCACTGCTTCTGGACAGAGAGAAGCTGAGCTGTCTCAGCTCCCTCAAGGTTAGGAATGACAACCTGTCCATTCCCTGGCTGGAAGCCTGGAGCCAGCCTCATCCGGGGCAGGTGCTGAGTGTGCATCCTGAGTGGACACCGCCCCAGTGCTGAGCACGCTGCAGCCGGAGTGTGCTGAGCTCAGCAGTTTGGACAGTGCCGCTTCCCCAGGAGGCGGGAATAGTATCTCCTCTGCAGGGTCCAAGTGGAATTTTCCGATCGAGATGCAAATCTGAAAGTCAGGACCGTATAGCTCTCACAGTGGCTCCTTAACTCACAGCCTTATGCGGGGAGAGGGTCTGGAGGCTGCGTTGTGGATCTCCGGAAGGTCTCAAAGCTACAGTCTGCTTCAGCGAACCATCTGAGTGGATCAACAAGACCATGGGGCACCTGCTACCTGTGATGTGTACCAGCTAGAGAGGAGTCTACATATCACTGTTACAGCCGATAGGAGGAAGGCTTACGGAGACACGCCAGAGCTCTCCAGAGAGAGGTGGCAAAGACAGTAGAGAAGGCAGCACCCCTCTCATGCCACTTTTGACCATTGGTGTAGACTTAAAAGACATACTAATGAGCAATTTGTGGGTAAATATAATAAAACACAGAGAGGTTGAGGCATATGCCCAAGGTCACACAGCTAGAACACACTGAACCCAGGGCTTGACTTTAGTCTTACTTCCTTCTATGGCCCACAACAGCAAGGGGCAGGGTTTTTTTTTTTTTTTGTTTTGTTTTGTTTTTGTTTTCTTTCCTGCGAAGGGCGAGAGTACAAATATTTTAGGCTTTGCTGGCTCTGGCCCAGCTAAGTTCTGCTGCTGTATTGCAAAAGAAGCCATAAGCAACACGTACAGCAATGACTGTGGCTGTGTTCTAATAACCTTTGCTAGACCAGGAGCAAGATCTGCGGACAAGTGGGCCGCGGCTGGCGGAGCCTGATCACTGCAGGCTGTGAGAGAGGGAACCACACAGACCGGGAGTCCCGCAGCTCTGCTTGTCCCTTTACTCCGTCCTGATCACGCTGGGTGAACAAGAGAACTCCAGAACCTCTTTAGCTCCTAAGAAAGGGCACCTCCACAGCTTACCCTGGGGGGTTATAAAGTTAAAGACAGGATCATGCATGCTGGGTGTGAAGGGGCAGTGGCCATTGTCAGGGGTGAAAAACCATGCTCAGGGTCCAGGGACTAAGGGGGCAAGTGGCGATAATGCCACTGAACTAAGCCCAAGAAGCGCATGGTCTCTGCAGTAGGAAGCTAGCCCGCACACCCCATGAAACCCCAAAGGAGACGCCCCTCATGGGAGAGGACCTAGCAGCTGTGCTAGCTTGGTGACTGACTCCCCATGGCAGGCCTGAGGCAGCTGTTCACAGGCTGTGATGTGCTGTGTTCTGGGGCGCCTCTGCACCTCACCCCTCCACCGCCTGCTGCCTGGCTGCTGACTCACCAGCAGGGCCTGGATGTGCCAGAAGGCTCTGAAATGGCTCTCTAGTGAAACACACGGCTTCTGAAAGGGGCACATGGGGACCAGGAGGCAGGGAAAGGCTTCTGCTGTTTCCACTCGAAGGTCGTAACCTTGGCGGGGCAGGGAGGATGTGGGGAAGCTCCATCGATATTGCTGGAGGCTGGGATATGGATCAGGCTGCCAGACGGTGAGGCCCCTGGCAATGGCAGCAGGCGCTGCCCCAGCCTGGCAGCCATGTTTGGCAGGAGAATTATTCATCAGAGGGCATGCTAACTTGAAATCTGAGAGGGGCAGGGAACATGCCCAGGAAAACAAAACAAAACAAAACAAAAACAAAACTATAAAACCAGATGATGTGAGGGCCAACACAGAGGGCCATGGGACAGGAAGAACAGAGGACTTCTCATTGTTCTGCACGCCACAGCGCAAAGAGGGAGGCCATCTTGGCTACGGAAGATGGGAAAGCTGAGCACAGATGTCCTCCGCCCACCTAAGCTACCTCCTCCTGCAAGTGACAGAAAGGACCTTGCAAGGGAGAACAAAAATAGGAGACTCTGCCTCAGTGTTGGAAAAAGAGGAGAGAGGCATCAACATGCCAGCAATTTTGAGGAATCTCGGCTAGGTACCATGCCAAGGGAACCAGATTGAAGGCTGACTCACAGACCTCCTTCCTGAGAAGGGAGCGCTGTGCTGGGGGGCAGGGGGGCGGTATGCTGGGGGAACTGACCACATAGCATAGGATGGGGGACTGGGTGCTGGAGGATGGGTTGGGCTACAGGAGGGGTACAGAGCCCAGGAGCGGGGATCTTCTCACCACACAGCCCACCTGCCTTCAGGGGTGGCTTGGCCATGCTGTCCAATAACAACCAAGCAGAGTTGTTCAAGTCCAGCCGCCCCACAAACAGTCTAGGTGCCTTCCAGACACTGCAGGCAAGAAGAGATCAAGGGCCGAGCCCAGGAGCGACTCTGAACATCTGGGGCAGCTGTTCCCCACAAGCTAGCTGAAACAGTTCAGCACCGTGGGACTTCTTGCCCCCTAGTTCCCTGTCCTTGGCTCTGAAGTTTCATCTCAGACTCAGGTGCAAAGTTCAGCAGAGACAGCTAAAATAATGGCGACCTAGGGAGAACTCGCTCCAGATGCAGAAGCAAGGCAGTCCCCGGTCTGGGAAGGCCCCCGGTGCATGATGGATCTGTGAGACTGTGAGTGTTAAAAGAAACAAACAGGGAACTTGAAGAGAGGAAGGACTTTATCGACGGACAGATTTGGTACTAGAAAGTACCAGGAAACTGTGATGTCAGTGTCATACTTCAGAGAAGAAAGAACCCCAGAACTCTGAAACACTGGGAAGAGTAGACACAACAAAAGAAACCGGATCCGAAGGGCCCTAGAAGAGCTGAGAAAACAATGGCAGGAGATGAATTAGATGACCGAATATGAGAGTTAAGACCCATTGGAAGCAGTCAGGGGCAAAACTGTTGTACAAGACAGCCTGAGATCGCTGGGAGGTAACCTCTCCTGGATGTGGACAGCAAGGGTGGGGATAAAGATGCCAGAGAGAAAAAACCAACACATCCCATTCAGGAACGGCATGGCTGCAGGCGTGAGGCTGCTGGTCATGTCATTTGCAGTCAGGACGCAGAGAGAGGTGAATGCTGACAGGAGTGCTCAGCTAGCTTCCTCCTTTTCCTTCCGTTCAGGAGCACAGCCTACGGACTGGTCCCAGCCCTGTTCCAGTGAGCCTTCCTCGGTTAAACCGCCCAGGAAACTCCCTCACAGACATGCCCAGAAGCATGTTTTTTAGGTGATTCTAAATCCACCCAAGTTGACACTGAGGATGAACCCTTGCAAGGTCCCAGAAAAGAAGAGGAATAATTAAAGATCCCATGGAAGAAAACTTTCACCATAGGAAGGCCAAAGTCTTTGAACAAAAGCTGCAACCATGTTTTAGAAAAGGCGTACAAATACCACATAAGTTTATCAGTCATGCTTACTGTGGCTCTATTCCCTGTAGCCAGGAAACGGAACCAGCTCAGCCGTCCATCAACAGATGAGTGGGTAGTGAAAAGCCGATACACATACGACAGAATAAGATTCAGCTCTAAAGAGAAATGAAATCACCAAATTTTCAGGAAAATGGATGGGCTTAGAATGCATATTAAGCAAGGTCACACACAGTCGGAAAGAAAAGGCCCCATGTTCTCCCTTCGATGTGGAGAATGAATGTACACGCACGTGCAGCATGCCACGCAGAAAGGGGGACATGGGCTAAACGTTAGGCGCTGAGGAGGAACCGGAGCAGGTAGTAGACGCTGGAGACATATAGGATGTGAAGTTGTTCTCCTAGTTTGATCTCTGTTGTAGACTTGTTTTTTCCGTGGTGGTGGATAAGTGAATAAAATATATTCGATAACAAAAGTGCAAAACCCAGCATGAATCCCCAGCTCCGGAATGCTGCTCTAATGGTTCAGAAGCTCACTCAGATGACAGCCCTTGGGTCTCGTTAATTTAATTGTGTGATATTTTTTTTTATTTGCAAGTTCTTTGTAATAAAGCTTTAATAATTTTTTAAAAGACTAAATGCTTCAAACAAAAGCAGCAGTTGTGTTTTAGAATAAGCATTCAAATATCAGACGTGTGATATTTCCTTCCCTTATTTCAATGATGAAGACAAAACAACCAAATCAGATTCTTTAACTTTGGTGCCATGTCTGAAGAGTTTTGAAAAAGACAGGTGGATCACCTGTCAATCAAAGGAGACGGCAGAGAAGCTACGGGCACAGTAGACAGAAAAGTCACGTGACCATCCTTACAACTATGACGTAAAGATACACCCAAGCATGTTCGACCACAAATGAGGCATCCACATCCTCCTCTCTCCTCCCAAGGCCGGGACCTTCAAGGAAGAGAAGGGCTGAAAGACCAAGGGCCAGACAGAAACAGTGTCTTTTAGACATGGCATGCTGTTTAGACTCATGAGCTCTCAGCAGCTGGGCTGCCTGCACAAGACCCGCACAGATGCAGCCAGTCAACACCCCAGCAGGGGGAGAGAGGGCTCAGGAGCCCCCACCCCAGCTGAGGCGCTATTGAGAGCTAATGGCTTCTAGGGCAGGGAGGGTCTGTTTTAAGGGTGTGGTCTCTGGTAGAAAATCTTGGACTTTTATTGGGTCTGTTCTTATTTTGTTGCTTTCTGTTTTGTTTTCTCTTCTGGGCTGCATATCTGATATTTGCATGCTTTCTCTCCAGTGGCTGGCCTTAGGAACAGCACAAATGGGACTTAACAGTTTATTTTAAAAACCAACCAACCAACCAACAAAGCATGGTGCATGATGGTGCGTGCCTATAATCCTAACACTGCAGAGATGGAAATAGGAGGATTAGAAGTTCAAGGTCATCTTTGGCTACCAAGTAACTTCTGAGCCACATGACACCCTGCCTCAAAATCAGTCAGTCAATGAGTGGATTAATTAATTAGAAATAAAGTATTAAGCATTCAATGTAATTTATTGAATGTACCTAACCAAGGGGCAAAGGTAACACAGGCTTTATTTAAGACAGGTCTCTTTATACAACCCTGGCTGTCCTGGAACTCACTCTGTAGACCGGATTGTCCTTGAACTCACCTGCCTCCACCTTCCGAGTGTCGGATTAAAGGAGTGTGCCACGTGACCCGCTATGCTCAGTTTTATGTGGTGCTGGGGACTGAACCTGAGCTTCATGCATGTTAGGAAAGCACTCTACCTGCCAACCTACACTGGCTGCCTGATATTTTATTTTAAATTATCCTTAGTGGGGAACATTCTGTCCACTTGTAGGCTAATGTAAGTATCAGAGCACATGTGGGTTAGGTGCGTTTAAACATATTCTCCATCTGCTGTATGTAATGTCTTATATTTCAGTCTATAAGCTTAACAGGAGGTCCCCCATTTTAAGCTTTGAGTCAGGAAGCATGTGTATCTGATATGAACCTAAGATCTGGGATATATGAAGATTCCTACAACCCAAAATCAAAGGAGACGAACAACCCAATTAAAAATTAAACAAAAGATCCAAATAGGCATATCTCGAAAAGGATATACAAAAAGCCAAGAAGTGTATGAAAGAGGTTCAACATCTTTACAGATGTGAGGGAGGGGAGAGGCTATCAAACTCGCCACGAGGCACCGCTTGGCGTCCGCTGGTGTGGCTATGATTTTTAAATGGAAAATAACAAGTACTGGCAAGGCCATGGAGAAGCTGGAACCCTCACATGTGCCTGGTGGGAATATGAAGACGGTTTGGTCATGGGTGCAGGGAGTGGCTTAGCCGTTTCTCCAAATGTGTATGTACACACAGGGTGACCATGTGGCCCAGTGGGTCCAGCCCTTGCATGGGTGTATATGCAAAAGAATCAAGACATATGTCTACACAAAAATGAGCACACCCAGGATTACTCATGGCAGAGCAAGGCAGGAACAAGCAAAACGTACGTCACCTGACAAGTGGATGAAAAATGTGTTACAGTCTCATAACGGAATCTTATTTGGCCATAAAAGGAACAAAGTAGTGATACATGTTGCTATAGGAATGAAACTTTCAGACATTATGTTAAGTAAAATGTTTGACTCGATGGGCAATATATTTTATGATTCCATTTATATGAAAGTCTATTAGAAGTGAATCCATAGAGACGAAAGATTAGCTGTTCTCAGGGCTGTGATGAAGGGAATGAAGACTACGGGACACAGACATGGAATTTCTTCTGGGGCAAAGACATGTTTTCTGGATGAGGTAGGGCTACGGCGTGTCCCTGTGTGTCTACTGTGGGGGATTTACTTGGGTGCTCTAGGGTAGCTTTCCATTGTTGATTTGCTTTTCAAAGCAAATACAAAGTGCCCTCTGATAGTGCTCTCTGGTGATTCAAAATATCAGCCAACCTCTTAGAAGATCGCAAGTCCTTCAGAAGCCCTGCCGTCACTGCACCTCCGTCCTCAGTCAGTCAGCCTGAGCCACACTGGCCTCTGACGGTCTGTCTCCCTTTTCACAGCAGACCCCTCTCCACAGCACCTCTGATCAGCTGCTCTGAATGGAGCTCTCCTCTCCCTGACATCCCGACTGTGAGGCTTCCAGGACGCTCTTCTTGTCTCAGCACATTCTGTCCTGTCCAATAGAACTCCTGACCCTACCTGAGTAACTTCTGTGGCCCTCGCTAGCATCTCTCGTAAGAATCACTAGCTGGCTTCTTTTCTTGCCCGTTTCCCTGGACAAGGATGCAGACTCCCCGTGGGTAGTGACTTTGTCATTCCTTGCTGTGTTTGCATGACTGGAAGTGGATGCATTCCCTGAACATGTGCTTGCTGCGTGAGTGTGTTCTAAGATGTATCCAAGAAGACCAAAATCTGCAATTTCTCACACGTGTACATTGAAGAAGGGTACCATGGCTACCAATTTAGCGTCTAAGCAGTCACCGTTTTGTAGATTGAAGATCTACGTGCCTATATGGAGTAAAAGAGAGCAGAACATCCCTCGATGTGGTGAGGAATACTTGACAGACGCCACACCTTGCCAACAACGTTCTCACCAAAGGTAAGCGTGAGACGGGATTACTCAGTATGATCAATATTTGAAGATGTCACTCTAATGTCTAGTCACAACAAGATGAACAGCAAGCATGGATAGCAGTGGGCGGACCTTGGGTGCTGCTCTAAGCCTTGAGTATTTATATCAGCTATTTTAATACTCACAACCCCTGAGGTAATCTGAGCAGGCCTCCACTTTCAGAGACATGGGAAAATTAAGTGACTTGCCTCAAGTCACCCAGCCCCTGGGGAAGCTCAGCTAGAGTTAGAAGTCAGTTAGGAACCTGCTGCTCTGCTCTGAATAGCTGTGCAGGATGACACGGTGAGAAACAAAGAAGATAAAGAAGATGAGGTGCTGGGGACCAAAAGCAGCTTCATTCTTCACACATGTGGATATTGCTGTTAACTGCCTAGAAAACTCAAGGGAATTAATAAAGGAGAAACTTCCAGAAACAGTACATTCAGTAAACCAGTTCTAAGAAGTGCATGCATGGAGATCAATAGCTTTCCTATACGCCAGAGATAGCTACTTTAAAAATATCCTGGAAAATAGATCCCATCCCCCAAAGCAATCCTCAGCGCAGGACACACAGAAATAACCCTAACAGCCAAGGGAAAGAACCTACATAAAGAAAAAGAGGCCGCTTCACCTGGAACCAAATGAGCCAAGCCAATTCCACATTCACGAATGTGCACTGAGGGCAGCAGAGATGTCAGTTCTGTGGCAGAGTAATCAGAGAGTGGCTAGAATTCAGGCAAGAACGCCAAGAGCATTCTGGGAGCCTTACTGCAATCACCTTGGTGAAAGGAAAGCTTGTGAGCAGAGAAGGAGGACTGTGCATCAGCCGTGTTATAATCAAGCACCCTTTAAGACACAGGTCCACACATTGGTGGTCGGATCAGCAGGACAAGTTTGAATGCAGGCACAGAGGATGAAGCTGACTCCGTGCCACGGGGTCCCTGGGCACTCATCGAGGTTAGTTAGTGACACACTGAAATGATAATGCTTGGGACATATTGCAGCAGGAAGATGCATTAGTAAAGTTAATTTTAACCTATTCATTTTAACATTTTAAAATGTAGCCACAAGAAAATTTAAAATCACATCTGTGGCTTGCGCTACACTTTTATCCCACAAAACTGGTCGCAAGCATATAGAAATGTGTATGTTATTTTCTAAAGGTCAGCTTTAGCACAGGAATTTTAAGTGAGTCAGGAAAAGATACAGTCATTAAATGCTGGAAGAACGATTGAGCGTCTGGGAGCAGGAGAAGAGAGATTTGATGCCTCAGACTTTCTTCACTGAAGTTCCAGATAAGCTGAGCATCAGTAAAAGCACTAGAAGAAATCAGACTCAGTTATAAGAACCGTGTGATGATGGGGCTCTGAGCACAGTGTTAAAGGTGAGAGACACGGATCAATAAATCCCACTACATAAAATATCAAGATTCTCCACGTGTCAAGAAACGTCAATGCCAAGGTTCAAGGACACATGAAACATGAGCAAATACCCACCACAAACATGACAGAGAGCCGTTAGCCTTTTATAAAGCAGGCTCGCAAACCTGCCATAGAAAGACAGCCCAGTCACAAAAAGTGCCAATCACATGAGCCGCCAAAGTCACAAAAGGAAAATTAGAAACAAGAGGATCCATAGGAAAGAGATTCAATCTCAATAGTAATCAAAGAAATGCAAATTAAAACAGCCGTTGCCAAGGATGAGAGAATACGGTACGCGGTGCTGGAACTCATTGGTGTGATCTTTTCTGGAGGACAATTTGGCAATACACACAAAAGGTTCAAAACGCACAAGTGCTATTTCTAGGAATCATCCTTGGAGAACAATCGGAGATGCGCAGACAGAAGTTCCAATATGCATCCATTGTATCCGTGTGTATAATCAGTGAAAACTGGCAGTTCCCTCCGAGTCCTGTAACGGGGCCTTACTTGAGGAAATGATACCACACACTGCAGCAGGACTTTTTTTTAACAGAGACTAGATGAAGGGGATAATGGGAAGGAGAGATCTGCCTCTTTCCTCATTCCAAAATATCTTGAAATGACAAATAAAAGTTTTGAAGAAAGGAAAAACCACTAATAGTTCTGGAAGATCATCAACGGGCAGAATATCTGCAGAATTTCTGGAATATGGGAAGGAAGAGACAGATGATTGGTCGAGTGGGTAAGACCAGGGAAATGCTCCTGAAATACACCTCAGAGGGCCTGGGGCAGCCAGGGGTCACCAGGGCGCTTTCTGAGTGCTGATCAGGGCGATGGGGGACACTTAGTGACCTAGGAGGGTGCTCCCTCCTGGCTGGGGACATGGAAAGAGGACCTCAATCATGTCCAATGACCTCTTTACATGTGGGAAAACAGTCATAACATGAGCCTGTTGCTGGTGACAGTTCATAGGCTTCACCGTCCTAAGGTCTGTGTGCTGGAGACTTGGTCCTCTGTGTGGCTTCAGTGGGAGGTGTTCAGGCCTTAGGATGTGAGGCCTGTGTGGAAGTTATTAGGTTACTACAGGAGGCTTTTTCAGAAGGAAGAGCTGCAGCTCTCAAGAGAGGGCCGACTAGCTTTGTCATCTCCTTCCCAGACCCTCGAGTCTCCAGTGAGGCGTTCACGATAGTCCAGCTCATGCCAGTGCCATGGTACTGAACCTCCAGGATGATGAGCTGGACAAGCACTATTTTCTTTATAATACAGCCACTAGAGTTTTATAATTGTAAGATTATAAAGATGGACTAGTATATTGGCTGATTTTTAATGTTCCTTTTTTCTCTGCTATTTTTGCCAAGTCTCTGCCTTAAGGCCTTTATCAATATTATAGCTATAAAACAGTAATTAATATTTTAAAAGCAAAAAAAAAAAAAGAAAACACAAAGAAAACTTGGATTTACATTTGAAAAGTAACCACAGCTTTATAACTTTTCTTCTCCGTGACGACAGGGACCCCTGGCTGGTTTCCTGGCCCCAGATCTGCTTGTCCCAACAAGTCCTGGGGACTGTGACCACCCCACTCTCTTTCAAAAACCTTCCATGGCTCCCTAGCGCTGAGAGGAAACTCAGCTTTCTCGCAGCTAGCTCTCCCAACAAACTCTTCACTGTTTCCTGAAGACGCTAAACGACATCCCAGCCCACTTTCTCACGTGGCCCCGATGGTCCTGAAGCCTGGCAGATGGGTCTCGGGGGAGAACTTGCAGTCAGAACATACCAGAATAGCTGTGGAGAACCTACACACAGGCTGCCGTCAGCCCAGAGGCCTGTCTGAAATAAGACGTCCTGGGAATATGGCGTGAGCAGGTGTGGAGGGTGGTGCTGCTCTCCAAGATCCACCAACTGGGGAATAATGGAATGGAATGCAGGGTGCCATGGCAAGAGTTCGAGGGGTCTGTGAGAAAGTCCCTGAGAGATGGGATGCTGGGCTCGCACAGCCACCTGCTTGCTTCTGGGGTGAAGTGAGAGTCAAGGATGCTTGCCAAAGGCCCCCAGGCTCCTCTCTGCAAAGGGCAAGGCATAGATCCCATGCATACCCGATACAGCATCTTGTCTGACGCACTCTGGTAAGGGCACACACCTCTTCTCTGGTACATCCTTTCTAAAACACATCATCGTTCTGGATGATAGGATGGAGTCACTTGCACACAGTAGGTACTCAGAAAGTGGCCACAGAGGATGAAGGTCTGAGGTCCCTCCCATTGGATACCTCTTCTAAATTAGGTTTCAAGGAAAAGCCATTGACAGTCCCCTGAACCACACTCAAGAGTGAAGGTCTTCAGTCACCCTGGGTCCCCTTCCAGCACCATTTCACCTGATCATCGGGTGTAGTAACATCCTGTTAGGAGCATCCTCGAGAGAGAGCAGAATCCCTCTGGTGACTGTAATGAGCAGCAAGAACTGACCCGAGAGTCAGACATCCCCAGCAATATTTTCTTCCACTCCCCACCTGCCTCAATTCTTAATGAAGGTCCCACCCCAAGCCACGTCTGGGAGTACAGTCCATGATCTGGCAGGAAATTTGTGTTTCCTAGCATATGGCATGTGAATACAGCACCGTTAAGCTGCAAAACTCACAGCCTGGATTCAGACAACGCTCTGGAGAGCAACGGTCCTCTGTCCTCCGGCATGCCGAAGAGGCTGTCGCAAACAGCCACCTTGGTGTGGGCAGGCTACAGAGTTGATCCTGGCATCTGCCTCACAGCCCCGGTTCCTCCCAGAGCTAGAGTTGAGGGCATAGAGTAGATGCATGCTTAGGCTGCAGCCAAGTCAGTCAAAAGCAGCAGCAAGTTCTTCAGCCGAGAGTTGGGGTGAAAGGCAGGGCACTAGGGCATCAGGGCTGATCCATCCCATGTCCCTTCCTGTCTCCTAATGACAGATCTGCTGATCTATTGGCAAGCAGTAAGGGGTGAGGGACAGCGATAAGAGTGTCTCAGTGCTAATGGCCTACTTGGTGCTCAGTGCTATCCAAAGGCTGCCAACTTCTCCAGTTCAGTGGCACTCAAGTCCTAGCTCAGATCTGTCACTGGTCCTGTGACTGTGACTGACATTCTGGTGTGAGGCCCAGTGATGCTACTGATGCCTCCAATCCTGGTACCGCACTTGGGGAGATCCTGCAGTAGGAGATAGGACTGCATCATCCCGAGGGTCGAGGATTCAAGTGTCAATCACTCAGACTCCCATTACATACTTTCTCAATGCTCAGTACCAACGTCGATCAGAAGCACCGCGTGGCAAACTCCTGGTTGTTGCTAGTTCCGGAGGCCGGCTCAGAATTTTCATTGAGATGTCTAAAAGTGCCCCTATCAGCAAACAATGTCATGTTCCCGAAAGCCGTGAACAAATGAAGCATGACTCGGTTGAGTTCTGTGGAAATCTGAGCTACTGGCTCCTCCCACCTTCTCAGTAGCCCCTGTGGCTTGGAAAAGAGGCAGAGCTGGTACACACATGGAGGTGGTGCCTGAGTTTCTCCATATCTCCCATCCTCATCTTCCCACTCCTGCTGCAGGCACCAGCAGAAAGGAAGTGTTAGCCCCTCCAAATCTTACATACTGGACAGAAATCCTTGATAGAAACCCTCTTTGAACTTATGCAAGCCAGGTGACATGACAAACAGAGGGATGGGATGGGGGAGAGGGGGGGAGAGAGAGAGAGACAGAGACACAGACAGACAGACAGACAAGAGAAGGAGGCTATGAGGAAGGTACATAGTATCTTATTCTGCATCACACTAAGAGCCCATACAAGGGAAAGTGATCTCAGAGGCCTGAGCATGCAGATCCCACAGCGTAGGGAGTGTGGATGGGTGGGGGAGGGTGCTTCTCCCAGGACAGGGTGCTCTCAAAAGACCCTCAGAGGATCTTTGAGCTGCGCTACCTATGCTATGGTTCCAGTTCCTGCTCAAAGGGAAGGAAAGGACTGGGATTCTCACAAAGGTGGCTTGTAGCTTCGGTGTGGGGGGTCCTCCTGCCCTTGACAACAGACTTTGTTCTGGGGCACTCTACAGAAGAGCAAGCATACTTCAGAGGGTTTCACCATTCCCATGGTGGAGCAGATGGCCACCTGGCCCTGGGGACAGTTCCAAAAAAGCTCAGGAGGGCCCCAAAGGGCAGGGGCTTTGAAGAGGAAATTCTACAGATGGCTACCTTCTGGTTATAGGCAGATGAAGGGCTGTGATGGGACCTGCCACTTGAAGGAGATCTTTGGTATGGAAAGGTCACCCCCAGAACCCTCCGGATCACCAAGGACCAGGTAGGAAGTCTCGGAGCCTGTTTGCAGGGAATCATGCTGTATTGAGGGAGGACCCAGACCGAGCTGAGGAGCTGATTCCAGATGATGCTGAAAACAACAGCTTCCCCTTTCATGATGCATCTGACTAGGGAGGTACCTTCCTTGATGCTGGAAGTCTCCTAACCCACTTTCTTCTCCCAACATTCCTAAGAGAAAGATGCACCGTCAGTGCAGCCACGTTCCCAAACCAAGATGGAGAGCGCACAGGCAAGGAGCTGCTCGGCATCCTACTTCACCAGGGAAACATCAATTAAAGTGGTGAGATGCCGCCGTGCGCATATCAGAATGGGCGACCCAGAGCACCGGCACCACCACACACCAGGGATTGTACAACCACAGCCACGCTGGAAGGCAGTTCCCCATAAAACTGGACGTGATCCTTTCGTGTGACCCAACACTCCAGCTCTTCAGTCCTTACTCAATGGAGTTGAAAACATTGTGTCAACACAAAACTCTACATATGGGTGTTTATGGCTGAATTACTCCTAATTGCCCAAACTTGGAAGCAACCGAGATGCGTTTCAATGGGTAATAGTCCAGTAAAAAGAAAGTGGCTACCATACCAAAAATATATATATATATATTTTTTTTTTTTTTTTTTTGGGCAGTGAAAATATTTTGTGTGCTCGCTTAGCATGAACAAAGCCTTGAGTTCAATGCCTAGCAGTGCAGGGAAAAACAGAACTCATGGTGTCAGAACCAAAGGTGTGTGCTGATGCAGGTTTGCCTAAACTCAGAATGTACACCATTGGGTCGAAACCTGACAGTCTCTGGGCCTTGGGTGAGACGAGTCAAGGTCAGATCGTCAGGTGTAGTAACATCCCTCTGAAGAAGGGGCTGTGGGTAATGGCAGAGGCTGTGCAAGAATGTAGGGTGGGGAGATATAGGGCATTTTTGTACATACCTTTCTATCTGCTGCAAAACAATAAAAATCTCTAAAAAGCAGACGAAAGGAAGTTTGACACAAGACTACATCTCATGGCTCTGTCCTTGGAGAGGCAGCATCAGGGTCCAAGGACACCCTTCACCCACTTAAAGACTCTGAGCTAGAGGCACCTCTCAGTCGACTGCCTCGGTGGGTGCCTCCGTCTCTTGGAGGGAGACAGACTCGGACAGCGCGAGCGATCTGAGTGGCTTTGCTGGTTATGTGTGTCCTGTGGAGGGGGTGGGTTAGCAGTCAGGAGAGGCTGCGTGTGGGGTTAACTACATACAAATGGGCATAAGCGAGAGGCTGGCATGGTGGGTGCGGAACCGTGTGAGTTTGCTAAAGTAACTCAGCAACGTGGGGATGTCTAGCTGGGAAGTTATATCCCAACAAAGCTGCTCAAAGTGCTAAGTCCAATTTAAAGACTCTAAATTTTATGTTGGACTTTAAAAATAAAAAGTGTGCTTATAATCCCAGCACTTGGAGGAGAGAGAACACTGAGTTGAAAGCCATGGCTGCCCGGTGAGACCCTGTGTCTGAAACCCAACCCAACCAGCCAACCAAAACGAAAGAGAAGCAAGAAGACCCCTTAATCAGTAAAGTACTTTCTGGGAAAGCATGAGGAACTGTGTTCAGGTACCCAGCACCCATGTGGAATGTCAAGTGCAGTGGTCTGTACCTGCAGTCCCTCCCATGCAGATGGAGACATGGGATCCCTGGGCTTCTTGCCAGCCAACCAGCAGAATCTGTAAGCTCCAGGTCAGGGAGAGACCCTGACGGAGACAGGTGGAGAGTGACTGAGAAAGACACCTGACATTGACCCCTGGCTTCCACATGCACTCATGTGTGCACACACACACTTAGAGAGAGAGAGAGAGAGAGAGAGAGAGAGAGAGAGAGAGAGAGCGCACAGAATTCCTCTGGTGACTGTAATGAGCAGCAAGAACTAAAGCCAGGAAGCCAGGAAGCCAGGAAGCCTGGCAGCTGATAATCCAGGGACCATGTCCACGAGAACCAGGTCTGGCACACAGTGTGGCCATATTGTCATCCTTTGAGAGAACAGATATGTTCTCCTGGGAGAATTCAGGAGCTTGCCTCCTGAATTCCTGGGGCAGTAAATGACCACTGGATGAGCATCACCAATATGGGGGTCTTTCAATTTCATTTTGCTGTCTATTCTTCAGTCTCCCAGAGCAACGTCTGTTCTTCCACAAGGAAAAATCCACCTCTGGAAGGTGAAGCAAGCATGTGGCGCTACAGAACTGCCTGCAGAGCCAGGCATGCGAATGAGTCTGCCCAGGAGTGAATCACTCCTTTTCCAGCTTTACAGTCTCTAATCCAGAGAGGGCGTGAGTACCGTACACTTAATCTTTCTAGCTGCAAATCCTTTGTTGTCTCAGCCACGTTCCCTCATAGCCTGTAAAGCTGGACCTAGAGATTCACAGTCTGAGCCTGAACCAGAGCTGCCTGGGGGTCACTGAGTACCAGCCTTGACTCATGGGGACTGTTGTGTAGCCATTTCCTCTGAGGTGAAACATTCCACCTTGGAGGGAAGCTCTTTAAGACACAGGATATCCTAAGGGGAGGTGGAACATTTCATCCTGCATGGAAGCTCTTTAAGATCAGAGAGCAAACAACTCAAAGGCCTCAGGAAGTCCCTAAAACTGAACAGACTCACTACACCCCTTCCTTCCCTAGGCTTATGTTAGTAAGGACTGCTGAGCAGTGCTCTCAGTGCAGAAGACCTGCCTAGAAGAAGCTCAGACCAACTGAGCTACCTGGAAAACACACTCTGACCTGTTAAGCTGCCTGCAGGCTGTTCAGTGTGCTCCAGGTTTCCAGCCTTCATCCATGTTGTGGTGAGCTCTGGTTATTCCAGTCATTTCGGCTTCCCTCACCTATAACCATATAAGTAACCCTAGTACATCCATTGATTCACCAACTGGGCCTCGGTGGTAAGCTCATTCTATCATTGTTTTCCTATCTGGGGTAAGTGGATATTTGTTTAGATTTCCCCAGGCATATTGTCACACAGTAGGAACTACATGGTTTCAGGAGCAGTTGGTGCCATGGCTGAGACCTCTTCCTGGTCCATAGTACCAGTGCCACAGTGATGAAGAGATGATGCCTCTCCATCCAACCTCAGGCTAGCTTTCCCTTTAGGTCCCTTCCAGTGCACCTCTCCAGAGCAGAAGTGCCTGACGCTGTCTGTTGACTGGTTCCATTAAAGAAATCCAGCTTCCCCTGTACTCCCGAGAATCTGTCAGACCCTGGCCAGAGTCCAGTGGCTGCACTCCAGCGGCGTAGCCCAGACATCTGGTGAGGATGCCAAGGTTTTCAGGCAGAGAGGAGTCAGCTGGGCTGAGAGCTTTAATCAAGAAGGGTCCTTGCCAGCAGTGTCACCGAGTCACATCCTGTGCTCTGGGAAGGAGACTTCTCACCGAGACCTCAGCAGACGCCCCTGACACAGCTGTGTGTGGACAGAGACGTGGCACCAAGCAGCCAACACCTGATCCCGGGGAGAACAGTATCATAGAAAACACAATGAGCAGCAGCTGGAACACCAGGCAAAGCCATCTGCCCTCTGCCAGTCTCAGTTTTCTCGTCGGCAATATGGGACCATCGCCTCTCCCTGGAGGAGGGGGGCAGGAGAGCTGATGATAGTGGTAGTGGAAGGGAGTTGGCTGGGAGAGAGCTTAGGGATCTTCAAAGCACTCGATGGGACGCCAGGGTGACCTTTTGCTCTCTTTAGACCTCGGAGGCTCTTTACCAGTGGTTCCAGTGTGACTCCTGGAAGTTACGGCTGCGGAGGAAATGATGTCTGAACTAGGTAGGGGTCAGGACTTTGTAATTTAGTCCTTTTGTCTTTCTTCTCTCTGTAATGGGAAAATTTTCTTTCTTCTTTTTTTAAAGACAGGGTCTCATGTATTCCAGACAAACCTTGATTCTGCTATGTAGCAGAGATGGCTTTAAATGACTGGTGGCCTTGCCTGTACCTTCCGGGTAGTGGGATTTCAGGTGTGTACCACTCGGTCTGTGTGGCTCTGGGGTGGAACCCAGGGTTTCATGACTGTGAGGTAAGCACTGTGCCAACTGAGCCTCACCCCAGTTCCAGCCCGGGTTTGTCTTTGGAGAATCTTTTGTGGCTTTTGAAGATGCTTTGAAACCTTGAAACCCTTCCCCGCTATGGGCCTCAGTTTCCCCTTCTACACAATAAAGAGATTAGGGGAGGTATCTCTAAGGATGTTTTACGGTCTCACAGCCAAAGATGCTATTAGAGCAGACACCCCTGAGTCACTGTAGCGCTTCTCACTCACTGAGAAGCTTCTCACTCACGGTTCAGGGGTTGGCAGTGAGTGGCTCCCAGCGGAGGTCAAGTTCCCTCTGGTCCTCACTGAGAGGCTGAGAGGCAAAGGGGTGGAAGAGATCTCTTGCCTGGGAATACATGCCTTGATTGGACCACCACCAAACACTTCTATTCCCAGGCACTTCCAACAACTCCTTTTCTGTGCAGGACTTTATAGTGCACAGTGCCAGTTCACACACACATGGGAGGCATTGTGGGTGGGCGTTGTTGTCCTTATTTTACTTCGGGGGGACAGACCACAGCTCAGAGTGGTGAGGGGGCCTTTCCAGGTTCTCAAAGGCAATCACTGAGTGGCTGCTGAATGGGGGTAGAGCCTTGGAAAGGGCTGTGTGGCATTGGCTGGAGCCAAGCTGGTGACTCCTGGCCCTACCCCTTTCAAACCCTGCTAGAGCCCAGGACATAGCTCCTGTTGAGGCTTGCCTGCTCTCTGGACTCGAGTGTAACCTTCCCTTACCCAAGGCCCACAGGGTGCCTCTCTGGGCTTCTAAGCCTCCCTGGATGACTTGATCAGGGGACTCCAAGTGGGAAGAGAATAGGAGATGGGGGAGATGACAGAAAGAGAAAGGGACACTCTGCACCGAGGGCCATCAGACACTACTGTTGAGGGGGTACACAAAGGGGAATCTTCCAGCATCCCGAACAAGGACTAGCCTTTCTGGGAGTCAGTTCCTCTCAGTTTTAATAGTTCATAACTTCAGTTTTAGAACACGCTGACGACACGCACACCTAGGCCTGGGGAGGAGGCTGTGAGGCACAAGGCTGGGAACCCCACTCTGGTTCCATGGCTATGATGTATCCATCTGATTACACACACCACCCTATTAAGCAGTTCAACCAAGGTCTCTGGGACTCATTAACATAGCAAATAGAAAGCAAAATTATTCATATATGGTATGAAGCCATTTGGGCTTACATTTGCATGCTGAGAAAAATTCTAGATGGATGAATACTAAACTAAACAGGGGATATGGGAGAGAAAGTCAGAAGGGGGGCTGTTAGGAGTAAAGGGAGGAGAGGAGGGGGTCTAAAGGCAGAGAGAGAGAAAGAGAGAGGATAATGGGGGCGAGACAAACTAAGGAGACAGTTTGGGGAGAGGAAGAAGGTGAGGGAAGGAGGCGCAGGGAGGCTACTGAAGCTAGATACAATGACACGCATGTATGGAAATGTCCCAGTGAACCCCACCTAAAATGTGGGTAGAGAGTACCTCGGAGAAGCGCTGCACGTCCTGTGTGAGCGTGCCCACGCGCCGCCAGCGAAAGTGCTTCAGCAGCTTCAGGATGGCCGGGTTCACAGCGTTGTCCGAGGGCACCGTCCGGAAGAAATACGGGTACTTCTTCTTATCCGCAAGAACGGGAGTGGTGGCAGCGAAGGAGAGCTGAGAAAACGAGAGAGGACACTTTTTACGGGGGCCTTTTACCTGGTCTTCCCTGGCAGGCATTTCTCACTCGGGGCAAAATGTTTTGTTT
Organism: Cricetomys ansorgei; assembly: GCA_026225945.1. Classification (NCBI taxonomy): domain Eukaryota; kingdom Metazoa; phylum Chordata; class Mammalia; order Rodentia; family Nesomyidae; genus Cricetomys; species Cricetomys ansorgei. The sequence continues at coordinate 9,959,827 of JAMJFZ010000182.1, read as the reverse complement.
ATTTTAATTATGTGCGTTGCATGTGTCTTTGTGTAGGTATGAACGTGGGTGCAGATGCCCGAGGGTGCCAGAAGAGGGCGTCCAATGACCCAGAGCTGGAATTACCCGAAGCTGTGCGCTGGGAACGGAATTCTGGTTCTCTGGAAGAGCAGTCTTGAAGAGAAGGTAAAATAATGCAAAATAAAGATGGGCCAGCTGGGTGGATGGGCCAGCAAGGTGTACCCCACCCAAAGAAATGAAACCGTTAATACTGTGATCTCTTTCATTCCAAACTTTCTCTGTGAAGAGTGTTTTTGTTTGCTGTGCTTTATTACATCGTTCTCTGTACACAAATGAACTGTTTTCCCATGTAAGCAAGGAACCTTGCAGTCTGAAATTGTTTGTAAGCATCTTATTATCAACGTCATTGGCCTGTGAACACACCAGTTTTTCTGATTGTTTGTTTTTGAGTCACCTTTAATTTGGGGACATTACATTGTTAATCTTCCATATTGCTTGCCCTATTTGCCATCACCACATGGCCACCTTGGTGCATAGCGTTTCCCCTCTCTATTTCAGGATATTTCCACAAGACATTGGTAATGTAAATGGTTTCAGGTAAAGACCTGGACACTCGGTACAGTTGATAGGATGCTTGCCTAGGATGCATGAAGCCGTGGATTTCCATTCCCATTGATGCATAAATGGGAGTACATCTGTAAGCCCAGCGCTTAAGAGATGGAAGATCAGAAGTTCAAGGTTATCCTCAGTTACACAATGTCTCTGAGGTCAGCCTGGGCTACATAAGATTCTGTCCCAAGAATAAGAAAAGAAATAAAGGCTGTCAACCTTTAATACCTTCATATTAAATAATCTGAAAGGATTCCAATTTGTATATCTGCAAGTCAGAGATAATTAAAGGTCCAATCTCACCACATTCTTGTCTACAGGGAATGCATACCATTTTCTATGTTATTTTATAGTGAGCCGTCACAGAAATGAGACCCCGTTACACTTACGGTCACACATACCGTGGAGCTGTTTTCCACGGTGGTTCATAAGGAGTGGGTCATGTTTTAGGAAGTGCTTTTGCATGCCTTCATCTTTTAGAGGGACTCAGGTGCTTTTTAATTGGATTTAAGGAAGACGTTAAAAACGTATAGCATTAAACTTAGGCTACGCCGGCTACTGCGAAGCTCACATTGTTTGTCCTTACACTCAGTATTTTAATTTACACCTGGTAGTCGGCTCTGTCCATCCTTCTCTTTATTATTTCTTCATTTTCTTTTAAGTGCCAGCAAGTTGTTAAATTGGATTTTAATTATCTGTCCAGCTTAAATGTCACCACTTCCTAAGGCTCCCTCTGATCTCTGCTCTCCTCCCTCAGCCTCATTCACAGAAGGTAGCATCAGCCCTTCTGATCCTTGCAGCGAGGTGGTAGGTGGGTGGGAAGGAAGCATCTGGCTGCAGCTCTCATTTGCATTTATCTCCCAGGGACCAAGGCTGAGTCTTCTTAAGTTTGAGAGCAATTTGTAGTTCCTGGATGGATGGAAATGGCTCTCATCCTTTGTCTCTTTTCCAATTTGACTGTTAACCTTTCCTGTCGGTCTATTAAAAAAAAGTGATCTGTTACATCAAGGAAGTGATTGAAGTCCCTAACTTTCCATCTACTAGGAGTTCCTACTTTGTCTTTTGGTGTCTTTTGCCACATAGAGATGGTTTTGGGGGCCAGTGAGATGACTTGGAGAGTAGAGGTGCCACCAAACCCGACAACCAAAGTTTGATTCCTAGGACCTGCATGATAGAAGAAGAGAATTGACTCCTAGGCCTCCACATATGTGTGACTGCACATGTGTGTGTGTGTGCGTGCTCATGCATACACATACACATATATACAAATGCACTAAAATCGTTTTAAAGAAAACAATGTTTGAGCTGTGGTTGAAATTCTCTTTTCATCCTCCATTTTTCCTTTTCAGATCTTGTGAGATATTTAGAAAGGTCTCTCCTACTCTGAGGTTATGAAATAATTCCTCTATGGCTGCTCTGTCCCTCCCTCCCTCCCTCCCTTCCTTTTTCCCTTCCCTTCCCTTCCTTCCTTTTTCATTTTGTTTTATTTAATCTTTGATGCAGAGAGGGAATGGCTGAAGCCAGCTTTCTTGCTGCTGATGCTTTCTCTCAGCCTTTGTGTGCCACAGCAGTAGCACTAATTCAGATATATATAAGCCCCAATTCAGCACCCGAGAGACAGCCACCAGGACCCTTGAGTCATGGATGTAGAGTCTTTACTGTTGCATTTACCAACTTTCCCCAGGGCTCCAGGACAGGCAGTAGAGGGCACACAATGACTCCCTGCGGCTCCAAATGTTTTGTGTTTACTCATAGACCCTATCCATCAAAGCTGATCATGCCAGCACCCAGAGGTCTCCATGTAGAGCTAGACAGCACCTTGAGAAACCAACTTCTAAGGTCTCCAAAGATGCCCCAAGATCGATAAGGGTAAAGAATGTATTTAAAAGATGATGGGGAGACTCAGGACCAGAGGGAAGAATCTATATGGAGAGAAATTCTAGCCAGACCCATGGAAGGATCTTCACTCTTAGGTCTGCCCAAACTGGAAAGGCCCCTTTCTGGGCAATATACACGCAGAGGCTGGGCTCTGTGGTGAGAGCATAAGGAACCATTGTCCACTAACCCCTCCAAGCGCTGCAGGAAAGATTTTATATGCGTATTTCAGTATGTACAGATACACACATATTTCTGAAAAGACAAAGTAAGAATCCGTGGCTTTTATCAGATTCACAAAAAGCACCCTACAATCCAAACAAGGCCTGTACACCTGCTTGCAAGTGACAGATGGACACTCCGGTCCCGCTGGGAACACAAGAAATGGCAGCTGTGTCGAGCCTTATCCAATATAGTGTTCACTAGTTTTCTCTTAAGATTAGAACCCCATGGTAGGCCTCCTCACCAGTTAGAAAGCTAGTAGAAAAATCTGGGAGTGACTGTCTTGGGATGGGGGACATTATGTGTGCCTACCGCATCCCCCAGATGCTTATCTACCACACTTTGGAAATACCAGTTTTTTGATGCGATCTCTGATTTGTGCCCTCTAGTTAATGCCTTACTGTTAGTGTCCCATTAGTTCCAGGTCCACAATTAATTGTTGCTCGAACAACCTCATCTGTTTGCCCTGTAGGTAATTACAGTGGTTACTGTTCAGTGGATAAATGGTCCATTGTGTTTACAATGGGCTTGGAGAACAATATATGCCCAGGTCTAAATCATGTTGGGTGCAAAATATTAACTGGCGCTGGCATTTTCTGCACCATTTGAGATAATACACACTTTGATTGGATTGCATTACTGTTTCTTAGGCTCTCATCTCCAAAAACTTTCTTCCATGGGAGGACTGTAGGTGTCTCCTAGTACCACAGAATTTCAGAACTCAGAAAATCTGAGAAATTGCCTTTGAGGTTCTATATCCTAGCTGTACATTGAGTGACTTTGTTCAGACTGACTAAGTCAGACTCTCTGGGCAGAGAGGCCAAGCAGCAGTAGCATTGGGGGAGGGCGCTGCTGAGAGAGAGTTAAGAGGTTAAGAACACTTGTTGCTCTTGCAGAGGACCAAGGATTGGATTCCCAGCACCTACATGGTGGCTCACAACCACCTGTAACTCCAGTTCCAGAGATCGGATGTCTTCTTCTAACCTCCGTGGACACTGTGCACACACGGTGCACGTACATACATACTGCTAAAACACCCTTACACATAAAATAAAATAAAATAAACCTTAAAATAAAACTAGCCAGGGAGGAGGAAGCCTCGAGGGCTGAGGACCCCTGAGAGGCTCGGTATCACGGTCTTGAATAAACAGACTGCTGACTAGAAATGGTGAAATCCTGAGACATTTGTCAAAGCCAAGGAAAGACAGAAGCAGAACTCAAACTCAGGTCCAAAGACCTCTCGATACCAGTGCTCATTCTTGGCTTGATGCTGCCCATCTGCTCCCGGTGACCCCGCAGGCCTTTCCTAACATCTTGTTATACCGGGGCTCCTGGCATTCACACACTGACTTGAAGATCTGCACTTCTGGGCCCCTGCCTTATTTCACGCGACCAAATTAGCCTCTGAGTAGACTGTGACGGAAGCTTCTAGCTAATCCCAAACCACAGACTTACTGAAGAGAGGATTTTAAATTTTAATTTATAGTTTTGTTTCATATAGTTTCACCGCAATTGTTTGGAGAATTTGGCCCATACAGTACCTGCTTTGGGAACGTGTTAAAATCTGGTTTGGTGGCCTTTTATAAAATCAACTTTTGTAAGAAGTTCCACAGAGGCTAGGAAAATGATTCGATCCCTAGATGTAAGCTACGGGACTCTTTATCAGACTACTAATGCATGGTGGATACAACCGACCTAATTATATTACTGTGCTTCGAATGTGTGTTTACTTCATCTATCAAAGGCTAGGGGCTTGCTACATTTCCCTCTATTGTCTCCGGCCATCTCTGTGCATCTCAGCAGGTTTGGCTTTGTTGGCGTTGATTTCATGTTGTTCTGAGCAGAAACGTTCATCACAATTGCATCTTTATTTTTCAGCCATGCATATCCTTGCCTCGTGTGAACAGCAGGTACTTAATAGATATTCACGGACTGCACCGAGAACTGAAATATTTACGAAGGCAGCATAAACCTCTGCCATCCGTTGCTCCTTGTGCTAGATCTCGCTTGATAGCAGTGGCATTGCCCTGTTAACTTACTGCTCATACCTGCCTGTTATAGTTTTTGAGCCTCCTTCTATCCATACGCTATCAAGATTATTATCTGTATGTATGTATATTACACAGAGAGATGATAGACAGATGCTTCTGGGAGGTACCACACGGCTAGATGCTTAAACATAAATACATATTACTGTAGTAATAAGCACTTGGCCTTGGACTTCCTGCCTCATTGGCTCTTTCTCTTTTTATGTTTCCCTTTGCTTACCATGGCTTCCGTTAGAGTATAACTCTGTCTTCATTACTGCTCTGGTTGTATGTATGGATTTATCTTGCTCCAAGTGTCAACCTAAAGGAGTACCTTTTGATTATTCCAAAGAAAGGAAGGGGTTGTAAACTTCCTGAGGCTGGCCTGGCCTTGATACAGGGCTAAATAGCTGTGCATAAAAGTCTTGGGCTATGACTTCCCTTTGAAAGTGCAGAATGGTGCAGAGAAGGATTCTAGGGCAAACCCGACTGCTCTTCATTTCCAGGGTCCTGGTTTTCTTTGCCTATGTGCCCGAAATATTGTTTTCTTTGTTCTTGGAATTAAAAAAAGAAACTTTCCAGCATAGAGCTGGACATAGCATTCTCAGTTTCATCTGGGATATAAGAAATTCTTCAGGCTGGAGAGACGGCTCAGCAGTTAAGAGCTCTGGCTGCTCTCTCAGAGGACCCAGGTTCAATTCCCAGCACTCACATGGCAGCTCACATCTGTCTGTAACTTCTTTTTCAAGGGATCTGACAGCCTCACACAGTTCATACATGCAGGCAAAACACCAATGTGCATGAAATAAAAATAAATAATATTTTTTTAAAAATCCTTCAATGTACACATTTAAGACTTCCAACTCACAACATGTATTAATATAAGACAAATATACTATATTTTAAATACTTTATATTACATATAAATAGCGTACCCACTATTTATATATTAGATTCATGAGCGTCGTATTGTACTCGGTGTGCTTTATGTATGTAACGTAGCACATGCGTCACATACTTCCGTCTTACACAGTATCCACCTCTCCTCTAGAACGCCTGGTCATCTGCACCGTCTTTTTATTCTCCAGATCTGTATCTGTCATATTTTCTCCTGTGATTTCAATTCTCGGTCCTTGTCCTCCGCCTGGCATTTTATCCTATCTGTATTTCACCTGCTTGCTTGCCAGACAGGCTAACACTGGCCTTGAGCTCCTGACCCTGTCGCCCCAGCCTCCCGAGTGCTGATTGGCTTAGCCCACGGTCTTGTGACAGGGTTGGTGCATATTAACTTGTACTGTTTTCTGGTGACGTGGCTGCATCACCATGGTCCTCACGGTAGGGCATAGGGTCTCATTTCCTCACAACCTGTCCAATGCCTGGCATTATCTGACGTCCGGTCTTAGTGTTTTAGAGACACTGACTCTACAGCCCCCTTCCTGTGCTGGGACAGACAGGCCGTAGGGCCTCACGCTGGCCACCAGGGCCCTTGTCATGAAGCTTCGTTGACCAACACATTTTTATTGCGTTATGGATAGTTCTAGTTTCCTATCAGTTTTTAAGGTCATATCCCTTTGTTCCCCACTCTCATCCCAGGCTTTCTATTTCATGGAGACCGTTCTGGGTGTGAGGGTTCTCTGTGTGTGTCACATGACTGAGGATGGCAAATGCCATTCTAAATCTTTTTTCTTTATCCTGTCATGGGTTTTCAGAAATGTATTCTTCTCTGTTTTCTTTGGCTCTCTCTGAAGTACCTTTTCAGAGGTGTTTTGAGCATCCATCCTAAAGCAGAGCCATGCTTTCCAGATTGAGCATGTGGGGGATCCTGGCTATTTGTTGTCTATTTACATTTTACCTGGGACTACTCCTTAAGTACCCGAAAGATAAGGATTTGAGCAATTTTTGGTGCCCAGTTGGTGCTCACCTTAGGCTGGTCGACAGTAGCAAGGCGACAGCATTGTCTACCCTCCACATCTAATGTTCTGATACTCTGGATCAAGATGGAGGTTAAGTTCCCATCATGCACCACCGCAAGGCTGCTCCTTTCCTGATCATAAAAATCTCACTTCCCAGAACGCAGGGAACTTCTGGTACCCTCTCTCTAGCACTTTTCTGGGAATTTATTATCTGTTTGAGTTTAGAAGGACTCGTGAGAATGAAGGGGAGAAGCCATTTGGTTGCCCTGGTGACGGGCAGCTCCAGGTAGAGGCACTATTTCCCAATTTTGTGACCACGTAAGTGAGGGGTCTCTAACTCAGATCGCAGGGAGCAGGGGACCCTTCTGTTGATCCTCGGGCAATCGTTATTTCATGAGGCCGAGACTGGAATTTCCTTAATCCAGATGCAACTACTTTGTAATTAGTACTGCTTTCTAGTGTATAGACCGGCAACAAGTCCTGAAGTCCCCAGACTTTGGTGTAGCTGTGTGTGTGTGTGTCTATGTGTATGTGTATGTATCTATTTGTGTATGTATTTGTGTGTGTGTGTGTGTGTGTGTGTCTATGTGTATGCTTATGCATCTATTTGTGTATATATTTGTGTGTATGTTTGTGTATGTCTATGTGTATGCTTATGCATCTATTTGTGTGTATGTGTGTGTATGTATATGCATATGTGTGTCTGTGTGTGTATGTGTGTATTTGTGTATGTCCATGCATCTCTCTATATATGCATTTGTGTATGTGTGTGCACATCTGTGTGTGTGTTGTGTTCTTTCCTATATCGTGATAGTTTTGAAGGTAAGTTGGGAAGTGTTCTGCTGAGATCCACTGGCCAAATGCCAAATCCTCCCGCTGGCTCTCTACCTAAGTGTCTACCTAGCTGGAGCAATGGCAGATCTCCTAGAACCTCGGCAACATAGCTCCAGTTCACAAAATTGTGTGCCGCAAATTAGCCACCTTGAAGCCAGGGCAAAGGCAAGGCAAGACTTCAGCCCATGTGATCAACCTGCTTCGTTCCAGGGCCCACAGTAAACTGTAAGTGTAGACACTGTGTCCCCAGCCGTCCGTGCCAAGTGCTTCCCAGTTGCTCACCCAGCCGATCCCCAGACGACCACACAGGCAGGCACTATTGTTACTCTCACAGTTAGGAAATGGGGCGTTAGAGGTTCAGAATCTGCCAAGAAATGGTCCAGTGGCTACTAGAGGCTGAGGAGATTGGGGTCAATACAGACTGGGGCACCACTGCTCAGGGTGGAGGGTAGCTTTGGAAGTGATTAGAATGTTCTAGAATGAGACGGAGGCGGTGATTCAACAACACTGAATGTACTCAGTGACATTGCATTTTCCCTTTAAAGTATGAATATGGTGAGTTTATGCTGTATGTATTTTACCACAATAAATAAGGAAGGAAAAACCTACCCACGATTATGAAAGTTATGTGTGGAAGTACTGGGCCTGTGTTAGTTACTTGGCTCACTTCCAAGGTTAAAAAACACTTGACTAAAGCAACTTCAGGAAGGAAGGGTTTATTTTACAATCAATTATTGATGGGGGGAGGTACCATAGTATGGGTGTGGAGGTCAGAGAGCAAATTGTGAGTCCCCGGGTTGAACTCCAGTCATAGAGCTGGTGGCAAGCATCTCTACCTGCCAAGTCATCTTTGTGGTTTACAGTTGCAGGGAGTCCAGTCCATCATGGAGGGGAAGTGCTGACAGCACAGCTTCATAGCTGCAGAAGCCCATCGCCCTCATGGATGGCTGTGAGGAGTGAGGCCTGAGTTTGGGGTGAGTCTGTCAGCACTGGGGAAGCCCGGGCAATCTTTGTGCAAGATGGCTTTGATCCTCCTGTTCTACGCACCCAAAGGCAAATCCGCTCTCTACTGTGCTCGAGAGAAAAACGTGTTTGGCTGCGGGTGGATGGCTGAGTGGATGGATAGAGATTCACCTAGCCTACCATGCGCTCCGGTGGCTAGTCATGATGTGAGCCATCCGGGGCGTTTTCATAGAAACACGCCTGACTTGGGGTCAGTAAGTTCAGATGCATCACCGGATGCATTTTCCAAACAGTGATGCAGTGGTACATGTGACGTAAACAGCGCAGGATCAGGAAGCCAGGTGTGGAGCTGGTCTTCTGAGGTCCTTTCTGGTTCTCTTTCTGCAACCTAGCACAGAGCCTTGAGCCTTGAGCAGGCACCGATCTAGGGCTTCCCCATTCCTGGAGATCTGAGGGGACTTGAGGAGGCAATGTGTTCTAGAGCTACTTGGAAGGGAGTTTATCTCTCAAACACAGAAGTCTCCATGGTGGGTGTGGATTGTTCTGGTAAATTCTGGGGGATGCATGCCTATCCATCAGAGTGTCATGGGGCGAGGGCTGGGGATGCTCTCTCCAGCGGTAGCTGTGTGGCAGTGGAATGCCTTTGAGAGTTTAAGGTCTGCAGGCGGAGCTTCTCATTGCTTCAGCAGTGAGGCCCCAGATGTGGACAGAGGTGGAGAGTCAGGAAACTTCAGGAACACTTAAGAAACCAGAAGACTGGGGCTCCTCACCCCCGAGAGGCAGGAAGGGCAAATCATCGAACCTGTGAGGCTGCTGCCCGTCCCATCTCGGAAATGATGGCTCGGACAGAGATTTCCAAAGGTCCCTGGGAACCACAGACTTGGGCTTTCTCCCTCCAACAGCCAAAGAAAATGATGAAGGAGCTTGTGGTTTTGAGGGAGTGAGTGGTTTTTTGATCTGATTTAGTTAGACAATTGCCTTGTACCTCCCTTCTCTGCAGATAAATACATCTCCCAACCTCACTACCTTTATTAGATTCCAAGCCATTGACGAATCCTTGCCTGAATGTGACTCCTTTTCTACCTGGTCTGGGGCACTTGAACTGAGCTCTTCTGCAGAGATAAAGCATCTCCAGGGGACGGGGTAAGCAGGGGTGGCCACAGTTGCTAAGAGCTTGGGAGGCAGCGTGTGCCAGGTGGGAGGGGAGGAAGCACCATGGAGGCTTGCTCTTTTCTCTGCTAGGTTTAATCTTTTACAGTGGGTTTGCAGACTGCGCCTGTAATTAAATGAGGGAGGTATTTGTCATCATGGGTCCCTTTCAGCCAAACTGAATGCAGCACAACTTTCTCAGGAAGCTTCTGACAAAACAGTGCCGCGGCTGGTGCCAGGGTACACACAAAGACACCGGGCATGTGCGCTGGGAACTCGGGGCCACTTAGGGGCTGTGCCAGGCTGCGGTTGCCCTCCAGCCCAGGGTAAGGCTGTTTGGACACTGAGTGCTTCAGTCTCAATGTCGTGAGATTCATGCGGTGCAGAGTGAGTGCAAAGTGTCCCAAGTTAATGAGGGCGAATGAATGCCTGGCATGCTGGTAAATTCTGCTTGAAGCCGGGTTCCCACAGAGGTCTTTGGTGTACTCTGCACAGGTATTAAATGAGTCAGAGACGGCCTGGGCTGGAGCCACCTGGGAAGCCGCATTCCTCCTGCCTGCTAATGGGGTTGTGTTTTCATCACCCAGAAATGACCAGCCACTCAACACATGCCATCCACCCTCATCGCCTCTCCTCCCCGCACTCCTCCCCCCACCCCATGAGAGCGCCAAACAGAAGAGGCACTGTCGCCTTTGCTTCCTCCTGGAGAAACTGAGGCAGTGACTTGCCTGGAGTGAGAGAGTAGTGAAGCTGGGTGTTGGGTTTAGCTGGTTTGAGTCCTTGGAGTTATTGTATGAAGAACCCCGTTGGGGAGCAAGCGTTCAGGAAGGACTGGGTGTGCTTTCTCATTGAACGGGCAGAGTAACCTTAGGAGGTAGCTACTCGTGCACGCTGCAGCTTTTAGATGAGGAGACTGAAGTCCACAGAGGTTAAGTCACTTGCACATGGCCACATAGCAAGAGAGAGGGACTTAACGATTTTCCACTCAGTCCAGACTTGCTTCTTTAGCATTGCTGTGTGTTCATGTCTGTGTGTGCACATGTGCATGAGGGTATGCATGTGTGTGTGTGTACGTGTGGAGGCCAGAGGCTAATATAAAATGTCTTCCCCAATTACTTTTCTCATATTTATTTTTTTGTCAGGTCTCTCACTAAACCTGGAGCTCACTGATCAGGCTGGGCTGGCCAGCAAGTCCCAAGGATCCAGTCATCTTCCTCCACCCATGACTCTGGCATAGGGGTGACGGTACCAGGCTTGGCATGGCTTTCATAGGTCTTCACTCTTTGCACGACAAGCTCTTAGCTGACTGAACGATCTCTGAAGACTCTCTTTCTCCACAAATTTCATAGTCTAAGTGGAATCAACTTGACGGCGAAATAAACTCAGAGAGTTAACTGACTTGTCCAAAGTTGCATGTCACCAAGGGCAGGGCTAGGGCTGGGGAGTTTTTGTTCTCAGAACACGGTGCTTCCTCTGGTGTACCGTAGCTTTGTAGGGAGGCACCTATGTGGAAAGTGAGTTTCACTAGGCAGTTTAAAGAAGGGGATAGCATTTCCTTAGAAAATATGGTATGGCACCAATCTCTGTGCATGAGTGTCTCCCTCGGATTATCCGATTCAATGGCAGGAAACAAAAATTATATACTTTCCTCCCCACCCAGTGCTGGGAATCGAACCCAGGGCCTCACACCCGTTAGGCAACTACCACTGAGCTATCTCCCCAGCTTGGGATTTTGTTTGTTTGTTTTACTCTATAGACCAGGCTGGTCCCAAACTTACAGAGATCCATCTGCCTCCGCCTCTCGTATGCTGGGATTAAAGGCATGGGCCACCATTGCCTGGCTGCATTTTTTAAAAGAGAAGATTCTTTGAGTTGTTGGTAAAAGGACCCTATGAAAACCCCCAGACAACCCAGGTTATTGCCAAGGTTATTGATTGTTCCCCACTGATGGTAAGGTCCTAATGCTGAAGACAAGACCTATGTAAGTCACTGAACATGGAGAAGTCGAGCTGGTGCCTACTTAGAGCCTTCACCCCTACTGTCCAGTGTCCATGGAAGTGGAAGGTACTCTGCATGCCACAGTGGAGCAAGGTAAGCATCAATCCAGCCACAAACCTTTTGATTGACAGTGGTGACCTGCCTGCATGGTACACTAGTGCAATAGTGGCACAAAGCTTGTGGCAGGAACCAATCAATATCTGATTGGATTTAAGGCCCACTCCTTGAGATGTCGCCCGTGCCTGATACTGCTAAGGTGGCCAAGAGCCTGAGACTAGGTAGGCCGCAGTCCTAGGGGACATCAAATACCACTGTTCTGCTAAAGGAACACATCAATAAAAAGACTACTGACAATACTCTGCTATATTCATAGATCAGTGTCTCACTCGGCCATCATCAGAGAGGCATCGTCATCAGTAGCTGATACCCACAGCCAGACAAGATGCAGAGAGCGAGAGACCTTGGAACATTCAGCTCTTTATGGGACGTCTCCATCAAATCCCTCCCCTCAGGGCTCAGGGAACCCTGCAGAAAAGGAAGCAGAAAGAGCGTAAGAACCACAGTGGAGGGAGGGCACCAGGAAGCAAGGCCTTCCAAACACAGCAGGATGGATGCACGTTTGAACTCACAGCCGCTGAGGCAGCATGCACAGGGCCTGCACAGGTCTAGGGGAGATGAGACCTCGACACAGCGGGGAGGTGGACACAAGCTCCCATCCCTAACCTGGAGGCTATCTCTAATTGATACCAATTCACGAAGGAAAAATCAGTTTTCTCCAATGGCGTCTCACTAGGTACACAGACCACTCTGGAAAACAAACCCCACGCCCAGTGTTGGCGGCCCACACAAAATGAACTCAATGACAATTTTCGAGGTCGCTTGTCTCATAATGCTTTGGGCATCATTTTATTTGCTGTTTGTTTTTACAGGTCTTTTGCATATATATTATGGTTTCTGGTGCTGTGTTTTTATTGGATTTCTCTCTGCGTGTGAATGGGTGTGCTTCTGCATCTGTATGTGTTTCCTGTGCTTTTTCCTTGGCTCTCTTCCTGCTGTTAGTTTGTTTCATTCTATCACCATTTTTTTAAAAATTTTATCTTGTTTTATTATATTGCTATTTTTCTAGATGCCTGCTTGTAGTCTAATGAGAGAGAAAAAAAGGGTGTGGATTTGGGTGGGAGGGGAACTGGGGAGGAGTTGGGGGTGGGGAACTCTTATTCAGAATATATTCTGCTTTATAAGTACTTACATTTTTTTTTGTTCGATTTTGGTTTTGGTTTTTTGAGAAGGTCTCTCCTACGCAGCTCTGGCTGTCCTGGAACTCACTCTGTAGACCAGATTGGTCTCTAACTCATAGAAATCCACCTGCCTCTGCCTCCCAAGTGCTGGAATTAAAGGCATGTGCCACCACTGCTGGACATTATAAGCACTTTAAAAAACCCTTTACTGTTGGGTTGAGGAGCTGTCTCAGTGGGTAAATGCAAGCATGAGGATCTAAGTTCAGATTCCCAGAAGCCATGCAAAAGTCAGGCGCGCAACACACAGCAGTAACCATGGCACTGGGTGGGTAGAGATGGGAGGGTCCCTGGAACTCACTGACCAGCCTGGGGCTCAGTGAGAGACCCTGTCTCAAAAAATAAGGTAGAGAGAAATTGAGGAAGACACCCAATATCTAGCCTTTGTGGGTACCAGTACACACACACACACACACACACACACACACACACACACACACACACAGACTTTACTGTCAACTAGAAACTATAGACCTGAGTGCATACAATATCTAATGAATAATAATAAGACCAAGTGCCTGTCACCTGCTTTAAGCAACAGCTTTAATTTATTTATAGATAGTAAATAGCAAAGTAATTTAATTCTTGCTCTTTAAGAACTGTCCTTCTAAGTGACATTCTGTGATTCTTAAAATTTCCTTTACTTTCTCCAACATTTCACCTTTTGTTTCATGTAAATAAGATCACAAAACAAATACAGCTCTCTCTAATCTTTTTACATTTGTTTTAATGGAAAGAAAAATGAGGACCTGAGCCAGGCAAATCGAACCAGGGCGGGGGGCCGTGTGGAGGAAGGAATGAGCGCCAGGCTTTAGCTGGGACAGGCCCTCTGAGCCCATGGACAGCTGAGGCTAGTGGCCTCCCTTTTGGGGCCTCTTGAAGCAGGGTAGCAGTCTCCTGTCACAGGAGCTCCCATTGCAGATGGCCCCGGTAAATCCCAGCGTCTACCCATGATGGTTCAAGGTTAAGCGGGGAGAGTCGACACTGTTTTAGGCCACTGACCTTCCCTGCTTGTCCACACCAGGCAGACACAGAATTCACCAGCCTTTCTGAATCCTAATCTCGTGGTGGATAAAAGGCTGGTTAATTACAAAAATAATAATGATTATGTGGCTCCCCTAATTGTGTACAATTAGGATGTATGTCTTTAATTTTCCCTTACACTTCTGGTAAAGTGTCCCATTTCCCCTCACAGCTGCGCAGGTGGCAAACGCAGGAAATTAACAAATTGCGTTCGGAGCTTCTCGGCTCCCAGACTCCTCTGCACTCTGCTCTTAGCCGATGTCTTTAGGGGTAACCGGATTCTTGTGTGAGCACAGCTGGGGAGCCAATGCCTCTTAATTACCACGCTGCAGAGATCACACCTCCTCCAGTCACTTCAGCACCTCCAATTAGTCAATAGGTTGAAATCGCATCCACGGAGGAGAGGTGTCGGCCCAGCTCTGCTCGATTGATTCTTGCAGTCAGAGAGGATGCAGCGCTGCCAGGCTCCAGGCTCCCCCTGTTCTCCTAGCTCTTTAGACAAGCTCCTACACATCTGAGGAGGCCCGCTCACAGACACCTCCTCCGGGTTCTCCTCCCGGCTTTCCCAGTGCTGCTTCTGCCCTTGCTGAAGGGCACTGAGCAGTGGTGGGCAGCCAGACCCATATTTCTCATGCTTTACGGGCTCTTTGAGGGCTTCTAGTGGAGGAGAGGAGAGGGAGGAAAAATACGTCTGTGCTTTCCACTGGACAGAAACTCAACACAGGATGGAACCAAGGGGAAGGAGAGCCATTCCTCTGAGGAAGAGGGAGTTGGGCCTGGCTCTTTGAGACTGGCTCAAAGCTCCACACTTGTATGGAGGGATACTTCTAAGGAGGATGAGACATACTAATCTAGAGCCCTCAGAAGGACTACAGGCCAGAGATCAGAGGTCAAGGGTCACCAGGCACTTAATAGTCCAGGTCCCAGCAACACATAGGCTCCCAAAGAAGGTGCCCTCTAGGGTCCAGTTTAGTCCCATGAGCTCAGCACCTCTTACAGGAAAGAGCTGGAGTCTCTATTGAAGAAAAACTCCAGCCTCAGAGGCCTGGCACTTGCCACTTCCCAGAGGGCGTGGTTGAATCAAGAGAGAAGACTCAAAGACTCTCCACGAATGGGAGGTCATCTTTATGGGGCTGGGACTGGATCCCTGGAGGAGCTGCAAGAGGAACGGAGCCCTGCTGTGCTGCTGCATGTCAGCCTCCAGCCCACCAACATCTTAGGAGCCTCAGCTCCCACTGGGTGGAGTCAGAGAATGGACCTTCGCTGACTCTACAGGGCTGAGATCAAGGGAGAGGCTGTATGGGTGGGTGCTTTACAGGGAGGAAGTCTCTGTGCTACAGCAGGTGAAGACCCTGACCCACAGGGCCGCCTGCTCCACTGTGTCAATGCACCAGGCTACCTTTCTCACCCATTCATGTTCATCTTCTACTTCCCAAAGGAGATGAGGTGCTCACTCCCCTATGGAGAAGCTTCCAGAACAATGGTCCTTCTAGGCCAGGCCCAGGGTGTCCCAAACTCCAGCTCACCAAGTGGCTTTACCATGAAACAGTGCAGTGTACCCTTTCTGCCTCAAAAGACTGAAGAATGGGACAAGCACGGAAGTCATGATTTTTTTTTCCCCTTATCAAAGGTGGCTATCCCACCAATGGTCAATATTCCATGTTGATCTTGTGAAACTCCTGTGTGCTTGCCCGTTTGCTCAACCCCTGGGCACTCTTAAGACTTGACTCTGCATCACACCCTTCCTCGTTATGCAGACTATGAATCAGCCAATCGAATTAGATTGTGAGGAGAAGCTCCCACTAACAGGCAAGACAGGCACTGGGTTAAAATAAAAACTAAGTGAACTTCCTGCCCTGGTGTTTCTTGGGTCATGTCACAGACTTTTTGAAAAAATCAAAAACAAAAACAAAACAAAACTGCCTTGCTGGGTTACTTTCATTTTGCTCGTGTGTTTCTTGTATGACACCAAGAACATTCTTTTCCAACAATGATTAGTCCTCAGACACTGTTGCCAAATTTTTTCAAGGGAGCAAATTCATGTGTGTGTGTGTGTGTGTGTGTGTGTGTGTGTGTGCGCGCAAGCACATTCTAGCTGAAGCTAGAGTCATTATCTAAGCTATTCCAAGAGGTTTATTCAGACCAATGTGAAGAAATTACTTTCAAAAATAAAGGATTCAAGAGCAAATCAAAATCTCATAAAATACAGAGTTCCCTCTTGTGGGAGGAATCAAGAAGATGACGAGGGATCATCTTACAGGGAAGATGGGAAGGGGTTCCCCAAATCCATAGGAAAGTAGAACTAATCAGTTTTATTGTAGGTATGCCAATGACCAGGCATCCTAACAATTCCAGGTGACCCTTAGGTTCAGCTTCCTAGATTTGTGGGTGGTTTCCCCTTTGATTGTTTTGACATTCTCATGTGGGTAAATGATATCAGTTTTCCCACTCAAGGCATTGAAATAAAACAATGATTTAGTTTAATGGAAGATAATACACAAGTTAATAATACAAGTAGCAGATTTTGGCAAAATTGAGAAAGTGACTAATGATGAACCTGGGAAGACCAGGGTTCGAGTCTCATGGAGGACTGTGACCAGAACATGGGTACCACAAAACTGAAAACCCTCCACCCATCATGCCTTAATATGAAACTAATGATTATAGAAAAAACCTGACTTTTACTTATGCACTGGAAATGGACACTCTAGAAGAAACTAGAAGAGAGAATGGGTCTCTCTAGGGAAAGGCAGTGACAGAGAGAAATAATAGAAGTAGCCTAAGGAATAGGGCTGCCAGTTTCAGCAATATGTAGACATTCTTGTGCTCAATAAACCCCTTATCTCAGTTCAAATCTAACTGGGAGTCCTTTATTCTCTTTGCTAACCCTAAATAACTCTTCACATCAAGCACAGTAAATAGTCTTGAGCCTAGGCAGTATCAGCAATGGGCTGCTTATCTGCTGAGGTTAAGGAATAGTGAGTGTGCTGCAATCAATTAGTTATGTCTGCATTGGCACAGAAGAAGAAAACAATGTCATGGGCTCCATTCATCCATGTGGCATCTTGGGCTTGGCCGACTCTTCATTTTCTAATCTAAGGACGAGAAAGAAGGACTTGCTCAGCTTCACATTCAAGCTCATGGCTGGGCTGGGATAAATCTATATTCATCTCCATGTAGCCTGCTAAGAGCCAAAGCAGAATGCCACCCATGCCAGATTATGTAATTTCAGATAATCCTTGTCAAGCATGATTACCCACATCATCAGCCAGCGTGCACACAGCCAGGCTGAGCACCACCTGATCCGATTCATCACAATGACTACACGTGAAGCCCTGGAAAGCCATGAGTGAAAACAAAACCCATTTGCAGTAGATTGTGTGGAAGACGTCACTGTGACAGCCACCCTCTCAGAGACAGGAGGCACAATGGCTGGCGGCTCTTGACTGCCGATTGAAATGAAAAACAAGAACCGCACCACATTATAAAGCGAGCATTTCATTCAGTGTTCACTGAGTGAACAGACTTGAACAGAATTTGATTGTTTTCTTAATCTTTCTGTTTGTTCCTCCCTCATTCTGGGTCCTGGTTTCCTTGCTCTTTAAACAAGGAACCCGCACAGGGTGGGTTTTAATTTCAGATCCAAGACTTCATAATTTTATAATTAACCCCGTGCTTAATTTACAAAGCAAAGAGAAGCTTTTTCTTTAGACAAGAAAATGAGAACGGCTGGACAAGACGCAGCGATGCCAGAAGGGCCTTGCACCAGCCTGCTCACAAAGACATGTATTTACCCTAATTGTTTTATATCCCCATTTAGATATTAGCCTTTTACTTTCTGCTCTCCTTAATCAAGAGCCGTCATTAGCTTTCTCACCCACTCAGTGATGCTTTACATTGTGGAGGAAGGATAGATGAGTTTCCCTTTGACCCAGAAATCCCAAGTCTAGGAAGTACATTAGCATAGACGTACACATGGCCAGTGTTATTCCAAAAGCCTGGAGCCAGTCCAGGCACCCATCAGCAGGGCCTGGCCGTGTGCGCTCTGGCACGAGCGTGCTGTGAAGGGCTGTGCTATCTGTAGGGTGGCACTCTACAGTGATGGAACTGAGCGCTCGGGAGAACTGGGTGAATGGGGAAAGCAGAGCGGGGACAGCGTGCTCCACAGAGGGTGTGCCCTTTCATGGAAGAAGCATGAGAACGGGATCAACACACATCTGCGGTTGAGCAGACCGATAAATAGTAACTGTTCTATAAAAGGTCAGCTATAAGGGCAGACAGCATGGACGGAACTTGGGGAAGAATCAGGAGCTCACTGCACCTTTCTGTTCGGTTTTGACTCTGGAATCAGACAAAAGTTCTATATATTTGAAAAAGTAAAACTGTTCAGCCAGAAGAAATTGGTCAGTCCCTGGAATCTGGAAGGCAGCAAGGCAACGTGGAAGCAGACAGGTGCTGATGCGACCAGAGTCTCTGTCTCTCAGACCATGTGATGCGCATGTCTCTGCAGTCTCACATACTCACACATGCGCACGCATGTACACAGGCCACTTCTTGGTTCTGAAGTACTTTGAAATGAGCTTGGAGACATCAGGACACCTTATTCCCAGAGTGATATTCTTTAGACCACTGTGGTGTCTTTACCATGTCTGTGAAAAGGAATGTTAAATCTGTTGCCATTTAACACGTAATCCACGTGTCAGTTTCTGCAGTTCCCCAACATTCCCTTCTCATTTTCGAAATCCAGGGTCCAAGCTGCACTCACACCGTGAAGCTCACTGGTATTTCACTTTTTGCCAACTTTAGTCTTCTTCTGTCTAAAATACTCTCCTCTTGTTTTCCATGACATCGACTGCTTCAATTAATACAGCCTGGGAGACTTGTAGAATGTCTCCTATGCTCCATTTAGACATTTCTATTACATTGTAAAGGTCTATCTTCAAGCTCAGCTCACTGGAAAACCCTTGGGAGTAGTGAACCCCAGTATCAAGATCAGCATTGCTTGAAAAAAAAAAAAACGAAGGATTATTTATTTATTTATTTATTTATTTACAGAACTGCAAGACATCCACTGGGGAGTGAGGCAGGGGTGCTCGCTTAGCAAGGCCATGGGTGCTGCCTCTCTCCTCTCTGATTCCGTGTCTCTCTGTCTCTGCATCTACCCCACCCCCCCATACTCCCTGCATGTGTGCCTGCATGCATGCGAGCATTTGCGCACACACAAACACACACGCACAGATACGCGGTAAGAAGGTAGAGAGCTCTTCCAGACTAAAGAAGACTCAAGTATCCAAACAGGAGCTGGCTCTTGGAGTGGATCCTTGACTCCCCTCTTCACCTATAAATAAATGGCGACGCAGACATTTTGGGGACAAGAGGAAAGCCAGAATATAGACCATCCATTATGTAATGTGACTGCAGCACTGAATTGCATTGGTCGTGATGAGCCTATTATTGGTATGTAAGAAAACACAACCATTCTTAGGGGACCCTGCTACTGTATTGGGGTGAAACATCATGTCTTCAAACTGCTGTCAAGTGCGTCCTCAAAAAATAAGTGCTGTATGTGGGGCGGGGGAGCTGGAGTGTGCGTGCAGGTGTGTGCGTGCCTGTGTGATCACACGTGAAAAGGGAAAAGACGCATGGAGCGAGATTGGCAGGTGGAAACAGCTGAGGAGTAGGGTAAAGGGTACATGATGTTCATTGTTTGGGGAGAGAATTTGGGAGACATGTAATTATGCAGCATGCACTGCCCACAGTGAAAATGTCTGCCACCGACACACAGTCACCACACCTTTAATAAGCCATGAGCTCCGAATGCCGCTTGCACAAGAGAGAGAGAGGCTACCAACCCAGATCTCAACCAGACCCTGGGCGCCTGATTTGCAGAGGGAGCTGATGTCACCAAGCAGGATGAACACTTCGGTGGATGGAACTAGGGCGATGCTGGTGGGGGTGGGGGTGGGTGGACATGTTTGTCAGAAGCTGTGGGGAGTCTTCCCTGGGAAGTGGTGCTTAAGCTCTACGTTGAGGTGTCTTTTTCCTCTTTAGCTCTGAATGAAGGATTGGGCCGTTGTGCTTGGCTGAAAGCCCTCCCCCCAGTTACTGCAGGGACAGCTTGGTGGTTCAGAAGACACTAAAGACACACAGGGAGCCCCTCCCCAAGATATACTAAGCCAACATGCCATCTTCCCAGACGATGGGCTGGAATACTCAACTGAGAACCTGGGGGAAGTGGAGACATTTGTGTTTCTATTCCCATTTAGGCATGATTTCTAAGGGTCTAATCTAGGATTGCCTTTCTCAAGTGTAGCCCTTTCTGTTGCATGAGGCTCAGCCCCTCGTCGTGGAAATACTAAATAATTTAAGATTCTTTGTAAACTGATTCAAAGCAAAAGCCTTCTGTATAATTCACAAGCAATGCAAGCTTGTGCTACTAAAACAACCAGTTCATTTATTATAAGACCTCCGGAGAGGAGCTATGAGAGTATGCTTGAAGAGCTTGGCAGGTGTCTATTCAACAACAGCTAGTCCACCTCGCCTCGGAATCCAAAAGAATCATCTAGGTGTATGCACAACAAATTATTGGATGGGAAATAAATTTCAGAGGGTTACGGGCCTGTGTGTACATTCCTCCATGTGTGTGTTCTTGTGCACCTGTGTGCATATTTGTATGAGTGTATGCCTGTGTGCATGTGCTTGTGTGTCTCTGTGTGTGTATCCCTATGTGTATGTTTGTATGTGCCTCTGTGTATATGTATGTGTGTATGCCTATGTATCTCTGTATATGTGACTGCATGTAATGTTCCACCCCAATACAGTAGTGGGAATCCCCTAAGAATGGATATATTTATTCTCTTATAACTATAGGATCACCATGACCAAAACAATTCCGTGTGCCCCCCCCCGGGTGTAGTATGTGTATGTGTATGTGTATGTGTATGTGTATGTGTATGTTATGTGTATGTGTGTGTAGTGTGTCTACACATGGATCATGAATGACTTCCAATGAGAGCCCCTTCCATATAAAGAGGCTTGGACTAGCCCTAGTCCTCTATGGACACACTTCTACCCACACAGGATGCAAAGAAACAAGGTCTAGAATGTCCGTGGCCTCTGGGAGCAGTCAGTTGTCAGTTCCAGCAGGGTGAGACTGCGGGCTCTTTGCATCGTACTTTCATCATCTGGAAACAGCCTAACCAGGACAAAGGCTCTTCCTCTCCCGCCTCCCAGTGCTGTGTGAGCTTTGGAAGAGATTGTGTGACGGACACTAGCCCAGCGGCTGCCAGCAGTGAGCCTGGAGCCACTTAGGACTCCTTTGGGAGATCATCCGGCCTCTCTGTGCCTCAGTTTCCTCATCTGTGAGACAAGGAGAGTAACAATGTGTGACATCATAGGTACGTACATGAGGAGGAAAGAGCTCACACCGTGTTAGGAGCCAAGCTTGGACAGAGGCCATGGTGATGGAGGTATGTGGGTTTTGTAACAGGCCATCTAAGCTGGGATAGGCTAAGCAAACTGCCTAGGTCACCATAACAAACACCAGCGTCTGGTTCTGCGCTCACTTCCTTTATCTGACCTAGGGAAGCACTGTAGCCGGTATTTTTGGGTTCCTCGTGCTTGTGCCCTGGAGAGAAGCTCCTTTCCTCTTTCCTTCTCCACTCCAACATGTATCACAGTTGCGCCAATGACCAGCTGCCACTCCTGTACCCTAAGTAGTTTGAGTGATTTATGTATTTAAAATGAATTATTTACACTATTTAGACTTCCAGAAAGCAGTGCAGATGGCTGGTGGGGAAAGACACATCGGCAGTGAGGCCACTGGAGTTACACACTGGGAGCTACTTTGAGCTCGATGCTGTGATCTTGAATTAAAAATGGGGGTCAGAGCCTTGAATTGAATCTTCAATCAGATCGAGAGGAAAGATACGGGCTGGGTCTGGGGCAGGAATAGATTGGGAATGGCCATGCACTCAAAGCATCCCATTCCCTCCTTAGCCAACATCTGCTGCTGGAAAAAAACTCAAGCAGAAAAAGAGCACTCATCCTCAAACAGCCTGTGGGCTTGCCCCACCTGCCCTGCAGGCTCTGTTCTGATTGTATTGTTCTAAGTCACCTTCATGGTTTCTGATAGTTATTTTTTGCATACAACTTCTAATCTGGAGACAAGTGGAGACCTATAAATCCTCAGGAATTTCCCCAGCCAGGGCCCAGCTGGCATCTCAGATCACACATGCACCAACAGGACATCGTGGGGTCCACAGTCTGTAGAGGGCATCTGCCCATTGCACGTCCTCTGCCCTAGTGCTCTTTCCCTTGCCCCTGAGGAAGGGGGGATTTCTCCCCATTGCACAGACATGCTCAGTGAGGCTCTGGGGGACTCTGATTTGCCACCTTCCTAACGAGAGTAGTCAGGGGCACAGCCATCTCAAGTCCTCATTCCCAGACCTCTGTTCTAGCTACTGCACCAGACTGTCATGTTTTCCTCTCTTGGGGTGACAGGTTTCATGTGGGGATCTGGTTTGGGGGGAGCCTGGAAGGGCATACTGCAGGTGCCGTATATAGTTAGTGACAGGATGAATGAATGACTCAGCATGAGCCAGTGAGTGAGTGAATGAATGAATGTGTGAATGAATTACTGAGAGGAGAGTCCCCTCCAGCTCTTCACTCTTCCCCCATGAGTGGTGGTTTGGATCTGAAAGGGCAGTGCACCTCGAAGGCCCACGCAAAGCAGAGGCACGAACTCTCTGCTCTGACCTCATACACGCGAGTGGGACTCCATCTGGCTCCTGGTCATGGCATGGAAGGAATGGGCAGAAACAGACTGACGAGTCAAGGCCGTGTCTGGGGGTACCACAGGGTCATGGGGCCGACAGAACTGGGGACTGTGATGACATTCTGGAAAACTGGGCCTGGGGAGGGGACACCAGCAAACTCTAGAGAAATCAGGAAGGGTTCCATGGAAAGGAATCAAATTGAAAGGCAGTTCTTACAAGGAAAAGAAGAAGGAAAGTCTGCCAGGCAGGAGGGTCTGCTTCAGTGTGCAGCTGAGCAGGCTCAAGGCATCCTGGGTAGCCCAAGTTAAAGGGCCCCATCCGGTGCTGCCTTACTTTATCGCAGAACCTGCCCACCTTCTCCACCTGTGTCCACATCTTAGGCTTGTGTCCACAGCAACCCCTCCGTTACCACAACCTCAAGGATAGGGCCTGTCTGGAGACAACTCCCCACTCTCTTTTCCATGAAAACCCTGAGGACTTCTCCTCCCTCCTATCAAGGGCATTCAAGCCAAAAGTTGCTGGTGTTCTCCTAGTCCCGTGTGGTATTCTGCCCAGCTGGCTCAGACAACCGGTCTTTATTGCACCTGGCATCCTATGACATGGCCAGCAAGGACTTTCTAAAGTCCCATATTCCTGGGGTCTCTCCCACACCTTCCCTCTGCTTGGCCCACAGAGCATGCCTCTAATATTAATATTGCTTATTCTTCCCCTCCCTTCTTTTGTTTTTAATGACTCCAGGAGGCAGAAGCATCTCATAGATTATTAATGTTCTAAATGGCCCCTCCGGAGACCAGTGCCAAGACAGGCTCCAACCGCTCTGCATCATCAGCCTCCGCTCTATTTCTTAGACAGCAGCAGCCACAGCAGGAGGAACGCTTCGGTGCCTAATCGCACTGTCGTCCTAAAGGTCTTCCAGTCCACCGTGCCCACTGTGGCAAGGGGAAGGCAGCTAAACGAGTCGGGCTGTGGCAGGATGCCGGCCTGGTAGGCTTTGACTGATGGGGTTGGAGAG
This sequence comes from Cricetomys ansorgei, assembly GCA_026225945.1. NCBI lineage: Eukaryota > Metazoa > Chordata > Mammalia > Rodentia > Nesomyidae > Cricetomys > Cricetomys ansorgei. Next base: position 9,936,130 of record JAMJFZ010000182.1, on the reverse strand, counting down.
GCAGAAGTATGGACTTTGAGTGTCTAGCTGCAGAGTCCCCACTCACCCTCAATCCTTTGCTCCCTTTGCTCCGGAGATCTGCAGGGCCAAGAGACACAAGCCTTGTGCCCATGCAGAGCACTGCGTGATTTCAAAACTCCCTACAGATGCTATCAGATGTCTGCTCTGACGGGAGGAGCCACAGGCATCAGAACAGCAGTTCCCATTTCATAAAAAACGCTTTCACTTTGGCGAGAAAGAGAGATAGATGGATAGATAGAGGGAGCGAGAGAGAGAGAGAGAGAGAGAGATGAACCCTCATTCGCTCTTACTACATCTGCAAAAGACACTCAAGTTGTAGTTCCCTTTTCACGGAAAAGGGAGTCTGGGAGATAAGACGGAGTTATCTAGCAAACCTCTGGACAGTGAGACATGGGTGGTACTCTAATGGAGACAAGTCGGGTGAGGCCACGCCCTGCCTACAAATCCAATGACAGCTAAGCCCCTCCCAGCCCTGCCACCCTCAGCTTCTACAACCCACAGCTCATAAGAAAGTGTTTGATTTCTCAGACAACCTACAGTTTAATAAAATAATCATGGGAAGAAATCAAATCAAATCTCAAAATTCCTGTTCCTAGGAAGCAAATGCTACCGACCGGCAGTTCAGAGAGGCGCTGGAATTTATCAAACAGCGAAGGGCTGGATTTAGGGGGTTTGATGATTTGATTTCTTTTGAACATGAAAACCAAGCAAGACTTCCAGTTTGGGGAAATAGAGTTCTGGATATACTGGAACTTTCCTGGCAACGGGTCCGCAGAATCTACCTTCTCCATTGGAATGGCCCCAGGGCCTCCATCCCTCCAGCCTCACAGCTTATCCAAGGAAGACAGGAGTCAGATCTTTCCTGCCCAAGAAGCTCCTCAGAGGTGTGGCAAGGCCTGACAGGAGGCAGGGTAGGCTTCAGGACACCTTGCAGGCACCTGGAGAAAGGCATCTAACGGTTAATCTACCACGGAGCCTTTTAAAGGACAAGCTCCATGGGATGCTGTTCTTAGGGAACGGCTGTTCGCAGTGACTGTTCGCAGTTCTCACGGGCCGCCCTTCAGCCTGACAGGAATCTGACCTTGTTTTCATCCTCTTCACCACAGCTGCTTGAAAGCTGAAGCCCTTTGCCTGCTCCTGAGAAGCAGGGAGTCTGTCTTGGGCTGAGGCCACCTTTGCTTGGCTCTACCTCTAGCTATGCAATCTCCACTTTCCTTGCCCTGCTTTCCAGTTCTCCTGCCTTTCCCCAGCCTAGGCTTTAGAAGGACAGACAAGGCTGGTGTGTGTGTGTGTGTGTGTTGGGGTGTGTGTGTTGGGGTGTGTGTGTGTGTGTGCACGTGTGTGTGTTGGGGTGTGTGTGTGTGTGTGTTGGGGGGGTGTGTGTTGGGGTGTGTGTGTGTGTGTGTTGGGGTGTGTGTGTGTGTGTGTGTTGGGGTGTGTGTGTGTGTGTGTGTGTGTGTTGGGGTGTGTGTGTGTGCTGGGGTGTGTGTGTGTGTGTGTGTGTGTTGGGGGGGTGTGTGTTGGGGTGTGTGTGTGTGTGTGTTGGGGTGTGTGTGTGTGTGTGTGTGTTGGGGTGTGTGTGTGTGTGTGTGTGTTGGGGTGTGTGTGTGTGCTGGGGTGTGTGTGTGTGTGTGTTGGGGCGTGTGTGTGTGCGCGTGTGTGTGTTGGGGTGTGTGTGTGTGTTGGGGTGTGTGTGTGTGTGTGTGTTGGGGTGTGTGTGTGTGTGTGTGTGTGTAGGGGGTGGTGGGTCACTGTCACCAGAGTTAGAGGTGGCATTCTGGGCAATCTACCTTCAGATCTCTTAGGCTGGGCCCTGAGGGTCTGCTCAGGTGAATCAGCTGACTGAGGCTGACTAATACCCAGTGGGTCAGGAGGTGGAGATGGCTGTGGTGGAGCCAAAGCCCACCTCAGGTGTCCTTTGCCTTTGTTTGACAACTGCAATGGTTGCATGTCTTTGAGTCATCTGAGAGCTGGCAGGCCCGGATCACCTGCCTTCTGATCTGAGGGAATGAGCACTCCTGGACATAAGCGTCCAGCTCTGCCGGGTCTGGAGTTCGGGAGTGAAAGGCTCTGACACTTGCAAGATACAGACCAGAGCGGGACACAGGGCAGTGGATGCCTAGGGATGGACACACAGGGAGGACAATACAGGGGCTGGGGGAAGGGAGTGCTTCCCAGAGGAAGGGGCTTCTAAGATGGACCCTAAAGATGAGCAGGGTCCCCCTGGGTAAGAGGACCCCAGCAGCAGAGGGAGCAGCATGTGTGAGGCTGGAAGCTCGAAGAAGAGGGAGGGAGGGTGGGGAATGTTCTTGCCTTGGCTTTGCCTTGGCGACACGGGTCAATGTGCCTCAGCAGCAGTCCTCACAATGCCCTGTGCCCTCCTCCCCACACCCCTGCAGCAGCAACATTTACTAACGACCCCTGGGGATGAGTGATCCTGGTGAACACCTTGCCACCAGGGCTATGGGAGCAGATACATAACAGCCACCTGAGCTGTTGACGCTGGGCTGGCCCGGGTTGCAAAGTGGATCATCGAGGGAGCTGAGGAATCCTCTAACCTGGTCCTGCACAGAGAGGAACTCCAGAGTCTGCCTCCTTAAAACAGTCAGTCTGATCACCTCTGCCTCATGTTCAGTCTCCCCAGAGCTGGCCCAGCGATGCTGAGATGCTCAGGGAACCTTGGGCAACTGAGGAATGGTACGGTACTATCCTCAAAGCACATCATCACGAGATCAGCTGTGTGTGCCTCCTTGGCGAGGAACCATCATAAGGGGGTGTGTGGACTGTTGACATTCCTTCCTAGCAGGAGGGGGTAAGTGGAGTCATCAGAGCCTCACCTGAGTACCCAGCTGCTCTCAGCCATTTGTATGCAGTTCTGTCCTAATTGCTGTGGCCTCATGGACTAGGGGTGGTGTTATCATACATGAGCTGGGGAAATGAGGAAAGAAGGCTCCATCTACAAGGAAGCCACCGTCCATGCCCATTGAAGACCTTGCGGTAACCCCTCTCACACGTGTTATGCAAACAAGCCCAGGAAATGCATCGGTTCCCTGGTGTGAGCTGAGGAGGAACTGTACTTTGGTTTGTCATCAGGAGGAGGTAGATGTTCACATCTCTCCCAGGGAAGGAACTTTAGCAAGCCTATGACTTCACAGCCAGGGATTGCCAGCGAGGAAAACCTGATCCTTTCTCACTCCCGGTGCCTCCTGCCTTTCACACCTGTATCACAAATCATCAGACAACCACACAGCTCCAGAGACCCAAACCCCAGCCTCCTCTGCAGTCCTGATATGCTCCTTCCACGCCCAGCTGGCTCCTTCCTGGTTGTGCCCTAGTTGGTCTCTTCCTTTGTATTGCCCAGATTTGAGCCCTGTATCCTACCCAGGGAGAATAGAGTTACCCTTCCGTGGTCCCCACGTCGAGGTATGGGCATTTAGGCTCCCAGTGGCTGAGTGACTCAGATCAGGATAAACACAGTGTGAGCCACCCTCCCAGCAGGCCTCAATCAAGAAACTCGGCAAAAGGCAAACGTTAAAATTAACTGGTTTCGGCACCCGCATGAGTTTTCACCTGGTGGTGCGTGAATCCCTATTTTTTTTGTGGTTCAGGAAACAGAAACGGCCTATTCCCAATCCAGTGAACCAAGTACTGCTCTGTCCAGCAAGTGTCCCACACCCTCTAGGGGCAGTCAGACATCCTTATGCAGCCCACATCCAGGAGCCCAGTTCTGAAATGTGTCGAGGCATTCGAATCCTCCAGCAGCTGCAGACTCACCCTTTGTGGGTGAGCTCAGCCTCCAGATAGGGGCGGAGGCAGCTCAGATAGTTTGGATCACAACAAATGGGGCTATAGCTCCTGTGAGCGCAGGAGGGAGACAGATTTCCAGGCCACCAGGATCCAGATCTGCTGTCCTTCCCACATTCAGACTCTGCAAGCCTAGGGGAGACTGGTTCCCTTGGGCTTAGTCTCCATTCTGCCTCCCAAAGCATTGGAGCACCCCAGTCTGTCCAGCACTGCCCAGTTCCCAGGTCTCTGGGCCCCTCCACCTTCAGGCCCCACTAACGCTCTGATTCGGTCCTGAGATCCGGAAGAACCACTAGCAGGGCTGTGCTTGAGTGCTATGCAAGGAGCTGGTCACAGATGCACAACGATTCTGCCAAGAGAAGCAGGACAGAGAACTAGCAGGCTTACACGCCCCGCCACGGCCCTATAGCAAAGGCCACACTGACCATGGCTCCTCATGGAGTCTTTGGGTTCTTTAGCTTCTCTGGCCTCTGCCCTTTGGCTCCACAAGAATGAACTCAAGCTCAGAGAAAGCGAGTGACTGGGCTTGGTCTTGAAACAGATGGGACGCCTTGAGTGCTTAAGGCCAGACTTGCACACACCTTAGGTGTTGTGAGGTTTTCTGCTTTCCAGCCTCCTCTCCTGTTGAGTAGCCCACAGGCAGTGTAGCCTGCTTCAGCAACATGAAGGCTTACTGCCCCCGAACCCACACACATTCTCACCTCCTGATAGTCCATTTTCCGAGCAGTGCTCTCTGAACCCTCATCTGTCTGCCACCCTCTCCTGCTTCAGCCGGAGCTCTGTGTCACCTGCCAGGAAAGCCTGCATGGGCCAGGCTTAGTGGGCCACTGGCCCTGCATGCATCACACCTCTGCCATGACTTGTACCTCATCTCCTCTCTCGGAAGCTTGGACTCCATCTGCAGCACCCAAGGTATGCAGACCTGGACTCAGGGAAGGTCCCTGTTGGAGACCTGACACAGTCCTGACTGCTCAGCCCCAACCCTCCAGTCCCCAACAAGTCCCCCAGCTCTGACTTTTTTCCCCAGACATATAGACTCTTCCTCATTACTGTCTAATTTCCCCACTCTTCTCCCTGACTGGGATGAACTTCACCCATTGGCTATTCTCCACCCTTCAGACCTCAGACCCAGTATCGTTGTCTCCCAGAGGTCTTTGCTGAGTGCCCACAAAGTTGCTATTTAATCCCATACCCCTCCTTATTTTGAGCACAACCCTGTCTTCTCACAACGATCTCATTTCAAGGGCCACCCTAGTTGAATTTAAATCTGGCTTTACTACTTAACAGCTGTGAATCCTTAGGAAAGCTCCACAGCCCCTGTGTGCCCCAGTCTCCTTATATATAAAATGGGGATGATAATAGACCAGTAATAAAGACCAAGTTAATGCATGCTAGGGCTCAGAACATGCCCTGTGTGTGGTAGGCCGCAGGGACAATCCTTAGGATTCCTGTTACTTCCTTGTTCTCTGCCTGGGCTCTTCCAAGCGAGCAGGCGCTTACATGATGGAGACCATTTCCACCCTTCTGTTCTACATCCTGGTGTCTACCAGAATTCCCAGCAGAAAGGAAGTTGCCCCAAATATGTGTTGATTTGTTGGAAGGAAGGAAGGAAGGAAGGAAGGAAGGAAGGAAGGAAGGAAGGAAGGAAGAGGGAAGATGATAGGTGAAGGGGTAGATGGATGGTAGATGAATGGGAAGCTGTTTAGATGATGGATGGAGAGGTAAATAGATGATATGTGGGTGGATGGATGTGTGGGTGTATGCATGGATGGATGGATGGATGGATGGATGCGTGGATGGATGGATGAGTGGGTGGTATGCACATGAGTCACCACTGCTCATCCTTATGGTCATCTTTCTATACTTTTCTCTCCCATTTCCAAATAACAGCTCACATTGTTGAGCCTGATCTACAACCAGCTATACACCCCCTGAAACATTCAATCTTGTAAAAGTCAGCTACAGTAAAAAGCCAATACCTGGCCAGGAGCCCAGGAAAGGCTTAAAGAGGAAAAAGGCAGTCTTAGTGGTCAAAATAGAACTTCAGTGGGGAAGGAAGACCTGGTAAGGAAAGGATAGGGAGCATCTGACACATAGTGCAGCAGATGGGGCTCTGAGGAAGCCCCCGGTTCACCTGGGGCTGTTGCTGTCTACGGGCTCAGAGTGGTACTGCCCGAAGGTGGTGTCTTGCGGACTGCTATCCGAGGGGCAGGTGCTACTTGAGGCATGGTGCTGTCTGAGAGCAGTGCTGTGGAGTAGGTGACAAGAGCAGAGGGTCATCTGCACAGACACGCTGATGGAACCTTCTGGGCCTGAAAGTCTGCTCGGGAGTCAGTGACGGGCACTGAGGGTTCAGACACATGGGGCAGCACACACACAGTTTAAGGAGGACTGTGTTCAATAGGAGGACAGGCCAGGGGTCAGGCCACGGGTGAAGGCGGTGGGTGTCTGTGCAGCTTAGGGCCGCATTAAGCAAGACCCTTTCCCAAAGATGATTCCAGTGTGGGTGGGGACTCACCTGCACCAGATTCCAGCCTTGGAGGGACTCAGCAATGATAGACGTGACAGACGGACAGACGCCTCCGAACACCATCAGATGGTTCGGCCCATACTTGATTGCATCGTAGAAGGCTTTCAATCCCTTCGCGTTGTCACACTGGGGAGAAAGACAGAGAGCGAGGCCCAGATCAGACGCAGGTTCTCCTGAGGCGAGAGTCCCATAGCGGGGTCACACGGCCAACCTGCCATCATGAGAAACCCTCAGATCATAGCTTTCGGGTAGTGGGAGGGCTCCACCCAGCCCCAAGCTCAGTTTACGGAAATTTTTGCTACTCCACCCCAGACTCTCTCTAAGTACCCTCAAAACCCAACCTGTCAGTCATCTCCTTTGCACACACCCAGAGGAAAGCCGTCCTCACCCCAAGCCTCTCTTCTACACCCAGTTACCATACTCTGGCTGTTGTGAAAGCAGACAGGGCAGGGTGTGAGGAACTGAAAGCTTTGGACACTATCAGTGGTGATTCAAGACAGTCACAGTGAAGAAAACAGGGTGTCTACCCTAAGAAGTCAACAAAGGATTACCATATGGTACAATAATTCTACTTCAGATGGGAACCCAAAAAACCGAGAGCAAGTACCCCACGTTCAGAGCAGTACCACTCACAACAGCCCAAAGGTAGACACATCCCACAGGCCATCAACAGGTGAAGAAACAAGCAAACTGTGGTATACACATACAGGGGAATAGTATTCAGCCTTAAAGAGGGAAGAAGTTCTGACCCACGGCACAGACAAATGAATAGTAAAAAGCAGGAAGATTGATTTGATGTGGCCACATTGGAAAGGGGGGCAAAGAGAGCCAGTGATCTTCTCTAGGATCTTTGGGACTCCTGAAGCAAGATTAAAGGTTAAATGGGGAACCAGGGATATGTACAATTAGGAGGTCCCGCTCACCACCACCCACCCTTTGTCTGAACCTCCATCTCAGCTTGCAAGGTGGTCTAGCAAGTTGCTCCAACTGTGAAATCTCTTTTCTGGAAACGAGCTTCTCCTCTAGCTGCCACCAAGCTCTCAGTCTTTTTCTCCTCCCAGCTTGAGATCCTTGTGGGGGGGTCCCTTTACTTCAGGGTCCATTGTTTCAATATTCTGATTGTCAGCTCGCGGGACGAAGGCGCCTCTTAAAGCATCTTCATTTCTGACAGGCCAGTGACGTCTGAATCCACTGCGTGAAGTTCCTTGAGTGGACAAACGCATTGAGGCAGGAACTACACTGTGGTTGTGTGTTGGGGGCGTGGTGAGTGGGGAGGGTGGATCACAGCTCTGTACCTACAGGATCTAAAGGAATGTGGGGTTACAGCAAAGGCCTGGAGACTCGGGGTGGGGATGCTGCGGCAGGGCGACCGCGTTCAGTGTCACAAGACACCAGGAGGATGTTCCAAATGGCAACCATGTGATGTACACTTGTCACAGCAGTGGGGTGGGTGGGCAGAAAAGATGCCATGCATCTCAAGGGAAGAATTCAATGGTGAACACGTGACACTCTATGCTCAGAGCTGATTCCTCAGGGCGCAGAGCTGCCCAGGACTAGAAAGAAAACCTGACCAAGGAAATAGACCGGTGCACTCCAATGAGGAACCTGGAAGAGGAAAAATATGCCCCAGTGGCAGCAATCCTCGGGGCTCAGTCTTCCCTTCTGCCTCTCTCTCCCAGCCCGTGGTCAGCTCCCCATGAACAGAGGACCAACTGCCAGCAGAGCCTGAAGCTCAGCAAAGTCAGGTCACTGCAGCTGCCCTGGGGAGTCCTCTGAAGCACTAATTCCTCCTTCTTGCCCATCTCTGCAGCGGTGAGAGGTCTATCAGAATGCAAATCTCAAAACGGGGGTGGGAGGTGGGGGGGAACCTCTCCCCAGGAAGGTGGATCCTATGCACACTGCTAAACCACTGGCTGTTCTTTCAGAGGACCTGGGTTCGATTCCCAGCACCCACATAGCAGCTCACAGTCATCTGTAACTCCAGTTTCAGGAGATCTATCACTGTCTTCTGGCCACAGGCGCCAGGCATACATGTGACACACAGACATATATGCAAACAAAATGCCCATACATATAAAATAATTTTTTAAGAATTAAAATAAAAAGCTAGAATATTTGCAGACAGGAAAATCATTGAAAGCTAGTGTGCGGTACCAAGTGTTGAGACCTGTAAAGATCTGGGTCCCAGTGAGTGGGCCAGCATCTATTCCCCCAGCCTTATCCCCCAACAGGGCAGTTAGAAAGGTCCTAGAGGAAAGAGCCAGAGAAGTCACAGAAGTCTCTGCACTATGCACAAAGCTGGGATCCTGATCTTAACTCTCTTCACAGTGAGAGCCCCGCCTCTCAGAACGCCTGACTTCTCTCCTCTCTCCCCCTGCTCACCAAGTCAAGTCTCCCCAGCCTCCTTTAAATCCCAGAAATCAAAACACCTCTTTCCTCCTCTGGGTTACTGAACTTGCTGCTTCCTTTGCCCGACACGTATTTCCAACTCACCTCCTGACCAATGGTACCCAGCCCCGGTCACTGGCTAAACAGGTATGCCCAGATGCTGACCGGGCCTCACACAGCACATAATAGCTACAGATGAAGCCCAACATCAAATCATAAGGTTATTAAAAAAATGTTAACGATTGCTTTGTGATTTTTAGGGGGGTGGTCCCTGAATGTGACCTTTTAGACGATGCCACGTTGCCGTATCAAAGGTTGGCCTCTAACAAACACATAGTCCTTTTTGTCTGTTTGGATGCTGACCGGAGGCCACGGACTCATCACTCGCTTCGCTGTGGGCTGCTCACGGTCCAGTGTGGGTTCCATGAGGGCAGGGTGAGTGCTGCGGACCCCACGACTCTCCCCAGTTTCCTGTTTGTACGACCCTCTCCTTTTCCTTCTTGCAGTACTGGGCACTGGACCCGGGGGTTTGCTAGGCAAGAGCTGTACCACGGAGCCGCACCACGTCCTCTTTTAGTTTCTGTCCCCCTAAGTTGCCTGGGCTGACCTTGAACTACAGGACTTCCTGAGAAGGGAAGCAGGGATGACGGCCTGTACCACCTCACTCATCCTGCTTCCCCCTCTTTGTCCACCGCCCTGGGTCATCTTCTTCCCACTTATCCACATTGTCCCCGCAAGTGGCCGCTACAGGGACAGAGCAGGTGTTTGCATCTGCCCTGGATTGCCCCGTACAGAAGCTCTGGTCTCAGACCTCAGAGGTCATGAGTCATGAGTCATGAGGGACACCTCATGTGGTGGATAGCACTTGGGGCGGATCCACACGCGGGGTCAGGGAGAGCGGGGTGGGAGGCCCAAGAGAAGGCAATGGATGATTCAGGGCCGGACAAACTCAGGCAAGGGAACAGGAGAGAGAGAGAAATAACCCAGCCCCTCACCCTACCTCACCCCAGCTCCTTACCCCACCCTAGCCCCACCCCACCCCATTACACCCCAGCCCCTCATTCCACCTACCCCAGCTCCTTGCCCCACTCCACCCCCTCACCCCACCCCACCCCACCCCAGCTCCTCACCCCACCCCAATTCCCCACCCCACCCCAGCTCCTCACCCCACCCACCCCAACCCCTCACCCCATCCCACCCCAGCTCCTCACCCCACCCACCCCAGCTCCTCACCCCACCCACCCCAGCTGACTGAGGAGGACTGCCTGGGAAGTGTAAGGCGGATCCTCAGTGCCAGGCTGGGGAATTTGGACTGTAACCTGTAGATAACTGAGATAAATCAACTTTCACATCTTAATTCGATTTTAAAATTGGCCGGACTGGAGCTGGAGATTGTAACTCAGAAGGGAGAGTCATTGCCTGACATGCGAAAGGCCTTGAGAACAGCTCCCAACAACCGCATTAACTGGGTGTGCTGGTGCTGGTCCGCAATCCAGAACTTAGCTGCAGATGTGCTACATAGTGCGTTTAAGGTCAGTGTGGGATCCACGAGACCCTGTTAAATGAATAAATAAACAAACAAATAAAAACATAAATAGGTGGATCGCATTGTTGGGGGGGGCAGTCAAGAAAAAAGAGGGAAAAAGAGAGAAAGGAAAGAAGTTAGGTAATGATGGGGAAGAAAGCTCCCCTTGGTGTTTTTGAGGGTCCTGAGCTAACCACAGAGCAGGAGTTTGTAGATACAGTAGCTTGGGATTCATTTATCTGCCCTGCTTTCCTGAGCAATTTCTATTTTGAATACATATCTGAAAGGAACTTTCTTGTTTTCTCATCTAATGACAATGGTAATGCAGAGCCACAAGACCGATCGTCGGCTGCGTGAAAACAGTATTAGGGACAATGAGCTTGTTCATACTTATTTGCTTAGCAACATCACCCGCCTGCTCAAGATGCTGTATTAGCAATGGGGCTGGCTGCTCACAAGCACACAGCTCCTGGCTTGGCCAACTCAGACATCTCAGCATATCTGACAACCCCTATTGGACCTGGAAGAATCCCCCAAGGTTACCAAATATTTGCCTGACTCAGTTTCACCAGACTAGAAATAGCAGCAGAGTTTTGGTTCCAGAGTTCTTCACTCCAGAGTGTTACTCCCAGGAATGTCATTTCCTGGCAAAAGGGATTTTGCCCGTATAATTGAGGTACTAATTAGCTGACCTTAAATTAAGATCCGTGTGGGCTCACTGTAGTCCCACAAGCCCTTATCAGCAGAAATCTTTGGCTAGGGGCAGTGGGGAAATTAGATATAGGAAGCACGGAAGCACAGCAAGGCCTTGTTAGGCCATTGTGGTTTAAAGGTGAGGGGGGGTTATGTGTCAAGGAGAGGGGGGGTATGGTCCAACATTAGCAAGAACCTCAGTCAGTCCTGGGGCTGGAGAGATGGCTCAGCAGTTAAAAAAGCTTGCTGCTCTTGCAGAGGACCCAGGTTCAGCTCCCAACACCACACTGAGTGTCTCTCAACTGTCTGTAACTCCAACACCCTCTTCTGGTCCTCATGGACGTAAAGCATGCACACAGTATGCATACATACATACACATAGGAACTCACACATACGCATAAAAAATTAAAAACATTTTTAAAGATTCTGGATTCTGCCAGGAACCCAAATTAGCATGTAAGCAGACCTCCAGCCAGACCTTCAGGCAAGGATCCAGCTTGGGGTTTGGCATAGGCCTGGTGTCACAGCCAATGGAAAAGCAGAGGCACCAAGACCATAAGTCCTAAGTCTGTTTGGGCAACTTAGCCAAAGGAAAATTTAAAGGGCGGAGGATTTAGTCCAGGTGTAGAGTGCTTTCCTAGCATGTTCATGGCCTTGAGTTCAAGCCCCAGGACAGCCAAAGTTAATAAATACATAAAAATACAGATTCAGCCTGGTGATGCATGGGAAAGCCCTGAGCACAGGGCTCCACAGAGCTATGCCATGCCTGAGGGTCTGGCACAGATCTGTGAGGTAGCCGATGAGCATGGTTTAAACCACCACGTTCCTGGTGATCTGCTGTAGCAATGACAAGAAGCTAATGCTAAGCTGGGTGGTGGTGAAACATGCCTTTAATCCCAGCATTCCAGGAGTCATAAGCAGGCAGATCTTTGAATTCTAGTCCAGCCTGATCTACAGAATGAGTTCCAGGACAGCCAGGACTACACAGAGAAACCCTGTCTCAAAAAGCCAAGAAGGAAAAAAGAGACAGAAGAAGAAGAAGAAGAAGAAGAAGAAGAAGAAGAAGAAGAAGAAGAAGAAGAAGAAGAAGAAGAAGAAGAAGAAGAAGAAGAAGAAGAAGAGGGAGAATAAATAGGAGAAGGAGAGGAAGGAGTAGGGGGAGGGGAAGTGAGAGGGGAAAGGGGAAGGGGAAGGGGAAGGAGAAGCTAATACCTTCAGGTTGAATGAGAAAAGCAAGATTGATGTAGTGAATTCCCCTCCTGTGAAAGAACCAGCCTCAATGTATAGGTAAGATCCTCCCTGGTTTATACAGTGGCCAAAGTAGTTTTCTCCCATAATAGAGGCAGTATGTGTGTGTGGGGGGGAGCTGTTTCTAATGTGCAGATGTGCCCTACTTAGCCTAGTCCACTTCATGTGTGAATCCAGGTACAATGATGTCATAATCTACCCACCTCTGTTGGGGGAAGCTGAGGACCAGAGGGGAGGGACTCTCCTCTGTCCTGCCAGGATTAAGGAGGGATTTTTGGATCCCCCCCAACCCCCCGGTTTAGAGGTTTCTAATCATTAGTGACCTCAGCAAGTGAAAGAAGGTTAAAGCTAAGTGTTCTGAAAAGACCATTTCCCTCATACAGTGCTGCCCACGGGGAGCTCCTCTGTGTCAGAGCTCTTGGCCTGAGGCAGGAGAATCCACCCACTGTCTCCAGCCACCGTGTGTGTGTGTGTGTGTGTGTGTGTGTGTGTGTGTGTGTGTGTGTGTGTGAGAGAGAGAGAGAGAGAGAGAGAGAGAGTGTGAAGGCCAGATGTTGACATCTGTCTTTGCTCTATTGTGCTGGTTGGTTTTTTTGTCAACTTGACACAAACTAGAGACATCTGGGAAGAGGGATGCTCAACTGAGGAATCACCTCCATCAGATTGGCCCTTAGGCATGTCTGCATTTTCCTGACTGCTAATTGGTGGAGAAGGGCCTAGCCCACTGTGGGCGGTGCTGATGCTGAGCACGTGGTCCTGGGTTGTGTGGGAAAGGAAGATGACTTCATGCTTGTGAGCAAGCCAGTAAGCAGTGTTCCTCCATTGGCTGGTTCAGTTCCTGACTCCAGGTTCTTGCCTTGAGTTTCTACCTTGGCTTCCATGATGGACTGTAAGCCAGATTAACCCCTTCTTCCCCAAGTTGCTTTTGATCATGGTGCTTATCACAGGAACAGGAAAGTAACTAGGTTACACTTTTGTTTTTTCTTTAGATAGAGCCTCACATTAACCCCAGAGCTCACCTATTAGCTAGATTAGCCAGCCATCCAGCGACAGAGACCCATGGTCTCTGCCCAGCTCTCACTCTCAGGACTGTCGTAACGGTCAGATGCCACCATGCCAAGCTTTTATGTGACTGGGTGATGGGGATCCAACTCAGGCCCTCAGGCTTGCATAACAGGTACTTTTCCAAAGGAGCAACCTCCCAGCCCTCTCTTATCTCTTCAAAAATGTTATCGCTATTGGGGTGAAGAGACGATGCCACGGCTTTTGTGTGGATCGGGAGGATGGTTTGTAGAGTCAGTTCTAGTCTCTGTTTTCACCTGGGTTCTGGGAATTGAACTCAGCTCTTTGGGCTTGGCGGCAAGCACCTTAACTCTCTGAGCTGTCTCGTTGACCCACTTTTCCCTTTTTGAGTTAGAGTCTCACTACATAGCACAATCTGGAATGGAACTCCACGTGCAGCCCAGGCTGGCACCAACCTTGATCCTCCTGTGCTGGGATTATAGGCTCTTGGCTCCAGACTCAGCTATCTGCCTGCCTGTCTGTCTGTCTGTCTATCTATCATCTTTCCCACTTTAACGCTGCTCTCCCTGATCCTAATTTCTGATTCTGAATCTTCTAAGCTGACATTTCTTATCCCAAGAAGATGTACTTTCCAGCTGACCACAGTGGGACCAGCTTGGGTGTGTCAACCTCATCCCGGCACGGGCCTGGGCTCAGCAGAGCTGGGATCTAGGCGCAGCAGTGACCTCCCTCCTGCCCCTTAGCCAGTATCTCCCATGTCTATTCCACATGCAAAAGAGCTGTCCTGGGTGGGATGAGCTCTGAACTCCCTCTGCACCCCAAGCCAGTGTTCCAGTCTATGCTACCCATGGTTTGAGCCTCCTCAAACCCACGTACTAAATGCTATTGATGTCTGAAGCCCAGGGAAAAGAAGGTCCCACAGGTCCTTGTCAGACTGTAGCTTTCCTGTGTGGCCTCAGGATTGTCTCCTGGACAAGGCAGCTGAGTGCATACCAGAGCAACTCCCCTGATAGGTCAGCCACTGAGCATCAATTGGCTCCATGGCCAGTTCACTGAAACATGGGAAATTTCTCCAAGCAACTCCTGAGGGAGGCCTTGTGGACACTTCCCCAGACACATTGCACAGATTCGTCCTCCAGCTCAGGTGGAAGTCAATTTCATGTGTGTCTCCCTCCTTCCTAAGGGCTGCACTTGGAGAGGGTCCCCTAAGCTGGCCCTGCAGAAGCCAGGGTGTTCTACTTACAGTGTTCGTCTGACAGCTTTTACTGAGCTGATAACTGGACCATACAATCATCCCGAGAAGTTACATGGCAAGGTGTCTTTCAGCCATTTGGCTTTTGATAAATTGCTGTCAGAGTCCTAGAAAGTGGGTCCTGGAAGCAGGTGGGGTCTATCAGGGTCTCCTCCTCGCCCTTCAGGTCCCCTCTAAGCCATCCTCTGTACACCTCAAGAAGGCATTCTGAGTGTTGGCAGGTCTCCACCTGCCCAGCAAATGGGCAGTGATCCACCCCGCACTCATAACTCACACTGCCACGCACAGCTGGAAGTGTGGCCGCAGTCCCGCCAGCGGTCACCACCTGCACCATGTGCTGTTCGGTGCCAGCAGCTTCCCCCTCCCCGTGAGAACCTGTCACAGAGAAATCACTGTTTCACAGGCTCTTAAAACTCAGCACTTAGATATGGGAATAGATCCAACGGCCATGAAAATTATTTTTTTTAATGAAAAAAGTAAGACTCCAGAATGAGTTCCATTTTCATTTAAATCTCATTTCTAAAGAATTAAAATACTTCTTTGACTTGAGAATTTCAAAGGAAACGATGCTGAGAGTTAAAATGCATTTAAAAAAAAATGCCAAGAAAATGTCAGAGTTAATAACGACCCATTGGAAACTGGGAGTTCTTCCCCACAGAATGTTAGACTGGAAGGAGACTTTAAAAGTGAACCCGCCCAACCTGCTCTTGGGTTACAGAGTCCCCTTTGCCTCTCCCTGCAAGGCCAGGGTCTCAGCTCTGCTTCTGACAGAATTCTTCCTTAAGTTGGCCTAGAAACCATTGTTTCTTTCCCATCTTCTGTCCCAAAGTCCCATAAAGGACCAGATGGTGAGCGTGTTAGTCTTCAATGGGCTCGAGCAGTCACCCCTCTCCACCACTGCCGTATGAACGGCCACAGATGATACATGAAGGAGCGGGGGGCTTCGAGCCAATAAAACTTTATTTTTAAAAGCTGCAGCAGCTGGATATGGCCCAGGAGCCACATTTGCTCACCCAGCTCTGTGGCCTCATTGAACAAGCATGGTTCTCCACCTCAGGAGAGTCCCCCAGATACTCCAACTCAGCCGGTGTTACTCTGAGATGCCTTCAGGCTAAATCACCCTTGGCTCCTCTAATCACCCCATACGGATGCTTCTGTGTATGACTAGTCCCCGGGCAGGCTCCAGAGCACAAGTGTTTGGGAGTTGTGGAGCCTACAGTGGTCTCCCAAATACCTCCATCTGCCCAACAGGAAACAATACTAGCTGTGGGTGTGATGGCTCATGCCTGCAATCCCGGCATTCCACACTTGAGCTGTATTACAAGACCCTATCTAAAACTCCAAACCAACGCAAACAAGACAAAAACGAAGGCCAGCTGACGTGCTTGGCACCCTCACATTTCTTAGGCACTGTACTAAGAACTGTAAGTGGTTGCATGTCTGAACAGTATTACTAATGTCAGTTCTGTTACCATTTCCATTTTACAGGTAGAGAAGCTGGGGCTCCCAAAGGATAAATAATTCACTCAAGGTCATATAAATGGCAAGAATTCAAATTCTGGGCAATGTGATTGCAGAATACGTTCATTTTAAATAAAAATTCCGGGACCAGCAATATGACACAGCACTAAAGGCACTTTGGTGTGCAAGGCTGATAACCTGATTTCAATCCCTAGAGCACACAGTAGGACAGCAGGAAGAGAGAACTGACTCCTCAAAGCTGTCCTCTGACCTCCACCATGGCATCCATGCACCAGTACACACACACACGTAAAACAAGAAATGTAAAAATAGTTTCTAATTATGGAATACACTGTATCCAATACCTAATTTAGGCTGAGCCCCGTGCAGCCCCTGAACACACCCTCGTTAACCTGAAGAAGCCCTCAGGCTGAACCTGGTACGTGCTCTCTTTGCTTGTCTTTATAGTTTGGTGTATACGTTTCTCCTCAACCCTGGATCATTTAGTTTAGCTGTGTAAGTGGAATGACTCTGTGTGCTGCAGAGCAGGCCCTTCTAGCTCTACGTCGTGTTTTGCAATGTCTGATGCTGAACACAGTTTGGGTCTTTTCGTTTTGTAGCGCTGTGGCAGGCCGAGGTCTTGTGAGTACGCCACCCTCTCTGTTAACTCCTCTGTCAATGGATACTTGATGCTCTAGTTTGCTTCTCTGTAGCTCTGATAAAACACTGACCAAAGGCAATTTGAGAAGGAAAGGATTTATTTTAGCTAATGAGTTAACGGGTTACGATCAGCATCCAGGAAGCCGAGAGAGAAGCTTGAAGTAAAGTCCTCGGAGAATACAGCTTACTGGTTTGCTTATACAACCTCGGCCCACCTGCCTGGGGATGGCACCGCCCACAGAGGCCTTGGCCCTCTTCCACCAATTAGCAACTGAGAAACGTCTCATGGACGGGCTCCTGGCCGATCTGATCTAGATGATTCCTAGGTTGGGTTTCTTCTTCCCAGGTGACTTTGGGATTGTCACATTCACAGCTGAAGCGAACTATGACACTTGGGTTGTTCCCAGTGCTTTGGCTGTTCTAAATAACCTAGCTAGACTTTTCACGCATAGCTCCTGGCAAACAGGCAGAGTTCTCCATGGCACTAGCCTGGAAATGGAGCTGTTGACTCATGACGTGCCTCGCTCTCTCGGTGAGCCACCGGCACTCCCCGCAGCAGTAGGTGAGATACCCCACAGCTACACCCTCGCCAGCTTCCAATTTTGCCAGTCTTGTGGCTATCCGCTGTCTCATCTCAATTCACGTGTTCCTGCTACTAGAGAAGTTAAGCGATCCTGTTATGTGTTCATGGGCTAGGTCTGAGCTTCCTCGTTCACGCTGGCGACTTTGTCTGGATTTTTATTGGGTTGTTTGTCTTCCCCCTATTGATTTGTTCAGAGCCCTCCCAGCCACATCACCAAGCAGAATGAAACATCACCTCCTGCATCCTGGGATTGACTTCTGCTAACGCTGCTCAGACTGCAGTCTGCCCTGTATCAGAGTCAGTAAAGACTACACCTTTCTTGGTGGCAGGGGAGAAACTACTTGACAAAGTCCACCAACCAAAAGATAGGTGTAAATGTAAACCTGAGGATCAGGGGTGGGGTGGGGTTGGGGGGTGGCTCGGGTAAGGCAGTGATGGTGCGAGCTGGACCACTTAGCACAAAGGAAGGTGGGGATAAGAACGAAACCGGAAGCTGGTTAATTTCCTCCTCCGCGCCATAGGAGAGCTTTAATCGATACCATCTAAAACTGAAAACCGGAGCTGAAAAGCTGGGAGTCTAACCTCACTGCTTTCCAGAATCTTCTACCACCGTCCAAGAGCAAAGCTGGAAACAAACGTTCTCAATAGTGGGGCAAAACCGCTAATGCTGAGCAGTTCTTCTGCTTTACTCTCTGCTTCTGTGACATGCAAATAGAGAGGTGACCCTCAGCCTAGGGCTCCCCTAAGGACCCCCTGTGGCAAATTCTTCCTGTCCCTCTCTCTACTTACAATACCTGCCTAGAGAGATGTTGGAAAAGGAAGTTACATGATGCTAAATATAGTAAGATTTAGGGTGACTTTTTTTTTCTTAACCCTCTTCTTGGTATTTTTTGGTTTTACTTGGATTTTTTTTTAAAGCATCTATTACTTTTACAAAGACTGAAAGCCCCCTCCTTGAGACAGGGGCTACGTGGCCCATGGGGCTGGCTTTGAACTACTATAGAGCTAAGTGTAATCCTGTGCTCCTGCTTGCATTTGCCCAGTCCTGGGATTACAGGCACACACCACCAAACCTGCTTTATGCCTTACTGGGAGGATCTACAAAGCCCCGTGTGTGCTGGGTAAGCAGTCTATGAATGAGTAATGATCCAGGCCCCAAGAAAGACATTTTAAACTGGGAAGCTTCCAATAGCCAGGGCATTTTCCCAGCCACTTCTGTCTCCTTCCTGGCCTTCTGCAGTTGAATTTCTGAACACAAGAACAGGATTTCATTCTTATCACTGCTAAGTGATGTTAAAAATTAGACTGGTGCCATGGGCAGCTGAGCTGAGCGCACACTGTATTGACTTGCCATTGCAACTAATTCGTTCAAACACTTTCTGATCACCCACTAAAGACCAGGAGCTGCCTAGGGAAGAGCAAGCTCATACACCCTTGAGCAGAACAGACAATCAGGAAAGGGTTACTGATGTGTTACATTTGAGACAAAGAACAACAGTAAATCCTATCACAGGCGGCCTTTACATAGCATTCATTTGTGCCAGGGTATCTTAAATGCTTTATATATATATGGTCTCACGTAAACCTCACAGTCAGTCTACAGACTACATCCTACCATCCAATAGAAGAGGACACTGGGGGTCAGAGAAGTCAGTCATCTGCCTAAGGGGTGGCATTCCTGAACACATGCTTTGTGGAGTCTGTTCTTACTCCCTTGATCCTGGGCACGTAGGGAGACCACAGTGCCCAGACCCCCTGGCATATGGCATAACGAGTGTGAGTTTAGGTCAGGGAATGTGAGCCAAGGCATGATGTACACCAGGCCGGGGTTAGCCAAGGTGTGAATGAGAGAGAATCCAAGGAGTCAGAAGAAGAAGGCACCCCCAAGCTCCTGGGATGGGGGTCATAGAAAGCCGAACGGATGGGAGGGGAGGCAGGGCCACACATGACAACCTCCAGGGGCCATGTCTTCAGACTCCTCCTTAACTATGGCCATAAGGCTACTCTCTTCCTGGGAGCCCCCCCCAACATGGAGTAGGCAGCATAACAGAACAAGGACCCCACATGCCTGGCCAGTGCAGGGGTCTCCTATGGGCAGTGTTTGAGTCTTGTTGGTCTGTCTGGTACATTCTCAAGTCAGTACCGCAGTCTGAGGTTCTCTTTCTGGCCTCCCTCTTCAGGGTTTCTCATCCAGGAGGTCTGGCCCACCTTACCTGACTGCTCCCGCTCTCCTCCCATGGGCGTCCCTTCAGAACCCTCTGACTCTGGCTGCACATCCTCTCGGACGACTCTACCTCTCGCTGTTTTATTTCCCTGCATTTGGCTGTGGCATGAACAAGAAATGACCTTAAAGCCTACAGATTCACTGGAGCACAGACTGTGGTCAGCCAGTCACCCCACATGGTCCAATAAGCTTTCTTAAGTCCTGCTGTGTAACTTTGAAAGAACTCAACACACCTGACCAAGTATCAGAGAAAGCGAAAAGATGATACAGAGAGTCAAAGGAGGATTTGGGGAAATGGCCGGAAGTAAGAAAGTCTTGCACTTGAAAAGGAAACATCCACTGTTATTCAGGACACTGACATCAACCTAGAGATTAAGGGGCATAATCAGGGGAGTCCATTGTGTGCTGGAGTGTTCCATCCCATTCTTATGGCGTCTAGGAAGGGACTGGTCCCACACAGGCGTCTCGAGTAGTGCTGGTTGAACAGAGTTGCTGCTGTAAAACAGATTCTATTCTGATAGTGTGTACACCCTCAAATAAAAGTAATAGCCACTATAACTCAGTCCCCAAAAGCTTAAGTATAGCCAGCTTGAGATTTTCACACGCCATCCTCAAGGTAACAGACAGGCCATCTGCTTCTGAGTCAAGATGGAATGGCTGCCATCTTGGACACCACTGGTTGGCTAGAAGAGCAGGAGAGACTCAGTCCTTGAACAGGGCCCACTGACCAGCTGTCCACCTGAAAGACTGAACCACTGGCATGCCTGTGTTCTCCCAAAGCTGTCACTCTGAATTCTTGGCCAGCTGCAGACCAAGTTCCCTGAGAGTGATGGAGCCCCACCTCCCCAGCTCTCCCCTGCACTGGGAAAGCCAATTACCTGGTTTACAAAATGTTTTTCAGAGACTGGTTGATACAAACTGCGTTTCCTAATTAGCTGTCAATAAATCTCGCTACATATGCAGGTGTGACATTTTCAAAAGTCAGGGTCACAAACGCAGAGCTTGCATGGGCTGCCTGTCAGGAGTGGGGGGGTGTTCTTTCCTGCAGATCTGTGCAAATATCAGACATTTTCAGTCACTTCCCTAGGGATGAGGGCTCAGGTCACCTGCGAGAGAGGGACCAAACTCCTGCTGTGTGCCACTGAGCCATAACCAGTCCAGATTGGTTCAGCATTGACTGGGGGACCTGAGCTGGGTCCTGGGGGAGAAGCTAAGAAGGACACAGCCCTGCCATCAGCGTATAGGGAGTGAAAGATATGGACATATTTGGAGGAAATGTCATAAGTGGTGAAATGGAGATTTCAGTAAGGAGTTCTAGAACATTCTTGTGTTTCTTCGCTGACCAGTGGAGGATGAAGAGACAGACTGCACCAGGTTTGGGGGATGCAGAAAACATTCTTCACAGCTCTGGCCAGCAATGGGGGGATGGACGACAGATTCAAACAGGACAAAGGGGTTCAGATGGCCAAGACGCAAGAGGCATTCAGAAAACACTGGGGTACTCTGCTGGGATTTCTTGGAGATGAAATCTGAGCTGAGGCTTGAATGTGGACAAAGGATGGTCCTGGAGGAAGGAACACCAGTCCAGTTACCCTCAAGATCAAAGGGGAGTGGGGGGGGCGGAGCCTGCAGGAACACCGAGGGGGAGGGGTGTGGCAGAAACAGGGTGGCAGGCTTGAGCCAGCACCCAGGACAGTGAACTGCAAGCAGGTGTGCTCTTTTAGGAAGGAGCAGGCTGCTGGGGGACGTCGAGGTGGCTAAGAGAGCTGTGCTTGCCTTCCTGAGGCACCTATGGCAGCTGGCAGCGTGGCTGCTGCCAGGGAAGAAAGAGGTCAGCTGGGAACAGTAATCCAAGTGGGAGGTGCTGGCGAATGGTTCTGTGGAAATGCAACCCAGCACCCTGGAAGACGCGTATCAATAGGGAGCTCAGGCACTTCCAGACTCTGTGGGCTTGTGTGGCTCAGGGCAGTCAGGAAACACATTCAAAGGTGCAGCGGCCCAGATGGGGACATAAAAGATGAAAGAGAGGCACAGAGTGAACCACACTGTGTCAGGCACAGAGTCCCAGTCTACCCTGTCCGCTGTGTGCCCTGCTTCATCTGCCTTCCACTTAAATAGGAATTAGCAGGTTTGTCAATCAGGAAAGCTGGGCTATGCTGTGGTAGCAACTTCTTCTTCCTCCACCACTCGTGCACACACACACACACACACACACACACACACACACATAAAAACATACACACACATAAACACACACACACACATATGCACACATACACACATGTACACTCACACATACATACACACACACACGTACACACACATATACACACATACATACGCCTCAATGTATCTATCCACCTTGGGGAAGTTGATTTCTCTCTCATCAAAGAGGCTGGACATGTGATAGATATTCTGTGTCCAGCTGGTTGGGGCAGCCACCATCTTGAACTCTGGTTGCCAGAGGAGAAGGTAGAGAGCATTCAAGGGCTCAGCAAGGACTTGAATGGAACCCTCTGACCAGACAGGGCAGTGAAATGAACAGCCACAACCAAGTAGCAGGGACAGAAAGCAGCTTACAACACAGTCAGGGGAAAGGAGAAGCAGGGGTCAGGAAGCCCATAGACTAGGGTCCTGCTCATTCCTCAGGCTCCTTCAGCCTTCCAGTCTGGTTTCTGTTCAAGGCTGAGTTTTGACTCGATTCATACCCAGCTCTTACTTAGCATTGACCTGTGTGCCAAGCGCCACGCTGAATTCTCTCCATGCATTATCTCATTTGCTATTCATAATGTATCTTGTTCAATATTTGCAATGACCCTTTTAGCCTTCACTTAACAGAGGAGGAAATAGAGGTTCGGGGAGCTTAAACTGACAAGCTCAAGGTCACAAGGATGGTAAGTCATGACGTCTGTACTCACACTGGGACACCATACTCTAAACCGTGTGCTCGTGGGAACAAATGACTCTTTAAAACTACCTGGGATGGGGTACAGTACAGGAGAGAATGGGGGAGCCCTGTGGGAGGATGGTGTCAGCGCGTATTTCAGCAAGACTCTAATCCTGAGAACGTGTGAGGCAAGGCAGGGAGACGGGATGTGGAGGCGAGTCCAGGGGTCACTGTTTTGGTCCTGTGCTGGGGCACCCATTGGGTAAATGGAAAGGAATAAGCTTCTGGGTCACCCTTGGCAGGCTCTGAGCCCCAGTCAGGGCTCCCCTTCTTCTCCAGGCCTTGTTCTTAGCATTTTAATCATTTTAAGTGGACAGGTCTGTGGCATTAAGTGCACTCAACGCTGTGCAACCATTGGTACCATCTATTTCCAGAACTCTCCATCATCTCAAACAGAAAATCTCTCCACCTCTTAAACACTGGAGGTTCTTAAATTGCTTCGCTCTGACAATGACATCATCGGAGTTGATGGCGGGGAAGAGGACAGGGACAGATCTGTGGAGGATGTCGTGGAGGAGGAGAGGCAGGAGAGGCAATGTCAGGAGTCAAGTGAAGGAGGTGTCGGGTCCAGAGCAGACAGCTGAGGAGCAGAGAAAGGAAAGGAGACTCAGAGGGAGAAATTCCAGCTTCTTCTATGGGACCTGTGAGTTCTGAGTCATCAGGAATTGAGGACGAGGGGACTTTGGGCCCTGGGGACACCAGAGAACTCAGCATTTGACGGCAAGGTGGGTTATGCTAGCCGACGACTCTGCCCACCTCCCTGGGCAAGCCATATCTTTAAACCCAATCATCTCTGATATTTTGTAGAGAGCTGTTCCACGGTTTACCTAGAAGCCAAGATTCATGCTCAAACATTCCCTAGGCACCTATTCAAAGATGATGGGTAGCTGTCTGGGCATACAGATGGCCACTCTCTCGTGCATTCATGCTAATTCCTTGGGCCACCCGTCCCAGGGTCCCAGCTGGAGTTCATTATGTGTCTCCCTCGTCTTCTGGACAGGGACAGGCATCCACTCCCACTTCATAGACTGGTTCACAGACAGAGCTTCAGGGTTGGGTGGCTGTTACATTCCCTGTGACCAGAAGACTGTAATCAAAGAAACTTCAGATTCTGGGCCTCTCTTCAGTATGGGCTGCCCTGGGCAGCTGTTTCCAGAGACCTGCCCAAGATTTGAGTTCCTGGCCCAGCTTGTCCTAATGCCACACCACAGCCCCAGGTCTACAGGCTCTGTGCTCGGCCCCTGAGGCCATAGTGGATCTCAGATCTTCTCAGCATCCTGCCTTCAGACCCCAGGTCCCAAGGTTAAGGTCCTAGGGCATCTTTGTTATTCAGATCCTGGCACTGGGCCCATCTCCTATCTTCATTCTGCTAAGAGGACCTAAAACCACAGAAGCATTGCCTGAGCAGGCTGAGCACTTAACTTAGGCTATCCCTGGACTTGCCTCAGTAGGCAGTATGAGGCTCCCCTGCTCAGGAACAAAGGCATTTCCAACTAGCTTCTAAGTTTCCAACTAGTTCCCAACTAGCTACACCAACAGCGAACAACGGGTAACTCTGCAGGGAGGAGTGGGAGAGCCCTAGGCAGGGAACTATTTGAGGTTAGGAGGTCCTGTGGCAGACCTCTGACAGGTGACCAGTGATACTTGAGGGGCAGCAGCTTCAGCAAGGCAGGGTGCAGGCCCTGGGCAGGCCTTCTCGACCTAAGGGTGCACATTCCTAAATCTCCGTTAGGAAGACAGGCACAGAATGCTGGGATGTTCAGTGATTTGGGTGGGGTGTAGTTGTTTAATTATGTTCCATGGGGTACATAATTAAAGGTTTAGTCCCCAAGGTGATAGAACTTGGACATTATCTGGAATCTCTGGGAAGCAGGGTCTGATGGGAGGTCCTTGGGTAACTGGAGCGTGCTCTTCTAAGGTGGTTTTTAGGAGAACTTCTTGGTAGTTCTGATAAGAATATTGTGGTGGTTGATATTGCTGGATTACCTAGGGAACAGACCTCTTGGCATGTTTGTGAGTGCTCTTCTAGGCCGGGCTAGTTGGGGTGGGAAGAACCACCCTAAATGTGGGCAGCACTGCCCCAGGAGCTGAGATCCTGGGCTAAATGAAGACAGTCTGATGACTTTCAGGAAGTCAGAAAGCTCAGCGCTTGCTTCTCTATTGTGATAAAACACTGATCAAAAGCAGCAAGGGGAAGAAAGGGTTAATGTGGCTTACAGCTTACAGTCCTTCACCAAGGGAAGCTGGGGCAGGAGCTCAGGGCAGGAACTGAAGCAGAGGCCATGGAGAAATGCTGCTTACTGGCTTGTTCTCCATGGCTTGCTCTGTCTGTTTATTTTTCTAGACAGGGTTTCTCTGTTGTAACTCTGGCTGTCCTGGAACTCACTCTGTAGACCAGGCTGGCCTTGAACTCACAGAGATCCACCTGACTCTGCCTCCCGAGAGCTGGGATTAAAGCGTGTGCCACCACCACCTGGCACCTGTCTGCTCTCTTATGTAACTCAAGGTTATCTGCCCAGGGCCCGCACCACTCACAATGGGCGAGGTCTCCCACACAGATCATGAAATTTAGGCACCCTTACGTGTAATTTGGCCTGTAGGTCAATCTGATGAAAGCAATTCCTTGACTGAGATTCTCTCTCGCCAGATAGACCTAGGTTTGTGTCAAGTTGACACAAATAAGCCAGCGCACATCTATGGGTGCAACATGGCTGGCCACCTCACACCCTTGCCGCTATGCCTCCCTGGGCCATGAAGGGGTGTATCCCCTCAAACTGCAAACAGAAACAAGCCTGCCCCCCTTAAGTTGCTTCAGACAGGTGTTCGCTCACAGCAGTGAGGAAAGCGACTAATACAAAGATTGGTAAGAAACCTGGGTTTGGGCCCACCCCCTCTCAGCTCCATTTTGGTGTGTTGCCATCTTAAATTTCGCCAGAGGCCAAAGCAATGTGCCCATGTCTTGAATGAACTTGGACTTTGACTCTCCAGACTGTGAGCTAGAAACAGTCCCCTACTTCGTAAGTAGCCTGAGTCCAGCGCTTTGCTGTAGTAATGGGAAGTTGCTTAGTGCAGAAGGCTTGACCCCTGGAGGGCCATGTGGGGCCAGTCCTGCAGCCTCAGTCAGCCATGAGTGCTGCGTTTACTCAGTTTGATGAATTAGGCATCAACGGAGAGTCTCCTTCCAGCCAAACTCTGCCAGATTTTGGGCAAACAGAGGGAAGAAGTCAGAGCCCATCTTGGCAAGTGCACGGGGTAAAGAGGAGCCAAGGAACAGTCACAGTGTAATGTAGTTAGTGTCTTTGTCCACTTAGGCACGGGGACAAATACCACGGGCTGGGCGGCACAGGGACGACAGACATTTACTTGCTAGTTCTGAGCCTGGAAAGTCCAAGGTCAAGAAGGTTCAGTGTATACTGAGGGTTCCAATTCCTGGCTCAAACAGTGACTTCTTGCCATGAACTCACACAGTGGAAGCAATTCCCTTGGAGCTTTTATAAGGACATTAATCCCATCATGAGGGATTATGACCTACATCCCCTCATGATCTACCCACCTGCCAGAGGCCCTGCCTTCTAAGGCCACTGTCTTGGGGGTTAAGATCTCAAGGGCTACTTTTATGAGGGGGCCACTCATAAAAGTTATCACTACGATAACTGATAGGAATGTATACCGTGACAGAGAGGATCCTGAATCAGAACTAGGAGTTGGTGGGGGGGGGGAGCTTCCTTCAGCCAAAGGTGCTACTGCTTACGCTGAGTCTGGATGCTCAAGAGGTCATCCGGATGTGAGGGTGGGGATGATGGCCCACAGTGAGAAAGACATTCATTCATTCACTCATTCATTCATATTGCAAGAACTTATAGTGTGCCCCTTCTGTCAGGCACTATTCTAGGCATCAGAGACACTGCAGAGAACCGATTCCCTGCCCCTGAGGAGTGGCCGTTCCCATAGGGGAGGGAGATTAATGATTAGGACAGTAATGAGTCGGCGCGTGGTAGATTATAAAGGGACGAGCGGCATGGGTGTTACAGGGTAGTGAGCAGCAGGGCGAGGCAAACTGAAGGGCGGTCGGGAGGCGGTGAAACTGGTGTCCAAGCCTTTTACCTTCTATGGCTTCCTTTCTGACTCTAGAAGGGGTACTGAATGGCCGAGGCCTCTGCAGGACGAGCTCTCAGAAACTAGGCAGCTGAGGGGAAGAAGGCTTGGGAACACCCTGGCGAATGAGTGAGTGCTAACAGTCACGGTTGCCGTTAAACAACCACCATTGCTGCCATTCCTAGTTAAAGCAGCTTTACAAAAACTGAAGATCTGGAGAAAGCTATCTCCTGATTATGGAAGTGTCTAAGCTGGAAGGCAGCCAATGAATACAGCTACTCAGAATCGTCCAATTTGGGGCTGGACAACCTATAGGTGACTTCTTCCTAAGATAGGGGAACTACCCAGGGAAGAACAGCACAGTGGGCGGGTGTGAGGTCAGGTGGGATCAGGTGAGATCAGGTGTACACTCACAGTGGGAACTCAGGTGAGGACTCAGATGGGAGGGGCCACTGGGGTGGAGGAAGACCTTTGAGCCTTCATAACTATCTCTAGAATCATGGCTTCTGCTCAGACTGGGAGTCGTAGCATGAATCTCCTACACAACGACTCCTAGGTAGAACGTGTCCCTCCTGAGCTTGCAGAAGAAGGTCTTAAGAACTTCCCTTCCTCACATCAGACAGAAAATTAGGTGAATTAACAACACCTTTTGTGACCCAAGAAAACCAGACATTTTGGGGCTGCTGTTGCCGGACCTAAACACAGGGGCTGCTGGGGAATGAATCTGCCATTTACTGGGACATTGGGGCAAGTGTCCCCTATCACTGAGCCTCAGGGTCCTTGTCTTAGGCAGCCTCTGGTGTCTTCTGAGCTCCAAGGATCCTGGAAGTTTCCATGAATGTGTAGATCAGCACCTCTCAAGAAAGTTCTGTCAGACCACTTTCAATAGGTCCGGCTTCCACCCTGAGGGGCTCAGACCTAGGGGAAAGGAAGGCTGTGAGTAACCTCCACTGGCCCTCTTACCCAGAACCCTGCCCTGTAAACCCTATCACAGTCTCCTGACCCTTTGCCAGGTCTGAGGGCAAAGAAATCATCACCTTCATAAACTCTCCAAGGGGATAGGAGGACACTGCAGGATTTCCTCATTTTTGTCCTGAAAATGATGGTGTTTCCCTGCGTAACATCTTTGTTCTGAAATCTGCTTGGTTTTCTTCTTAGATCTAACAGATCCATCCCTGGGCCTTGGAAAACTCTACATTCTTGCAACTTAATAGAAGGAGGAGGAGGAGGAGGAGGAGAAGGAAGAAGAGGAGGAGGAGGAAGAGGAGGAGGAGGAGGAGAGGAGGAGGAGGAGGAGGAGGAGGAGGAGGAGGAGGAGGAGAAAAGCTGAGCAGGAAGTGGAATAAGACAGACACAAAAGGGAAGGTCTATACGAGTCCACCTGTACCTGGACCACCAAAGGCCTGGCAGCAGCAGAGAAATGACAGCGGTAAGCTGCAGAGTTAGCCTGCAGACATGCACAGCCTTCCAATGCCAGGACACAAGGCCATCATTTACAGAGCTCACCCTCCAGAACACATACTTCTGTTACAAAACCCAAAGATCACACACGCACAAAACACTTGTCACGGTTTCAGTAAGTTTGTGGTTTCGTGTTGGGACACATTGGTAGCTGCCCTGGGTTGGATGGCAGCCACAGGCCACGAACTCACACCAGCAGGTGTGGCGTTTCAGGGCGGGGCACAAGTGTGTGGTGGGATGGCACCGGATTTACACTTAAAGATAGCTAATATGGTGAGTTTGGTGTGTATTTTACCACGATTCATCATACACAAGGTCTTGTGGCCTCCTCCCCAGCCTGCAGAATGGGGGGATATCAGTTTGTCCCCAGGGGCTGGGAACACAGAGATGTTCTTTTATTTTCCAGGGTCTGGAGAGCATTTTTCAAACCAGACTTTTAGCACAACAGTAAAGAGAAAGAAAACAGAACCAACTCGCTAATGCACAGAGACACAAAACGGACTGTTGAACCATAGCAAGGAGCCAGGAAGCCTGTGCTGGTGAGGGAGCTGGCACTGAGAAGGAAGAGGCTACCCAGAACCCACACAGCAGGCCACAGGGGCACACTCCAGTTTCCTGGCACCAGTGGAGTCTCCCTAGACTCCTGGCCTGCCTCACTCAGCCCCTAAACTTCTAAGAGAGTTCATGGCTTCTGCCATGGCAGCTAGTCGAGTCTGTATATGCTTTCCCCAGTCTGAGTGGAATGCCTACCCTGTGGCTGGCAGTGACGTTCCAGAATGATCCTGAAGCGGGGATCCCCATGGATACAGCCCAGCAGTCTCCATACCTCTCACACATAATGGTGAAGAACCAGGCTCTGGAGCCAAGTCTCTGAGTTCAAATCCCTCGGATGGACAAGCCTGGCAGACTCTTGAGCTTCTCTGCTTCAGTGCCCGGCCACCTCAAGGATCATAAATGTCTACCTCATACGGTTAATGTGAAGGGTATAGGAGTTCATTCACTCAATGTATGAGGGCAAACTATACCTTGGAGGGGAGTGCCTGACCATGGTGGGCTCTCCCAAGGACTGTCTCAGGACCTCCTGCATCTATAACCCTAGGTGCTAAGTAAGTGTTCACTGCACAGCTCCATGGGGGAAGGGAAGAGTCACCAGACCTTGGGGTGTGGACTCACTCCATCCTCACACCTCACACCTGTACAGGAGATGAGAGAGGGCACCCACAGCACCTCACCTGCCATTTCATTCCTACAAAAACCTGGGCCAGTTCCAGAAGGAACACCGAAGGAAAGGGCAGTGTGATCACGACAGGACCATATGGGGACTCACCCCCTTGCTATTGCTTGCTATTTCAGGACCATCCGTTGGCATGACAACCAGACTTGCAACCCTCGCCACTACCAGTCTTCATTGTTGTATCCACAGTTTGCAAGGCACAGTCTCCAGCCACCACTGGCCTCCATGGTGGGAGGTGCGTTTCCATGGGTTCTACTGAGATCTGCTTCCCTCACAAGACAGCAAGCAGCAGGTGGGGTGTGCCCCTTGGCATCCTGATCAAGATGTGCACGAGCACCTATAGCTCTTCTCAAAGCCTACAAAAGGAGGTGTGGCGCAGTCCATGCTTCCTGATGCTGATTTGCCTTCCCAACCACAGTCGAGATGGGCCACCCCATGGGTACCCCATAACTGTGACCCATATCGAGGGAAGGTCAGTCAAGAAGAGATCACGGAGCCAACTGGGGCGAATGATGCAATGTTCTGCCGGGAAACCCAAGGCGTCTGGCCTGTCTGAGCCCACATCACAGTCTGCGGGCCCAGGATTCAGGACAGTCCATTTCAGCACCATCATATGCTGTAAAATACACACCCACAGAGGAGCTGGATCACACGCACACCAATGGAGCACCAAATCCAATCCTTAAATCAGGAACTTGGTGGTCACAAATGACGCGCTGAGGGCAATACACAAGGACTGAGTGTCCACGAGGGCACCGATGACACCCATGGATCATAGCAGTTCTTCCTTCCTGCACCGTATCGTGTCACTTCCCCATGTCCCCTCTCCACAGGTTCAGAGGTACAAGGTCTAGAGCTTACATCACCTGCTCAGCACCATGAAGACAGCCGAATAAGGAGCTGGCTTGGAGCAGCTCTCCACACGCTCACCCAGGAGTCTGGGGACAGGGAGTCAAGAATGAAGTAGCAACAAGCATCCCAGTCATCTTTGGCCTCTAGAGACACCTGGATGATGGCACGGACGAGGGAGCTTCCAACAGTACTCCCAGAGCAGGAAGAACCACAGTATGGGGAGGGGAGGGTGTGTGGCAGGGACAGCAGGACCCAGCACGCACTGCTGGTAACATCCAGTGTGTGAGGGTGTCAGTAAGCTAGGGAATGTCAGCGGTCACCCGTGGAGTGGACCAGAGGTCAGAGAGGCTTCTTGGAGGAGTGTGGTGAGGGGGTGAGGGAGTGGAGTGGGGGGTGAGGTGGGCGTGGGAGGTGGGGGCTGGGGTAGGATAGAGGAAAAGGAGGGAAGAGGGAGAGAAGAGTGGGAAGGAGATAGTTTTTGAACAGGATGGGGAGGGGACCACAACACTGTCCTGAGCCAAGGCATTAAACACAATATGGGTTCATGGCCCTGCGCCCGCACAACATCACCCATCCTCCACAGAAGCAGAGGGCTCTGCGCCCGCACAACATCACCCATCCTCCGCAGAAGCAGAGGGAGCACAAAGCCACGCAGCAGCAGGCTAGATCACCGAGGCAGAATGTTACACAAGAACACAAAGGAATCTCGCGAGGAGACTGGCGATGCAGTCAGCCGCAATAAATAAATTAAAATGTGGCATTGTTGTCTCTGTGTATGTTGGTTTTAATTACTATTTACCGAAAAACTGAAACTTTGCAAAGGAAAGGAGAAGACAATCTTCAAAGTTGCACACAATCGGCTTGTGCGTAATGGAGCTAACTGGGCGGGGGGCTGGAACTCCCACCTTCTGAGTTTGGGCCCAGCTGGAGGCAGCTGAGCTGCGCCTGGATGTATTTCTGCGGAGCTGGCAGACTGAGGATCTAGAAGGCCACCCATTGATCAGGAATACAGTCACCTATGGGGCAGCACGAGGAGTCTCTACAGCCCGACCCCATCACAGGCGGTACGGATGGATACAGTGTCCTCCATGTGGGTTGCACTCTGACCTTCATTACCAACTGTTTATGTCGCTGACTCCCTTCCTGCCCTGTGACCCAGAGTGAACTCACCTGGGTGTAACACACAGATGTGCTAGCTCTCCTAGGCCTGACACTGACCTTGGTCTCTGTGTCATCTTTCCAAATTGGAAGAGACCCAGAGAAGACACCCACCCATTCTGTGTCAGTGGGGAGATACCAGGGTCTTGTTCCCGGGAGGGGTCTCTGGTAGAATGAAAGCATTTTAGCTTAGGGACTTCCAGCTCACAGGGACCGCCCTGAGAGCGGACCAGCTGGGCGGACTTTGGGTCCCCACCGCCCTCAAACCACACAGCTCCTTTCTTCTAACACTACACAGGCTTTGTGAAAGCTGGTGTGAATTGTCAGTGTCCTGGGATCTAGAATCACAGAAGAGACCCGCCTCTGGGCATGCCTATACGGGATTATCCAGATTAAGTTAACTAAAGTGGGAAGACCTGACTTAAACAGCCCTAAATATCAGAGGCACCACTGCTCTGGCTAGGATTCTGGGCTGGATTAAAGGGGAAAGTGGCCTGAGCGCACCAACATTCGTCTCCTTCCTTACTGTGGCCGTGTGAGCAGCCATCTCAAGCTCCTGCTACCATGAGCTCCCCACCCCCCACATCACCACCACAACGACTGTACCCTCAAACTGTGACCCAAAACAAACTGTTCCTTCCTTAAGTTGCTTTCAGATTTTTTGTCGCAACAATGAGACAACTAAATAGTACAGGCTTCCAGAAGATGCCATCTGAATGCTGGAGTCTCCGAGAGAACCGTGGATGCCTGAAGGTAAGAAGAGCAGCCTACTACAGTCCTCCACGGCATCTGTGCCCTGCTACCCGGACTTGGGTCCTCTCTACCCGCATACTTCTGGGGTAGTTGAGGTTCAACTGAGCAGGAGAGTCTGTAGAGCTGGACATCAATCAACACAGCAAGCATGCTCCTTCCCCCATAAAGCTCCTCTGAAACCATTATAATCCAGAGCCTCAGCTGAGGTTAAGTGACTAGAATTTTCTTTCACTCTTTGTAAAATGGAACACATTTTGTTTTTATTTGTTGTGTGCATGTGCCACAGTGAGTGAGCAGAAGTCAGAAGCAGAAGTCAACTTGTCCCTGCGTGTCAGCTCTCTCCTTCTACCGAGCGGGTCCCAGGGATCAAACTTCAAAGTGTCAGGCTTGGCAACGCGTGCCTGTATCCACAGAGCCATTTCACCGGCCCTAGAGTTTCCTTTTGAGTCAACTGAAGTTGAATTGCAAACAGCCTAGAGTGTCAGGCTGAGAGGTCTCTGACCCACAGAAAGAGTGGTCTCTACACCCCTAACCATGGCTTTCAACAGTGCCAGCGGGGGACATAGATGTGTTCCCAGGGGGTTCAGTGTAAAGCCAGAGTGGGACCCCACTTAGGGGCATCAGAAGGAAAGGATGGTGTTCAGGATTGGAAGATGAGGCAAGCACACAAGAGAAGGGGCAGGAGGGCAAAGATGCTCCAGCCCACGGGTCCAAGACAGAGGGAGAGACCTGTGGGGAACGGTGGTCTCCAGGACAGAGGGCACCTGCAGGGGGGTAATGTATGAGGCCGACCAGGAAAGCAGCAGGTATGGTCAGTTTGCCAAAGCTGTCAGGGGTCGACTGAGGCAGCTTATCCCACTCTTCCACTGCACCAAAGATGAAAAAAATGACTTTTTTGCCATAAGCAAAAATTCAAGAATGAATAAACGGAAAGAGCAAAAGAAGGGGCCGTCAGGGCAGGGCAGCTCCCACTTCTCCGCTGGAAAAACTAGTTCTCCATGGGCAGCGTCTCTGGGCCATGCCATCGTCCTCAGCAGCAGCCATCCCAGCTGCCTCCTCACAGCTCCAGGTCACAGATTACCACTCACCCAAACCTGGGTCATCGCCTCCCCCTGAATCCCAGCCAAAGTCGCAGAAGGTGAGACACCAGTGTGATGTGTAAGGAGGGGTTCCAGATCCAAGGTCTGGAGCGTCTTTCTCTATACACCTTCCTCTCAGGGATGGCTCTCAGCAAGTGCCCAGAAACCCTCATCAGGCGGGCACTGCCGTTATCTTCCTTATTCGAATTGGTACCAGCTAGAAAATTGGGAGGCAGCCTTGCATGACCACCCGTGCCCAGTACAGCCACAGGTCCAGTTGCTGAGCCTCTGCAGAACCGCTCTGCCCCTCACCCTTCCTGCTCCTGCTGGCCCTGGCCTCATCTCTCCCCAGGGCTGAGGCAGGTGCCTCTGCCTCCAGGCTGTCCCTTCCTCTGCTGTCCTGCTTCTGTCCATAGTGATCTCCCGAGCAGGAAGAGCTGATCTCCCGCTCCTGTCCCCTTCCTGCGTGTAGCTCGGATGCCGCTTTCTGCTCCAAATCCTTGCTGATCACCGATGACACTGACAGGCCTCTCCCACTCTGCGCACATCCACAGAGTGCACCGTGGCACCAACAGACTCCAGGCCGTTGGGAATGTACAACTTCAGCAGCAGGAATCTGGGTAGTGGTCATCCCAGGAAACATATCCTTTGCATTTCCATGATAAATATTGATGCTAGTCTGGGTAGTATTTGTGTTTAGACACTTGGACATTCTTCCATTGTATGTAGGGATATACTTTATATAGAAGGATCTGTGCAACTCTGAAAAACTGGGCTTTCCCTTTTTCTTATCCGTTGATCAAAGGTTTTCATTATAATCAATGAGTACACACACACACACACACACACACACAAGTACTTGCAAGTCTGTTATTTTTTGTTTGAGATAGGGTCTCACTATATAACCCTGGAACTCTCTATGTAGGCTGTGCTGTCCTTGAACTCACAGAGATCCCCCTGCCTCTGCCTCCCTGGTGCTGAAGTTAAATCTGCCCACCATCACACCCTGCCTTTGCCTATGCATTTTTAAGTGAACAAAAACTCTTAGGTTTGATCTCATGCTCTGGTATTCTGTGTTGTACCTACTCATTTTTTTTGGGGGGGTAGTATATTTTAATGAATGAAGTTCTTAAATTTAATGAAGGTTGGTATCGGCTTTCAAAGACCTCTTCTATCACCACAATTTGATTTTAAGAGGACAAGACAAGAAAGAAGGCAGAGGGAAAGAAGGACACCATTGCCAAGTGAGGAGGCCTTTGAAACAATCACGCCAGGTTTATGGGGAGTCTATCTGTGTTTATCTCATGCTGCCATGGTAGGCCAAGGCTACTGCGGGCTGAGGGCTGGTCATTGTGTTCTGCAGGAAGCTGGGCATGATCTAAATGTTAATACTGCCTGCAACACTGGACATGTGTGCATAACCCATGATGCTGTGGGTCTCTGGTGACCACCTGCCTGGGCAGGGGATTGCAAGTCAAGTACAACACCCCACTCAGCCACTAGGAGAGCCAGGGCTGAGCTGCCAAGTGTATTTTGGGAAGAAGTTAATTGTATAACTTGGCAAACACATCCAATAAAAAAAAAACCCAGAAATAATCTAGCAAATATGTCTCAGAGAACAACTCTTTGCACCTGCTGCAAAGTGAGGCGCCACATCTGCACTGGAGAGTCCCTGACTTGGCTGACAGAGGTGGGCTCAGCCTAGGCACAGCTGGGTGGTGCTGGGCAGGCTGCTCTGCCTTTCGGAGTGGGCCTCAGGGTCTCCACCTAGCAAGTGCCTGACTCCTTTTCTGAGTGTCTGATAAAGTGTTGAGGAGGGACGTGGGAGGACAGAATGACGTAGGCTCTAGGAAGCCAAGACCTTAGCCATCCCTAGCGACTGCTGCCTGGATGATTGCTGTGGGTGCTCCTGAGTTAGGATTCGTGATACTCAGCGAGTTGGAGCCTCAGTGTGCTTGGGTTAAGGAAGAAAACTGTGAATAAACATTGCAGTCTCTGGGTCCTGTCTCCTGCAGTGCACCTCATTTCTCTTTCCCAGGCATCCCCTGTTTCAGAGAGATAAACAGGATCCCAAAGGCTGGAAGCAATCCTAGCAGCATCCTCTCTGGCTGCTGCACCCAAGATCTGAGTGGCTGTTTTGGAGCAATGGATTTGGTCTGGAATTTTTCCATTGTGTTTCCTCAATGGACAACATTCTTTGATGCTGGAGAGAGGAGGAATTTAATATTTCTAATTACTTTTTAGGGAGTAGTTTGCTCCAAGAAAAGGAATTGCAATTGATTTTCCATCCAGTTTCCCCCCGGTTGGTGTTATTCTCCCGAGACCCTCACTGGCCTTGCAATATCTCCACTCCTTCATATTGAAGATATATGTTGGCTATTTTTTTACTTCTTTTTTTTGGTCCTCCCTCAGGGCAAGAATTGCATCTCTGCATTTTGTACCCCACCCCTGGGTCTGGCATGTCGGCTGGCTGAAGCAAATGCACTGCAAACTAACACAACGAGAAGAAATTATTTTCCCTGAGCATGCTGGCTCCAGCACAGCTCAGAAATCCCAGCCGATTCAGGAGGAGAAACTGGCCCAAAGCTGATTAATTTTGCAAAACAGACCTTCCAGGGTAGCACACAAGATCTTCAGAAAGAATATTCTGGGTTTTGCTTCCCACTGAGAGCTTTGGGGACCATAATTAGAACAGCTAGGAGCAACAGCCTCAGCCCCAGTTCACAAACCACAAGAATCTTCCTTCAATGGTTCTGTTCTGTGGAAAATAGCACTGAGAATTCAGCCTGGCACTGTGTTCTGTGCATGCTTTAAAAACAGCTTTATTGAGATATGGTTTTCATAACATACAATTCACCTCTTTAAAGCATAAGAGCCTTTAAAATTATGTCTGGGAATAAGTAAAAAGAGAGAGAATATTGTGTTTTGTGTATTTTTAAAGGACCTCTGGATGGGTCTTAAGAACTAGAAGCTAGGACTCAGAGACCCACATGGGGCATAGGGTGGCCCTTTTTGAAGGTATGGACCTCTCCATCAGAGACACCTCTTTAAAATGTGGCTCATTGCCATGTCAAGAGGCTTTGCCTAGCCTGGCTTCCTCTCATGCTCCCCACTTCCTATACTGGCTCATTCATGTAGCTCTGTGGGGTCACAGACTACAAGCCCTCCTAAGTCCCAGAGTCCTGGTCTATATTCTAGCTCCCTGCTCAACACAGCTGAACTGGCCACCAACATCTCCTGTTTTGGGCTTGGCTCCTTCTCTAGGAGGTCAGAGTTTCTTGTTCTGCCCTTCCGTTCACTGTGTGTTGAGGAAAGACCCTTGCAGACTGCTTGCTGACCAACATCTTTATGAGCTGGAACTACCCACTGGAAGATATCCTGTAGTAGTTGGCCATTTTGTGGGCTCATCCAAGGAAGACAAAGAAGGCATAGTCATTGGTGCAAACCCTTCCAGACCTCAGCAGAGGGAACCACCATCATGACAAGCACCGTACTGGACAGTGGAACTCTGAGGGAACCAGCTCAGGTGTTTTTTTTTTTTTTATTATTGATACAGAACTCCACAGGTGTTCTACTGATAGCACATGCAGATTATGACCGATCAAATATCCCCCGCATAAATCCAACACCTGCAGACAATCCAAAACACCAGGACATAGGCAGCCCCTCATCCAACAGGGCACAAAACAGTTATTCTATACATAACTAAAAATAAACTTCCACAACCATATCCCTCAGATGTGCGTGACTTGAACACGACCTGGATGCTAGTCCCAGCAGAAGTGCCTGCGAGTAATGCCTCCACTCTGCCGGGCCCTGTCTTCTACAGACACCTCATTTCGTGAGCCAAGGCATGCCCTGTTTTAGAGAGATAAGTAAGACTCCCCAAAGGCTATAAATTCCTCAGCTAGCACTAACCACAGTAGTTATCGTAAAGCGAATGATAACAGCGCTGCGTGCTCAGCTTTTCCAGTTTATAAAAACATGTCACATTCTTCTTCGGATCCTTGCTATCACCTACACATATAACTCGGAACGAGCCCCGCTCTACCTACTTTAGGAACGTGCAACATGGCTTAGAGAGGTTAAATGACATCTTTATGGGTATACGGTTGGTTTGCTGAAGGCTTGGTACTTCAGACCAGACCTTCTGACTCCCAGAACCTCGACCACTCTTTAAGTACCGACTACGTAACCAGTCATCGCTGGGGATGGAAGAGCCATGGCTGACATGGTCGCTGCCCTCCTGGTATCCTCCCAGAATCATTGTCCCAAACAGAGCTGATCCCGTTGTTAACAGGTGACAAGGCTCACACACGGGAAGGCTGCAAAGAGTAACAGAGCAAGGCTATGTATGCCGATGGGGCACAGCTTGGGCAGCCATGTCCCCTCTTCTGCCACCAAGGCCGTGCAATGATGTGCAATGCAGTGGGCAAGCAGACAGCCACCCCAAGGTGGGCATCCGACTCCACCTTCCTCGAACGTGCCAGAGGGCAGGGAGGACAGCTGTCAGCGAGAGAGGGGCAGAGACTGGGTTTCCAGAGAGCTCGGGACAAGTCGCCACTTCTTAGGGCTGTGCCGCACACTGGCCGGGGTGCCACTCTGAACCTCCACTGTACCTCCAATCAGCTTCTCTCCCAGGCCTCACAGAACTCCTGCGGTGCCCACCATCGTGTGCGGGCACAGCTTGCAAGCCCAGCTCCAGGGTCAGCCACCGACATGATCTCTAGGTGACGGAGGTCTTTTGCTTTTCACAGTTCGTCTTCTCTGGGCTCCGAACTGCTGGTACCATTTGAGGCTGTGGCGAGGAGGGCCTCTGAGTGCTCTGCGGCTTTCAGACTTCCTCTAATGAAAGCGTCAAGCCACGTGACTGTTGCAGAGGAGCCCTGAGATGCAGGCTCATCGCTCAACCTCTAGCTGCCTTCTTTCCTCTCCTGCGCGAGAGGGGATAACGGGACCTACTCCCTGAAGTTGGTGGGAGGATCAGCTGAAATGAGCAAACATGGATAAACTTGGACCTGTGCCTGGTACATCATGAAACACTGGGGTGTCTACTATCATTATTTTTTTAATTACCACATTCTTTTTTTTTTTTTTTTAAGAAAGAGGTGCCAATATCTACATCAGCAGAGAGGTGCTGCAACTGAAAGATAATTGTGCCTCGGGAAACCTGCGCTCCAGGCTTCCAGCCTGGGAACCTGGGCCCGGCCTCCTTCCAGCCCCTCCCCCACCCAACTCTGGCGTGCGCCTTCCAGCCCCATGCAACTAACACTTAGCGGCATTTCAGATGACCATGGAAGGAGGGCCGGAACCAGTTTCTTGACATACAGTGGGGTAGTTTTCAGACAGAGCAGGGCACCTCATCTCTTCTAGCAGTAACCCACCCTGGTGAGCTGAGTCCTAAGCCCCAGGCCAGGAGGAAGTAGGTTCAGAGTTCAAGGCAGGGCTAACAGGGTCTGGCAGTGAGCAGAAACTAAAGGAGATGAAACTGGCCACACTGGCCTCCTGGTTCCTGACTGGCAGGAAGGATGTGGCCTGGGCAGGTGCTGGGCTCCAGGCTCCCTGAGTGGCTCGGGCACACCCTTACGTTTAGTCCCTGTGATGGTCTCTCAGAGAACTTCGGGCACTGAGGCTCCAATGCTTGTCTTCAGAGTGGTTCTTTCCACACTGATAGGGCACCGGAGTGGTGGGCTGGGTCAGAGACCCTGGGATGCAGCTACCTTGACCTTGAAGAGGAAAGCCGCATCTCCAGCTCACCTGAACCCAACCCTACCCTCACCTCTGTGTCTGTGGCAGGCACTTGGACCCTCTGTCTCTCTAGCTAACACTGAGGCCGCGGGGAAGAGAAGTTGGGCGCCAGACCATTTATATCTAAGCCTTGCTCTGTGACTTCCAGGTGTTGGGACAGTGCAACCCTCCAAGCTTCAGTTCTCTCATGCACCAACAATGGACAACCCCAGTCCCTGATTCCTAAGGTGCCCTGAAGGATTTGGGAGTCAGAAGCCACAGTTAGCCCATAGTTAGCAATGCCCAATTCTGGTTCCCAAGTCTTCAGCTACAGTGCCGAATGGGACCCCAAAAGTTGCCTCTAGGTGCTAATTCCCTTGCAAGAGAGTCAACAGCACCTAAGGGTTTTGAGAGGAGCCTGCTGGACTGGGGGGAGGAGGGGCAGGGGTCCAACCCCTGAGTGAAGGAGAGAGATCAGACAAGACAGACAGGTGGGGGCGGTGCTGTGTGACCACATGTAGATATATAGGTATGAGTTAAGGAAGGTCCAGTGTCCCCAAAGCTGGAAAAGGCAAGGGTTGGCTTTGTAGACCTTTCAGAGGAAGCGAGGGAAGCCACACCTTGACTTCTGTCTTCTAGACAAGAAGGAATGGATGCTGCTCGAAGCTCTCCAAGTTTGGGAGTTGCTGTAGTGCATGGGTCCTTCTTGGAATACTCTCTCCCCTCCCCACTCTTTTCTTGGGGTCACTTAAGTCCCCTTGTTCCTCTCTAGTATCTGGATCCTGTTAGCTCCTTCCCTGGTCAGAGCCATCCCAGGAGTGTACTCTGACCTTTCTCACCCTGCCCCTAACCTGTCCAGGTTGGAGTCTAGGACTAAAATCAATTCCTCCCATGATTGCACAAGCCGACATGGTTTGAGACCGCCACCTCCTCTGTCCACCTTGCTGCCACGTTCACCCTAGCTAGAGTAACTTTAGGGAGGCAGACATCAGCTGGGGAGCCACACCTTCCTCTCCAGCAGAGAAATGCAACACAGGATGAAGAGAGATGAGCTTGGAACAAGTGTTCACTGGAGGTACCAGGCCCTGGGTGCCTAGCTGAGGGACTGCTCCAGGGAGACAGTGGTGCAGGAAGCCCCTCTCCCTGCCAGTCTGAACTTTTGTTCTCAGCATCACAGTGATCTACACCTTGTTACAACCTCACCTATTCCTGCAGACTGTGACAAACACTGTTTGTTGTAAACAAAAGAGTCCCAGGCAGAGTGTGGCTCAGATTCAACTCACATTCCTCAGCCTCTTCCTCCCTGTCACATCGAATGCACAAGCATGATAGAAGAGATGCGAAAACAGGGATGTGAAAGACATAACATTGCTCAAAAATAGGAGTCAAATTGCTTGAGAGATGGCTCAGCGGTTGAGATTGCATACCACCCCTGCAGAGGACTCACGCTTGATTCCCTTCACTCACGTTGGGTGGCTCACAACCCCAGGGGGATCCAAAGTCTCTGGCCTCCATGGGCACCTACACTCACATGCACAAACCCCCACGCAGATACACACACATACATATAATTTAAAAAATAATAGAAATAAAATATTATATTTTTTAAATAAAATTTAATTCTGAAATGGAAATGGAAATGAGACTGTGGATCCAACGGGCTTTGGGTACAGAACAGATCCATGGGCCGAGATTCTAGAGGACAAAGACAATCATGGTTCCCCAGTAAAGACAGAGCCATACTCCATCCCAAATGACACCGGGACCAAGCTCATTGGAGCAGGGCAGATAGGGAATCACCTCCTCTCCTCAGAAGCTGGAGGGAGGTCCTACTAAGTGCTGCCTGCCCCACAGAGATGCAAGAGAAGAATGCATGCCAATGACACGAGAAGCAAAGTGGCCCTAACTTAGCCCTATCTAGGATGGGCCGCTATGATAGAGGTGAAAATAAATTTGTTACAGGTCATGGCCTGCAGGACTCTAAGACAACATAGAAGGTAGACAATAGACTTCTGTGAGCAATCAGAAGTCCCAGTGATGATGTGAGAAGGAAAACAACTATTTGCCTCAAATTCTATACCCTGCTAAACTATCACTCCAGAGAAAGAAGAAAACAAGACAATTTAAGACATCCAAACATTGAGAGCTGACCACCCTTGACCCGTATCGTCTTTATAGAGTATAAACTAAGAATGAACCCAGCAAGAAGAAACTGAACCCCCTTAAGAGGAATAGGGTACAAAATGGTGGAGAGCAAAGATACCAGTAAAATCTGTTGGCAGTTTTGATTAACTACTGATAATAAAATAAAAAAATAATAACAGCTAAAAAGTTTGGAACTAAAATTCTAGGACACAACAAGAAATATAGAACAAATACCGGACATCATTAGATGTGGTTACTATGCTCATCACATCAGTAGAGATGAAAGATAGCCAATATATGAAGATCTTAATAGAAAACTTGATTTAGAATGCCCACTAAAAGGTTAGGGATGTAACC
This sequence comes from Cricetomys ansorgei, assembly GCA_026225945.1. NCBI lineage: Eukaryota > Metazoa > Chordata > Mammalia > Rodentia > Nesomyidae > Cricetomys > Cricetomys ansorgei. The sequence goes on along the minus strand of JAMJFZ010000182.1, from coordinate 9,894,909 downwards.
GTATTTGCAGCAGGGGGAATGACAGGGATGGCAGGAGGAATACTCAAAATAAGGTGGCAGAAACAGGCCAGCAACTGCAATAAATATAAGTCGAATGAAAAGGCAGGCTCAAACGAGAAAAGCACGCCGGTCTGTAGAATGTTAGTTACAACACGGTGTTTGTTTACTACTTAAAAAAATACGATGCACTGTTTGTGGGCACAGGCATCTGCAGTAAGCTATAAAAATAGAGATGGGGGAAATGCAGCCAGCATCCAGCTAGCTGCTGTTATTGCAGAGGAAATGGTCTGCCCGGCGAGAGGGCAGAAGCTGGCTCTTCCTTCTGTACTACCAGTTCTTTGAAAAGTAAGATCTGGAGGGGAAATGTTCCCATTCTTCAAGTCCAACTTACAGGTTTAAGTGCTATTCAATGTATAATGAGTCTTGAAGGGCGCAGGATGTTTGAGATGCTTTGTGACTTGTGTTAAGGTTGGAAGGAAGAATGGGAAACAGAAGAAAGGCACAGACTCTTAGGGTTTCTCCTGCTGTGACAAAGACCATGACCAAAAGCAGCTTGGGGAGGAAAGGGTTTATTTCAGCTCACACTTCCAGGCGACAGTCCAAAGTCAATGAGGGGAGTCAGGGCAGGAACTCAAGCAGTGCAGAAATCTGGAGGCAGGAGCTGATGCAGAGGCCAAGGCTGCTTACTGACATGCTCTCCATGGCTTGCCCAGCCTATTCTCTCACAAGACTCAGGACCACCTGCTCAAGGGTGGTGCTCACTGTTCATAGTGAGCTAGGCCCTCACATCAATCATAAATCCAAAGATAAAAAAAATCACTATGAACTTGCCCACAAGCCAATGAGGCGGCGGTGGAGGTGGGGGATGGGGAGAGGGGCATTGCCTCCTTTTCTAAAAGGACTTTAGCTTGTGTCAAGTTGACATAAAATATAAAGCCAGCACAAGGAGGGAGGGATCTACTCTGATATTTTAACATCTTGGAGCCTTACTGACCCTAGAATGGAATGACCCTTCCCAGACTGGGCCTATTTTTTGAGATAACCAACAACTTGCCCTCCAGACTTTCATCTGCAAAGGAACCAACCCAGAGCCCAGGCCAGGAGCCACTTCATTTACTGGGCCCACTCTCTGTTCCTCTATTCACACATCTGCCTTAGTTATTTTTCTGTTGCTATGATAAAATATCCTAACAAAGAAACTTAAGGAACAAAGGATTTATTTTGGCTCACAGTTTGAGGATACAGTCCATTATGGTAGGAAAGTCATAGAAGTAGAAGTCTAAAGGCCATATTGTGCCACAGACAGGAAGCAGAGCTCAGCTTGCTTTCTCCCTTTCCTACGGTCTAAGATCCAAGCCCAGGGAATGGTGCTGCCCACAGTGGGCAAGGCTTCCCTCCTTGATTAACCTACTCAAGATAATCCCTCGAGGCATACAAAGAGGTCCATCTCCAAGGTGCTTATAGATCTCACCAAGTTGACAACTGAGATTAGCCACCACAGCCAGTATTTGACCTGTCCCACTCACCCGGAGCTAGACACAAGCCAAGGCTGATGCAATGCCCAAGGCCAGCTATTGATGTTTTAAAACCAACCATTCCTAACCTCCTTCTGGCCCAGCCTCTTCCAGTGTGTGCATGTGTGTGTATGTGTATGTAAGCATTCACCCGTGTGTGTGTGTGTGTGTGTGTGTGTAAGCATTCACCCACCCGAGGAGGTCAGGTATCAGATTCCTTGGACCTGGAGTTACAGGTTTCACATGGGTTTTGTGAATTGAACTCAGGTCCTCTCAAGGAGCAAGTGCACACTCTTGACCAGGAACCGCCTCTCCAGCCCCTCCACCTTAGCTTTTGAACCTGAAGCTCACTAATTGACAAGTACACACCCTGTCCTGACTCCCAGGGCTGGGATTACAGGCACACACCACCACACCGGGCTTTTCATGTGGTGCTGGGGAACCTGACCTTGGGTCTTCGTGCATTCCTTCACTCACAGCGAGACAATACCCACCTAGCTATCCCACCCCACATCTTCCACTCCTGCTGGTGGAAGCCACCGCAAAGCTCTTCCCCACTCTCAACTCAGCTCCCTGGGCCTCCTCAACGCCCTGCTGCTTTCCCACACAGTCCTGCCTGGGGAAGCCTCTTGCTTTCAGGGAATTGTTAGAACCTGTCTCATGTCGGCGATCTCTGTGTCTTCTTATGCCTGCCAAAAACAAATCCTGGAAACCATAAAATGAGCGAGTAGACAGTACCACATGACGATCAATCATATAACCTGGACCAGAAACGGAGACAGAAAACTCAGTCCATCCAAAGACTGGTTCCTTTTATTCCAGACCTCGGTGATTTATGGTCCAGAAACAAATTCTTGGGATGTACAAGCCTCTCCCTTGCACGCTGCTCTCTCAGTGTGCACAGTTCTGCCCTGTGGCCTTCTCTACCACAACCTCCTCCCCACCTCGGCTTGGCTGACATACCCTGTCTCATCCTTCCAGGAAGGTGACCTGGATTCTGTCAGACCTGCCTATCAAGCCAGCCCTGGTGGGCACCCACATCTGTTTGCCTCATCTGATGACTCTCGAGGATTCTGTCCTCTTCCCCTCTGATCTCTGGTCCCCCAACAGGGCGCTACAGGCTTCTGGGCAGGTGTTGACACCAAACCCAGCTCTCACCTCAAAGGGAGTGAGAGAGAGCTATTCTGGAGTCAATTATGAGTGACCACGGCCCAGGAACACAGATTCAGATTGTTCCAAATAGCATGTTTCAACGTGGAAACGGTCTCATGAAGCTTTTATAGTGTCAGAACAGACGAGAGTCATAAATCGAGCCGCAGTTTAGATACATCAGCAGGAACAGCAGATAAAGCAGGTTACGGCGGGGCGATCTCATTGATAGATCTCAGATGCTCTCTCCTGGTGGTTTCACAAGGGAGTCACAGGGGCATTAAGTCAGACACTGAGGTGAGCTATTCAGAGTGTGAAGGGGACTAAAGCTAGCCTAAGCTCATTTGGTTCTGCATCTCCAACATTCTCTCTGCAATAAGAAATTTCTAATCCACAGATCAGTAGAACCTTTAAGACACATGTGGCTTTTTCCCCTAGGAACTTCAGTTTACACAAAAGAACTGGATGATCCGTCTATACCGCAGGAGCATATGGAGTCCCTCCTAGAGCGAGAGGCACCAGAATGAAGATGCACATAAACCCATCTGCACACAGTGACAGGTCACGTTCTTAGCAGGCCTGTGACCTGGCACCAACTGAAGCGAAGCATACAGTGGTTAAAGTGCCTGTGCAAGGGAGACAGACTCATTTTAGCAAGCGATGAGCAGTGAGGGGGTGGGCTGGGAAAACAGAAAACATGCAATATGCTTTTATGCTGCCTGCAGGTTCTGCCTGTGTCTGTGTATTTAGGACTCTGTTTTCCCTGAGAACACTTAGCACTGTAGCTGCTGTTGTCATTATTATACGGGTTTGAGACAGGTTCTCGCTATTTAGCTCAGGCTGGCCTAGAACTCACAGTCCTCTTACTTCAGCCTCCCCAGTGCTAAGATCACAGGCACACACCACCACCACACGCAACCGAAGCAAACGTTAGGAACTGCTAAGGTAGCACGTTTGTAGAAAACCCCAATATCCTAGCTCTGTATGAGAAGGGAGCGAAGGTCCCTCATTCCTGCTCATCCACCAGCTCAAGGGGTCCTGACCCCAGCCCAGAACCCTGCGGCCACCTCCGTTTGTATTTAACTGGACCCTGCAAAGTGTTCTGTAAGAGAGGGACGGGTATACTCCCAGGATAAGGGTGAACGTGGGGAAGTGCTCTGGGGCCTGGCTGCAGGTGGACCAGCTCTGTCATTCTCTATGGTGACCTTGGGTAAGTTTTCACATGGCTCTGCCCAGTTTCTTGGTGCTCATAGATAGCGCTTCCTTCACTGCAGATGCTAAGAGGGAAAGTGTGCAAAGAGCTAGGAACGGCGTGTGACACACGGACACCTAAGACATCGCTGGCTCTGTTTCACATAGACCAGGAAGCTGCGGCTCAGAAGGGACAAGTGACTCCCAAGTCCAACACAAAGTTATCAAACTGAAGCCATGGACCACCAGGACTGACAAAGGCCCTGGGAAGCTGCCATGGACATCTGGAATGTTCCACGTGTTCAAGGCCTGGCCCCCAACCTCAGCGCTTCTGGAAGGTGGTAGAACCTTGAGAAGATGGGGCCTTAGAGGAGGAACTGAGTTCGTGGGACTGTGTCCTTGAAGGAAATGTTGAGTCTGAATCTTCTTTAATTAATTAATTAATTAATTAATTAACTGATTAATTAAGTAATTATTGCTTCCAGGCCACCCACACTGCTCCCACAGTTATCCTAGGTCCAAAGCAGTAGAGTCAAGCGAGCAAGAACTAAAACTATGCACCAAGATAAATCTGTGTGTGTGTGTGTGTGTGTGTGTGTGTGTGTGTGTGTGTGTGATGTGGAGGCCAGAGATCAGCCAACACTGGCTGCTGCTGCTCAGGAGCTGTCTACCTTTTTTTTCTGAGCCAATGTCTCTCCCAGCCTGGAGACCTCCAAGCTGGCCAAGCTGACTGGCCAGCAAGCCCTGGGAATCTGCCTGGACTCCGCCTTGGTGTCTCCAACACTAGAACTACAAGTGAGTACCACTATGTCCAGCTCTTTTTAAAAAGTGTGTGTGTGTGTGTGCTTGCTCATGCAGGCACATACGGAGGCTGAAGACTGACACTGGAATGTCTTTCTTTAATCATCTTTCCTTGTTTTTTGAGCCGGGGTCTCTCACTGAACCTGAGGCTTGCTGTCTCAGCTAGACCTGCTGCCCAGTGAGCCTCCAGGTCCACCTGTCCCTGTCCCAGTCCTGATGTTACAGGCACACACTGCTGTGTCTAGCTTTAATATAGCTTCTAGCACTTTCCACTAAGTGCTTCCAGCACTTTCTCCATGGAGCCATCTGCACAGGAACCCCCCCTTTTAAAACATGCGTTCAGAGAATCAAACTCAGGTCTTCGTGTCTGTGAGGTAAGAAGTTCACTGACTGAGCTGTCACCCCTGTCTGGCCTTCCTCCTTTTCACCAGATGGCCTCAGGAGGTTTGTCACAGGGACAGAAAACTAAGGATGACAAAGGCACAGGCTCTGGGGTGCTACTCTGCCCTCTGCCCTCTGCCCTCTGCATTTCCCGAGTGCCTCGAAGGTCTTCAGACCTTCAATCTGTGTCTTCTCCCTCCAGTGCCCTGCCATTTCTTCTCACTGTTCCACATACTGTAGAAGGGGAGCCAGGTATCCAGGGCTGGCTTCTAATAGCATCTCATCCCTAAACCAGGACCCGGATGCTGAATGGGCGCTGAGCAGAGCTGTGCCCCACAGCTGGAGCCCACTGCCACCTTTCACTTCATCTGTCCAGAGGTCTCCACATTCCCAGACAGGTCTGGGTAGTAGAGAGAGCTGGGTAAGTGAGGGGTCATGGTATGGACATGTTTTCCGTGTTCTAACACAGTGACTGGTGTTACTTGAGGTCGTAGGCTTATTTTCAGTCTTCCCATGACAGGATTCAGAGCTGGGTGTCAACAACCCCTTGGACAGTTTTTCACCTCCTAGATCCTGTACTTCAGGCACCCCTCATCCACTCAGAGCCCCGCTTCTCCACTGGCCCAAATGTTGCCATTTAAACCTGCTCCCAGCACAAATCCCCTTCATGAGAGATTCCCGAGAGTTTCTGTCAGACACGTGTGTGTCTGAATACTTAAACTATGCTGCCAACCAAAGCCACGTTGGTGACAGTGCATGTGGCCCATGGGGACCCAGGGAAGCATGGACACTGTTCCTGAAGGGAGGTGGAGCCTTAGGAGCGAGGGATGGTGGTGCTCAGAGATATGGCTAGGGGGTTGAGGTATTCAGAGGAGGGTGCCCCAAGCAGCTTAGGAGAGCTGGTGACAGGGGTAGGGTGGGGCCCCACAGCCCAGAGAGATGCTCACAGAGGACTCGGGCTACTTGGGGATCTAAATCTTGCCTGTACCTGGATGGGGTTGCTAAGTGAGGTCCCAACTAGGCTTCTGGCTGAAGGTCAGCATCCACAAGGGCAGAGGGAGTTCAAGGACCAGGCACAGGTATCAAACCAAAGCTGGCACTGGTGGGGACAGGGACTGGGTGCAGCGGTGGAGGGACATTGGAGAGCTGGATTTGAAGCTAGGCTGTATGACCTTGAAGGCTGAGCCTCTGTTTTCTTGTCTAAAAAATGGAACAATATTCATTCAGTTGGGCTGTTCATTATACATTTAAAAAGTACCCTGGTCAGTATAAATGAAAACTCAAAAGAGTAGCTGCTACGTATGTCCTTGCCATAAAAAAAAAAAAAAAAAAGTGACTCTTTCCCAAGCCTGTCAGAGACCTGTGTCCCCACGGCAGTCACCCCGGATAATTACTACAGGTCTAGGCTCTGGGCTCAGACCTTTATTATCCAGGATGCTTCCAAATGGCTTAACTATCAGGAGCCTCAGAATAAGAGCTACTTCCTGGGTAATTCCTGGGTTTGCACCCTTTCTGCTGCCGTCCTGACTTTGGGGGAGACAGATCATAACCACTGGGGGCTGTGTGCAACATTTAATTAAGCATCCAGAAACCATGGCAAAAGACTCTTCCTTCTAAGGGGAGTCCCCCCACCCCCACTTCACACGCCCCTGCAGCCCCACCCCGCCACCACCTGCTCCAGGAAGCCATCGCTCTCTGCATTAAGTTTCTTGGGTGTTGAGCTTGACTGATGAATCAAAGAGGCGGAGCCGAGGAAGAGGTGCAGCACCCAGGTGGGCCCTAATTCTAACCTCAGCGAGTCCCTCCTCTATTTATATCGCTTCCCTGTTCCATAAAGAGTCTGACTCTTAAAAAAAAAAAAAGACTAAAATACTAACTAGGCTTTGCGCTACAGAAGAAAGACACGAGAGAGGCTTATAAACCCGAACTGTTAAAGAAGGGCTCGTGGAACGTAACAGACGCCATGTCCAGTCAAGCAGAGCCCGACAGAGACGTCAGCAGGAGACATGGTGATCACGGAGGTCCCGGCTATCTTAGAAATTGTATTATTTTACTGCTGGGTGGAAAATGCCAACATTTGCCCAAGTCAATAAACATCAGACTGATATTTCATTGGAATCCAAGTCTGATTTTTCAATATTGATTTTTGTGAAGTCAATTTTGGTTGGAAGTGCCTTTTCAAACTTGCTCCTGTGGTGTCAAATGTCAACATTTATTTTTCCAGAACTTTCCTTCCTGTGGCATCTCTGGACCACCCTACAATATGGTTTTGGATCCTAGAATCCCCAGTTTTGCTTCCTTCTGTTGGGGGCCTTGATTATGAATGCAAAACGCTATCTCTGGGTTTTTGGAATTCCTCTTTGATTACAAGAGAGATTTCTGTATGCATCCTCTTTGTGAAAACTCCAGGAGGTGAAGGGTCACCATGCAGGTGGAGGAGGGGGCTTCACTGGGGTGCAGCTGAGGGAGCAGACCTGCACAGAAACCCCAGCTCACAGATCACCTGCTGTGTGGCCTTTACAAGCCATTTGTTTCTCTCTGGGCTTTGTTGTACCTGTTCGTAAAATGGGCACAACATCCACTTACAGACAGGCTGTGAGAACAAATAATGGCAGTGGGGCCCAGAGCCTGGCTTGCAGGTGGCGGTGGCCTGCCAATGCCGCTCTCTCCCCAGCCCCCTGATTTAGTTCTATTTTGCTGCTTGAATTTGAAAAAATTTCAAAGTCACAGAAAAGTAGAAAGAATAGTACAATTAGAACTCCTGTATCAGGCCTGGAGAGACAGCTCAGGGGGTACAAACACCTGCTGTGCAAGCCTGGAGACCAGAGTTCAAATCCCCAGCACCCACATAGAGTTCGGAGTGGCCTTGCATGTCTGCAATCACTAGGGCTCGCTGGCCACCAGTCTAGCTCTAAGCTCTACGAGACTTTGTCGCGAGTTAGTGACTACGGTAGATAGCCCTAGAGCAGGACACCCATGTGCTCCTCCGGCCTCTGTGTGCATGACAGACACACACCCAGACACACACGTTCACATATACCCCCCCTACAGACACACATGTTCACATATACCTCATCCCACACCACACACACACACACACACACACACATGCACACACACAAGTATTCACATTTACTCAACACCACACACACACATGCGAATTTTTAAAAAAGAAATAATTAAACCCCTGTATACCTGTTATGTACCCAGCAATTATTAATATCATGCTTGCTTCCTTCCACCCCTACTCTGAGTGTAACAGCTTGGGACTGCTAAGGCTCTGAGCATTCTCTCCGAAGACTACAGCTCTCTCCTCTACATACACATGTACATACTTTAAAATGGCAACATTATTAAGACTGTATTTAAAATAAACCCATATTTAAATTTTCCCAATGTTTGATGCACATATTTTATGCTTGTTGTTTAATCTCAGACTGAAAACAAAACCACACATTCTATCGGACAGCCAACCTGACTCTGGAGTTTTCAATGGTTTGTGGGGAGAGGACATTCCTCCAGCATGAGCAGGAAAGAGATCAGACAAGAAGCTGACAGCTTCGGAGGGAAAGGAGCCTTGGGGCCGGGTTCTGGGCCTCACGCCTGTTTTCTACGGACGCTCCACATCTTCAGTGGAAAGCTTGCACAGGCCACCCCTGGGTCCCAAAGACCTTAATGGAGGATGCTGAGTCAGGCCTGCGGACTTCTGAAGTCAAGTGGCACTCGGGTTGAGTTCCACTTGCCTCTGGGTCTGACCCTCTCTTGAGTCTCAGTTTCCTCGTCTGCAAAATGGGTGTGTGAAATGAGGGCCTACCTCCCAGGGCTATGGTTAGAGATTAATGTTATATCTTTGGGAAAGCCAGGCCCAAACAGCAAGCGCCCTGGAGTGACTGACACCAGCTCTTGTTGTTCCTCGGAGAGCTCCCAGACTCCACAGCCCTCACTGCACAGCAATTATCCTGAGCGTGTGAAGAGCCCTTCACAGTCAATGAAGTACTTTCTCCATTATGTTCTGGGGAAGACACAGCAGTCTGGGGAGGTGGGACGCGTATCTGCACTTGAGAGAGGAGACCCTGAGGCCCGGAAAAGCTGAACAGGTTGACCGACGTTACCAGCTGGCTAACGGAAGTTTCCAGCTCCCGCATGCGGCGTGGTTCCTCATCCATCCCCTCCTTGATGGCTCTCGTCTTGGCTCCTTTCAGTCAATTGAATGTCCAGCTGCATCCGGGCAGATCTTGCGTCCTCTGGCATGGCCGTGGGAAAGAGGCAGCTTCAGGAGCTTAGTGCCCACCCCGCGATGACACAGAGCCCTCCTGCTGGTGGCCAGCGCAGCTGCAGAACGGGAAGCCCCTGGGAACTGAGTGGCGCTCTCTGGCCTCCTCTCCACGAGCCTGCTAAGGTCTCCTTCAGCACAAACGGCTCCAACGCAGGGAGCCAGAGGTCCCATTTCCCGGGATTCATTTTTGAATCCAAGTACAAAATCAGTGTGAAAACGGTTTCCCATTTGTCACGATTTTCATCTCCTCAAACAGAAAACATAGACGCGCTCGGCGATATCGATGCTTCTCCTTAATAATGTGTCTATGGACACCTGGCTCTGAGCGCCCCACGCAGCAGGGGTGGGAGCTGAACTACACACCAACTCCACTGCATTGAGGATGGAAGAGTCAGTGCCCTGAGGGTTTGTGAGGAAAGTACCCCATGTTTAGGTCAGAATAACTAAGAAGGCATGAAGTCTCTTGCCACATACACAAAAGTTTGTAGGCACCCCTACAAGTAAATAATGTTCCCTCCCACCCCCCACTTCCCGTGTGTATGTTATGCGCACACATGTGTTTGTGTGAGTATGTGGACGTATGCACATGCATACCTCTGTGCATATGGAGGTCAAAGGCTAGGTTTGGGTGTCTTCCCCAATTGCTCTCTATCTTATTTTTTGAAACAATGTCTCTCATTGAGCTTAGAGCTCATGGATGTGGCCAGGCTGTGCTCCAGAGGCCCTTCTTTCTCTCTTACCAGCTCTGAGGTCTCAGGTGTGCACAGCCACGCCTGGCTTTCACATGGATGTCAGGGATTTGAACTTGGGTCCTCAGGCTTCCACAGCAGGTCCTTTAATAATTGAGCTCTCTCCAGACCTCCAAGAATATGTACTTTTTTTTACATCTTTTTATTTAGTGCTGGGGCGGGGGTCACATTATGGCACATGGGTGGAGGTCAGGAGATAACCCTTGGGAGTTGGTTCCCTCCTTCCATCACGTGGATCCAAGGAATCAAACTCAGTTGTCAAGCTTGACGGCATCTTTATCCAGTGAGCCATCTTGCCAGCCCAGTGTATTTGTTTAACAACCTGATGTGGTCGCTGTTGGGGCAATCCCGTGTGTCCTAGGACCAGATACTCTTCCTTCATCCTTCCTACATTTCTTGTATTTTAAGCTGCCAATATAGTCCACAGCCATGTCAGGCAGTGGGAAGATAGGACCTGTGAGCTCTGGGCCAGCTCACTAGGGAACCAGGAAGGTCAAGATCAGTCCTGTCTTCAGGATGTAGGGGTCAGACCACTATCAGACCACGCAGGCCTGGACTCTTCCCTTAGCATGGCTCACTCAGAGCCACGAAGACCTTATGGTTCCTGCCCTGCAGAGCCACCTCCTGCCAACCCGTCTTGTCTTGTCCCTCAGCGTACATATTAGTCCTGGTCCAACAGATGACACCAACCAAAGCGCTTGGTGATGGGAATCTCTTCTCTTGCAGTCATAGAAGCTAGACCAAGATGTTGGCAGGGCCCTCCCCTCTCCAAAGGCTCTAGGGCTGAGTGAACAGAGCTCTCTTTGGCTTCTGGTGACTTCTGGCAGTTCTCAGTGTCCCTCGGCTTCAGTCTCAGATTCTGTGGTTACAGTGCTGTGCCCAGTGGGTCTCTGCCTCTGTGTCTCCTCTCCCCTTCTGAGGAACAGCACCCACACAGGAGCAAGGGTGCCTCTACTCCATGGTCCTCTCCTTAACTAAGTAGCGCTCTGAGGACACTGTTTCCAAACAAGGGTACACATTCGGGTACTGCATGCTGGGGAACCGGCATGCGGGACGTCGTGTGTCCTTCTTAGAGGCTGCCACCCAGTCTACACTAAACATGGAGGCTTAGGGCCCTCACACATGCTCTTTTCTCTGCCCCTAAGGCTCTTCCTCTAGATGTCTGCTAGTGGCTCATCACCTCTAGGTCAGTGCATAATATTGTCTCACTGGGGAGGCCTTCCTCATCCCCTCCATCAAACTAAAATCTCCCACCGGGCGCTTCCTGCCACAGCCTACATCTCTCTTTGTTTCCTATCCTTTAACTGGCTGCAATTTACCATTTATTTGCTTGCGAGGGAAGACACTCCCTCACTAGAAAAGAAAGGACTCTTCATGAGTTCAGAGATTCCCACTTGACTTGTAAATCCATCCCCTGCGCTAAGAACTGGTTCAAGCATGCCGTAAACACTGAAGAGCTTCTGGTGGGGTGAATGTCGGATCTAGAGTGGGAGCAGGACGCAGTCAGGACACAAAACAACACACACAGGTGTACACAGGCTTCTGGAAAAGTCCTCTGAGTGTGCGGAGGAGGAGTCAGGTGGCTGCCTGGAGGAGGGTACCCACAGTGTCGGGAAGAGCCCAGGCTGGAGGTCTAGAGGGTGAAAGGTAAGTTGTGGGAGATTCTAGATCTAATATAGGGACAATGGTGGTGCTGATGGTGATCGGGATGATGGTGGTGGTGGTGGTGATGCGATGAGGGATGGTGATGATGATGATGATGGTGACGATGATGATGGTGATGATGACGATGATGGTGATGATGATGATGATGGTGATGATGATGATGGTGATGGTGGTGATGATGGTGATGATGGTGATGATGATGACTGTGGTGCTGCTGCTGCTGCTGATGATGGTGATGATGATGATGACTGTGGTGCTGCTGCTGCTGATGATGGTGATGATGGTGATGATGATGATGATGGTGATGGTGATGGTGATGGTGATGATGATGGTGGTGATGATGGTGATGGTGATGATGATGATGATGGTGATGATGATGGTGATGATGATGGTAGTGATGATGATGGTGATGATGATGGTGGTGATGATGATGATGGTGATGATGATGATGATGGTGATGATGGTGATGATGGTGATGATGATGATGGTGATGATGATGGTGATGATGATGATGGTGATGATGATGATGATGATGATGGTGGTGATGATGATGATGGTGATGATGATGATGATGGTGATGATGGTGATGATGGTGATGATGATGATGGTGATGATGATGGTGATGATGATGATGGTGATGATGATGATGATGATGGTGATGATGATGATGATGGTGATGATGGTGATGATGATGGTAGTGATGATGATGGTGATGATGATGGTGGTGATGATGATGATGGTAGTGATGATGATGATGGTGATGATGGTGATGATGATGATGGTGATGATGATGGTAGTGATGATGATGGTGATGATGATGGTAGTGATGATGATGGTGATGATGATGATGGTGATGATGATGGTGATGATGATGATGATGGTAGTGATGATGATGATGGTGATGATGATGGTGGTGATGATGATGATGGTGATGATGATGATGGTAGTGATGATGATGGTGATGATGATGGTGGTGATGATGATGATGGTGATGATGATGATGATGGTGATGATGGTGATGATGGTGATGATGATGATGGTGATGATGATGGTGGTGATGATGATGATGGTGATGATGATGATGGTAGTGATGATGATGGTGATGATGATGGTGGTGATGATGATGATGGTGATGATGATGATGATGGTGATGATGGTGATGATGGTGATGATGATGATGGTGATGATGATGGTGATGATGATGGTGGTGATGATGATGATGGTAGTGATGATGATGGTGATGATGATGGTGGTGATGATGATGATGGTGATGATGATGATGATGGTGATGATGGTGATGATGATGATGGTGATGATGATGGTGATGATGATGGTGGTGATGATGATGATGATGATGGTGATGATGATGATGGTGATGATGATGACTGTGGTGATGATGATGGTGGTAACGGTGGTGGTGGTGGTAGTAGTGGTGATAATGGCGGTGTTGAGACTATGACGATGATGATGTTGATGACGACAATGGTAGTGGCGATGGCAGTGGTGTTGAGATGATGATGACGATGACGACGATAACGACGGCTGCTGACCCCTGACTCACGCCACAGCCACCCCTCAAGCACCTGCTGTAACTCACCGAATCCTTGCAATCAGCCGAGAAATGTGACTTCTATTAGTTTCCTAATAGTAGCTCTGTCGTAAACCATCCTAACTCAGTGACCCAAAGCAAAGCAAGTGGCATACACAGAACCTTCAGGAAGGGCAGTACCCTACATGCTTCCAGTATGCTGCGCCATGCCATACGCCTTTGTTTAAATCCACAGAGTGTCCAACCTCAAGAGGGAACCCTCCTGGGAATTTCAGACTTGGAGGGACGGTATGTGGACATCGGATCACTGCCTGCCGTGAATACCTCGCTCAGTGCAACCCTTGCCCCTCCATCCCCTCTCACAGAACACAATGCAGCTCCATCCTCTCTGCAGGAGCCCTGCTTTCTGCTGTTATTACCCTCCTGGACTCAACTCTCCTGCCTCTCTCCTCGGGGGCTTAGACCACGTGGAGCTTGCTGGGACTGTCAGGTGCATGCCCCTGCTCCAGGTCCCTAACTCTGTCGCTCCTGCACAGTCCTTTTCTTATGAGAGACAACAGATTCACAGTTTTAGAATCAGGATGCAGCCATTACTGGGCCATTATTCTGTCTGCTGCTCTCCTTTCTCCGCTTTTCAGACGGGAAACCCAGGGCACAGAGGGTTCTAAGTTTCAAGGTCCCCCAGGAAGTGGATGACCAGGATCTAAAGATACACTGTGTCTTGGAGGCCAAGCCCATCTTCATCGTGACAGTGAGAGACACAGCTCATGCGGAGATGTGGGGGCTGCCTGATCTGGTTGGGGAGCTGAAGAAGATAGTAAATAGCAGGTTCTGGGGGGAAGGGGATGAAGGTGGGGGGCCCAGTGGGAGGAGCTACACTTGACCCCTGCTTACTGAGATCCTCAGGTCTGGTCTGGCCTCAGAATTTATCAAGTGGCATGCAAGGCCAGGCAGCAGCAGTGCAGATCTCAGGCCTCGTGAGTCACCACAACGATGTGTGTGGAACAGACCCCTGACCCCCGAGGCCTCTGTTACCCACCTAAGAGCTTGGCTTCACCCAGCATGTGGTGTTCTGTGTTCTGCTCCGGTTCCAGGAAAAGTTGGTATATTTTGGCCAGAATTGTGGGAAAGAAAAACTGCAATTACCCTAATTGTTCAAATACTGTCTTCTAGTAGAAAAGAAATGAGACGTTAAACAAAGGTGGGCGGGCGGCTGTAACACAGAGAGCTAGGGTGGGAGGCAGGGCAGGCGGGAAGAGAGGCGCTGGGAACAGGGAGGAAGAGGAGGCAGCGCAGGGGAAGAAAGGCGGAAGCCACAGGCTCTGAGCGGAGCCAAGAACAAACTGCAGCCCAGGAGAGGAGCCATCGGGTACAGCTTCTCCCTCTCTGGGACTCAGTTTCCCATGCGACAGGGAAACCAGGGAGGAAGGCTTGACCGGCTCCCCGGCAGGCTTTCCTGGTACATGTAACCAGAGCACCCTTCTGTCATCGTTCAACCTGATGTGAGTAGCAGGGAGGTTTTCTGCCAGGAGTCACTCCTTATCAGAGTCTTGCCATGGCTTAACAGACGCCTCCGGAATTCGAGGCCAGGCTAAGATGAACCAAATCCACAGTCTTTGGGGCCCACGGTCCAGTCACAGGCTGGAGGGATATCCTCCATTCCTTTCCTCTAGTCCTCAGAGTCACATCAAGAAGCAGGAGCTGGGCCCATTTCACAGAATAAACACCCGAGGGTCAGAGAAGCCACAGGCTTGTAGAAGGACACACAACATGTAATGACTTGGCTCACACCAGGAGCCCCAAAGCCTGAGCTGAGGTCATGCCCGAAACAGGGAAACTGGGGCCCAGAAACTAGAGCCTGTGGGAGAACAATCAGGGGGTGCTTACTGCAAATCTAGCTGAAGGGACAGTGCAGGGAGAGGGCAAGGGCACAGATCTGGAATGAACCTTGTAAACAGTAAGGGGAAGAAGCTGGCCACAGAGGACTGTGTTGTCTTGTCTTGCTCTGTTTATAGGAAGCATCAAAAAAATGGGCAAACCCAGAGAGGAGAGGAGTGGATGCCAGGACGGGGTGGTCAGAGGAAGAAGGAGTGACTAGAATGGCTGTGGGGTTTGAGAATGACGGAAATGTAAACTGATGATGGTGGTGGTGGTGGTGGTGGTGGTGGTGCACTGTGATCTGTGAATTACTGGATCCATTAGAATATACTCTTAAAGCCCTTGAGTTATGCTGGGTGTGATGGTGTATTCCAACTCTTGGGAGCCAGAGGCAGGAGGATGACTAGCCTAAACTACATAGGGAGTTCTAGGCTAGCCTGGGCTATACAGTGAGATATTGTTTCCAAAACAGAAGATGGAAAAAAAAAGATTAAGTGAATTATAACTCAAAGAGTTGTTATGACAAAAATAAAGATTTGATTTCCGCGTTCACTAAAGGTGAAGTGTCCATGGTTAAAAGCCTGGGTTCGATTCTTCTACTAGTTTCTATCTGTGTGGTGTAGGGCATGCAACACAACTCTGTGCCTCGGTTTCCCTATCTATATGGTTAGGGGGCATCAGACTACTGTTTTGGAATAGGGGGAACCAATGGTGAGGCCTATGGCCCCATCTCCCTGTCGCCTGGATGCAGCCATACCCATAGCTCACCATGGAGTGACCTAGATGCTCCCTATGTGAAAGGCAGGTTTCACACACCGGTTTCTGGAGAGCCAAACTGGCCAAGAGGTCATGAGAGAAGTGTCTGAAGACCCCGCTGCACTTGCCTTGCCTTGGGAACAAGAGGGGGATGAAAAGTTGCAAACGTCTACGTGTGCAGACCTCTTTCTCAGGTAGAGACTGAGAGTGTGGGGCTTTTCTCACATACTACCTTCTCCTGTGATCTCCGAGAGTCACTTCACTAAGCAAGCTGAGGCACGGTGGCTGGAAGCATGCACGACTCGGCTCTGGATAGGCAATCATTACCCATGATGGGCGGGTTGGGAGAGGAGAGCCCAATCCTAGATGCCCACATGGTATTCTGACGCCTGGACTTCTTCCCTGAGTAAGCTGTGGAGAGGCAGCCGGTGGCTGGGGCCTGCCTTTCCTACCCCAAGGAAGGTGCTCTGGCTCAGCAGAGGTTACCTTCCGAGCTCAGAGGCAAGAGGCTGGGAGGGCAGTCCTGTGTACCCAAGACAGCTGTAGGGACTGGGGGCTGTGAATGAGGTTGGAAAGGTTTGAACAAGCACTATTCCCTGACCACTGAACTCATTCTTCTAGTTAGTCAGGAATGGTCTGGAACAATCACATGATGTACTGCATTCCAGGGGACTGTGCCCACTTGCGGGTTTCTCGGTCTCATCAGACACCTGACCACTGTGAGCATCTGGACAGAGAGGCTGTCTGGGGAGGTGCTGTCTGTACTGTCATCCAAAAGCATCTACACAGGCAGCTGCAGGAACACCATCAAGGGACCCAGTGGCGATTCAGACACAGCCTGTGGTCTATGGAGTCCACAGCCGTTCTCTGTGGTTTTATTGTCCTCTTAACCTAAGGCTCCATCAGTCCAGCCTCCTATTTACCCAAGAAAAAAATAGATTTCACAGATGATAAGCTCACTTGCCCAAGGTCAGACATCTATTCAAGGAAGAGCCCGGAGTCTTCAGTTGCTGTGCTCAGTGGGGCCTGAAGTTGGACACTGATGGCCACACTTTCAGCTGAAAACGTCCTGTGTCAAGACTCTGTGTTCCCAAATGTAGCCTAAAAATTTGCCTTTTGTGTGTGTGTATGTATGTTTGTGCATGTGTGTGTGTGTGTGCGTGTATGTGCGTGTGTGTGTGTAGGCTGGAGGTTAATACTGGGCATCTTTCTCAATCCTTCTTCCCCTTATCATGCTTATTATAGTGTGCAAGGCTCATGTGTGTTGGACGCGTGTGGAGAGGTGGGGACAGTGTGGAGTTGGTTCTATCCAACTTTATGTGGGTCAGACTCAAATCATCAGGTGTGTGCGGCAATTACTGCTACTTACTGAGCATCTCGCCAGCCCCCACAACCTTTGTTTTGGGAACAGTGTCTCTCACTCAGACCCAGCTAGGCGGGCAGGCCAGCGAGTCTAGGGTCCTCCTGACTCTGCCGTCCAGCACTGGGGTTATAGACACACACTCAGCTCCACTTTCACCTGGCTGCTAAGAATCTAGACTGGGCCCCTCACGCTTACACAGTAGGTACTTTATCAAGACCCGTCTGCCATCTTCCCCGGACCCAAGGTAAAACGGCTTTTCATCAGAAAGAGATGGGTAATGAGTTGAATTGTAGAAGATAGTAGCTTCCCCTTAAACCCAAGAGAAGCAGCAACCAGGACACACAGGCTTGCTTGGAAATTGCAAGGTATAAGATATTACAGTTCATGCTTCAGGAGTGTCTCCCACCGCAGACCCAACAAGAAAATGTCTTATTATACAGAGAAGGGGGGGTTAAGGCTAGGGAAACTTCAAACACTAGACTGACACTTAACCAGCTACTCCAAACTACAGGAGAAGGGGTTGTTTGTTACTACCCCCAGGTGTCCTGAAGGCATGTGCCTACATAGAATTTAAATGGCAGCTGCTGATCATGTGGCTACTGGTTACAGACTGCCCCAACATCACTTCCTGAGGTCAGAGCCTTCTCAGGCACTGACCAGAGCCTTCTCAGGCACTGACCAGCTCTTACTAGTTTTAGGGCGCTGGGGGACCAAACAGGTGGGCTTGCTGTGAAGTTGTCCACCTTGAATGGCAACACCTTTCTGCCTTTCCCTTTATATAAAAAGTGCAGAGGTTGCCTTTTCAAAGCCTGCCTGTCCCGCAGGCTGCTGTACTTGGCTTTCCTCTCGCTATCTGCTGTGAGAGTGATCCGAGTCACAGCTGAGAAGGGAGACCGACGTCTGCCCTCTGCCCTCCGTCACCTCTTGCCGGCTACTTCCCCAAGCACCATTCCCTGTGACAAAAGACCGAGGGCCTTGCACAACAGCGAGGGTTCCCTGCCAGACAGTTTCTCAAACCTGCGGGGTCTCCCAGCTTCCTCCCGCGCAAATGGAAAGGGTACACGCACATATGTGTTTGAAGTACATACATGCATGCCTGCACGCACACCTGTGCATACATACCTGGGGAGCTGCTGCTGCAGGCCCCCAATTACTACGCTCTGATCCCCAACTGTGCCCCTGTCAATCAAAATTAAGTTTGTTATCAAGTATGAAGCAGTCTATCTGAGAGCCAAAAATAAAATACTGGCGATGTCAGAAGTTACAAAAACAGGCCTGATAGGGAGAAGGTAAATGTCCCATATCACCACCAACTCTAAAGTTCGTCAGATGGACGATGGTGAGCCCAGGCTTCATGACGGAGAGAATCCGCTGTTGTTTAATGTTTATATGTTTTAAAAGATGTTTCAAAATTGTGTCCCTTTTTGTATATCAGAAAGGCTATTCAGGTTTGCGCTATTATTTTAATATAAGAAAATGATTTTCAAGGAAAGACCAGAAGTAACTAGATTTAAACTTTCTTTTTGTTCATATTTACACCTAAGTAGATGGTGAACACTTACTCGAGTGAGCTCACTGCTCCTTATGGCACAGGTACTTTCCTTTTCCTCACGATGCAAGTCTAGATGGCAGACCCAAAAAGCTGCTGTCCACACCCAGCAGCTCGTGACCTCTGCCGCTAGCTTTAACTGGGTACCCCCATGGCCTCCTGCTTCTCTTTCAAATTTCAGACAGACTCTGGGCTCACCCTCCCATTAGACGGAAGCCCTGCTACATAGGAGATAGGTACATTATCCCAGCCAATCATGTGTCAGCCCATTTTCCTTAACTGTGATTGGTTTAAAAATAAGCCAATGATAATGCATAATTCCCTAAACACTAGTACTTAGAAAATTTGGGCCAATGAACTATTACAACTGGCACTGTTTAAAGAGGGCTATATTATAACACGTGGGTCTAGATAGTTTTGCCTTCCTGGGGTCCTTCATCCATCCATATATATAAATATACATACACACATACATGTACATAATAACCAACATAATGTAAATATATTTACTAATGTAAATGTAAAATTATATTTTGCTACTGCATTGGTATAAATTATAATTCATTAATATTCTATATCAAAAATCATTTGTTCTTTTCTCCTTATTTTAAAATGTACTAAAACATTTTGTGGCTCATGGACAAGTTAGCCCCATGTTGACTTGGGTCCTATCCTTCCTTGGGACTTCTCATTGTGAATCGTGAATCATGAACTTCTGCTGCTCTGAGAGGTCTTCCTGTAACTAGTAGGCAGGTCCAGCAGCCACCCAGGAGCAGCCTCCACAGAAGGCCAATGAGCCCAGACCTGCATTCATCCAGACTTGAGCTTTCATCCCTCCATACTGATCCTTCTGGGTCTGAATTTTTGCATGTGAGTGGGGATGAAGTCACTTCACAGACATGATGACTTGGTGTGAGCTGTGCCTGGCAGGGAGGGAGCTTATTACCCAACGGTGCCTGCTCAGGTCAGTCAGCCTGCTTGGCAACACAGAGGTGTGGCGAGGATCCCTAGCAACGGCCAGGCCACCGAGGCAGGACAGACTTAATTTTACTTTCCTTTTTAGCTTTCTTTCTTTGGTTCAGCAGCAAGGTCAAAGAAATGATGCAAACACAGTCCTCGAAAAATGAAAAGAGAAGAGAAATGTGTGTGTTCCGGTTGGCAGGATATTGGGAACTAGAGAATGGGAGCAAAGACCAGAGGGAGAGAGGGGCAGCGTGGGAAGCAGGCCCTGGTCCTGACCCGTTCCTAGGACTCATTTACTCTGGCCCCCGGGAAGTCTTTTTTCCACTTGGGTTTGAAGTCTTTGTAAAAAGAAAAAGAATGGTCTTTAAGGAGAACTGAATAAAGTGACTTTTAAGGGACCAGTGTCTTGTTTAATCCCCTTAAGCCATAGAACTGCAATGTCCAGCAAGAGGCCACTAGCTACGCATGGCCGCTGTTTAAACTGAGATGAGTTCGGTTTGGTTAAACAAAAAATCCACTTTCTGGATTACACTCGGCCTCTCTCAAGTCCTCATCAGCCCACACATGGCTAACGCCATCTTAGCACTTGGTAAGAGAGTCCCATCCCCGCAGGCTGCCCCACTGTGCAGCGCTCTGCAGAGTAAGAAGACCCGGCCTTTATGTTATTCAGATCTCCTAATTAAAAACTATCGATATCTCCATCAGGTCAGAGTGAGTGGATTCTCAGCTCAGTATCGCCCATGAACTTTAGTGCTGAGTCTACATACTTAAGGAAAATCACAGAGCAGGGTCCGATGTCTCCAGCCTGTGCAGGCATGAGCACTCAGATGCACGCCACCTTCCAAAGCACGCGTTTTCCTTGTTTGTCTGGATTCAAGCCTTGTTACACTTCTTGGTTGTGGATCCCTTGGAAGAACATCTGCCCTTCCTGAAGCCTAACTTTCCTGATCTCCCAGAAGAGGGTGAGTATTCTATTCTGGAAGGCTGCTCTTAGGATTGCATTCGCTAATGCAGACACTCAGCTAATACTGGCGGAGCACCTACTATGTGCTGCCCATCATTTAGTTCGCAGAGTGAGAACTAAAACAGCCAGGGAACAGACAGCTTCCCCTGTCTTCAGGAAACTCACCTTCTAAGAGATTTAAGTAAGGAAGCTATTAATACTGATAACACTACCCACAGTCAGAACACTACAACTCATAGTTGCCATTAACAGAGAGTCCAGCCACTTTTTCAGATAGTAAAAATATATTTCTATTTTAAAAATTGAATTCCCTAACTCATCTAACTCCCTTCCAAAGAGGGATCTTAATAACGGTTCTTAAAGCGGCTGTTCAGTGCTGGGTTACATCATCACACCAAAGACTTCCTATGACATTTGAATCTAATTCAAGAAAAAAAAGATCTGATTTCAGCAGCTTTTAGTCCAGACTTTAGAAAAATTAATTATGCATGCATTCAAGTTGCAATGAGCAAACTTGATAATTTAGGCAGTTTAGCAATTGGGTTGAAATTGTATCGCTAATTTAAAGTACTCTGCACTAGTGGCTTCAGACTCGAGGTTATGAAGCAGAATTAGCCTGGACCAGAGCAGCGAGTCAGCGCCTGCAGCCCCAACCGCCTTGACTGGCTTTCAGGAACAGAAAAGAGAAGGCTCAGAGCGGAGCCCAGATGGCGAACACTAGGGTGCACCAGGGGCCCATGAGACCCTAGCTGAGTGTATTGTATTGCCTTAGCCATTTCTCCCCTCGGTCCAACAAAAGCCATGGTGCCCCCTTTGGCAGAAGAATATAAACGAGGGCTTGGGAACGTTAGGGATGCATGCTGCTTAGCCCCTCTCAGTCTCTTATCTGCGGTGAACATGACCTCAGTATCTTCAAGGGAGCTGAAAGAAGTTGAGATGATGTATATCAAATGTCAGGTACACAGGAAGTGCTCAATAAATGCAGCTTCTTGGCTTTTCTGATGCGGTGGTTTTCAAATGTGACATGAACTCTTAGTGGCTTCTTGCCTTAGTAAGAGAGGCCATGATGGGTCCATTGGCCAAGGGTCTTGGCCAAGTTTAGCCTTCAGTTACTTCAGCGTGTCCTGCCTATGATCTGCCTGGAATTCCAATTCAGGGAGCTCTGGTAACAAAACGGTTGTTGGTTTCTGACGTTTAGTTTGGGATGACTTGCTACATGCAGTCAGCACCTGGACAGTCAGCAGGACAGTCCATTGCCTCTACATTCTGAGGGCCTCCTTTGAGGAAAGTGATGCACTGGGTGCAGGGGGAGCCTCAGGAGGTGTGGTCCTGATGATGATACCATGGCAGCACCAGGCTGTGGCAGCAGTGTGTCTGTGGGGGCAGGAGGGCCAGCCTGTTGTGTTCTCCTATCCAGGCCATTGATGCTCCTGACACTGGAAGCTTCAAGCAAACCATGCAAAGTGAGCTGGCTCGAAACACTGCTGAGAATTTAGCCTGGCCCTCAGTAGCCACTGTGAGCTGGCTTCAGAGTATCACAAAGGTCACATTCTAGTGTGAAACTTTCTAAGAAAGAGGCGCCATGAACATCTCTGAGTGGGGATGTCAATGGCTACTATTTAAGTCCCAAACTCCCAATTATCTTCTCTGGAAAAAAAAAAAGGAACGATAGCAAATAACACACAGCCTCGATGTTACCCCAGGCCCCCAGTGACCTGGGGACAATAAGGCTAAAGTTACTGAATGAGAACAGGGGCAGTTTGTAGGAAACTGCAGGGAGACCAGAGGAGCTGATGACTGGCAGGGGTAAAGCCCATCCCAAGACCACCTCGATTAAGGAAGTTCAAGTTTATCCCAAATAAGAAAGCAGTGAAGGGAAACAATCTGACTCGGGCTTGGGTTTGATGGAGATGGGAGGCAGACTTGGGCAGATGATACGGAGAAGTGGGGGGGGGGGGAGGAAGAGGGCTTGGGGGGACAAGAAGGCAATCTATAGTGCAGGACAAAAGACTGAAATGTTAAAGTGGCACAACCCATCTCCCTCGAAGACAGCACATGTCTCCCTGGAGCCAACGAGCGTGACCTGAAGCATGAGGTTATGTCCTGTGTCCAGGTCTGCAATTTTACAACCTACATTATAGACAGTGTCATATCACTTCAGAGGATATCCACGATACCTCTGAATGGGCTCCTTGCTGTATTTGTTTGGATTCCCCTATGAGCATGGCAAGCTTAGGGGCATCCGGGTGATCATTGATCACAGCAGAGGGAGCAGGAACAGAAGCAACCAGGAGCACCGGTGGGTGGTGGAAGAGCTTACTGCTGCGGGAGACTGAGGAAGAGTCTAGAATGTGTCTCTAAGTGGTCCCAGTTAAGGATGAGAGGCTGGGGGGTATTTATGCCCAGCTGGGATGGGATTCAAGGAACAAGAAAGGCCATGAGCCTGTGAGAGAAGGTAGGGGGAGAGCCAGGGCTGGGAGGGCGGCTGCAGTAATGGGACAGGCCCACCTTTGAGTCCAGCTCTGCTCGGTACTAGAAGGGATGTCCACCAAAAGCTCAGTGATGACAGACATCCTGGTCACTCACATGGGCCATGCAGGGCTGGCCTAGAGGCAGGGACCTAGCAGACGGCCCTTGAGCAGGGACACCCGCAGTGTAGAAGCTGTATCCAATCTCCGGGTAGCCTAGGGCATGTACGGTGGGGCAGAAGGCACCAGCTCGCCTCTTATCATTTCAGAGGACTGGTCCCCTCAGGCTTGTGTTCTAAGCAGTTGGTACCTAGCTGGTGGATGTTTGAGGGGTTTGTGAGGCCTTTGGAATAGGTAGAGCCACTAGAGGCTGAGCTTTGAGCCCAGTCCTGTGTCTGGTTTTGTTCTCTGCTTCTTGGTCTGCCCACCATGTTAGGATCTAGGTAGGCTATGAGCTCCTGACACTATGAACTCCACCATACATTCTCCACCATGATCAGCTGAAACCATGAGCAAAAGTAAGTCTTTTCTCTCTCAAGTTTCTTCTTGGGGATATTTTATCACAGCAATGAGAAAACTAATAAATACAACATCTCATCTGTGTCCTCCATGATTGCTCTGAATAGAACGTCAGCTGAATACTTCGGTCTCATCACACAAGAAGTCACGACAAAGAAGAATCTGGAACTCCCCAGGACAAGTGTTAGACTATGAATCCACTGCCTTGGTGAGATTCTTATGCCTATCTACAGTGGGCTGAAGAGTGTCCCTCCAGAATCCATTTCCATGGAAACCTCAGACCATGGCCTTATTTGGAAATAGAGTCTTTGGTGACGGCTTCAGTTATGGATTCTTAGGGTATGCTCTAAATTCCATGGCTTGTGTCCCTATAAGAACAGAGTGTTGGAGCCATGAGCTGAGCCACACCAGCAGTCACAGGAAGCTCAGAAAGTCAGGATCGTCCCTGGAGGTTTTAGAGGGAGAGATGCCCTTCTGGCTCCTCCATTTCAGATTTCAAGTTTCCGGACCACGAGGCAATAAATTTTTGTCGCTTCAGACCACCAGCACACAGTGGTTTGTTTTAACAGTCATGAAAGCTAATGGGCTATTCTATGCTCATAGACTCTAATAGATCATTCTATACCCATCAAAAGTGTAGACAGGGTCGGCAGGAGGAAAGCACTGGCCAAACCAGCAAGAGTAGGGTGACTCTGAAATGTGACCACAGGAGACACCTTCACCTCTAACACACCTCCAGAGCTCGCTGTGAGCTCATCTGGTCTCTACCTATATGCCATCACTGCTGGGGAGCTTACTGCCTCCAGGGGAAATGGGGACTGTTCCAGGCAGCTGAGGCAGCCCAAGACCTCCTCACACTGACCTAAAATATCAGCTTCCAGCTTTATTTTCTGGGCCCTGACCTGCTCTTTGACAGTCCATCTTCGGCTAAATCTTCCCGCAAGCTACTTAGCTCCGGTTCCTTTAAGGAATAATGCAACTTACTCGAAACCCAACAATGAAACGGAATATGCAAATCATCTTATCAGCTGTACTCCATAAAGACAATCTTTCCCTGATTAGCATATTGCTCTGACTCTATTTTCATCTGGGATTCACAAACTGGCACACCCAGAGCTTCTAGCAACCACAGGGTACTTGGGGACAGCCACTGAGGCTGAGCGGGTACAGCAGACCCAAGTCCCAGAAAGAGTGGTCCCTTCGTCATACAGATGGCTTAGGAGTAACCCGTAGACTCAAGAAGTCAGGCTCACCATGGGGGTGGGCTGGGATAATGTCGAGGTAGGGGCAGAGCAGGAGCAGCCACCAAGAAAGGATGACAGTAATTGCCATCAAGGGACTCCCAGATCAACAGTGAGAGAGCAGTAGAGCCAGAAATGTCACCTAGAGCTCAGCATGACTCAATTAAAACTGTCACACTGTGGCTTAAACAAAGACACAAGCAGAGAGAAAGCCTCCCGCAGAGCAATCAGGGCAGGCTTCCAGAAGGAGGTTCAGGAAACGTGAGAAGGGGTTATGCCAGCCAAGCCAATACCTGAGGACAAGTTGGTATGGCTGGGGTCAAGGGTCACGTGCCTGTCAGAAGAAGAATGTAAGATGGCAGGTTGACTCTATGGTTGACTGTTCATCCTGTTTAATTGTGTTTACAGTGCTTCTCAGTCTTCCATGGGCACGAGAAGTGGCCTAGAATCTGCTAGGCATCCAGTACCCAGCCTTGTCACCCAAGAGCCCTGGGCCCCAGATCTCCAGCCCGTTCTCCCCGTTCCGATTTATGTGTCCGTGAGCAGAGCCCAGGTTCAGCCGAAGCGGCGTGTTCCTGCAGTGGTTCCGAGGCTGGGGACTCCCAACCTCACCTGGGAAGCAACCCCACTTCTTGTCTTTCTTCATTATGTAAAACGGTGTGGGAGGTAGGACAACACATTAGATTATGCCAGAAATACTGGCAATTTAAGTTCATCTGGAGGATGCACCTGGGAGAGAAAACCAATTTCAAGTCTCCATCAATGTACTTGGCGGAAATGAAAGGCCAAGGATTTCTCAGCAATCACCTGCATGGGTGATGCAGTGACTTCTGGGAGTGCCTGGCTTCTCACTGACCCTTGGAGCCTGCCCACGCTTTACAAAGAAGAGGTCCTCAAGGACTTCAGGGCCTCCACAGTCTCAGCCCTCAGACCTTCCTGGATACGGAGTCCGGCCCTTTCAGCAAGCCCTTCCTTCCTAAAGGAGCTACAAGGGTTAAAGGGGGATTTGAGATGCAGACGTGATTTTAGAAGGAAAAAGAAATTCTAGATCTAGAAGTGTGACTGATCTGCCAGAGTTCCAGTCCTAGCATGTATGACGTCCTGGGCTCAGTCCTCAGCACCGCATAAACTGGGCACAGTGGTGTACACCTGGAATCCCAGCACTCAGGCGGTGGAGGCAGGAAGATCGAGAGTTCAAGGCCATCTTAAGACCCCTAAGGCAGGCTTTTTTTCCTTCACAGCTACCCCTGTATTCTAGTTCTCCTTCTAGAAGAATCCATAGTAACTCCCAAGGAGCTAAGATGTATGAATCACTACTGCAGCCTGGGCAGTGACAGAGGACGAGCTGGAAGCCCTGTACCCAAGGAGATCTCAAAACAGTGTCCACCCACCTGGCTTCTCACTCCTACTCCACTGGATGCCATGATTAAGACAGAAGCAAGTCACATGGGGATGCAGCTGCAAGGGTGACCATCCTGGCAGGTGCTAAGATCATCTAAAGAAAGACAGCCCTTCCATAATGGACCCCAAGACACTGCCCCCCGCCAGAGATCTGCTGGGAGAAGGAAGAGGTTCACAGCCAGCACCAGCCAGAAGAGAAATTTGTCTGGGGGAAGAGGGAGGGGAGGATAGATTTCAAACAGTCTGGCTACTTCTCCAACTACCTGTGGGAAATCAGAGCTGAGCAATGATGGGTCGGTGCCGGGCAGGACCACACCCTGACCATGGTTGACAAGTTCTGCATACATTTGTCCTCTATTTAAGCCTAAACTTCATGTCAGTGACTTTTAGGAAGATGTCTTGAAGGGCTGGTACCTGGACCCCTTTACCTGGCCCTCTTCCCAGTGTGGCCACAGTGAAAATTTCTCCTTTCTCTGTTTTTTCTTATTACTCGTCTCTTGGATTGAGGACGGGCAGCCAAGTCTAGACTATTAGGGCTGCCAGGGCTAAGGCTCTGATCCTTAAAGTCTGAACGATTCTAGAAGGCCAGCCCTGCCCTGGAAGTGGACTTCAGGGACTCAGCCCAACCTCTTCCCCAGAGGAAGTGCACACTGAGAGGGACACACTTTCCTACAAACAACTTAATTATCTTGACATAAATTTCAGCCTCATATCTCTCTGTTGCTCTCATACATGTATATGAAGAGGGGGAAAAATCTCAATAGGAGTCCCATTGGAAGGATCAAGAAATCCTGGATTCTGGGTTATCGAGATGGCTCAGCTGGTAAAGGCACTTGACACCAGGCCCGGTGGTCTAAGTTCCATAATGGAAGGAAAGAATCTCTCTACCCCTCAACACACACAAATCAAATAAATGTTCATTAAAAGAGAACATTTTTAATTGTTTATTTTAAAAGAAGGAAGGAACCCTGGCTTTCCACACTGGGCTTGAGGAGAGACACCCCCCCCACACACAGCATTCCTAGAGAGACATCCTCTGTGGGACCACTGCCAGATCCCAGGGTCCCTATGGTCCCTTCCACCAGTCTGACCTTGGAGGCTGCAGGTCCTGCCCTGATTGGCCTGGGGAACACATCAGAGAGAACCCCGAGTGGCAGCTGGGTAGGTACCCTCCAAGCCTGGAATTGGCTCTGCTTCTTCCTTGTGATTACCTCATTTGTATCTAAAAGGGATCCTTGGCTAAATTCTACTCCTTTAGACCTTTATGGCCACCAAGCCAGACCTGGTGATCAGCTGGGTGATTCCAGCCGCACAGGGGAGAAGGCAGGAGGCATTTAAGTCTAAGGTCTACCGTGGCAGCTTAGCCAAACCCCGCCTTGAATAAAAAGCAAAAAGATGACTGGGGCTGGGCATCCTTGAGGCCCAGGGTCTAGTCCTCGGTGCTGAAAAGAGATGGCTTCCATTTTTAAGTCAGGGCTGAAAAGCCCCTGTCTATCTATCTCCCTATCTCCCTATCTCTCTCTCTCTCTATCTCCCTATCTATCTATCTATATATCTGTCTGTCTGTCTATCTGTCTATCTGTCTGTCTGTCTGTCTGTCTGTCTATCTATCTATCTATCTATCTATCTATTATCCATCCATTCATCTATCTATCTGTGACTTACACAATCTGATAGTAATTAATGTCCTCAAAGCAGCTAGGAATGCACTTGTTTAAGGGCCATGTTCACCATTGAGCCCACTACCCCTGTGCACACAGTAGGTAAGGAAGTATTTCCTGCTGAGCTGAACTTCCTCTCAAACTCTGAGTGTTGTGGACCTACCCTGCTCTCCAAACTGGGCTATGAGCTATGCGGGTGTGAGGGGGAACTGGGGCCGCATAAAGGGGTGTGTTATCATTGCTTCCTCCCCATCCTGCAGGAAACCATCCACATCTTCTTCCTGTCAAGCAGAACCTGCCACTGAGTGATATCAAGTGACCCAGCACAGGCCAGATACTGGGCTTCCAGGGTGAGAGTATGAAAGTTTCCACAGACAGACTAGGCTGAGGGGGAGAAGCTGCAGCACAGAGGAGGCATTACAGACTTCCTGGAGGGGGCTCGAGCTGATGAGCAAGGTGGGAGGAGCCCTGTGGAAACCGAAGGTGCAGAGGAAGTCAGCAGGGTGCCGGGGGAAACACTAGCAGAGCAGGAGTTCTGGGGTCCAGGTTTTGGAGTAAGATGTTAAACAGATTGAGCTTAGTGGAGTTCCTAGAGTATCCTCAGTTGGCTCATCTGTTAAGTGGGCACAAGAAGCTCCGCCTCCTCACTCACCCTCAACACCTTAGCTTATGGAAACAAAGGTCCCAACTTCGTCCTCTGTGCCACCCCATGCAAACATTCCAGTCTGAGATGAAGATAGGAGCATGCCTTAGTAAACACCATCACTCTGAGGTCACACAGAGGTCATGCTCATCATAGCAGGGGAGGAAGGTGGAGCCTATGGCCCCATGAATGAAATGGCAGCTTCAGTTACTGCTGTCCAATGGGCATAAAGACACTAGCACACATTTGACACAGCTCGTGCTGATAGTTCTGAGAATGCGTTTTGCCTTTCAAGTTGGAGCCTCTTTAGGGAGCTGTCTGTGAGAAGGCGGGACCACTGCACATTCTGCCCAGACGGCTGCGTAAGTAGGTCGATGGGCTGGGAGGGCGCAAAATGGCCTCACCCAAGGGAGGACCAGGGTGCTTGGAGAAGTCATAAAGATGAAATCCATCAAGAAGCGGGGCTCCTCAGCACAGCTGCTTTGCACTCATGGTAGCCCTGGGAACGGCTCGGCTTCCTGGGCGTGTTAAGCACAGGCTGCTTGACCGCTCAACAAGTCCTTTCTGCATCTTCCCAACTCTCAGACCAGAATAATACTAATGAAAGTTTCATGCCCAGAGAAGTCGTTCATCATGAACCAAGAGGGAGATGCTCCCAAGTTCCTCCCAGACCTCTGGCTGGATCTCCAAGTTTCCAGCTTCTTTCTCTCCTTCAGTCAGCCACCTTGCCACCAGGGCCCAGCATCCCTCCCCCTCCCCCACCCCTGCCCTCCTCTCAGCCCCTGCTCTGACACCTAGACAGACCCTGTAAGCTTCTCAGCTGGACTAGGACAACAGATTCCATAGGGATATTCCATAGGGTCTCCATGCCTCTCCCAGCCTGCCTCCTGCCTCCCTCCACCCTCCCACCTCCCATCTCCTGCCTCCCTCCTGCTTTCCTGCCTGGACCCTAAAGTCTCCCTGAAGCCCAGTTAGGAACATGGCATGGGCTTACTCAGACCTGAAATGGCTCCCATGGCTCCCATGGCTCCATGGTCAAGTGCAAATACAGCAGCCTCGTGGCCACACTCCTCAGAGGACTGGCCTAGCCCTGTACTATCCTGTACCTCCCACTGCTGTGCTTCCTAACCTCTTCCTGTTTGCCCAGTGGCTTCCAAACTGCGGATCCTGTCATGCTGGGGACTTATGAAATTAATGTAGCAAGTAGAACTGGAGTTTTTAAGGAAACAGCAATGCTGTGTACATAGAAAATCTTCACTTCATGAAAGTTCTGGTGTGTGTGTGTGTGTGTGTGTGTGTGTGTGTGTGTCACAGTCTAGAAGGCACATGGTGGCATTAGCAGGGATCCCAATCGCATAGGCTCGGGCTCACCAAGTTCACTGCCTCTCTGTTCCTTGCTCGCTGATCCCCCATGCTTTCCCTGTGGCTTCCCTCTCCTGCCAGCTGCCCCTGTCCATCCAAACTTACGCGTTCTCCAGGCCCGTCTCAGCTGCTTGGAAGGAGGTTTACTTAGGAAGCAATCCCATAAAGCATGCATGAAGATATGGAGACGAGAAGGAACAGGAGGGTCGCCGGGTGTGCAGCCGGGCAGGCTCTCGGGAGCTCAGTCCCTCTGCGGTCCTAACCTATAGACTCCCACCAGTCACTGGGTGAGACCCTGCAGACAGAAAGGTCCAGGACAGCATGGAAGACAGGATGTGCCCAAGGGAAAGGAGGTGAGCAGTACAGATACACAGATCACAGCAGGCACTCCCTCCACGAAACACCCGCAAACACACACACACACACACACACACACACACACACACACACACACACACACACGGCATCGTATGGTACCATCTTCTGTCTTCATCCCTGAAGTTCACTGGTTTTAAGAGCACAGACTCCATTCTGCTTTATTAACTGTCATCCACTGAGTTGAGTGGGATTCCTTCATAAAGCCTCCCTGGTTTCTACATCTGCTTCCACCAACAGGCGGGGGACTCCTCAAGGAATGGAGGGAAGGACCAGATCAGCTCACTAGCCGTACCTTCTTCTTCCCGGAAACGGATCCTATACTTTCCATGGGAAATAGCCTTTCCTCTTCCCTCCCTGCAGGAGCCAGCAACATCTCCGAGATCACAATTAGAGCACACTGACTCCACTGAAACTCAGCCTGAAGACTTTTGCTTCCCTGTTAGCACTGCTGAGCACTGCTGACCTCCAAGAGAAGAAGTAAATGATAGAGAGCAGTCAACACAGAGGGTGGGCAGGAGGGGATGAAGCCCCGGTGACACTATTCGCTGCCTGAACCACTGGGTCAGCTTTCTCCAAGCCCCAGAAAGACTCTTTTCTGAGGCAGGCAGTTCCTTGTTTCTCTGAAGTTAGCTTGACCTAATTTCTGTTGCTCACACCCCAGAATCCACTGGTGGTTTCCTGCTTAACATCCTGTTCTGCACTGCCCACGGAGGGCAGGGCCTGTGAACTCTCTGTGCTGCTGTGCTGCCTGCCACTCAGCAGGGAAAATAGGACCTAGAGGTGTGGAAATTCCACCCAACACATTTCCCAGGACACATCAGTTCCTGACACCTGACTGGTATAGACATAGGGTCACCGATCCTGTCTTGACCAGGACCTCTGGACTCCAAAACAGAGACAGTAGCTAGTCTCTCTCCCTCTCCCTCTCCCTCTCTCCCTCTCTCTCCCTCTCTCTCTCTCTCTCTCTCTCTCTCTCTCTCTCTCTCTCTTACACACACACACACACACTCACAAACACACACCATGGTGGCAGAGAACAGAAAGAGTGCAACTGAGAAAGGAGGCCAGGAACCAGAGGTCTGGGCTGTCTGGGTCAGTCTAAAAGGAACCCCAGGTTTGAACATGGTACCTCAGAACCTGCCAGCATATTAACCCAGTTTCAGCTCCAGAGAGGCCCCTCATACAGGACGGTTCTCCAGGTGGCCTTGGCTGACCCAGTTCTCCCTACTTCCTTGATCACTGTTTTCAGGAATAGCTGTAGAATGTGCTGGAACATCCTGAGAAGGGAGGGGCGTTCAGAACAGCCATACTCTGCTGCTGAACTCTAAAACTAGACTGCAATCCAGCAAGCCACGTTGCTCCATCAGGGAGAACTGAGATCCCTCAGCTGCAGAACAGGGAAGCGCATGCTCAGAAGACACTCCATCCAGCCGGCAGCTTTGCCAGGCCTCGGGAAACTCAGCTAAGTCCGAGACCTCCACGTCCTGTTCCTTATCTACGAGTAGTAAACCCTCTTCTTAAAACCGAGTCTCTTCTTACTTGACTGGGGCAGGCAGCAAACGTGCAGCCCGAGAAATAGCGTGCTGGAGGGTAGCCAACACGTAGAGCTGAAGCATCCTAGCAGGGGGACCATGGGAACGTGGTTGCCAACCCTGAGGAGTGGTAGGACTGGCCTGTCACTCGGCTTGCCGACGGTGCCACTGGCTCTAGAAGCTGGCCTCACGATCATCTCACCAACAGAGGTGAAACTCGAAAGGGTGGTCAAGTCGGCCCTGCTACTGCAGTCTGAGAGCTCCCTGCACCCTCCCTGCACACATGGGACTCTCTGGGGAGGTGTTCTTATGTTTATTTAATGTGTAAACCACAGAACAGTAGGGGAGGTCCACCTCCCTGGGACATCCTGATTAGGATACTCTCCACTGTGGATTCTCCAGTGCTCAAGAGACCCTCACCTACTCCAAAGGTTCTCAGTGCTCCTGGGAACATCAAAGGATGTTGTAGTCTTGCCTTGGATCAAGTCTTGGGGGAACATGATGCTTGGGCTCCTTGGGAGAAATTTTCTTGCCGCAACCAAGCATGTATCTTTAGCATCGTGGAATCTTAAATAGCATCAGCAGCAGTACTAATAACAGCAGAGATGCTGGTAAATGTTGCCCCAGTGCTTCCCATGTGCCAGGCGCTGGAAGATGGGCATGATTATCACCCTATTTATAGAAGAAGAAATGGAGGGACAGAAGGGTCAAGAACTCAAGCTGTGTATGTGTGATGGTAACCCTCACATTTTGGAGTTGGAGGAAGTTAGATCAGGAGGTCCCGACTAACCTCAGCTACTCAGTGAGCTCCAGGCCAGCCTAAGATACATGAAAGCCTGTCTCAAGTAACAACAACCCTTCCCCTCAATTGACAAGCCAGAATATAGATTCAACCTGGCCTGAAGGTCCTCACTGATGGCTGCAATAGTCCCCCCGGGTAGGAAAGGGTTAACGCGGCAAGTCAGAGACAGTATCTACGGGAGGGCCTGTGGGAAAGGTTGGACTCTGGATCCTGGGTTTAAGATGTTCCACGTTTCCCTATAAAACAGGGAACATGGTTTAACCTAAGCACCTCTTCCCTTCTGCACAGGAAGCGTTTTGCCATGGGCTAGGCAGAGAGTGCCTTGCTGAGCAGCCCCGGCAGACACCCAGGACAGTAGGCGTCTAATGAGCTTCCTAAGAGGGCACATGGGACATGTCTGTCACAGGAGAACTGCATGTGTCCTGTGTGATCCCTCCAGGAGAGGCCTGGACTCCTCCAGATCCCACCGTGAGTCTCTCTGTCTCCATGACTGATTTTTCTCTGTTTTCCCCCTGCCATACTTTACAGATGTAAACAAGCATATGCTGAGCTCCCAGTCCCTCTGGAGAAATACGAAACCTAGACATGGCTTCTGGGACTTTGACATCCCCAAACATCCAGCCATCTGAAAGAATGTCATAGAAAGCCTTGGTTCAGCTGGTCTTGCTCCCCGCCTCCCTTTTCTGTGTGTGTGTATTGGGAGGTATTGGATGCTGGGCATCAGAACTAGGCCTCAAGCCTACAAGCCAAACACTGTACCACCAAGCTGTATCTCCAGCTCTCTTTTCACTTTCGACTTTGAGGCAGGGGCTCCCTAAATTGCCTTGGCTGTCCTCGATCTTGCTCTGTAGCCCAGGCAGGCCTTGAACTAGTAATTCTGCTTTGGCCCCAGAGTAGCTGGGATTATACACATGTGCCGCCTCACCCAGCTGGCCTTGAGATGACATCTTGCTCAGATCCGTACTTACAGGTTATATAAAAATCACCTCTCCGGTACTACAATGTACCTTAAAGTGGGTTGCCTAGCACTAGGCTTGACGGGGGCCGAAGCCCACAGGGCTCCCGGAGAACTGTCTTCAGGACGGCCCTCCCACATCCCTCTGGTCCACAGGCAGCAGAAGCAGCCCTTCCTCTATCAGCAAGACCAGCAGTGCTGTTGGACTCACAGGGAAACTGAGATCCGGGCTGGTTGGCCTAGGTCTTTTGACATCGCTTCTAGGAACCATCACTCACCTATCCCAAAAGCTACAGTCTGAGAAGTAAAAACGTCCTGTGACAAGGGACAGCACAGGCCGTGTGCTCGGGTGAGAGCGATAGCAGAAGAATCAGATATGATCCCCATTCTGTAGTGCTTGCACCTAGGGAGAAGCTTAAGGGACTGGACTGCCCACCATTAGGAATGTGTGTGCAGGCTGGGAGGTTGCCTGCTGGGCATCCCTGCCTTCCAGCATCTGACACGGACCCGGCCATGCCAGGCAGGCATCCTCTCCAGCGGGTTATATTCCTTCTCCAGCCTTCCTCCCAACTCAGTTTTCTCCTGAGAAAGCACATCCCAGGAGGATGTAACGGGCTCTGAAAACAGATGGCCTCAGGTTTGATCTCAGCTCTACCCGACACTAGCTCTTGGTTTCTGGCGAGTTCTATCAGCCCTCTGTTCTCGGCTCCCTCGTGTGTGAATTTCAGGGA
Source organism: Cricetomys ansorgei (assembly GCA_026225945.1). Taxonomy (NCBI): domain Eukaryota; kingdom Metazoa; phylum Chordata; class Mammalia; order Rodentia; family Nesomyidae; genus Cricetomys; species Cricetomys ansorgei. The sequence goes on along the minus strand of JAMJFZ010000182.1, from coordinate 9,860,468 downwards.
TCTGGAGACAGCCTGAATCCGCACCTGTCCCCAGCCTGGCACAGCAGGTTGTGCCCTACGCCCTGGATGCTGAGGGCTGACTGTACCAGTTATGAATAGGCCACCTACTTTCTACCAACAGGAGGGAGAACGAGGTTAATTACACCGGGAAGAAATGCAAGAGGGTAATAAGGTCTCTGGTCGCATCTTTTGTTCACCAGTAAAATAAATGTAAAAGCTATTGCCCAAGTGACGAGAAGATATTTGACCTCCTTACCTTGAATGCATGCTGCTTAGTCACTGAAAAGACCCAGCTACTCGTGCACCGCTCCACTTAGGCAAGATTAAACGCCATCTTTACATATCGATGGGAATCGACAGTGTTGAATGCTGGGGTTCTTTTTTCCCAAGCAAATTCACAGCAATGGAGAACACCACTCCCAACAGTTGGGCACCCAAATCCAAGATTCTTCTCTAATGCTCTTCTGACCACTCCTGTCATGCAGGACACCATCCTGGCACTTAGCTGACTTTGAAAGGTGCATCGGTTGGTCCCCACATTGCCCTCCACATTCCCTGCCTGCAGGGAAGGGCGACAATGGTGACTTCTGACCCAGTCATGCCACCAAGTGACCCTTCTCCGCCCCTGTCTGGATCTCAGTCTCCTCCTCTGTAAGCAGTCTGGAGGTCATCAGGAGTTTAACCTGGATTAGTCTACATCGTTACCAATGGAGGTCCTTTCCAAAACCCAGGTTCCCAGGCTTCACCCCAACCTACAGTGTGGTGCCATGGAGCGTGGGGCCTAGAAATCTGCATTTAGCAAGACCATTTTGTCCCCACCGGGCTTCATTTGGTGCCCAGACACAGAGCAGCTGGTCTAGCCCAGCTCTAAGCTCCTTCAAGGGTTGTGCTTCTGCCTTCTGGATAATGAACCTCAGCTAACAGATGTCTACACCATTCCCTGGCCCACAGGCACCTCAGTCTTTCCAGCTTTTCTTAGGGTGGGTCTTTTTACACGGGTCCTGTTGGCTCTCCATTCGCATGCATCAGCCGAAGACAGGTTGGGATAGCAGAATAAAGCCAACCTCCACCTCCAGAGGTCCAGCGAAAAGTGATAGGCATCTCAGAATCCGGGTCAGTTTCAAAGGCAGATTTCTCCCGATTCATCTCTCGGTGAGGAAAGGGCAGGACTGGGAGGGTTTGATTTAAATCTCAGTGATTTAACTCATCAGTCAGGAGGACTCAATTTGACCAATTTTTCTCCAACAAAAGATGTGTTCTTTTTCCAGAAATATAACCTTAAAGCCTCTTTTATAGCTCAGAGTCAAATGCACCTCTCCTTTTTGTTAAAGAAAATAAAAGGTGATTTTTTATTAGAATTCAAGCATCCTGAAAATTCAAAGCTAAAAGCCCCAGTGATTGCTTAATGCTGCCCAATCGGGCCCCACAGAGGCAGCAAGTGACCTTCTGGGTCACTCTGAGGGCTGATAGGCAAGGGGAATCTATTTCAGACCCCAAGAGGGTCTTTTTACCCCACCCAACTGCTTCATCCAGTCCTTCCCACAACCCCACAGCTCTGGATGAACCTGGACAACAAACACCTGACTGTTCTATCACCAAAGACCACCTGGGGAACATAGAGAAAGAAGGAAGCAGGCGATTCAAGGTCCCCAGCCTGGGATCAAGGTCTCATTGATTCAGACATAAGACTCTCAGCCTTAAAGTACAGCAACAACAGAAACGCAGACAGAACCACAAACCCTGGGAGTCTGGACGCCTAACCTCCAGCTCTACAGCTAAAGGGTATTAGAATGTCTCAAACGTGTGTACAAACTTTACATTCAAAAGAGTGGATAGAGTCTTTGACAAAGCACATGTGGGGTTGGCCAAAAAGATGGGGGCAGTCATTCATCTTGCTCTATTTCTGCTAAATATCCATTTCAGATGTTCTCCCATGAGGATCTCGTCTGCATTAACAAAAGCACAATGTGAGAGGAATTCACACACTCTGAAATTCTCCTGACTTCAGCACGCACTCTGGGGCCTCATCCCCTATTGCCTTGGCTTTCTTGGGGTACACTCTTCCTCTGGAAGCCCACAGTGTGGCCCCATATCCCCAACCTCTGTTGGTGGAGGTTCACCTGTGGTGGAGGTTCACTCTTTCTATTTTTGCTGGTACTGGGGACTGAACCTGTGGCCTTATGAATGCCAGGGAAGTGTTCTACCACTGAGTTCCATCCCTAGCTCTTTTTCAAAATTTGTTTTGAAGCAAGATCTCACTAAGAAGCCCAGGCTGGCTTCAAACTTGCAATCCTCCTGCCTCAGACTTCTAAATAGCTAAATGACAGAAATGTACCACTAAACCCAGGGATGGGGGAGGGGATTTCCATCCTCTTTTTTTTTTCACATATTTGCTCACTTTCAATTTTTCATGCACATGCGTTCTACCTCCCCATGAATCTCAGTCACTACATTTTTTCCTGAGGAGCACCCAGCTGGGGGGACAGTGTAGGACAGTGGCCCCGGCTGCATGGAGAGAGTTTGGCTTCTGCCACTTTCTTGCTGGGCTACTGAGACTTCATCTTTCTCTTCTGTTAACCTCCCCATCTTTAAGGTAGAGATGCAAAGGATAGCCCTCACCTCATAGGGTTAACTTGGCTCATAGTTTTTTAAGAACTTAGAATTGTACCTGGCACCAAATGAGCACAATATGATTGGCAAATTTTAAAATACCATTGTTAGCGCAGAAGTTAATGAGGTCACCAGCAAAATCCCAGAGAGAGAGAAACACTACAGGACAAACGACCCAGTTTCATCAACAAATAATATTACAAGAGGGGGAAAAAAAGAGAGAAGGAGGAGGGGGTGAGGAGGGAAACTTTAGATTAAAGGATGCTTAAGAGAAGTCTGTGCTCTGTTTTCACGGAGACGTTATTCACGAAAGCCAAGAGGTAGAAACATCACAAGTGTCGTGTCTGTCGACAGATGAGAGGGTGGGCGGCACGTGACACGTAAACACAACGGAAGACTGGTCCTCAAAGGAAAGGAAAGTGTGTGCGTGCATGGTGCGTGTGTGCATGTGAGTGTGTGCTCACCCACGTGTGCGCCCGTGGAAGCCAAAGGTCAATGACCAGTGTCTTCCTCAGCCACTCTCCACCTTAGTTTTTGACACAGGGACCCTTACAGAGCCTGAATCTTGCATTTAGCTAGACTGACTGGCCGGCAATCTGGCCAATGGGATCCACCCCGCTCGCACTGGAATTATCGGTCCACACTACCACCACAACCACCTTTATATGTGGGAACTCAAACCTTCGTGCGTATGTAGCGGGTGCTCTACCCACTGAGCCATCTTCCTAGCCGAATAGGAGAAAATCCTAACACACATCACACCGCAGATGACCTTGTCGTGTTACGGAAGCCTCTGCTTACAGAAAGTCCTTGGCATAGCCAGGTTCATGGAGACAGTAGAATGAGAATTGCTCAAGCGCTCTGTGTGTGTGTGGGGGGGTGGAGGGTAGTATTTAGAGCATACAGAGTTTCAGACTGAAATGATGGAAGGCCTAGCGATGAATGGCGGTAATGGTAGCCCACAGTATGAACGGGTTTAATGGCAGTCATGATGCATCAAAGCGATGAAAATGCTAAGTTTTATGCTTGCATATTTTACCTTAATTTAAAAGGGAAAGATGATTAGAAGCTCTATCTACTGACCCACAGTGTGCGGCTCTGATTCAAAATACAAACTTAGAACGTGAGACCTGTGTGAGACAACTGGAAATTGGAAACTTGACTGGCTATTTTGAGAGCGTGAAAGCCGACGTGGATTTTTCTACAAGGTTTAACAGTGGTTTTTAAGAGGCCGTATCTTCTGGGGATACAAAAGGAAATATCCGCTGACAAAGCCATATCAAGTTTGACACTAACTTCAGAATAAGAGGGGCGTGTAGACAGCAGGTGGCACAAGACTGGCTGAGAGTTGGTGATGTCGCAGGTGGCTCACGGGTACCCGGAGGGTCCTTCCACGTTTCTGTTGTTTGCGGGTTTCTCTTACAAAATAAAGCCAGACTCTCATCATTGCAGAAAAGACTGTTAAAGGACATGTGTAACATCTGTGCTCAGGGGCCTAGTACAGATGCTGACAAATACTGAATCTGATGGTTTCTTCTCAGTGAGATTTCTCCTCTATCTCCTCTCTGGGCAGACCTGGAGGAAATGGAACAAAAGCACGTGCCAGGTGCAGAGGGATCCAGGACAAGGACTCTTTAAATGGTGCCTGGCTGTTTGTTTCCATCAGGACCACCACAGTACCTGGTAAGACTCAGCACCGGTTGCCTGTGGATGCTCATGCATACTGGCCCCCAATCACTGTTGCTCTGCATTCTTGGGGCATCTACGCCCATTCTGTGTGACTGCGCAAGAGAGATGGGTGTTAGATGGAAGGACGGCAAACCAGGATATAAATCCCCAGCGAGCACCCAAAGCACTCTGTGACCTGAGTAAGCCGCTTACTAGGAACCTCTGCTCACTTACAGATGAAATGGGAACAAGCATAGATCCAGCCCACAGGAGGATGGGGAATAAAGCACAGATACTGTGCAAACGGTGTCGGCATGCCACCTGCATACAGTAAGAGGACTCGGTTTTCCTCCGTGTACCAATAAAGGATGGTGCTGTGTGCTGACTCCCTTCCCTTCTCGTTCACTAGAAAGATACTGTCAGCTACTCATGATGCTGGTGATTATCACACCCTATGGCTTCCGCCAAGTGTTGAGCAGATATACAGAGACTTTGAGAGTGTGTGTGTGTCTGTACGTGTGCTCACACTCATGCATGCACACGAACATCTGTATGTCTGCCTCTACACTGAAAGCCTGTAGGGAATCTCTGTGGGATGTCAGAGAAGAGTCTGAGTTTCAACTGTATGGACAAAGGGAAGCTCACTGCTCCAAATAAGAGGTTAGAGACCTCTATTTCTATATCCATGTTAGCCCCATCCCAAGACAGAGTCTCCAATGTAGCCCTAGCTGGCTTGGAACTTGCTTTGTAGACAGGTTGGCATGGGAACTTGGGAACTTATATCTCTTTATATCTTGCTTCATTGAATTTGTCTTTTCAACCAATGCGCGCCGCGGGTTCTATTGATGTGCTGTATTGATGCCAGTGTTCATTTCTCCCAGTCTTGTATTTAAAAAAAGAAGCTCCATTTGGTATCTCTGAGGCTGCAATCCTGGTGTACTTTGGAAGAATCTGAGGGATTCAGCAGCAGCTCATGCAGCAGGCTGCCCCAATCTACCCTGGTCAGCATCTCTGGGCCCTACCCTGGTGGTTTCTGAGGATACCTAGGCTTGGGAAACTCTGCTCCTGGGAAGCACAAAAAGAAACCCACTGTTCAGACCCAGAGCTCCTGGCTGTACTCGTAAAGGTCAAATAGCGGCTGCTCTTCCAACCTGCAGGGCTGAGAGAGGGCCCACTATCTCAACATGTGCATCTGGGAAGAAAGTGAGAATCACACTCAGGATATCCTTCATAGATAAGTGACTAAATTAATAATGTACCATGGTACATTCAGATAGCAGAAGCTTATTCACTGTTTATATGAACAAACAAGGGCCTGGAGAGATGGCTCAGTGGTTAAGAGCACTGGCTGTGCTTCCAGAGGACCTGGGTTCAATTCCCAACCCCAACGAAGTGGCTAACAAACATTTTCAACTCCAGTTCCAAAGCACCTGAAGCCATTTACTGGCCTTCACGGACACTGTACCCATGTAGTAGACAGATATACATGCAGACAAAATGTCCACACATTAAATAAAAAATCTTTTTTAAAAGGGAATGAACTATAGAAATTAGTATGGAAGTTGCTCATACTTCCATACTACAGTACCACCTTTACCACTCTTGGGTATATACTGAAAGGAATCGAAGACAGCACACTACAGAGATTGATACTTGTGCATCCATGTTTAATGCAGCTCTACTCACAGTCTCCAAGTGATGGAATCAGCTTAATTGTCCCCAAATAGATGAGTAAGGTAAGAAAATATGATACACACACACACACAAATGGAGTCTTATTCTTCCATAAAGAAGAACACAATTCCATCTTTGCAGGAAAATAGATAGAACTGTAGAGTGTGATAAGCAAACTAAGCCCAACTTAGAAATGCAAATACTGCACAACAAGAGCAGGCCAGGGCTGGCATGGTGGTGTAGGCAGATACCTGTGACTTCAAGGCCAGCCTGGTCTACAGAGAGAGTTTCAGGCCAGTCAGAGCTACATAGTGAGACCCTTTCTCAAGGAAGGAGAGAAGGAAAGATGGAGGAAGAGAGAAAGAGAAGGGAGAAGAAAGGAAGAAAAAAAAGGAAGGAAGGAAGGAAGGAAGGAAGAAAGAAAGAAAGAAAGAAAGAAAGAAAGAAAGAAAGAAAGAAAGAAAGAAAGAGAAAGACAGAAAGAAAGAACCAAACCCTAAGTCAGTAGGTAAAAATAAATAATCATGATCAGGGCATAAATTAATGAAATGGAAACTGAAAATGAGAAAGAAAGAAAGAAAGAAAGAAAGAAAGAAAGAAAGAAAGAAAGAAAGAAAGAAAGAAAGAAAGAAGGAAAGAAGGAAAGAAAGAGAAAGAAAGAAAGAAAGAAAGAAAGAAAGAAAGAAAGAAAGAAAGAAAGAAAGAAAGAAAGAAAGAAAGAAAGAAAGAACCAAACCCTAAATCAGTAGGTAAAAATAAATAATCATGATCAGGGCATAAATTAATGAAATGGAAACTGAAAATGTTATAAACAACCAACAAAGCCAAGGTTGGTTCTTTTTAAAGGTAAGATAGACAAGCACTCAGCCAAACTTACTGAGAGGGTGTGCAGGGAAGAGCAAAATTATAAAATTAGAGTTGGAAAAGAGGCCATTGCAACAGACACCAATGAAATTCAGAAAATTATTAGAATATGCCTTAAAAACCTATATTCTACCAGATTGCAACTATAAAACCTGGAAAGTCCAGGTTCAGAGGGACTCACTATGGAAGGCTACCTAACCACTAAAGAAATCGCACCAACGCTCTGCTACTGCTCTGTAAACAGGAAAGGAAAGAACACACCTAACTCTTCGCATGAAGCCAGAGTCGGCCTGATACCACATCCAGGTAAGGCCGCAATAAACCAAGGCGATTAGAGACCAGTCTCCCTGATACATGGATGCAGAAGTTCTCAATAACATCCTTATAAACTGACTCTAAGAATACATGAAAAGATCATTCACGATGATCCGACTGGCTTTACTCCAGACATGCGGAAACGGTTCAACATATGCAAATCAATAAATATGATGCATCACATAAAGGAACTCGAGGACAGAAATCACGTGATCTCCGTAGTTACAGAAAAGGTTTTGACAAATCTAACATCCTTTCATAAAATAGGAACAGAGGAAACTTATCCCAATGTGATAAAAGCAGTCTACAACAATAACTAACATTATGCTTCATGAGGGAAAACTAAAAGCATTTCCATTAAGTTCAGGAACAAGACACAGGTGTCTGCTCTCTGCACTCTTATTCAAAAGCAGGAAGTCTCAGCTAAGCACTGAGTCAAGAGATGCAGATAAAAGGGATACAGATAGAAAAGGAAGGGGTCAAAACATCCTCATCTGCAGATGGTGATTCTGTACGCAAGACATCCTGAAGACTCCACCAGAAAACTCTCAGAGCTGGTGATGAACAGCTTCATTGAAGTGGCGGGAAACAAAATTAACATACAAATGAGTATCTTTTAGAAACAGCACTGAGAAAGAAATCAGGGACATGAGCCCATGAATAATTGCTTCAAAAATAATAAAATGAAACACTTTGGAATAAATCTAGCCAAGACCATGAAAGACCTTAGCAATTAAAACTTTAAAATATCCAAGAAAGGCTAAGTATGGTAGTACACATCTTTAATCCCAGCACTTGAGAGGCAGAGGATCTCTGTGTGTTTGAGACCAGCCTGTTCTACATATGGTGCAATCCAGGCCAGCCAGGGCTACATGGGACATAGTGGATGGAGACCAAACAAACAAACAAACAAAAAAAAAGAACAGAAAACAAACAAACAAGCAACTGAAGAACACACTAGAAGATGAAAGACCTCTTGTGCTTATGGACAGAAGAATTAATATTGTGAAAATGGCTATCTTACTAAAAGCAATGTAGAGATTGATTCACAGAAATGGGAAAAATAACCTTAAAATTCATATGGAAGCACAAAAGACTTTGAATAGACAGAGTGATCCCTGGTTGTTGTTGGTGGTGGTGCTTGTTATTGTGATGATGGTGATGATGATGATGGTGTTGGTGATGATGATGATGTTGATGATGATGTTGGTGATGATGTTGACTTTGATGCCAGAGGTGTCACTGTAGCTGACTTCAAGCTATGCTCAGAACTTTGGAACAAAGGATGGTACTGGCACAAAACCAGACATGTAGATCAATGGAACCAAATAGAAGACCCAGATATAAGCCCACACAGCTTCAGACACCTGGCTTTTTACAGATGCCAAAAACACACACCGCAGAAAGGACAGCCTCTTGAAAAAAAGGTGCCAGGAAAGTTGGATATCCTCATATAAAAGAATGAAACTAGATTCTTATCTCTCACCTTGCAAAATAACCAATTCCACATGGATCAAAGACCTTAACACAAAACCCGGAAGTCTGAAACTGTTAGAGGAAAAAACAGGAATATCTCAAGATGTTGGCATAGTGAAGGACCTTTTGAACAGAACCAAAGTAGATCAAAGCCAAAAAAGGACAAATGGCAACTCAAGAAATTACAATGTGTCTGTACAGCAAAGGAAACAGTTATTTAAGTGCAGAAATGCTGTAAAATAAGAAAATCTCTTTGCCAGCTGTACATCTGACCCGGGACTAACGTCTAAAGTATACAAAGCTTAAAAAGAAAACCAAAAATCAAACAATACAATCAATAAATCTGCTAATGAAATGAACAGGCGGTAAAAGATGAAATATAAATGGCCAATCAACATACGAAAGAAGGTTCAACCTCACTAGTTATCTGAGAAATGCAAATTAAAACTACTTTGAGGGCCTACCACATCCCAGCTAGAATGGCAGTCATAAAGAGAAAAAATGAAATGAAACAAATTCTGATGAGGATGTGGGCAAAAGAGAAGCCGTACGCCCCGTTCGTGGAGTGTAAACTGGTCCAACCTCTGTGGGAGTCATCAAAAATGTTCCCCAAGAAACTAGAAACACATCTACCCTGCGATCCAGCTACGCTGCTCCTGGCTGTTCACTCAAAGGCCCCAAGTCAACACATCACACACTTGGACATCAGTGTTCACCGCGGGGCTGTTCACAACAGCTAAGCTCGGAGACAAGCCTAGGCACCCATCAACAGAGGCGTGGGAAATGGAAAATGTGTGGACACGCATCAGGGGATTTTTTTTCAGCTATAAGGAAGAAGGAAGGCATGTCACTTCTGGGGAAATGGACATAACTGGAGAAATCGTATTAAGCAAATTAGACCAGTTTCAGGAAGACTTGTTTCTCTTGTTTGTTTGCATAGTCAGTTAAATCATGTATGTATATATGTCATGAAAGTCCAAGTGAAACTGTCTAGGAAACAAAGGGGCCTCATGGGAGAAGGAGGGGCAAACAGGGGAAGGCAGTGGGTGGGGGGGATATGACCAGCATAGACTACATACCTATACGAAAATTTAAAATAGAAAAATATATAGGTCCAACAGCAAAAACAAGACAAGGATGTATTTTTTCTGGTTGTGGAATCTAGACATTTTAAAAGTAGACATGAAAGTAGAAGGAGACTGTGGGAAGAAGAGGGCAGCAGAGGAAGGCGACAGGGGTACAAAGGGGGGCGGGAAGAATATGACTGACATATGTCAACAGGTGTGTGAGAATGTCACAATGAAACCGATTGTAAAACTAATGGATGCCAATTTTTAAAAAGAAGATAGATGTGGTGGTGCAGCCCTGTAGTGTCAGTTACTCAGGACTCTGAAGCAGGAGGATCACGAGTTCAAGGCCCGCCTGGGCTACAGAACAAGCACAAGACTAGCATGGACAACTTAGCTAATGCCTGTCTTAAAATTTTTAAAGTTCTGGCAATGTAGTTAGTGATAGCTTGGTAGTAAAAGGTTTGCCTAAAACGTGCCAGGCCCTGGGTTAAATCCCCAGTGCTGCAAAGAACAATAATAAATAATGGCACGTAAGCCATGATGTCACAGGCAAACACGGAGACCTCGCATGCCACTTACAACGTGAAGGGAGCCAGCCTGAAGCCACCTACACAGGGCTCTGGCCACGCCACGTTCTGGAGGACCAGTGGCTCCGGGGCTGGGGGAACAAAGGGGAAGGCAGAGGCATTTGGGTGGAGTGAAGCTCTTCTCTGGTTACTGTGACAGGAAGCAGATGTCCTGAAGTTTTTGTCCAAGCCCTTCAGAACATAGAGGTGCAAGAACGACCTTGACCACTAACGATGGACACTGGGTATAAAGGAAGTGCCAACGGGACCCCTCATGGTTACTAATACGCCGCTCTGGTTCTCAGCGTTGACGGTGAGGAGGCACAGAGAGGGGGGAAAATCCTTCCCTTAGTGTTTTGTGAATCTACAATTGTTGTAAGATAATTAAATTTAAAGGGGAGACACAGAAGCAAGAGCCTAGGGAACAAAGGACGAAGGGAAGAGACAGCCATGACATCTAAGCAGACTAGAATGCTACATGGCCCTCAGTCTGTGTCCTGAGGTGAGGAGAAGGCACTGGGTCCCAGCAGGGAGAGCACCAAGTGGTCCCTCCTCCAGCCCAGGAGTACATACAGGAGTGGGAGTGGGTATAGGGACACTGGGAAATCGGGCAGCGGCCGAGGGCTGGCTGGGTGAGGTGATGGTGGACAGGCCGGGCTGGGGGTGGAGGCAAAGAGGGGCTCAGATCCAGGAGGTATGGGTGGGTGTGGCAGAAAGGAGGGGTAGGAGTGGACTTTGGCCTCTAGGCTTTTGGTTTGCAAATATACATGGATGACAGGGACACAGACTGGGAGGGGAGTCCCGAAGCAAGTGCAGGGTCTGGAACGGAGCTCCAGTGGTATCAGCCATACCCAGCAGGTGTCTCTGAGGGCTGAGCCCAGTCTGGTGTGCTGTCTTATTATAAGGGGCGGGGGGCGAACAGTTGAGCTGATATTTTGAGTAATAAGTGGGCAAGTACTTCAACATTCAATTTATATGTCAGTAGTTTCAAAACTTATCTTAAAACCTCCCTATAATCTTACCAGGTTTGTGTACACTGACATTATAACACCCGAATTATTTCTGATCCAAAAATAATTATCCTGTATGTTGCTTTGCCTGAAAAAGTGTTGGAATAAGTTATTGGCAAAGAATCTCTTTTCATCTCCACGGAGCAGTGAGCCAGTTACCAGTTGTGCCCCTCCCCCAATGTTAAGCCCAGCACAGGACCACTCTGCTAGCTGTTGAGGAGCAGGGCAGGGGATGAGGCAGGGGCGTTCTGTGGTGTGACGGCAGTGAGATGATCTATGGGCAGTTCAGAGGAGGAGAGGACACATACCGAAGGTCTGTAAGTGGGCAGCTGTGTGAGAGGGAAAGCAAGAGCCACACGTGTCCTGGGTAGGGGACCCCAGGCCACAGGCTGTTAGCCCTTAGCATTTCAACCTCACAATACATTTCATTTCATCAACGGCTTTTGTTTTTTGTTTTTGTTTTTTGCAAAGAAGCCAATATTAAAAACATACAAAATCCTGGCTTCAGCAGCTCTAGGCAGGTGAACCACCTTTCCCTGTGTTAAGCTGAGCAGCCATGGCTCATTTTGGTGGGAAGGTCTGTCTTCCTGTCCCCCCTTAACTGTATCTCATGACTTCTCATCTTTACAGTTTCATCAGCTCAGCATCATCTGATTTGGGCCACTGCCACGAACGAGGTTTGTTTCTCTTATGGTGAAGAAATCTTTCTCGCTGCCCATGTCTACATAGCAGAAAGGCAACACATAAATTCAAGAGCTGTGTTTCTAAGAGACATAGAGAGAGCAGATTCCATATGGCATTAAAGCCTCCTTCACCTGATATCTCACATAAAGTCTGTGTTAGCTCTCTGCATGTGCCCATGTGCCCTGCCTGCCCCTGCCTCCAGATGCCCCGGGGGCTGCAGGTTCTCCAGGTGCTCAGCCTCGGGCCCATCGTAAGGAGAGGGCCCAGTTTAGGGACAAGCGACATGAATGAGACATAGTCACAACCAAGGCCCACAGTTCACTATTGGAAAGGCCTCCAGGATGAGGCCAACTGGGCAAAATCAACAGTAACAGCTCTGACGGCGACAGTCACCAACGGCCTTGGCTACGAAGACTGTGGCCAAGCAGGAGGCCAAGGGGTCTTCACAGACTCATCTCACAGATGAGAGATCTGAGGCTCAAAGACATTCAGACATTCACCCAAGAGAAAGTGGGGGTTCAAAGGTCAAGTCTCCAAGCCCACACCTCTGGTGGTTTTCACCAGGGATACACATAGCAATCAGGAAGATGATTAGAGACATACTTCTGGCCACACCTCTTGACGATTCTGACTGTGTAAGTCCTGGAATCTCTGTTTGTTTAAAAAAGATCTCTGGGGTCCTGCAGGCTCACAACCTCTGGGGAGAGGCACCGTCCCCTATAGGCAAATGTCTGTCCAGCCCCTCACTCAGGCAACCTTCCAAAGACTGAATCGTCATCTGTCACATAAAAAAAGCAGTTCTTATTCAATGTGGCATCCTCAAAGATGGCTTTTCTAAGAGGTCGGCCATAGTATCCTTCAGAGGTGGGCCTTCTCCCAAGAGCAGAGCGCTTTGTTCTAGTTGTTCAGAAGGGAGACAGCACCGGACCAGAGGACAGAGGGGGACGTGGAACCTCGTGATGGTCTTGGAGCTACACAGCTGGTATTCATTTTGATCCTAAGCCACATCACTGCAAACATGACCCAACTCACTGACCCAGAAGAGCAGATCAGAACCAAACAAGAAACAAGGATCAAGTAGGCTCTGGGCAGCAGGTGACCGCTGAGTCCCTGCTCCAGACAACTGTCCTACAGGTTCAAAGCCAGGTCATCCTCTTCCAGCAAAACACCTGATGACTCCATGGAAAGTTCGCTTGGTCAACCTTAGCAGTAATATTATCTCAACTAGGAAAAGATGCCCTACTCTCCAGGAGCTTGGGTGTTTTCGATTTTTTAAAGATCATGAAATAGACAGTGACCTGTTTTTGCCTTGGCCACTAGGATGCTCAGGGTCAAGCTTCTGATTTGCACTTTAGCAATTATTCAAAGCGGTCTACATACATTTCTCTGTACCGATCCATTCCTCTCCGTGGTGTGACTCTTCCACTCCTCTCCATGGTGTGACTCTCCCTTCACACTTTCTAAGACTCTCCAGCAGATTATTCGTCTACACTATGGGAATGTTCATAACTTTTGGTTTGTTTGCATCACATTTTCACATTGTTTTATTTGCTGAAAAATTTTTGGATCAGCAACGTTTGTCTGAAAGGCCAGGATAGTAATATTTTATCCCTTGCAGAACATATGGTCCTAACACATTCTTTTTTTTCTTTTTTTAACCATCCTTTTAAAATTGTTTAAAAATCATTCTTAGCTTTCAGGCTAAAAAAATAAAATAAAATAACAGGTGCCATCATTTGCTGCTGTGTGATAAAGACTGAAAATTATATTAAACTGAAACTTACCAGAAATAACCACTATGAAAATTATGGAACATACTCTTTAAGATATTTTGATATGCCTATTTTGGGGGAAAAAAATCTAGATTCTATTATATTTGCTGCTTTGTGTCTTGTTTTTATTTAATAATCCACCAATAATTTTCTATGTCAAAATGGGATACATAAAATATTATATAGAGTCTGGAGAGACAACTCAGCATTGAGGGCCGCTTGTTTCCTCTTCCAGGGGACCCAAGCTAGATGGCTCACAACTACCTGTGACTCTAGTTCTAGGGCTGTGACACCCTCTTCTGACCTCCGTGAGAGCACTTGCGTACATGCTCACACACAGATAAATCTTAGAAGTATTCTAGAAACACGACACAGATGTATCAAACCTTTTATATCAACATTTAGGACATTCCTAGTTTTTAATTCATTTTATAAATAATTCTCCAACTACCACTGTAGGATACAGTCCTGAAAAAGGATTTTCTAGACCAGAAGATACACCGCTTAAAGTCAGTCTGTGACACCCCGAGATCTCCCTCTAGAGTTGTGCAGACTTACCCTGACACCCTCTGCAGAAGGAGAACACCTCTCCCCAACAATGGGGAATGCTGCTTGTTTTCACCAACCCAGTAGGTAGGTGGTGTCTTACTGCTCTCCAGGTCCCCCTGAGCCCATCCACACAGCTCCTCCCTGCCCACAGGCCACCCTGCCTGGAGCCCTTGATTCCTTCTTCTGCTGCTGGCCTGGGATTCTATGGCTTCCCCTTCACATGGCATCAGGGCTATAAGGAAATACCTTAAGGATGCTGGTCTGCCTCTGTCTTTGAGTTCCCTAGACTAACAACTCCCTGCAACCAGCGCTGATTGGTTCCCTGGGCAGGAGAGTGAGGGTGGTCACCCTGAGAAAAGCCATGTGGAAGTTTCTAGGATTGTTTCACTTACCAAGAGAATGAGGCAAGCACAATACAACAGTGAAGTATATTCCTGTCGATATCAATATCAGTATTGGATGAATATCAATAACAATATTCCTACGGAAGAACAGGAAGATAATGATGGAAAGACCCAGAGAATAAAGGGTGAATAGCCCTCAACACGATCACACTTCCCTTCCAGGTATTTCTCCTTCAATAACCAGACAGATACTGATGAGTGACAGTAAACCGCTGTACCCAATACCAGAGCAGTGTCCTTGAGCCTGGATTAAAGGCTTCGGGGGCTGGTGAATCATCCTTGCAGTCCTGGGAGGAAGGGTTAGAGGCTGTCGGCACATGAATGGAACACGGGGAATGTACAGCTGTGGTCTGTGGTGATGCTCCCTCCCTCAGTGATAGTCTTCAAGGACCTGGTGTTACCGGCAGGTACCACCCTGGTCTCCAACCTCAAGGGCACAGTATTAGTTAGTCCACAGCAAGAAGTGGCAAGAAGGGGCAAAAGGCGGCAAGTACATTCCAGTAAGACACCTGTCCTTCAGAGGGACCTAGACAGAGTCTCGGAAGAGAAGGAAGCATTGGGGGTGGGGTGGGGACAGGTAAGATGGCCCCTTCAGTGCACAGCATTGCAACTTGCCCCTCCCAACACTGAGAGGGCTCTTCTGGTTCCCAAAGCAGTGTGGTCCACGCTTGGGAGTCCTGCTGTGACCCACTTGCTGGCAGATAGGACGCTGCCGGTGGACCCGGGACAAGGGAGATCTGCAGTGGGTCCAGCCGTATGACACAGTAGACCCCCCCTGAGCGTCAGCAGGAGCTGGGGGTGGGAGGAGAAACCCCATGTGGAGTGTGTGTCAAGCCAGGCTAGGAGAATCACAACACAGACCCTGGGGTTCTGGAGCGAGGCCATACCATCTGCAGCAGGGAACGGAGCGCCATTCGAACGAAGCACTTCGTGTGCTACTGAGCCCTGGTGGAGACGGTGTGTGGCCTCCCACTCAGTGGGGCTCATAGACTGTCTCCCATCACTGAGCACCCAGCCTGTCAGCAGCAAAGGCCACAGCCCAGCCCCATATGGCACTAAGCCTTGCGGAGTCCAACAAGCCTCCCAGGGGTGAGCCAATTCCATGGGCCATCTCCAACTCCAGAAAGTGAGAGACCGATCTTGACAGTAAGAGAAACATGCTGTGGGTTCAATTTGACTATCTTGCATGAGGCCTTTGCCAGCACCATCCTTAAAGGGCTTGGGATCCTGTATGCCACCACCTCAAACCAGAGGCGATGTAACTAATAGCGACCGACGGGACCTGCTGGTCCTGTCACAGCCTTTTATAGTCGTGGATGAGGGGCAGCTCAGGGAGGAGTCACATATGGTGGAGAGAAGCCAGTGAACCAGAAGAGCAATCCAAACAAACCATCAGTGGGCAGTGCCACACCCCCACACCTGAAGGGGGCTCCTGGTTGCAGTGCCCCCATGGCATCTACAGAGGCCTCTGATGCCACTCTGTGCTGTGCGCCCGTTTACACTGCTGTCCTGCCTCACTCATCCTCTCTCTCCTCCAAAAAGTGCTGTTCTAGAGAACACTCCTCTTGGCAGCAAGTGGACTCAGAAGGTGAAAACACTTGCTGTGCAATCCTGATGACCCCGGTTCGATTCCCAAGACCTGGTTCTGTCCCACCAGTGCTCCTGCAGTGAGACGGGAGGCAGAGACGAGAGAATTCCCCAGAGGCTCATAGGCCAGCTAGCGGGGAGTTCACAGTGTGGAAGAGGGAAGCCTGCCTCAACAAAGCGGAAGGAGAGCAGCGACTCCCCAAAGTCGTCCTCTGACTGCCACACCTGCAGTGGCACTCTTGTACCTGCATTTACATACGTCTCACACACACACACACACAGACACACACACACAGAGACATACACACACATACACACATACACAGACACACACACAGAGACATACACACACATACACAGATGCACACACATACACAGAGACACACACAGAGAGACAGACACACACACATACACACACAGACACAGAGATATACAGACACTCACACACACACACACAGACACACACAGAGAGACACACACACATACACACACAGAGACATACAGACACTCACACACACACACACATACACATACACACACAGACACAGAGACATACAGACACATACACACACACATACACAGACACTCACACACACACACAGACATACACACACACACACACAGACACAGAGACATACAGACACATACACACACACATACACAGACACTCACACACATACACAGACATACACACACACATACACACATATATACACACACAGAGACATACACACAGACACACACACATATGCACATACACACAGACATAGACACACATACACAGAGACAGACACCACTCACACACATACAGAGAGAGAGATAGAGAGAGCCATACACACACACAGAGACATAGAGACACATACACACATACACACAGATACTCACAAATATATACACACATACACAGAGACATACACAGAGAGACAGACACATACACATACACACATACACACACAGAGACATACAGACACATACACACACACATACACAGACACTCACACACACACACAGACATACACACACACACACACAGACACAGAGACATACAGACACATACACACACACATACACAGACACTCACACACATACACAGACATACACACACACATACACACATATATACACACACAGAGACATACACACAGACACACACACATATGCACATACACACAGACATAGACACACATACACAGAGACAGACACCACTCACACACATACAGAGAGAGAGATAGAGAGAGCCATACACACACACAGAGACATAGAGACACATACACACATACACACAGATACTCACAAATATATACACACATACACAGAGACATACACAGAGAGACAGACACACACACACACACACACAGAGACACACACACAGACACACACACAGAGACACACACACACAGACATAGACACACATACACAGAGACAGACACAGATACACACATACAGAGAGAGAGATAGAGAGAGCCATACACACACACATACACACAGAGACACATACACATATGCACATATGCACATACACACAGACATAGACACACATACACAGAGACACACACAGATACACACATACAGAAAGAGAGAGAGAGAGAGAGAGAGAGAGCCATACACACATAGACACACACACAAATTAATAAAAGCATACATTGAGAGAGACAGGGCACTGCTCCATGTGCCCCCTTACACACACACGTCTGCTTAGACCACTTCCTAAGAATCAGAACCTGAGACTTACGCTGTGTTTATTTGCTCTGGCTGTGTTTACTGCCACGTGAATACTGTAGGCTCCACCCAATCTCCAGCTACTAACTTCTCACAACTGGGTCCCTTCCTGGGTCGAGCTTGTCCTCATGCTAGGGGAGAGCCCATGACCTCCAAGTCACACTGCATGTTGGTGTGAGTGAGCTTAACACACTGGATGCCGGGTCCTCGGAGCTGCTAACCTGGTCATATTTTACATTATCTGCAGCTTTATTATAAATAAGGAATTTAAAACTGGGCATGGGGGAGCACCTCTGCAGTCCAGCACTTGGGAGGCAGAGGCAGGAGAATCTGGAGTTGGAGGCCAGCCTTGGCTACATAACAAGAGCCTGTCTCTGAAAGCAAACGAACAAATAAAATAAGAGCAGTAAACAAGCTTGTTTTCTACTTCACCATTCATAATTTTACTGCAGGGTGACTTTGAGGGTAAAGGTTGGACTGTGGGAAGCCATCAGCAGTGGCGGTGACATGGCCATGGGGATACTGTTGGAGTGCTTCTGATCGCGATACCCCGGGCTAGTGACATGAAAGCTGGCATTGGTATATGAGAGTAGAACAGTTAAAAGAGCCTGGACACCAAAACCATGGCTTTGCTCACTGGCCCCCAGGGAGGAGGCAGCGAGGAGAACCGCACCAGGGAAGCATGAGGATGAGTGCCATCCAAGTAGGGACCCCGCTGTGGGGTGCATTCAAGGAAAAGGCGAAGAGCCAGCCGCATGGGCACAGACTCCAACGGGGATGAGCCAGCGGGTCAAGCACCTGGGGTCAGCTAAAGGATTGTCTCCTAAAAGCAGTAGGGGGCCATCAAAGACTCATCACACACCCCACAATTCAGGATTCCATGTTCTTTCTTTCCTTCCTTTTCTTTCTTCCTTTCTTTCTTTTTTTCTTTTGTCTTTGTTTTTCAAGACAGGGTTTCTCTGTTGTAACTCTGGCTGTCCTGGAACTCACTCTGTAGACCAGGCTGGCTTCGAACTCACAGAGATCCACCTGCCACTGCCTCCCCAGTGCTGGGATTAAAGGTGTGCTCTACCACGGCCCAGAAAACACTGGCTCTGGCAAGGATGTGAAGAAAGTAGAGCCCCATGCATTGCTGGTGGGAATGAGAACAGAACAGCCGTCACAGAAAACACACTGAGAAAACAAAACAGAAACAAAACCAGGCAGCGAATTACCATCTAATCCAGGGCTTCTGTCTCCGTGCATCATCCCCTACAATGTGAAAGCGAGGTCTCAAGAAGTGTTCACCCATCCGTATTCCAGCAGCATGACTCACATCAGCGAGTGGGTGGGAGCAACACAGCAGCCACCAACAGATGAATGACAGCAAACTACAGGGCTCACACACAGGGAATACCATTCAACCTTGAAAATGTAGGCGATGCTGATACTTGCTCCAATGTGAACAAACCTCCAGGATGTTCAGGTAGGTTAACTAAGCCTGTCTCAAAAAGACAAAAACTGTATGATTCCACTTACGTGGGCTCCCTATTTGTTGAGAGCCAACAATATCCGGGCAATGGACGCTGCCAGTTCGGCAAGGTTCCCGGCCCCTTGCTGGAAATTGGGACTCCTCACCTGCTTTGCCTCTTCGTCATCTTTGCTGTATGGTAACAAAATCAATAACATTGTCTGTTTGGCCTAATAGTTAAAACTCAAATCAATTCCTGGGCTGTCTGGGAGAGGGACACTGCCATCTCAGCTCTAAGTAATTGTAAACAATTTTACTGACCTTCAAGTCCTGGCAAGTGTGAGGGCTATTCATGCTTACTGTAGACATAAAAAAGTTATTCTTCGTTAAACTGACCTTCCCATGGAGACAGAGCCACGGTTGGATCAGAAGACTACTCACAAAAATTAACCTTGAGGATCAGAGGCCTGCAGCTGGGAGGGATGAACGCTCTTGCATTGGTTCCCTTTTGATGTATGCTTGACACCTGCATTCTGTTAGATAAGCAAGCTTCAGTTTGCTATTTTAGCTAGAGTGAAATCTTTGGAGGGGAAACCTTGTAATTTTTCCCCAATGTGCACATTGTTAATTTTACTTTTTCTAATTCTTAATTTTTCTAATTCTAATTTCTCTAGTTATTATCATTATTATTATTATTAAAAGAAGTGCTCTTGTGTGGCATTATCATACAAAAAGCATGTTCTATATGTATCATTCTAAAATTAAGCGTGTCATATAGGGTCCCATAGACAATGAACTACTGCGTTCATTACCCTAACTTTCCCACTGCATATCCTCCTTTTGTGGAGACTGAGGAGCCCTGGAGTGGACTAGAACTGGTCTCGACCCCAGCACCTTTTTTTTTCTCACAGAATCATAGAGGAATAAAATAGTGTTTTCAGGGGCTAGGTGGATGTGTTTGACCTCTGGAGATGTATTGTGGGGATGGATGCATGTTCTCGAATGTGCTCCTACCAGTGAGCTGTCCATCTGGAGGTGGGATGACGGTCCTGGGAGGAAAGCAGCTGCAGCCTGAATTTCCTATCTGCCTATCTGTGGGTTTTATTTGTTCTTGAATTATGCATGGACAGAAACTAAACAGTTTATCTTAAAAATCACTCTAAGGCTTTTAATAAAGCTTGATATTTCTTCATGTCACCAAAGTTGGTCCTATGCACTGCCCTTCCTTCTGAGCATTCTATGATCTAGTCCAAGAGATCTGGCAATTTCTGCCCCTTTTAATCATCCTGCCAGGCCATGACAGGCAATCTCAAACATTCACAATGATTTTATTACTTCATTACAGGGCAATCTTTCAGAATACATCATAAGTAATAATTTAGGTATCTGAATGTTTGTTAAAATTCAAGTGAGTGTGAGATCTCCCACAAAATAAATGCCCACAGCAACTGGGGTGAATGAAAGATGAAAACCCATTTATCCACAAGAGAGGACTGCCTTCACCATAAGGTTCCCTTTGAGCCTTAGCAAGATGCACCCTGGTTTCAGAAGCATTGGGATGTTGAGAGTTGAGGGAGGGACAGTTCTTAGGACAAGGAAAGTGTGGTGTTTGCTGAGAGCAAAGGGAATTTGTCTACAGTGGCAGGTGCCAGCAGGCACCAAGACAACCAAGAAACCAAGCTAAAGAGATGGCAGCCACACCAGCATTTGCTGCACTCTGGTCAAGGGCAGGAGCGAAAGTCCCACATGGTTGTAAAGGATAGCTAATAAACTTGGAGTGGAAGAGCTTTTAGGGAGTATGTGTATGTGTGTGGGTGGGGGGGGGTTCCTTGTATCTCTGTGCCACATATCTCCTTAGGAACACCAGAATTACAGACACATGGTTTATGGAGGCTGGCACGTTAGGGAGTGCTGGAGGTCTTAGCTTGTGTCCTCATTTACCTTACCCAATAGGCATCTCCAGGCTAGCTCCCAAGCCTGGAGACAAAGATCTCAAAGCATCAATGAGTGATTAATTAAAAGTCCTGTATCTTCGAAGGTGGGATGTGAATCCTGCTACCTCTCAAGAAAGCAGACAGGGGGAGAGATTCTTATTGTTTGTAAGCAGCTTCCTGTTTATCTTCCCTATGACAATCACATATATGAAAAGAGTTTACAGGCTTAAAAAATAGAAATGCAGCTGGAGAGATCGCTCTCAGTAAACTGTTTGCCTTCAGGTGTGATAATGCACACTTAAATCCCAGCACTGGGAAGGCAGAGACAGGCAGATCTCTGGGAGGTCTTGCTGGCCAATGAGTCCAGCCTACTTGGCAAGTTTCAGGTGAGAGACCATAACTCAAAAGAAGAGGGAAGGAAGGAAGGAAGGAAGGAAGGAAGGAAGGAAGGAAGGAAGGAAGACGGAAAGAAAGAGTAAAAGTGGCAAGCCTGAGGAACGGCACCTGAACTTGCCCTCTGACCTTTACATACACATGCGCGCGCACACACACACACACACACACACACACCAAAAAATAAAAACAAAAGTAAACAAACAAAACCAAAAAAGAAAAGCATTATATAAAGACATACAAAATGCCTAATCTTTCAAAAGAAGACGCTTTCAGCGCTAACATGCAGAAACCTCAGTGCCACAAAGATAAACACCATAATACAATGCCTATCTGAAGAGCCTGACTTAGGAGAGGCAAAGTGAGTGTGAAAACCCTCAAGGGATCGCCAGCACTGCTTCGACATTGCTATAAAGTGCCGGGCAGCCAGCCCTTGTCTGAAGCTGCTGGTGCTGATGCTGTGGGCGCTATCTCCGAAGGTCACAAGAAGCCCTGTTGAGGATGAGATAAATGGTAATGGCTTTTTTAAGGGTGAAGCCTTCGCTGGGGCCCATCCGTCACTGCACACCCTGTCCATGCAGCCACATCAATCTTCCAGGGAGAGAGCAAAGGTTTATAAACTTTGTTTAATGAGGGATTCGCTTCTCCTCCAGCCTGGCAGCCACTCGGACTGTCGGGTTACTTCTTCCTCTGCCACTCTCCAGAGAGGGACAAGGAGAATCTGTTCACTTCCCTTTGCTGCTCTCTCATTGAGTATCAGGATACCTAGACACAACAGGGGTACACTGCCGGCAGACACAGAAAGCAACTCTCTGCACTCCCGAGCCCCGAGTCTGCAAAGTTGCCTCCTGTTAGACACTGGTTAAACCCATCCACATAGCCAGAAGCCATTCCTCTTAGGTGGCCAAGAGTGCCCATGAGGTATGCCATGTGAGGTCATGTGGGAACGTCTCCTTGTTCATTTCCATTCCTATTGCTAGCGCTAGCCCCTGGCTGGGACGCCCTGAGGGTCGGGGTCTGGTAGGTGGATGAGTGGGGATGGGAAAGGATCAGGAATGGGTTAACAGGAAGTTCCTGCAACGCTGTCCAATCTAACAAATGACCCCAGAGCACTCCGTGTGACCAGCTGGTGGACAGGACTCATCATTGGTTCTGACAGGTAGAAAAGAGGAGTCACCTACATAGAAGAGATCAGAGAGACCATGAGGCAATAGCTCTGTCAGCGTGCTTGGTGTGAGAGTAAGGACCTGCGCTCAGCTCCCTATAACCATGTAAAAAGCTAGGATGCTGACCATGCATGCCTGTGATCCCAGTCCTGGGGAAGCAGAGACAAGAGGATCCCTGAGGCTTGATTGACAGCCAATCTAACTGAATCAGAGAACCCCAGATTCTGTGAGAGACCCTGCCTCAAAAACTAAAGTGGAGAACCATTGAAAACACCCACATTCTCTCCCCCGACACACACACACACACACACACACACACACACACACACACGTACAAGAGACCTAAAAAGATGACATAACATTTGAAAAGAGTCAATTGCCACACCCTCCCCAGTATAGGCCCAGGCAGCTCCATGAGCAACGAGGCTACAGAGAAGAGTTGGGAGTGAACATCAGGACACTGAAGACACAGAAGGCACTGCCCACAGAGGGTGGGCAAGGCAGGGGAGTGGCCAGAGGTAAGATGGGCAAGGCAGGGGAGTGGCCAGAGGTGAAGCCAAGACTCCCAGCTTGTGTGACTAGGAAAAGGTTCTGAGAAACCAGGGCACAAACCACATGTTGTGGAATTGAGTGTTGTGCTTAGTCTTAGCAGTACAAAGCCTCATACCTGAGGGTGGGGAAATTGGGTCCAGATGGCCATCCTTCTGCAGGTAATTTGGGAGGTGGCCACCAGGAAAGAGGTGAGATCCAACAGTAGCAAGTGCAGTTATATCTATTTCTCTTGCTCCAAACTTAGAATATACACAACTAATAACCAGTGCAATATATGGTCTCTCTGCTCTCTTCCACAGAAGAGACGAGAAGGGAGGTGTAGCATGCAAGAGCCCACCGAGTGTTCCTTCATTGACTGTGACCAGAGGATCTCCTAGGGACGGTCATCAAGCAGATGGCCATCTGCTGCCGTTTCACTAACGAAACATCCTACCTGCATGTGAATAGGCACAATAGTGTCCCCTAAAGATATCCTGCCCTAATCCCAGAAACTTGTAAATAGGCTGCCTTGCATGGGAAAGGATTTCAGAGACAGATTAGCTCTGAATCTTGGATCAGGGAGCATACCCTGGATGATCTAGGTGTACCCAATCTCACCACAGGAATCTTCACAGGAGAAACTCCAGAGTTAAAGTGAGTCTTAGGAGAGACAAGGGTGGGATTAAAACCTTCAAGTGAGCGAGAAGGAGCTATGAACCAAGGAATTCAAGTGATCTATACAAATTAAAAGAGCTGAGGAATTTCCCTGCAGAGCCTCTAGAAGCAACCAACCCTGTCAACATATTGACTGGTGCTCAATTAGACCATCTGGACTCTTGACCTTCAGAAAGGTGTGATTTTAAGCCACTAAACTCATAGTAATTTGTCATAGTAGCAGTAGTAAACAAATACAGCATACCACCCATTTTAAAGTGAGACCATCTATGAGCACATTAAATTTAACCAGCCTCCCTTGCAGCTCTATATGGCTATGTGACTGGTCTCTAGCAATGCAATTGAATGGCAGTAGTGTGTCCAACTCCTGGGCCAGCGTCAGCTTTAATCCAAGCAGCTTGCTTTTAACTTCTGCACGTTCTTTTCTTTTTCTTCTATTTCTGGTGAACAATCATATAGAGGAAGCAATAACACCATTGCAAACACGTCTACGAGGGCAAAGATCTGCAGCATGAGGGCTGAGGAGCTTGGTTCCTTGAATGACTGTGGAGGAGAGATGACTCATTAGTCAGGGCCAGCCAGATCACTACCCGAGGGATATATATTTGTGGTATGTATGTGTGGAGTATTCATGTGTCTGCATACACCCAGAGGTCAACCATGGGTGGTGTTCCTCAGGAGTCATCCAATCCACCACGTTTTTCTGAAATACAGTCTCTCGCGACTTAGAGCTAGCTGATCGGGCTAGGCTAAATGGCCGCTGAACCCCAGATATCTGCCTGTCTCCACCAAGAAATACATATTAATTTATTTCAGCCACAGTCTAGAATCTATCAGGCAGCTTACCTGTAGTAGAAACACAACACACTGTCAACAGAAGTACCGCCCTCCCCTGCCTCATAGACCTGTAAAACAGCAGACATCCATCGCCAAGGAAACAGTCTTCCCACGTGGCCATGAGGACTAGAGCTCTGTCAGTTCTTAGTGTGCAGATCACCCAAGTCCTCCATCTGTGGTAGCTCAAGATGGGCTGGCCTCATGCCTGCTTCCAGACTCATGCTCCTGACCAGAGGAGAGTGTACTGGGCCAGCCTCGGGCAGCTGCGGGCTTGACCCGGACAACAACTGTGGAAGAGGAATCATCTTATTCATTGGCTTTGTGCTCTTAACAACTCGGAGGCCCCTTAGCCAGACTCCCTGGGCCTTACAGGGATTTAAATAGGTTGCCCATGTTTCAACATTTTTTTTCTGTGTTGGTGATTTTTCCTAGCAGTGGTTGGCTATATTCTCTATCTTTTTTGGAATCTCCTGTTTTCAGTCAATTGTGCCTGGTTTGCCAGGAAAAGAACAACAAACAAAAACTATTTAAAAGCACACTGGAGAGAGGCCCTAAAACACAGGTCCATCACATCATCTCCCTGCTCCAAATCCTGCAATGCTCCCTCCCCCAGAGTCTGAGGGACCTGCCCCACCTTCTGAATTGACCCTGCTCTCCTCTAGTCCCTCAGGCTTCCTGCTGTCCTCAGCCCCAACAAAGCCCCCATTTCCTCTAGCCAACCTCCCTCCAGCACCATCTCAGAGGCAGCTGGAGAATCCTAGAGAGAGCACTCCACCCCACACCAGGATCGCACATCCCTGACTCTCCTTTACTTCTCTTTCTGGTAAAGGTTGAGCATCCCTAATCAAAACATTCCAAATCCAAAGTATTCCAAAATCTGAAAATTCAGAACCTGGAATGAGGGTGACACCACACAGTCCCAGCTTCTCCCAGCAGTGCCTGGGACAGAGACAACTTTGTTTACCAGTGGTTTGATGTTCAGAACTTGGTTGCTTGAACAAAACTGAGGGGTTGTCCTGGAGCTGAGGTGGAGTAGAAGCATGCTTGGAACCCAGGAAATCTCATTCTGAGAGCGGGAGGTGATTGGCCATTCCTTCATATGCTGCTCTGACAAACCACAAGCTATGCTGCCTGCATTTACAGCAAGGCACCAACCTCCTCAAAGGTATGCAACCTGGCGAATTGTTTACCTGGAACTGTAAAGTATTTCTCCCTATATGACCATATAAGGTCTCTCCCTCTGGTCCCCAGGAAAATACCTAGGTTCCAGCTATGAGCCCCAACATGCAGATGTGGCTGTCGGCCCTGCAATGTCCTAACCAAGGAGCTCCCCTGCGGGAGCTATATATGTGACCCTGTTCCCGCAATAAACTGAGTTACACCCTCTGCTGTGCTCTCCTGGGAATTCTGTAGTTCCTGCGGGCTCTCAGTCCTCCGATCAAGGACAGCATGGACCCGTAGACCCACGGCCTATATCTTCCCTCCCCAAAGCTGTGTTGCTGGTGGCCACAGAGGAGCTGCTTCACCTGGATGGAAGCCCCAGGGGCGAGGAAACCCTACAAAGAAGTAGCTAAGATAATGTGGAAAATTATCTTTAGCATATGTGTATAAGGGGTATAGAAAGCGGACACGAGCTTACATTTAGACTTGGGTCCCCTGAAAGGTATCTCATTACGTGTAAGTAAATAGTCCAAAACCCAGGGAAATCTGAAATCCAAACCATTCAAATGCCAAGCACCCTGGGCATGCCTTGTTTTCCGGCTAGCTCTAGCTAGGTGAAGATGACGTTAATGTATGTATTGTCTCTTGAGTGCCACAAAAGTTCTGTGGAAAGGTTATTTGTCTCATTCCCATCAGCCCCCCTAGGCCCCTCGCAGCTTGTACCAATCCCTGGCGCACAGTGGGGCGATGGGGAACATCTGTTAAATCTACAGCGCTGTGACATTCGCAATGCATTAGAATCTAGGGGTAGAGAACACTTCTTTCATTTTCTCATTCTCACCTGATCATACTGCTTTCGACCAAACTGCTGTAAACAACCTGTTTCAGACCAGAACACTTGCTACCCTCCTGGGGCACCTCCAACCACAGCTCTCTAACACTGCTCTCCTCCTCATACACCAACCTAGAACTCAGGTCTGATCTCCAAATGAACAAATGGAACCCATGCACCCTATCCAGGCACACCTTTCCTGCAAAGTGCTTGGCACTGCCGGGCAGGCGGCAGCAGCTGGCGTAATCTCGAGGTTTGTAAGGCGCAGCTCTGCGAGGCTGCAATTAGCACTTGACAAGCTCTTTATGGCCTGCAATTGAAATGTCTGTGGTGTTGTAATTCAGTTCCTCCTTGAGGTGAACATGCTACTAACCTCATCCAGAAAACTAGATGAAACGCCTCCTCACAGCCCTGGCCTCCTAATTAGTGCACATGGGATGTGAGGCTTCTCTGTCTCTCCACCTCCAAATTCCCACCATGGTTTTTCTTCCCCATCCCTGACATTGGTGCCAAGGACCGGGGGAGCATGCATTGGCTGGATTCTTGCAGACTATGGGCAAATTGGAGAAGAAGGGAAAAGCTTCAGGTGGGTGTCTCGATGTCTCTCCACCCCTCCAGACAGTCGAGAATGAGTGCCCTTGATCTTCAAGACATCCCCACCTGTACACATCCAAGGTTCTGAAGTGTGTCTGGTCTACTGGTCTACCCCAGAAGATTAAATCCACGTGTTTGCTGAGGTAACTCTTCAGAATGCAAATGAAGTGTTAAACAAACTTCACCACTCATTTCTGATCTAGGACAAAGCCCTCTTAGCAAATGACGTAGGGCATATCTCTGGGACACAACCACAGCTGTCACAAAGAACAGCCAGCATCCACACAGTCATCAAACAGCCAGGCATGCTCAAACTCAGGGTATGGTCAAGAATGCTACTCAGACCTCTGCTTAGCCCCATCCTCAAAGTGGAGGGGGGCATCTAATCCAAAGGAAGCTGACACACATATGGCAGGAAGAAGAAGGAGAGCTGTTAACTGCATAGTATGACTGTCTTCATGGGAAACACAAAGAGCATCATGGGAAGCTACTAGAATCAGTAAGAATGTTCAGCTGGGCCTCTGGTTCTGAGAGTAATCCATTCACAGATCAAAGTTTTCTACACATAGCAACAGTTAGTGAGGAAACACCTCTGGGGACGAGGAGCGACTACAGCAGCAGATCATTCACACTGCCGCAAAGAGAAAATACTACTGGCTAATTAACTCAGCGAACTCGCTCTCAATAGGATGCACGTGGAAAGGACTCTCAGGGCTAGAGATGTTCCCGAAATACTGGCTGATGGGGTTCTGCCTTAGGGAATCTTCCAGCCTCAAAAATTGATTTTAAGCTGGTCACGGTAGCACATACCAGTAACCTCAGTGCTTGGGAGCGGTGGGGGGAAGGGAGGGGGGAGAATTATCCTGAGTTCAAAGCCTGCCTGGACTACAGAGCAAGATGTGGTTTCAAATATCAAACAAACAAAAATGAAACCCAGTAAACTTCAGTGCTCTTTCAAGTGTAGGCGTAGAGTTTCAAAATTGCCAAGTACACCTGTACCTGGAGAGCAGTCCACAATATTTTGTTTATTTTTTGCAGGGCTGAGGATTGAAC
The DNA here is from genome assembly GCA_026225945.1 of Cricetomys ansorgei. Lineage (NCBI taxonomy): Eukaryota > Metazoa > Chordata > Mammalia > Rodentia > Nesomyidae > Cricetomys > Cricetomys ansorgei. The sequence goes on along the minus strand of JAMJFZ010000182.1, from coordinate 9,831,874 downwards.
CTTGGCTTCCTGCATGCTATGCTGGCACTCTAAGCTACACCCAGCCTTTCCTTGGTTTTTAATCCCAAGACAGGGTCTCACTAAATTTGGCTCAGAACATGTGCTCTGCCTTGTCACTGTTAAGGTGCTCCACACATGCAGGAGCCTCCCTAATGCCACTGTCTTGACTACAACGCTACTGTCTTGATTATGATGCCACTGTCAGAGTCACAATACCACTGTCACGGTCACGATGCCGCCGTTGTGGTTACCATGACACTGTCGTGACACAATCCCCCTGTCGTTATGATGATGTCACTACCATGACCGATATAGTGCCACTGCGGTCACGATGCCAGTGTTGAGATCACTATATTGCTGTTGTCACTGCTTACACGCTGCTGTCTGATTATGATGTCACTGTGTGGAAGCCAAGGTGACTGCGGGTTTGGGGCAATGACTGGAAACGTTCTAGGACATCAACACTGTAAAAAGGGGTGACAGTTTATGTCCCTGAAAACCCTGACATATACCTTTTAAATGTCTAAAATGTCTACGTACAGATTTGAGCTGGAATCTGAACCAAAGTTCCCCCACCCCCATACGTGATGAAGATCAAATCCAGAGCCTTGCCTGTGCGACACAAGCATTGTCCTACTGAGCTGCATCCCCATCCAGGACCCAAAGCTTTCTGGCAAAGGCCACAGACGCACCATGAAGGCAGATGCCAAGTTTTATTGCGCTTTCAGCCCAAGAGTTAGTGCTTTTAGCCAAGAGCTTTCTCGATGCCTATTGTGTGGCCATGGAGGGGATTCCTGCACCAGACACTAGAGTGCATTATGAGGTCAGGGCAGTTTTATTAACAAGGCAAGAGTCCAGAAAGTGTCTGCCTGAGACCTTCTATAAGGTAGGTGGAAGAGGAAGTCACTCAACAAGGGCATTGGGACCTTGGATTGCCTGTTCATAGAAACAATTATCAATAGAAGCTCATTCTATGAAAGTTCTGGGAGCTGATGGGTAAAGTACTTGCAGCTCAGGTGTGAGGACCTGAGATCGGACCCCTAGGATCCATATAAAATCTGGGTGCAGGGTGTGTGCCTGCAACCCTAGAACCAGAGAGGCAAATGCAGGGGGCCCCCTAGAGCTCAGTGGCCAATCTGGTTACATCAGTGAGCTCCAGCTTCAGGGAGGGACTCTGACTCAAAGAATACAAGGTGGAAAATGATCAAGGAAGACGCTGACATCTATTCTTGGCCTCCACGTGCATGTGAATACACACACGCCCCATACAACACATGCGTATAAAATTCTCCATGCGTTAAAGTTAAATACTAAATTGAAACCATTAAGAAACCAAAAATAGGATCTAAGGAGGTTAGTTATAAAGTCATGAAATGCTGCAGGAGTTCCTAGGCAGGAGTCCAGGGGCAGGAAACATGAAAATGTGTATCTTGTATGAAAGCTAAGAATCTCCAGTGTTGAAAAGGAACAAAAAACTAAAAAGCAGGGGTAAAAACTGGAGGCACATTTACCACACGTGTGGGACAGGGGCCATGTGTATCTAAGGCAGTTCACAAATCAGCAGGAGAGAGCACTGCATATTCATAAAAATAGTTAGGAGCCATGACAAGTCCATTCACAAAAACAGAAGGGCTCATTAAACATCTAAATACATTCAACTTTTATTTCTCAGGACTGGGAATGGAACCCAAGGGCCTCATGCACGCTCAGCAAATGTTTCACCGCTAAGCCACATTCCTGGCCCAACCTTTCTAACAAAGAAATGCAAATCAAAATGTATTAACTATCCAAGGGGCAAGGCATTTGGTTTCATTTTTATTTAGTGCTTAATTCCCAGTCAAGCGCTCCAACAAAGGGTCCCCCCACGAATCACTGGCTACCACCTAGACAGAAGTCCAGGGCAGGGTGCCATGGCAGGGACCTGCAGGTGCCTCCGTGCACTTCTCCCTCTGTCACCTCCCGGTTCTGAGGTTTGGGTACGTGTTGGCACTGCCCAAGCCCCACTGTTTTTACCTTGAAAGAGGAATAATAATTACTAAAGGGGGTGATGAGTATCAAGCCTTGATGCTAGAGATAAGAATGCATCAAAAGACTTCAGTCTCCCATCCTCTTTGGTGTAGCCAAGACTAAATCTTAAGAAACAAAATCAGAGGCTGAAAAGATGGCTCATTGCTTAAGAGCATTTACTTCTCTTGCGAAGGACCAAGGTTTAGTTCCCAGTATCCACGTCAGATGGCTCACAATTCCAGCTTCAGGGGATCTGACAGTCTCTTCTGACCCCTTTGGAGACCTGCACACACACGGTGCCCAGACATACACGCAGGCACATACAGATGAAATTAAATAAAGAAATAATCTTTTTAAGAATGAGAAAGAGAGAAACCAATCTCAGAGAAGCACACAGTTTGTTTGGAGGTGGTATACCGCAGCATCATTTAAGAGCCCATGCACAGATGTACACAATACACTCCCATAACCTCAAACATCTGATACGTTCAATGACTGACTATTCAAATAAACAACAGCCCAGTGGAATAGTGGGGAGCCTTGTACACAGGTAGAGAGGACTCCTAAAAGACCTAGAAGGTTCTTGATGAAGAATTAAAGCACGGGGTGAAAGCATATTTTGCCACATTAAAAAAAAAAGAAAAAGAAAAACCAGCAGGGGAGATAACAATGTAGCAAGTAGCAGATGACCAGGATTTTATGTTTCTAAATGTGTGATGACAGCAGCATGACATCATCAGAAACTGCGTGAGCGAGTCGGGTTACGGATAATTTTGCTTTTCTTCTTTTTACGTGTGTTTTTCTGATTCTAAACGCATGTTACTTCTACAAGGTAAAAATCACAAATTATCTTTTTAGATGCGAAGTCTCCAAATATGAAAATACAAGCATCCTAGTTTGCTTTTCTGTCACTGTAACCAAAAAGCAGTGTACGGAAGGAAAGAGTTTACTTGACTTTTCCCTCCGTATCACCGTTCATCATTGAGGGAAGCCATGTCAGGAGCTCAAGGCAGGAAGTCAGAAGTGGGAACCGAGAGCAGAAACAATGAAGATTCGTTCCTGCCAATGCTTGCTTGGCTTGCTTTCTTACTCCACCCAGGATCACCTGCCTAGAGGTGGCACCACTCACAGTGGGCGGGGCCCTCTCCATCAATTATTAATCAAGAAAACGCCCCACAGACCAACCTAATGGAGATAATTCCTTAATTGATGTTCCCTTTTCCCAGGTGATTCCAGTTCGTGTCAAGTTGACAAAACTAACCGGCGTAACTAGCTTAGCATCAGGGTGGCTTTTCCATTTTCTTTCTGTGTACATGTGTTGGGGTTAGGATGGGAATGTGCATGTGTGCAGTTGTGTGTTCATGAGTGAGGACGTATGGGCCAAGGCTCACGCACGGAGGTCAGAGGGCAGCCTCAGATATCGGTCCTCACCTCCCACTTTCTCTGAGACAGGGTCTCATGTTCACTGCCATATATGCCAGGGTGGCTGGTCCTCCTGTCTCCACCTCCCGTCTTCCTATGCGAGTGCTGGGATTACAGATGTGTCACCACATCCATCACTGCATGGGTTCTGGGGATACAGACTCATGCTTGCATAGCAGCCACTTTACCCACTGAGCCATCTCTCCAGCCCAGGCTTTTCAAAATATGAAAATGATGACACGCAAGTGTGTTTCTTTCCTGACTAGGAAAGGTTCAAAGTAGATGCCCAAGGACCCGACACTGCGATATTGACGAATGTCTCCAGACAGCCACCACCATGGCGCTCCATGACGCCCTTCCTTTCTCTTGTGCCTGTGCTCCTCACTCTGGAAAAGGGACTCACGATTCCGAGGCACGCATGTCTATCTCCAAAAATCAAACCCAAACAACTCAGTGATGCTCTCCAATAACACGGGTTTCAGGTACAGCCCACCTGCCCTGGCCATCTCTTGGTGGGCTCTGTTTATCTCCATAGTGGTCTCTGCTTGCATTCCCTGCCTCAAGGACCAAAGCCAGTGTCTTCCTCCAGGCAGGGGCTGCATTACTACCTGTCTCTAAACTGCTCCTGCCAGGGCGCAGTGAGCTAGCCATAGTCTGACTGAGCTCTTGCACGCGGTGTGATCTTCAAATCCTGGTAGCTAGACTAAGGGAGTGAAGGAAGCTCCCAGGGTCTGTGCACACTGTCTAGTCTGAGTTAGAGTTGTTCCTTTCATGTGTGTCTCCTGCTAGAAGATGAGGTCCTTATGGAGTCTTCCATCTGTCTAGGAGAAAAGGCCTTCTTGACCATATTCAAGTCATGCTCATCTGAGCACGCTCTCTGGACCTCAGTCTTCAGACTGTGAGGTTTGTCTTTGTGTTGCTCAGGTTTACCAGAACCAACTGCCAGTATTCCAGGAGAGCCTCACCTCACCATCTGCCCATCCCCCTTCCTGCAGCGTCTCTCCACTCTACTCACCTGGCCTGACCAGTCTGCTCAGTCACAGCCCGACAGGTGTTCCCTCTTTATAACTTTCTGTCTCCAGCTCCTCAGCCCATTTCTTGCCTATGGATCCGCATGACTCCACACCGCATCCTGGACAGAGACCAGTTCTACACTGGGCTCCCTTTGTCCTAGAGCCACAGACCATAAGTCAGAAGTGCTTTACCTCATTTTAGTTACTACCCAGATCTGGTTTCCTTTAACAGCCCCTGCCCCTCCAACTTAGGGAGGCTCTAAGCTGAGTGAGCTCTGAGCTCAGGCGTGCGTACTTGGGTAGTTCGTAGCTTTCAAAAAAGAGAAATACTCCTTCCACACACATCTGACGTCATCCCTCCTCTGTGGCTGACATGGTTTCCTCCCCTCCTCCTGCATGATGTTCCCCTGCTGGTAGAAGAGCACAGGGGCGGAGGCACTCAGCTGGTGGAGTGTTAGCCTAGTGTGCATGAAGCCCGGGGTTAATCCTCAGCATAGTATAAACCGGGCATGGATGGTGCCACAGTCTGTAACCCTAGCACTCCAGAAGCACGGGCAGGGGGATCGAGGATCCCACCAGGTTGGTGTAGTGGATGCTTCCTCTTAGTGATTTCCCATCCATCGACTCCCACCCTGCTCTGTGGCTATGAGCCACGCACTTATCCTTGCTCTGTTCAAACTGAGCCCGGTTCTGCATGAAGGTCTCTTCCCTGATGGTGACAGTCCTCAATCTGATCTGTTTCTCCCATGTTAGGCAACTGCCTGGCTCCAGCCTCCTCTTTCCCCTTCTTTTCTCCTCTTCCTCCATCCCCTCACCCCTCTGACACAGGGTCTGAACTCAGGCAAGGGTGAAGTCTGAACTTGAGCTTCTGGTCCTCTTCCCTCTACAACCGGTGTGTTGAGATTACAGATGTGGATGACACACTGGGGAGGTGGGGAAGAACCTGACCAGTTATGAAGAGTGAAGGGCCTCCATACACTGGCTCTGCAAGGCTCTTGGGTAAAGGCCAAAGGTCAAGGCCTAGGTGCAGAACACTCAGAGGAGCTGACAGTTGGATGAGCAGAGACTGCCCTGGCTGTCACTGCTCAGCACAGGGCTCCAGTTTCACACACAGCCCATAGCTGCCCATGTCAGAGTAACGAGACATCCTGGGCCTCTACCTGACACTCATTCCATAGACCCTGGACCCCTGCCATCCACTCATGTTACAGGAAGTACTGGTCCATACACTCCTGAGAGAAGGACTGTGCCTGGTACTACCAGCACCCATCAGTGCTGGTGCATAGTGGTCTCTCAGTCAGCATTTGCAGAAGGGAAGGAGGAAGGCATTCGAGGAGTCCAAGGTCAGTGGAAGAGTTTCTCTTAGAATGACTCACGGGTCACAAGGGGCTCAGACTCTCCTCAGTCCTCTAAGGCTCATTGACTTCTTCCTGTCCTCACATGGTTGGCTTTTGAGACCAAGTGCCGGATAATATATTGCACTATGAGAAACGAATCTTGAGAAATAGAATGAATGGAACAAGAGGAAATTTGTTTTCTGGCTCTGACATTTGAAATGTTTGCTAATCCTTCTAGCTTAGTATTAGCAGCAAAATCTGGCCACTGTGACATAACACACACACACACACACACACACACACACACACACACACACACCTTGAAGGTCCAGGCAAGACTCAGAGTCCTATGGACAACCATACCGAAATCTTCTGGCTCGGAGATTCCAACAATCAGCAGGTGCACCTCAATGGTCCACCTTCTCTCTCTTGTTGAAAAGTCACCAAGATTTTGTCAAATAACCTTCACAGAATTTACAGTCCCTAGAACCCAATTCTCCTTACCTACCCAATCTAGCCATTTGCTCAGTGCACTGAAGGTCAGTTCTACACACCTCGTTCCTCATGAATTCAGGGGACCCCAGGGACCCTCACTTTCAGTTGACGGTGCCACCCACACTCAGCGTGCATGTAGGACTCACAGATGGTCAAGTTTCCTAACACCCCATGTGAGTGTGGCCAACCCTCAGAGATACACATTATCTGGCTATGTGGCAGGCAGGGTGACCAAACCCTGAGAAGAGCACTGGTGCTGAAGGGTGGCAAAGCATGGTGGGAAGGAGGCCGGTGCAGGCTGGATGATGACGTTGTCCCCAATCTCAGAGACAGCGGTGGGAATAGTGGGTTTCCTGCCTGTAAAGAGTGTGGAGCAGGAGCTAAGACTTGGTGACAGAGTTGGCTGGAAGGGCTGCATTCCTGCTGTCCCTTCACACAGGCAAGGATCTGCCTGTTACTGTGCTTGGTCACACCTGCTAGGATCACCACATCCCCAGGTTTCTGGAGAATAGTGTCTGGCTTCAATCAAGAAGATCTGCACCAGAGACAGCCATTGCTGCACCTACAGAGGGGCAGGATCTCCGCTCTCTCAGTCTTAACGATCCCTGGTAGTTCATCTCCAAGACTCCGGATGTTAGGTTTTCTGGTACCAGTCGGCTACCACTATGCAATTAGAATCGGTTGTCGGGCAGAGATGGTGAACTTCTGAGCTTCCTTGTTTGTTTGTTTACTTGTTTTGAGACAAGGTTTCTCTAAACAGAGCGGGCTTGCCTTGAGCTCACCAGCCTCTTGCTTCAGCCTCCTACGAGCCAGGATCCCAGGTGTGCACCACCACCTCTGCTAAATCGCCTTCTCATACATCTGAGCCATCCACAAAAACCTTTCCTGGATGCAGCGTTTGTTTGTTCCACTGGGCCTTGAATCTGTGCTGACACCCTGACTTCTGCCTTTTACAGGATGAAAGACTCCAACTGCCCATTTCCTTCTCCGAAAAGTAAATTCCGAGTTAAAAACAAGAATAGATGGCTCGATCTTGACATCTCCTGCCCTATTTCTTCTTAAAACTGAAATGAGACCTACTTAGGCCCTATTATCTCCTCTGTTCTGTTTCTCCTGTGACTTGCAGGGTCCCAGCCTCTCTCGGCAGTGGACGCTGCCACAGCGGGGCCTCGCAAAGCTGCTGTGTTCTGACGTTAGTCCCGAAAGGCTTTCGGGTTGTTACCCAAGTGAAGCAGAAGATGGCCTGGGAGCCAGGCATGGGAGTGCAGGCCTGTAATCCCAGCTACCTGGGACCACAGGTATCACAAATTCACGACCAATTCGTGCAAGCGAGATCTGTCTCAAAAATGTAAAGGTTTTCTGTTTTTGTTTGTTTGTTTTAAAAGGGAGATGAGCCAATAGCCTAGTGGTAAGATATTTGCCTACCATGAATGAGGTTCTGGGTTCCATCCCCAATGATGGGAAAAATAATCATCTGTGAAGTGCCATTTCCTTTTACCATCATGGAAACCGAGGCAAAGAACACCAAAATTAGAACACAGGACCGCGTGTTCCCAGCCCTAGGCCTGGATTCTGAACACAGCCGTCCCTTCTCACGACTCCCAAAGCCGTTACAACTCTTTTCCACCAAATACTCAACACAGAGTCTTTTCTGGTAAAAAATCCAATTTAGTCTTTCTCCATCAACTTCTTTATCAGTGCTGTGTGAGAACCACTGTATTGCTCAGCTCAGAATCTCTTCCTTCCAAACGCATTTTCCAAACGGCCCATCATTCTCTGCCCAGAGAGGAAGTAATCTGAGGCAGGCTGTAACAGGGCTGGAACCTGGCAGGTCTCAAAAGCAAAACCATCCGTCGTCCCAGCTGGGAAGCCAGGGCTCCATCCTTCCCAGGCGGGCTGATTAATCATGAGAATCCAAAATGACAGCCGGCCCCAGTGGCTCTGCTGTCGTTAAACTCAGGCTCTGCTCCCACAGAGGGGCCATAGGAGTGGAAGACCCGACCCACATCTCCCACCACACCCCTGCTAATGGAGACAGGTGCTGGGGATGGGTACAGTATGTGGCTTCCCCCTGGTAACTGAGGGAGGTCTCCTCTGATGCCAGCCTGGCTGCCCACCAGCCCGACAGGAGGAGCAGTCCCGGAAGTCAGGGCCAGCCTCTCTGCCGTCAGACTCACAGCCAGGCCTGGCAACCTGTCTCCTTGCGGCTTTTGTCCACATTTACTCCACCCTGGCCCAGGCTCCTCTGCTTTCTTCATCAAGAAAGCCATTAAGAGAAGTGTGAAGCTCATTGCCTCCATTCTGTTCACCTACAGACCCAACTTGGAGTAAGCTTTAACATCACCCCTGGGCCCTCTTCAGGCCCTGAGTCATTTCTCCATTGTTCAAATTAGAACGGTCCCCTGGCAGACTCTAGATAGCAAACAAGGCTGGGTCCTGCACCCATTCAGTACTTCCGGGCGTGGCTGGTCTTGATAATTATTCACCCTCCTACTGTTAGAGAAGCAGGCTGAGTAAGCTCCAGAGCTTGCAAGTGACAGGACCTGTTCAAGGACACAGTGTATAGAGCCTGGACCAAACCCCAGGTCTATGTAACTCACCCTCCTTCCCCTGCCCTGCACCCTGGGCTTTGGAATGTTCCCGAAGGTTACTTGCTCAACTTCCAGGTGACTTAAGGGTGTGTGTCACAGCAGGAAGCCTCTGTGCTGCCAGCTCTTTCTAGAAACCGGGTCACTGAGGAAGCCCTAGGTGAGCCCTGACTGATGAAAATGTGCTTTCGAGGGCTGTGGCCCAAGGATAATGGCCTTCTAGGTCTTTCCCACGCCTTGTCCCCAGGTGCAGCCACATCTGAATGGCCCTCCCGTTAGTCTCCCCAAGTCCTTCCTCCTGACGTTGGCTCACTAGTTCCTTCCTCAAATAGGGCTCTGTCTTCAAGGTCAACTCACAGATCACCTGCTGTGAGTCACCTCTCCTCTGTGCACTTACATGCACCCCTTCAAAAATAAACATGTTCTACCAGCCTCATCTCCTTCTCTCTATAACACTACACACCAAGGCAGCATTGAAGCCAATGGCATACAGGGCTTGAGTGCCCATGGCGTTCCTGTGACTTTTATAAAGGTGTTATTGGAAACTGGGTGTGGTGGTACATGCCTGCAATGCAAGCACTCAGAAGACGGAGACAGGAGGATTGCTGCAAGTTTAAGTCTAGCCTGGTCTCTGTAGGAAGTCACAGGCCATCCAGGGCTATCTGGCTAAGCCCTGTCTCAAACAGAACCAAACACAAACACGTTAAAAACAACTGGTGACTCAGAGAATGCCCAATCAATCAGCCTTTGTAGACAATTCGGGTGCATCTTAGAGCAGTGACTCCTTACAGCTCGTTGAAGCTTTTCTCTTAAAAAGTAAGTTATTCAGCCGGGCCTAGTGGCACAGGTCTTTAATCCCAACAGTCAGGAGGCAGAGGCAGGTGGATCTCTGAGTTTAAGGCCAGCCTAGTTTAAAAAGAGTAAGTTCCAGGACAGTCAGGACTACACTAAGAACCCTGTCTCAAAAAATCAAATAAGTAAAATTATTTATCGTTTTAATTTAACATGTATGAGCGTTTTGCCTGCATGTGCATATGTATGGTGCGTGTGTGCAGTGCCCAGAAGAGGGCGTGGTACCCTTTGAAACCAGAGTCAGATGGTTGTGAGCTGCCACGTGAGTGCCAGAAAAGACCTGGGTCCTTTGCAAAAGCAGTAATGCTCTTAATCACCGAGCCATTTTTCCAGCCCCTGAAGCCTTTCTTATTTGGATTTTCTGTTTGTTTTAAGTTGTTTTGTTTTGCTGGAGACAGAGTCTCACTCTGTCTGTCTGTCACTCTGTCCAAGCTGACTTCAAACTCCTGATATCCTCCTGCCTCAATCTCCTAATTGAGGATTACAGGTTTGAGTGCCTTTGTCCCTGCCTCCATCTCTCTCCTCTACGTCGGCTCCATGAAGAACCAGGGATGGCATTGCTATTTCCCTTTCACAGATGACGAAACCAAAGCATAGAGAAACCCAGCGACTAGTTCAAGACCGTCCCTGGAGAACAATGGGTCGGGTCAGGTGGTCCACGGCACATCCAGAGCTCCGTCCACTGAACTACCCTGCTTCTGACCCAAATGATTTGCCTCTGGATGCTAAAGAAACGTGCCCCCCTCATCCAGGACAGCAGAACATCTCTCTCTGGCAGCAGATCCAGCGCTCGGTCCCAGCAATCTGCTCCCCGAGCACCTCCCAACACCTTCTCCATTAGCAGGCTCAGTTGTGATTTTATCCCGAAGTGTGGCTTTTACAATGTATTTAACACCACTCACACAGAACACATTTGCTCAGCACCAGCAGTGTGCCAAGGGCCATGCTAGGTGCCCGGACAGAGGCTTCAGTTACACACAAATGTCCCTGGGCACCTTCAGGCTCGGACCTGGGTGCTGAGATCCCTCAGGAGGAAGACAGGTGGCAGGCCTACCCTCGTGGACTGGGCCAGCACTCAGCTAGGGGAGAGGGGAGCAAAGGACAGTAACAAGCTCAACAAAACAGAGCTATAGGGGCCTCGCTGGCGATGAAGACTCCAAGGCCCTGGGAGTCACCACTGAGATTCCAGGGCCCCTCCAGGAATGTCAACTAAAAATGGCTCCATCCATAAGGTTCAGACCCAGGTCACAGCCTCCTTAGTAGCTCAAACACAGCCCCACTACATGAGAACTTATTCATCTGCAACAGCAGCAGTTCACATTTTCATATGCATTGTAACAACTGATCACACGGAAAGTTAGTGGCTGACTCTGGGACGTGGGCCCCTATGCTCAAGGCTTCAGTGAATGCTCCTGTCAGCCCTCATAATGACCCTGAGTGTTTCATCCCCATTTCACAGACAGAACACAGAGGCTCCGAGACCAACCAGTGTATACTACACAGGTGGTCTGGCTCTGAATACCTCCCCCACATTGACCAACTCTGTCCCTGCATCTTACATACTAGCAAGCCATTATAAACATCTTAATCAGCCTCCAATCCTTTGGCTGGCCCTCATTCATTCCACAAGTATTTGCTGAGTGTTTTTTTTGTGTGCTAGAAGGTGTACTAGACTCTCTGGGGGAGCTAAAACAGACGAGTTTTTGCCCCCTGGAAGAATGAAGACAGACCAAGGTTGACTGACTAATCCAACAAATGGCAAATAGCAACTGCAATGAGCACTGGAAAGGAACAGCCATAGTTCTTAGTTGTCGTGTGCGGGTCTTTCTAAGTCAGAAGGGAGGGAGCATGTTGAGCTAGTTCCCAATGGAGGAAGAAAGGTGGCTGAGGCATTACCGACAGTGGCAGCTTGTGCAAAGGCCCGGTGCAAGAATGAGCATGTTCACTCAGGAGGAACAAAGGACCACATGGCTGGGCCAAAGGAAGATGGAGAGGTCGCTCTGCATTGGCTTTGGGAGTTGATTGGACTGACCCAGAAGGACCTCCAAGGTCATGGGGAAAATCCGGTTGCCGGCTGCAGAACAGCAGTGCATCCCCGCAGAACATAAAGCAGGGAAACCATGTAACCAGCGGTCCTGATGCTGGAGTGCAGAGGGCAGTAAGGGGCAGCCCTTGTGCATCCTATTCACGCATGTGGAAGTAATCCCTGATCCACTACCTCCACCTCCACGCACCTTCTAGGGACCAGTTATGTGTGGTCCATCATCACGCAGGACCTGGCCCTAGCCGATTAGGAAGGTGAGGCCAGTTATATACAGGAGGCACAGCTGTCACCCTGGAGACGATCTGAGTCTAACGGGAGACACAAACACGGGCACTGCAGTAAACACAACAGGAGGTGACAGTTCCCCCAAGAGCCAAGTTCTCCAGGTTGCAAGGGAACAGAGAGAGGATGTGTGTGAACCAGATGTGTAGACAGATGAGACTCCGCGTGAACCGAGTGTGCAGGGGCTGAAGCTGTATGGCTGAGTGAGCTGGCGGGAGAGGGAAGAGGCTGGGGCTGAACTAGAGGGAAAGCAAGCAGCTGGGGGTGAAACTCACCAGGGAAAACAACTGTCATCTGAAAAACTGATCTTGGGGGTGGGGGGACAACTGCATGATGACCCGTGGTGCTGTGGACATCTGCGCAAGGCTGATTTCTTGTCTGACTGCATGAAGTAAGTCTCTTCCTCTCGCTCAGTCTCATCTGTGGCATGGGAGGGGGACTAGCCTTCTCCTCATTGACTGAGAGGTCAAAGAGTAACAGATGCAGCACTCCCCAGGGTACCAACAGGAAGTGCGAGGAAAGGGGGAGTCCTTCTTGCCCCTGTCTCTCACCTACCCACTCCTAACCACATCTCCCCACTTCCTTGACCTTGGCTCATGACAATGACATTAGAAGCTCTACGAGGCTTCCTGACCTTCCTAAAATTCCCAGAATCCTCCAAGGATCTATAAGGGTCCACTGTGCCCCAGTTTACACGAGGGAGATGGGAGACAGCTCTCCCATCAAATTAAAGATATTCTCTGACCCTGGCTCAAGGGGGCATCATCTGGGCTCTGGCCACCTGCCGTACAGTGAGACATCAGGTCCTGGGAGCCATTCTGGGTCTTCTCAGAGAAGCTTCAGTGAATGGCTAGCTCCAGAAGCAAGGCAGTTTGCTGTGGATAACACAGGGATGATTATTCCAAGTGTGGCTGTTGCTTTCAGAATCAGCTCCCTCTGAATGAAGTCAAGTGGATCTCGAGCAGAGTGTGAAAATATCATTTTCTCTGCGCCCCTCCTGACCCTGCCGCACAGGAACAGCAGTAATGCATGACTCCCCAGAGCCTCTGCTGGCTAGATTTCATCAGAACCCTGACCCAGGAGATGCTTGCTAAATGGTGGAGAAGGGGTCTGCTTTAGCCGACAACTGGCACCCCTGGGCACACATGAAGATGGATCGCTCCATTACGCTCTGCCTTGGATCTACTAATTTTCTGGATGACAATGACACTTCATCCTTCAGCAGCACAGCACACTAAAAAGGACCAGGAAAGTAAAAATTGGCAAAAGAAACTCCCAATCTATCCAAAAGGCACCAGAGTAGCCACAGGTTTTAGTTAGGCAAGAATCTTCTGATTCAAAGTCATCTCATAACCAACCGACTCTTATTTACACGTAGTTCTAACAGATTTGAGGTCCAGACCTGTCGCCAGCATCAGGGAGATGGTGACTTTTTAATCCTGTTCCCTCAGTCTCTGAGTCAGTACTGACCACACAGATGTACAGAGGTTCCTAGAAGAAGAAGCCCTGCTATTCAGCAGATGCCAAGGCCTGGCACAAGATCACCTGACTCACCCAGACTGATGACTTAGCCTCATGCCTACAGTCTCTCCTGGGACCAGAGCCCAGCCCCACCTCCATTGGCTTAGTGTGGTCTCTGAAAGTGGGCACAGGATAGAAGAACCCCACTCCTAAGTCTTCACTGAAGTATTGCTCCAATAATCTAACCTGAGCCAGAGAACTTCTCTTGAACCCATGCAGATTTCCCTCCACGGTTGGGCCGTGCATTACAGGATGCTACATATGTTCTTCAGGGAAAGGATGGTGGCACCAGCTCGGCATGCCATCCCCTCTCGGCACACCCAGCACATGCCCTTTCCTCTTTCCATGACTCCTGAAGAATGTGTAAAGAACAATCAGGAAGCTCTCTCCAGTGCTTGGCACACAAAGCCCCCACCCATCTGTTACAATGGCACTCATGAATCTCCTTGGAACCAGTTAGCTAGAATCAGGCTTACACAACTGTTTGCTTGCTCCATGAATATTTTTGGAGCTCCTGTTCTGCAGACCTGGGACAGTGCTCGGGAGAAATGTGGAGCTTTTGGTGCTTAAATGGTGCAGAGGGGCTCAGTCCAAGCTGCAGGACACAGGTAGCAGAGAGGACTTGCCAACGAGGCCAGCCACTGATGGTACAGCAAGACCCAGCTCATCGGCTCTCTGGGACCCCTCCTCCTATATTCTCAGACTGGCATACCTGGGCATCCTTACACAGCCAGGTACCCAGAGGAAGGCATTTCACCAGCCTCCCAGCCTGGCCTGTTGTTATATACAGAGAAGAAGAAAACAGAGAAGCAGATGTCTTGCATCTGCTTCTTGGGCAGCTTTGCCAGTTAGTGCTCTCACCTTTCTGGAACCAAAACACTGAGAGGTGAGAAGTCAGGTTTATTCTCAGACGAGCTGGGAATGGCCGAGCAGGGGAAGGAGTTCCACTGTAGCCTCTGCTGGTGAATGTGGATGGATCACACTGTGTGTGATTGTGGGTTAGGACTGTTACACAGCAAGCCCCTGAGAACAGCATCTGCTTCTCGTTGAAGGCTCTATCACAGAGCCTCACCCAGGACCTGGTGAAAGGTTCTCCCCATCAAGTAGGTGTGGTTCTCAAGGCCCCAAGGCAGGAGTAGGCCTCATAACAACTAGATTATCTGCTTAAGCCCTTTGAAGGAACCCAAAGTCAGCATGCAACCTCCCAGAAGATTCTAAAGTGGTTCTCAACCTTCCTAACTCTGTGACCCTTTAATAAAGTTCCTCGTGTTGTGGTGACCCCCTCAACCATAAAATTATTTTCGTTGCTACATCTTAACTGTAATTTTGCTATTGTTATGAGTTGTAATGTAAATATCTGATATGCAGATGGTTTTAGGTGACTCCTATGAAAGTGTTGTTGACCCCCCCCAAGGTGTTGAGACCCTCTTGTTGAATACCACTATTCTAGAGCCACTCTTCAAGCCCGGCATGGAACCCCCACCTGAAGTGGACAGCCTTGCTCCTGAGGTCCCCACTGGTCTGAGAGTGGCTCCCAAGTCTGTAACTCCTCCCACTCAATTGTCCTTCCATATGTACGAGGACGTGGTCTGGGCACTTCCCTGCCTGGCCTTTATTCTTTTTTTTATTAGTATGTATTTGTTGCTCAGAGTGATAGGTTTCTAAAGACATCTCAATTCAAGCAAATCATGCACCTGGACCAGGTTCACCCCTGTGCTTCTCCACTCTTCCCTCATCCCAAGCCTATTCTTCCATCTCTCACTGGTGTAACCTGAGATCTCTGACACCTGTAGACTCCCCTTCAGCACCACCTTCCTGAAGGACCCCCAATGACAGCCGCTCATGACATTCAGACACTCAGAACATCCATGCGTTCTCTATACTTCCAAGATTCCTTTAAATTTAAGGGGAGGGCAGTCGCTATTTCTGGTCAAAGATAAAGGACCAGAAATCATACATGTTACTTGCAAGCAAAGAGGACTAAAACCCCATTCACATACGAGATGCCAGTGCACAGTGCCTTCCTGAGGACTTTTTTTGACGCAGCATGAAGACAGCCTGTATCCCTTATGTTGCTTCTTGGATGAGGGTCAACAAGAAGGGCCTTGACACACAGAACTTTGAGTTAAATATGCAACAGAGATTCCAGGACTCTTTGTTACGATGGTGTCGCCTGGTCCACCCTAACAGAAGATATAATTCCTGCATATGTGTTGGTTCAGCACCACTGTTCCCATCTGGGATGTCCTGGGACCTCAGGTCTCTGTGTGTGGGATAATGTCTTCTCTGAGCCTGTAAATACAGAAAGCCAAATGCATGAAGAAGCCCCTTTAAAGACAAAGTCAGCCTGTAAAACTCTAGTTCAACAATAGATCATGTACTAGACACTTACCAATCCCTCTTGTTCCTGATCTAAAGGAATTTGGGGGGACAAAGAAGGCGTGTGTGGGTGCCTGTCCAGACTGAGGAATTGGTGGGGGATGAAGATGGTGAAGCTATCGTCCTATTTCGAGGTGGGGGCTTGGGAACTGGTGCCGATGGGAACTGAAGAAAGTAGTACCAACTTGGCAGTTAGGCCATTCTAACTCCCAAAGCCACTTCCACCCCGATACGAGAAGAGAAAGGCCCTGGGGAGGTGGTCCAGGCAAACCATCCCACAAGATGCTAACTCACCCAGGAACAGTTCAGCTCAGCAACCGTTCACTCGGGCCCAGGGCACGCCCAGCTCTGCCAGCCCCCAGGAATTAGCCTGGCCCTGGCTGTAGGCAGCTACGGCCCAGTGAGAGAGGACAGACAGGCATGGCTGTCACATGAGGGAGAATGAGAGCTGTCCTCAGTGTCTGCATCCTCTGTCCCCAGCCCCCTTCTCAGTGACCGCGTCAGACAACGCTGCCTTGTGTTTGAAGCTCCCCTGGGTCCCCTATTTCTTACTCATAGCAGCCCTGTGGTCAGCACAGCGACCCTCACACTCCACAAGAATAACAGTGAAACACAACAACAAAACACCGGACCCTGAGCCTAGCCTCACTCAGAGAGCTGGAGGTGCAGGGACAGAGGGAGGTCGACAACCTGACCTCTGCCCCGTTCCTGCCTGCTCTCTATCAGGGACAGTGCTGTCGAGAACACACGCACTCTGGGTCCCTTTCTAGTGCCTCTTCTGCCCGGCCAGGTCACAGTGCCACACTTTCCCTCCATCCTCCTTCTGCCTCTGCCTCTCCATCTCTGCTGAGACCCTAGCTCTCTCCCTTAAATCTATGCTATAACGGTTTCCGGAACTCCAGGCTCACTCTGTCCACAGCCAGCATACCAGGTCACTGAAGCCCGGCTCAGCCCAATCTTCTTCAAGGCAGCCACATCCGGTCCCAGGCTGCCTTTCTTCCCTCAAGGCCTGTTCTCAGGTACCACATCCCCCACCTTGCTGCTTCTTTTCTTTAATCTAGAGGCTGTTCCCTGGGCCCAACCTCCACCCTGGGCCCAACCTCCACTTCCCACCCCACCCACCCCCGGCCTCAGCTCTCTATATTAATTCACCCCATCCAAGCCCTCTCCAAGCCTGGCCATGACGGCTTTCTCTCAGTGCCATTGAGTCTGTTGCCTCTTTCTTCGGTCAAGTATTTCCCATGAGCCTGTGTTTGTGGATACCACCATCAGACCTTCCTGACATCCATGCCCCTTTATTGGTCTCTAATTTCCTAGAAGGTACAAATTTCTTTCCACTCCGAATTCCTGAGATTGGGTGCAGGCGCCAACAGCATCTCTCTCTGATTTCACGACAGGCTGGTACATGGCCTGGCATGTCAGTGCCATGCTATTTCCTAAGGGATGAACCCATGACTGAATTCGTGCCAATGATATGATCCTAGAACCTTTGCTGGAACATTTGGGAGGCAGCACTGCTCTTGCTGGATTCCCCGAGAGTGTGCAGAGCTGCAGTTGTGTGAGGCCATCCGCCACCACTCAGGCAGCACGCCTCACTGGGAGCCAGCAAGGGAGCAGAGCCAAGACCCAGAGAAGAAGGCACTCTTCAAGATCTCACTGTGCCTCTGGACGCAGACATACCTGAACACACCACACGCCAGGTTTTTCTCAGTGATACGAACCAGCACAGTTTGTGTTTCTACAAAAGTCCTACGCCTGGCACTTACTAATGGCTGGCCAGTGGGACTACTACAATCACTTAATGTGAATCTACCCTAAAACAACTTGGTTTATCTTCTTCCCTTCCCCCCAGTAGTAGGAATTGAACCCAGAGCCCAACACATACTGGGCAAACACTTAATTTGAGACAAGGTTTCAAGCTGTCCAGGCAAATCTGGAATTCACTCTGTAGCCCAAGCAGGCTTTGAACTTATGATCTTCCTGTCACAGCCCTGAGTGGCTGAGATTATCTTGTGTCATCAGGCTCAGACGGATCTGTTTTTATCTTTATTAACAAGTGCACTGATAGAATTCACATACTTTAACATTGACTCTTTTGGAAGTCCGATTCCAGAATGTGTAGTCCGTCCCTCAAGGTGCGCAGCCACCTCCACTCTCCTGTTCTATCCTGAGGTGATGATGACAGACGTTCTCCTGCTCCTCCCTCTGGTCGCCTCTCTCAAGCTAGGGCTGTGGTTCACACCTTTCTGCAGCGCAGTGGCTCCGGCAGGTGCTCAGAACAGAACACACCTGCAGAGCTGAGCTGAGCCTGCTGAGGAAGCTCAGACACAGTTCATAGCTATTGGAATCCCTTGTAAAATACAGGCAGGATGGCGTGGCAGGAAAGAACACTTGTCACAAGCCTGGTACCCTGAGCTCCATCTCCAGGACCCACGTGGTAGAAGGAGAGAAACGACTCTCTTAAGTTGTCCTCTGATTTCTACGCACTGTTACTCACATAAAACAAATACAGTACAGCACAGAAGAGAGTAGTTGGTTGGCGAAGCTGCTCGAGAAGAAGGCACGTCCTTCAATCATTTGTTTGTTCTTTCTAAGCGGGACCCCTGTGTCGTCAGAGTGATCTTTCCTAGAGCTAGCTGCACACTTGGGTCATGCGCCTTTGATTTCCTGAACTTTCCTTTGTTCTATTACAGCTTTTTTTTTTTTTTTTTTTTAAATAGTAACAAGTCAGAAAACAGAAATCCAGCAGCAGGGAAATAGTTAAATATTTATGTATGCATGGGACAGATTAGTGTAGAGCCACAAAAGCCGTATTTACAAAATAGATTTGAAAACATGGGGACATGAACATTATCTTATGTTAACTGAAAAAAAAAAGAAAATATTGAAATCCATGTGGAGTAGAAACTCAGGTACATAACATAGTAAACACTGACAACTGGAAGAAATGATCCTCACTATTAGATGAAATTATTTTTGTAAAGGCGGATTATGGGCAGTTATTTTATCTATGCTTTTCTGTATCTGTCAATTTTTCTAAAATGAGCACTAATTAAATCAGACCCAATACCTTGTTTTTGGGCATATTCTTTGATTATTACTTTCTTTTACTAATGTGGCTACTAAAGAGCTCAGATTCTTTCCATCAAAAACGTAAGCAGTGTAATCCGCCAAGTTCACTTTTGATATGGAATGCTTTCAAACACAGAGCAAAGAATCTGATACCCCAAACGCTATCTACGCAGCTTTGTCTTAAGGTGGGAGCTTTGAAGCCTCTACATAGCTTCTGTGTGCCTTGCTTGTCTTCCTGGGATCCATAAACAAGTGTTTGCTGAAGTGATGTAATGCCACACCTGAGAAGCAGAGGTCCGACACCCCATGGTCTGTTGTGATGCCTCGTTGTTATGCCCATGGTTCTGATAGAGGCCTTGAAAGTTCTAGCTGGGCTTGGAATACCAGTTACTAGAGATGTTTGTTCAAGTTCAAGGTTTGCCCGAGCTACAGAATGAATTCACCAGCTTGGACAGCTTGTGAAGACTCTATCTCAAAATGAAAATGTAGAAATAGAGCTAGCTGGTGATACAGCTCAATGGTAAAATCTTTAGCTACTGGGTTGAATCTCCAGTACTGTAAAAAAAAAAAAAAAAAGAAAACAGAAGGTTTACTGGTTTTCTTATCACAGGAGAGGCTCTACCAACACAAATACATACAGGAGGCAGACTGCCCTGGGAGATCAGATAACCTATGTCTTGCTATAGCCTCATCATTTTACAGGTGGTGTGGACCAAGGTCCATCCTGGCTTCCTTCAGTCATTGGCCATTGAGGCCACTGACTAACATCAAATGTCAACAAATCCAAGCAAGATTATCCAACCACACCCATTCTGCATTCAGGTCTCCTGACAGTAGTGACAGGCTAGCAGGTAACAGTAGAGCTCACAGTCGGTAAACACGGCCATGGCATTAACTGGGGCCACTCACTCTGAGGTTGTAAATGCCTTTCATATTGCCCTAGATCTGCCACAAGTTCTCAGACTGATTCTTCTTTCACTCCAGCTCAGAGAAAACTTTAAAGAGGATGTTCTTGGGGGGGGGGGGGCGGGGGGGAGAAAGAGTAATTATAGCCCCTGGGCACTCTCCCAAATGTGATACCTCGTGCAAGAGATGATATATTGACTGTCAGCCAGAATTCCCTTTTCTGGTGGTAACCTCCCTGACTCTCTTGGAGATTGTAAAACCAAGCAGGAGAAAGAAGCATTCTTAATATTTTAACAGTGACTGAGTTATTCCACCTAAAGCTGCAATGTCTTTCTGGTGAATCCACACCAAATGAAAGTGCAGGAAGGGAGACAGAATCTCTTATTGAGAGCATTGACGGTGGGGCCTGCTGGCATCTCCCTGTAAGCTCCTGGACACACCCCAACCCTCCACCCCACTCCCACCCACATAGAGGCTGTCTAAGCATGGTGCTGTTGAGATATGGACACCTGCATTTAGGGAGAGTAGAGATTGGTTGCCTGGTTCAAAGTCATGGGTGGGCAGAGTAGAGAGAGAGTTGGGGGGATAGCCTATTTCTGAGTGTTCAACCTTAAACCCCCAGGTGAGGCCTTGTTGACATTAGGGCAAAACAATCACCCCTCCTCTGCCCCGGCTGTTTCTAAAATATTCCCACCAACTGAAGTGCCCCTGACTGCCTCATTCTCTTGACTTTGGGCCTTCTCAGAAAACCATCAAGACGCACTTGGAAAATGAAATAAAATGAAACGTGAGAGCCTTGGCCCACACCCTGCAACCAAGCACTCATCTCTCTGCTACCACAAGTGGACTAATAGGAAACTTCCCAGGACGCGTTCTGAAACATTCTGCAAGGCACAGTCAGTCATGATGCAAGCAGGGCTGCCCCATCTACACATGATTTTGACTTCAAATAACCAGCCTTTCCCTGTCCCTTCCAGAATGTGCGTGGAAGCCGCAGGAAAGGGTGAAAAAGAGACGTGCCTCTACATAATTGCACAAGGCTGCTTGCCAGACCAGTACCCCTAAAGAACTTGAAACGCACAGGCAAAAATGAAGGTGACAGGAACGTAGTTCGAAAGTGATTTCACACACGGTTAGCCCTGTACAGCCACCCATCGTGCCTCTTCCCGAGGCAGAGGACGCCTCTCTGCCTGCAGCAACCTGCGCTCACCGCCACCAACTGCCACCGATTCCTTCACCTTTTATTTACAGAGCAGAACAGCAGGCTGCTTCACCGGAGAAGCGGGGGAGGCGGGGAATGAGACACAATCTACATTCTGCTCTTTTCCGGGGGAAAGGGAGGGTTGGATAAAAAAGGGTCAGGCGGGGTGGGTGGCAAACCAAAGTTACACCACTGGTAACATAGCGAGATACTCCTTCCCTGAGGGGTCTGCCCCCCACCATGCCTCCAGCAGAGGTTCGCCAGGGGAGCCCATGAAGCCAGGGTCAAGAACTGTGCCTTGGCAGTGCTGGGCGATGCAAGAGCACCAACAGAGCTCACTGGAAAGGAAATCACTGCCCCCTTCAGGCCGCATCTCCCGAGGCTGAGACCTGAGAGTAGGGGTTCCCTGGGTCCGGAAAAACTCGCAAACCCGACCTTGCGCGACTGATCGCTGCTCTAGGCCCTCTCTGCGTCCTAGCCCCAGGGTGGGCAGTCAAGATCTGAGCTGAGGCTTCCAGGAACCTAGGCAGAAGGCGTGAGAAAGGGGCTTGGGACAGGAAGATCGT
The DNA here is from genome assembly GCA_026225945.1 of Cricetomys ansorgei. Lineage (NCBI taxonomy): Eukaryota > Metazoa > Chordata > Mammalia > Rodentia > Nesomyidae > Cricetomys > Cricetomys ansorgei. The sequence continues at coordinate 9,810,189 of JAMJFZ010000182.1, read as the reverse complement.
GGTTCTCCAGCTCTGCTCAGAGAAAGAGGCCGGGGTTGAACCCTCTGCTACACTCCAAGTCAAGGTTCCCGCAACTCCCGGGATGCCTCAAGTGTGCACCTGCTCAGTTGTGCCTGCAGCTGCGGAAGGAAAGTGGCAGCGCGGCCAGACACCACCACATGTCCCGGGCACGATCTGTCAGGCCACTCTAGGAGAGTCTCGCAGAACTGCTCCAGCTACCGCTAGCGCCGGGCAGGTCCAGGCAGCAGCGCTGCAGAACCCCCAGCCCCAAGGCTGCCCGCAGCGCGCGAGCTCTGAGCTGCAGGCGCACACCACACGGCCAGTCCAGCTTGGGCTGGGGTCCCTAGGGTCCTGGAGCCCTCTGCACCTCAAAGAGCGTCTTGGCTTTCTTGGGGTCTCGAACAGGCCCCATAGCCGGTCCAGCTGTGTCTGGTCCAGTTTGTAGTCAATGCGCTTGTTCCTCCCACTTGGCACCCCACAACCCTCGGAGCAGCACCCGGACAGGGGCAGCCACTGCAGGCCTTTGGGGGTCCAGCCTCTGCCGTCTCTACTCCTCTGGTCAAAAGAGACCCCATTCCACACACACCCACACACACTCCCAGGGGTGGAAGGTGCTCATAGATCAGGGTCCCACCTGCACCAGCCAAGCCCAGCGGGACCCCAGTGGGCACAACCCGCGGTGCCCTCGGCCAGCGAGGATCGGTCATTCGCGGCTCTGCGCCCTCCTCGCAGCCCCCAGCCCCGACGGCACGGGCGACAGGACACTCACCTCGGTGTCATAGAGTCGCAGGTCCAGGAAGTAGGGGCGCAGGAGTGACTCGTTGCGGATCTGCTCGATGGCCAGCTCCACAGCGGGGAGCACGCCGCGCCCGATGCTGCCCTTGGCCACCTCCTTGGTGAGCGGCATGAGGCCCATGATGGAGAGCGGCGGGCTGCTGGGCGGCGGCCGGGGGGCGCCCCGTGCCCAGCCCCAGGCCCCGGGCGCCAACGGCAGCAGCAGCGACAGCAGCAGGGACAGCAGCAGGCGCGCGGGCGGCGGTGGCGGCGGCGGCGGCCGGGGCTGCACGGAGCTCGGCGGGGAAGCCATGCCGCGCCGCGGGCTGCGGGCGCCGGCTCACTCGGCCCGCATGGCCTGGCCCGGCCCGCCGCCCGGCGCCGAGCTCTGCCCGCGGCTCCCGCGCAATGGCGCCGGCACGGGCCCCGGCTCGGCTCCGGCTCTTGCTCGCTCAGAACGGCCGCGGCGGCGGCGGCGGCGGCGGCGGCGCCGGTGACGGATCAATCACGCCGGGAAGGGGTGGGAGCGAGCGGAGTGCGGGAGGCGGGGAGCCAGAGAGCGAGAGAGCGAGCGAGCGAGCGCAAGCGAGCGCCGAGGGGGCCGAGTCTCTGCGCGCCTCTCTCCAGCGCGGCCGCCCCGCACCCGGCCGCCTCCTCCCGCCCCCGTGCGCGATCGCAGCGCTCTTCTGCCCGGAGCCGCGGGCCGGAGGACCCCGGAGCCCGGCCGGGGAAGGGAGGGCGGCGGGAGACGCGCGAGGCGAAGGCGAGGCTGCTGAGCGGCGGCTCGGGCCGCCTCCGGGGACAGGGACGGGCAGTGCGCGCCGGGGGAGGGGGAGGCGCGGGCGCTGCGGCGGCCGCGGGGAGGGCCGTGGCTCCCGGCACACGCACACTCGCGCCCCGGGCGCTGCGCCGCGCCTGCTGACCCCGCCAGGAACCCAGGCTCCGGAGCACCGCGGTCGCCGGAATCCGGACCCAGACCTGTCGCGGGCTGGGGAAGCGCCGCCTCGCCCTGCGCTGCCTCTAACACCTGCAAGGTGGTTGCGTGCCGCTTCTCCCAGGTCGGGGCGGGCGAGTCGAGGGAATGAACGCCCCACAAAGGTGTCCTAGGGGCACACGCAGCCTGCGCTCTCCGGCGCCTGCTACCGCGGGCACCTGGGGCGCTTGATCCAATCCGGAATCCTTTGCCAATCCCAGGCTAGGGCTGGGACCCGAGCCCTACGCTTACTACCGCCCCCTCCAGGCATTTGACCTCCCAGTGTCCCCAATCCCAGAGGGCCCAGCCTAAAATTCTCCCATGGGTGGGAACTCTGTCCTGGGGCTCAGGAAGCACCGTGCACCCCCAGACTTGGCTCGCTTTCTCTGTCAGGTGGCATAGGCACACCAGCTAACCCCAGGCAAAGCAGTCCTGGGCCAGATGAACCTGAGTAACCCCCGTGTGCCTCCCCCTGAACCATGGCAGTTGTGCTCACTAACCTACAAAATCCCAGCGCCTGATTAATGAGAGGGTTTTACATATATATATATATATATATATATATATATATATATATATATATATATATATAACATCATATTACAAAACAGCTCATCCAAGCACTTTGACCATGGGCACGACCTTGTAACAAGGGTGGGAGTTTAGCCTTCGCTGAGTGCCTCTCCTGGACTTATAAAGGGAGCTTCATAACAGCCCTGTGAACTTAGTATATTGGATTTATCTCTCCCCCCCCCACTTCACAGAAGAATTCACTGGTGGGGTCAGTAACTCAATAATATATATGCACAGCTAATACAGGGGAAGTGGAACACAGCCACAAAGCACTCTTCTGCACCTCTGATGTTGGAAAGTCACCCACCCTAAGAAGGCCAAGGTGCTTTCAATAGCTCTGGATCCAGTTCCTCCCCCACATTTGGTTTAAGGGACTATCGAAATGGAGTCTGCGTGTCTGGAGCGAGGTGGGCAACCTTGAAGAAGCCAGGATTATCAGCAAGTGGAGCCCAGGCTGCGCTGAGAGGATGAACAGTAACTTGGACAGCTCCAAGGAAAGCCCGGCTGACTCAGCCCAGCCCCATCTCTTTCTAGGTGGCTGCGTTTCCTCCTTCCTTGGCAGGAGGTTTGTGCGACAGCACAGCTCATTCAAGCACCTCCATTCCCCAGACCCCCCTAATAGTCCATAGGTAATAGTCACCCCAGACACTTTAGCAAGTGTCTTACTGGCCACCACAGATACCCTGCAGTCTTAGGCTTCTGACATCCACCTATCACTGAGAAAGCATTTTACCTTTCTTTCCCCCTAAGTCGTTTGTATTTTCCTTGTAAGTTGTGCTGATATAGCACATCCTCTGGCACCCACATCGGGGAATTTACTAAGAGGTTAAAAGTCCTGCCTGGCCACCTGCCTTTTGTCTACCACCCACCACTTATGGGGGACATGGTCCAAGTTACACAGCCTGGAATCAGTCCTGACAGGAGGAGCACCCATCTGCAGGCCAGGCTTATGCCTCACTTTACTTGTCTGGGCAACCCTCTGGCTCTCAGTTCCTACCCTGGTCTTGAGTTCTACTGTGGGTAACTGGGTCCTTGGAGTGTTCTGCAGTTCTGAGTTCCTGCCTCAGTCACCAGCCTGGAATCGATGTTCTTGTAGAGGCAGAGCTGGACTGCTCTCAGTTAACAGCCATTCATTCCTTCTACTACATTCCATTTAGGAGACCATCCTGCATGCTTGGAAGGGTACACAGGAGTGAAGAAAGCAGCTCAGCAGCTGTCCTCAGTGAGTTGGTGTTCTGGTTGAGAAAGAAAGACACTATCTGGGAATAAGAGGATATTTCAGAGAGGGGGTTTGAGGGAAAGCCCGTTGGAGGACAATCCATCAGGAGAAAGTATGAAGGCAGGCGAGGGCAGGCTAGGGTCTGAATCAGGGAGCCTAGGGAAGTGCCGACTACAGGGAAGTAAGACAGGCAGACAGTATCTTGTGAGGGGATATGGCACAGGAGGGAGGTTGGCATGCTTGGGCACAGCCAGGAGCCAGGGTGGCTGGCACAGAGTGAACAAGGGAAAGAGCAGTACAAGCCAAGGTCAAAATGGGGGAGATCACTTGGGGCCTCGCTGCTGTGAGGACATTGGCTGCACTTGACAAAATGGAGAACCGCAGCAACTGGGCCGTGGTCTGAGCTATTTGACCAGGCGACTCTGGCAGCTGAGTGAAGATCCATTAGGCAAGGGAAGGGCAGAAGTGGGCACAGCAGCTATTACATTCCGTGGATGAAAAGTGGTAATTGTTCTTATTATTAATGGGAAAAGAATGCACTGGCCACGTCCCAAGACTGTGGAAACACTTGGCTGCTGTCCTCCCCTTACAAGAAACTCAATAAAGACTCAGCAAGTAACATGCCTCAGGGTGCCCCTCCAGAACCAGATGTGTGTCAGTGTCGGCTGGGGTCGGCCATGCTTAAACTGCCACGTTCTTCCCAAGCCTGACTTTCTCAGCAATCCTTTCACCCACCCCCATCCCTACAGACAGAAGTTTGTCTCCAAATCCCAGCTCCAGCATGGAGCTATGCCAGGATAGTCCCTCACTGGCTTTGCGGGGACTTGTGAACTCTGTGGTCCATCGGCTATCAGTGAGCAGAGCATCCTTCCCTCTGAGTAGGGTTCTGATGCAGGAAGGTAACCATTCCCCACCTACTGACTACTCTTTGTCTCTATCAGGCTGGGCATCATCCCCTGTCACCTTGGCTGGAGGAGTTGAGGCTGCCCAGATCTGTCCTAACAGACGTCTTCTTCTAAGACCCAGGTCTAAGTTTCCCACACCCTTCTCTTTCCCACCAGTTGTCCGTGCCTGCCTCTAACTCCCAACAGCAGCAAGGCCTTTCACTCTGTTGAAATCTTTGTTTACTTATTGTGTGCTGACATGCGTGCACGAACGCGCGTACACAAGTGTGTACTATGGCGCACTTGTGGAGGTCAGAGGACAACTTGCTGGAGTCAGTTCTCGCCTTGTGCCTCACGGGTCCCAGGGAACTGAACTCAGGTCATCAGGCTTGCTGACAAGCCACCGAGCCCACCACTGAGCCATCTCCCCAGTCCACCTCTCACTCCTTTTCTTTAAGAAATATCGACAAGCCACCCTTGCGAACATCTTCCACGGATCTGTGTTTACATTGGGATATTTCTTTCAGTCAAGCAATTCAGCTATTCAAGCTATTTTTTTTTTTTTAAGCACGTTGTTTTACATTTTTTCTTTTTTTTTTTAATGGAGAAGTTGTGAATGATGGCTCTGAAAAAGATTCCCTGAATGACTCTAAGGAGCTTGTTCCTTTTTTTCCCTAGGCATGTTTTTTAAACTGAAAAATTGGGTTTCAGGCATCAAGCGTGGTCTAGTGACATGTTCGAGTAATAATAATAGCTGCCACTTACATTAACCACCCACCTGCTCGGTGCCAGACACCTTGGTATGCATCATCTGAGTCTTCATGGCTGCCTGTAAAATGGGTGTCAGCATCTCCGTCTACAAATGGAGAGACTAGGAGCTCTTTTGACTCAGTGGCCTCCTAAGGGCAGAGCCGGCGATAGACAGAAGCCACCTATCCATCCCTGATCCTGCACTTGCCTCTCTTCCATTCACAGGTTTACGTCTGACCCGGAACATTCTAAAGAGGTTAAGAACACCGTGGAAGGGCTGGGGAGGGCTGAAGGCTCCGCGGATTAAGTGCTTGCCACACAAATATGAGGCTCAAAGTTTGAATCCCCAGCAGTCACATTAAAAGTCAGGTACGAGGATTAGAGAGATGGCTCAGCAGCTAAGAACATAGGTTGATGTTCCAGAGCAGGGTTTGGTTCCCAGCACCTATATGGTGCTTGTCTGCACCTCAGGTTCCAGGGGATCCAATACTCTGTTCTGGCTTCCAGGGGTTCCTGCACAGGTGTGGTGCACAGACATACATGCAGGCAAAACAACTACAAGTATGGAAATAAGATAAATAAATAGTAATAAGTAAAGTAAAATGAAAGCTAGGCGTGATGGTACACCTCTTAGTTCTAGCAAGATAATCCTAGGGGCTCAGGTGGAGAAGATTCTTAGAAAGCCTTTGGTCCAACCGCCTCACCTGTCCAACATCTGAGTCCCTCCTTACCTTTAGGGCCATGGGAACTTTGGGGTCAGAGACCCCTGGGTTCCTGCCTTTCCAACCTTAGTGGTGCAATCCAGGTGAGTGCTGGTCCCCACTCTATGAAGCAAGGATGATAATGGCTCCTCTTCTGTGGTGGGGTCATCGTGAGGATTCAACATTAACAACAGTTGTTTCTCCTGAGGTCTGGCATGTTGGCTGCTCTTCTTTAGAATTCCCTTAGTCAAGTAAGATAACTAGTCCATAGTACTCAGCACAGCCCTAAGCACTTATTAGGCAAAAAGGATGGCAAGCCCCTTTCCTGCTGAGGGCCCCGCTCTGCTACTTGATTGATGAGATTCTCACACATAGGGTCCCCTCGGGCTCCACCGAAGCCAGCTTTCCTATAGCTCTCCCTGCTGCAGGCATCTCCGCACACATTCCTCCTCAGGAAAAAGGACCCTGGATCCTCCAGCCTCCCTTGGCCATCAGGCCATCTCCCCGCATCCCTTCCACAGTAAGGTCAGAACTGACCACAAACTCTCCCAATAGGCCAAGAAGCACACCGTGGAGCAGGGCCAGCCTCAGTGCAGCCACAGGATTGTTGTCTGGTTCATATTTGGCTAGTGATCGCATCCCCCTTGGGTTCCTGGGAAGCTCTAGGCTCGTTTGGTATGAGCTGCCACTGCTGCTGTTTCCGAACAGCTGGATCTTTCTGATTCCACTTGTCAGCAGTCTCATTTGGAAACCCCAGAAAAGGAGTAAAATGTGTCTCCAGTGGCTTCCTCTTGCTGTCCTGGCCTGCTGGAGGTGACCCGCATGGCAGATCTGTTCTCTCATTGTTCATACTCGACATCTCTGTTGGTTAGTGCAGGTTAGAAACCTGACTTTCTTTCTTGTCCTAAAATGTTGACCAGAATGGTAAATAGGAGAGAGCGGGAGCCATAGCTCTGGGTCTGCCCACACTGGGCATCATCTAGTACCAGGATTAAATCTCATGACAACTCCACATCCACACCTTACAACCTGCATTTTCCTACTCACACACCACAACAGGACCGTTCTTGAGGCATTTGACCAAAACTCCGGTACACGCTGTCTCGGTCTCTTCTAATCAGCCACACTACCAAGTCCATGAATCCAGGTGCGCGTGACTGGGTCTCGGTGGCCACACACAGACTCCTCTGCAGTCAGCCGTTCTGAATACTGCAGAGTTGGCACCTGACCCCCTATTGCTGAGAACACCTGTGAAAGCTCTAAGAGACACTAGAACCAGCCACACCTCCACTGCCTGGCCCTTTCTGCCACTCTCCTCCCAGGGTTTCTAGTGCTCTCTGCGCCTGTCTGGTTGGTACCTCTGCACTGCTCAGTGGAAGCATGTAGCTGCCTTCAGAGAGTCTCTTCCATTTCCCTTTTAATCACACAGGCCCCAGTTTCCCTCTTGCTGGTCAATCTCCAGCAAATCTTTGAAGTGTCGCTGTGTCTTCCGTTTACCCACCCTGCTTGCTTCGAGTGCCCCATCTAAGCTCCTTCAGTGTCTGTGACCATCTCTCAAAGCCTCGGTTTGCTCTGGGACTGAGTGCCAACAGGACAGCTATATCTCTATTCTAGGCTCTTCCTTCCAGGCTCTCACGGTTCTCATATTTCTGGTAAATGTTGAGGTGTAACGTGTGTGTTGAAAACCACACAAGTGTTAAACTTGTGGATCAGTGAATTCACACAAAGCAGACATACTCACAGAACTAGCAGAAAGAGCCAGAGGAGCACCATTGACCACAGGCCCAGGTGGCTTCCTCCTTCTAGATTCTAGTCTAGAGGAAGCCAGTGCACTGAGTGTGAGCAGCAGGGATTGGTTTGGGCTTCTTCTTGGACTTGAGCTGATTGGTGTCATTGTCTGTGCCCTGTAGGATTCATCCACAGGTCACATGTGTTCTCACAGCTGTGTGGTGGCCTCCGCCCCTTACAACCCAGCACATGGATCCACATGTGAGGTTTTCTCACCACCTACACGAGGGTTCTTACCGTAGTCTACCTTGGAAAGCCAGCCTCTCTTCTAGCTCAGTTGTAGCCTTTATACATCCTACCAAGCAAATCCATCTGTTCAAAGCTTAGTATCAAAAGATACTGGGGTGCCCAGTTACTGTGGAACACACATGCCCAGGCCCGATATTATGGGCTGTTTACAATGCAGCTTCAATGCTTCCAGCATTAGTTAATACAGCCAGCTTCTCTCCCACACCTTCCAGATTCTAACTTCTTACAGTGCATTAGGTGGGCCATAGCATGCCTGCTCTTTTCTGACTCCACCACCTGACTGAATATTCCTTCAGCCTAGAATGCTCTCCCAACTCTCTCCCACTGGCAAAATTGTCAAGACCCAGCTCAGGCGTCACCTCCCCTGCAATGCCTCCTCCAATCCCTCCAAGGAATAATTGTTCCTTTTTCTCAGCTCCCAGGCTAAGGCTCCCCTCATGCTGAGAGATAACACTTATCACTTCTTTAGAAGTTAATTACCACATTTTGCCATCCTGAGACAGGCATTCCAGCTCATCCTCGGACCTGGATGTGCTCTGCCTTCAAGGGTACCTTAGAGTTGGAAGTGTGAAGGTTTGGGGACTTTTGTTTTTGTTTTTTTTCAGCTTTCTGGATAGTACCTAAAACCCTGGCATCTTAAGAGTCAAAAATAGAACATCTGATTCTTATCTCAGCATATTCTACAACGGTTTTTTGGCATCGCATTGCCTTAAAGAGTCAGCTGTCTGCAACTCTGGATCCCTTCCTGTGTGCGAGCCCACAGACACACCCAAGGTAATCAATACACATTCGTTGGATGGAGAAGTGCGCTCTGTCTGATGCATACGTTCTCTGCATCTGCTGCTGAGCAGAAGGAGGGTGGACGGGGGAGGTCTCTGCTGGTTCATCCTGGAGTCTTCTCACCTGAGGAGGGGGATGGTGCCGTTGGCAGGTGACAGCAGCGTGGGGAGAAGGGCAGTAAAACTAGTGTCATTCCTTGCTGGATCAACAAAGCCAGCCTTGATCACAGCAATGTTCCTAGGGGGGAAATGTGATTTGCTTTTCCGGGTCTGATTCCAAGCCCCATCTTCAGATGCACACTGTGGAAGGACACAGTCCCATTCTGTGACACAAGTCAGATTCCAAACCACCATTTTTGAATAACACTCTTAATTTACCTTTTCCCAGTGAAGTCAGCTCTTGCTTCTGCCCTGCCTCTGTGTTGTAAATACCCCAGGCCACGGCACAGGCAAGACAACCTCTGGCATTTGGACACTTTAGTTATTTTTTGCCTGTTTCTTAAGACATTCCAATTTCATTGGAAATTTTAGTGACATCCAGGCTGTACTAGTCTTAGCGTGCTGGGCTACTGTTAACAAAATACTTGAGGCTGGGCAGTTCAGAAACAGAAATGCATTTATTGCTCATAGTTCTGGAGCCGGGGAAACCCAAGGCATCAGCACATCTGATGTCGAGGAAGGGCCAGTCTTCACGCGAAGGCTCCCGCAAGCCTCTTTGCTAAGGGCACAAATCTCATTTCTGAAGGTGCCTCCCCTACAACTTCATCACTGTGTGAAGACCCCACATCTTAATGCCACCGTGATGGCAGCTTCAGTGTGAACCTGAGAGGGACTGAGTTGTTCGGACCATGGCAATATCCTGTTGTCATTTCACATGCTTCTAAGATTTAGAATTTCAACATATATGGCCAAAGGCCTTGGGACAGTGCATTCCGTGTGATAAAAACCTAAAGGCTAGAGAAATGGTTCCGTCCGTAAAGTATCCACCGAATAAACACAAGGACCCGAGTCTTAAAGCCAGGCACAGCAGCATACATCTGTAATCCCCATGGAGGCGAGGAGTGGATCAGGCATATCCTTTCTAGCCAGCCAGCCTAGACAAATTGGTGTGCTCCAGGTTCAGTGAGAAATCTTGGCTCAGAAGATAAGGTGAGGAGCCACTGTAGAAGACACCTGACACAGACCTCCGGCCTCCATGCGCAGATGCATTTCACATGTGCACACTTACGTGAACACTATGTACACAGACACCATACAGTCACACACAACCACACACAACAGAAAAAGAAGCCCGATTTACTGATATTGCACCATCTTACAGAAGACCCCACAATTTGTGGGGATCCACAGCTGGTTTGGAAGAAACTTCATTCCTGAGTTCTTTGAGTGTCCTGAATCAGCTTTCCAGGGTGTCTGTTTATGTGCATTGTTCTAAATATGAGATGGCCCTGCAGGCTCATGTACTGGACACTCGGTCCCCGCCTGTAGGACTGTTTTAGGTGGTTGTAGGGACTTCAAGAGGAAGACCCTACCTGGAGGATTGGGCTACTGTGTGGATGGAGGCTTTGGATTTACATCTGGTCCCTGGGCAGGTTTCCTTCTCCCAGTTTCCTCTTCGCCACGTGAGCAGTCTCTGCCACACACATGCCCTCACTGCCAGCATGTCCCAGAAGAAACAGAACCAAGGACTACGGACTGAAACCCCAGAAGTCTGCGCCAAAATAATTTCCTCTCTCTAAGTTGTTTGTGTCAAGCACTTTGTCGTAGCACCAAAAGTTTATGCAGGAGGTCTCCTCTGGGTCTGGGGAAGCTCCAGGAGAATGAGCCATGTGCACCTGGTGTTGCTTTCAGTGGCATGGTTTTCCTGCAGGTTTAGGCAACACGGGATTATCAGGCCGCTGAGCTTCATAAAGTTCAGTTGCGTGGCCCTCTGGACTTCCCTTGGGGAATTTCTTTTACTGACATCGTTGTTGTTGTCAGGACCAAGGAAAGTGCTTAATTCTTTCATAGATGTTTGTTATCCTTTAGCAAATTAAATACCTCTAGGGATTCTCTTAATTCTATCTTCTCATTCAAAAACCAGATGCCATCCTTGGCAATGTGAAAATATCAGAGATAAAGTTTCTGGTTAACAGGAAATGGGTGGGGACAATAGGAAGGGTTTTTTGTTTGTTTTGTTTTGTTTTGCTTTGTTTTTTTTTTTTTACTTACCTTTTAGCTTTCTATATTGCACAAGCATTTGTTTTCACCACAGACCTGTAGTGTTTTTACCAAAAAAAAAAAAAAGAAAGAAAGAAAAGAAAAGAAAAGAAAAAAAGGTGGTTATGTCATTTGGCTGTTTTGTTATTGACTTTGGTTCTTTTCCTCCTGTTTTTGATTTCATATTCAGATGATGACTTGGTTCATTCAAAAACAATAGTAAAACAAAACAGATAAAAGATTAAAAGAGCCCATGGAGCGGCACACCCCTTTTGCCCCAGCACTCGGGAGGCAGAGGCAGGCGGGTCTCTGTGAGTTCGAGGCCAGCCTGGTCTATGGAGTGAGTTCCAGGACAGCCAGAGTTACAACAGAGAAACCCTGTGTCAATAAAATAAAAATTAAAAAAAGAAGAAAAGAAAAAATTAAAAGAAAAGAATTCTTCTGTGTTTGTTGTCCTCTCTCTCTCTCTCTCTCTCTCTCTCTCTCTGTCTTTCTGCTCTGATCATTTTCATATCAAATTTAACATATTTAACATGAAACAAAATAAAAATGTGATGTCAGGGACTTTAAGACTTGAAGGGGGGCAGTTAGGAATCCTTGAGAACTTGCTCACACATGGGGGAGGGGACCATGCTTTGACTCCCTCAGCTTCCTCCTGATACCAGAACCACCTCAGGTAACCGCCATCACTGACCCTGGGAGCCCACGCCTCAGAACAGGAAACGGGATCTCAGATCCAACAATTTTGTCAAGAACACAGGAGACAATGAGACAAACTCAGAACTATAATTCTGGACTTGAGGAGTCAACCAATCTTTCCCAGCCCATCTCAGCTTCAATATGAAATAAACTGCCAATTTCCTTGACTGTCCCCTCCCTGGGTCTGCATTTCCATGGAGCTTGGTTAAAAGCCTGGAGATTGTTAGAAGACATGGCATTCAGGTAGTGCAAGCCCTTGGGGCAGAGAGGGGCGACGCTGTGTGGGGGTGGGGAGGAAGAGTGAAGGCAGACATGGGAAGCGTATTCTGTCTCCCGCGTGCAGATTCTCGGGCAGCCCTTCAGCATTTTCTATTCAAGTGGGCGAAGGACAACGGGGGACTTGTGACAAAAACTGTACCGAGTAATTACCAGATGCCTAGCGTCTGCAAGTAGCCAAGGGCCCAGCTGAAGCTGGAAGTCCACATGCCTTCTGCCCTGCTTCTCCCTCTGGAAACATCTTCCATGTATGAGGTTTGTGTGCTTTAGCTGAGACAGCGAGAAAGACTTTTCTCCCCGATTATCTGATCAGCTTTGGCACCAGCCTCCTTGGGTCCTTGGAGGCCTGAGTATCTTGGTTGGTTTAGTTATGGGTCACCCCCCGACACACACACCTTCTTCTTACATTATAAACTACATGGATGTCTGTGTCCCCAAGTATTTGCACATGAGTGCTGGTGCCAGCTAATCATATTTACCGGATCTGAAGTTATAGAAGTTGTAAGCAACCTGGTATGTGTGCTGGGAAACAAAACTCGGGTCCTCTGAGAACAGTACAAACTCTTAACTGCCGAACATCTCCCCAGCCCTTGGTTTCGTTTTGTAAGTCAGAGTCTCGCCGTGTTACCCTTACTAGCCCAGGAACCTGTGTAGAGCAGGCAGTCTTTGAACTTCTAGTGACTCTGCTATCTCTGTCTCCCAAGTGCTGGGTTCCAGGGATGTGCCACCACACCTGGCTTTCTGAGCCATTTTATACACAGGAAACTTCCTTTGGAAACATAGTCCTCTGCCTCCTTACACACTTTAACTCAACCCACTTTGCAGGGCCTGGAATTAACTCCCTCTTTCCTGTGAAACCCTCCTCGGTTGTCCAACAAGATGACACTTATGCCTTCTACCTCCTCCTCTCAGGACACTGAGCATGGCCTGCCATATGCCTGGCTGTGAGATTCAGGGATGCTCATTCCCAGGCTGTCTGGATCCTGTCTCCCGGTCAGCCCAAGACCGGGCCATGCTTGCAGTACATGGGTGATGCCCAGAGTCATCCGTGCCTTCTAGCCTTCTGTGAGGTCTCAGATCCCTCTGGGGTCTCCTTCACTCTCACTCCCCTGATCTTCTGTGCATGATCTTATTCAGCTTCTTTCTAGCCCTCTCTTGGTGGAGTCTCTATTTGGCTGATCTGCTGACATCACAAACTGCCCTATAGCTTAGAAGCATTACCACTCTGTCTGCTTAGGACTGTAGCCTAGCCTGGGCTCAGCTGGGCGGCTCTTCAGCTGGTCTTCCTGATTACTCCCGGCTGTATTCTGTTGGCAGGCTGGTAGGAGTCTGAGCTCTGTTGTGGGGGGGGGGGTGGGTGGACAGCCAGGGCTCTCTGTGGCCTTTGCACATGGGTTCTTTGGCATCTTCTCCAGCAAGGTAGCCAGGGAGCCCATGGCACCAAGCGGGCAAACAGAGAAGCCCGGGCCACCTGCGCTCTGTGTTGTTGGAAAGTGAATCCCAGATACTATTAGTTACTTTTCTTGTTGCTTTGATAAAAGGACCGGCCAAAATAAGGACAGAAGGGTTTGTTTTGGTCAGTGGTTTGGGAGGATCCTGTCTGTCATGTCAGGGAAGGCATGGCAGCCAGAACGTGAGGCAGCTGGTCACACTGTGTCTGCAGGCAGGAAGCAGGGAGATGCGAGCCTGCTCAGCTGGTGTCCCCCGCCCCTTTTGTTCCATCTGGGGCCTTGTCCATGGCATGATGCTGCCCACATTCAGAGTGGATCTTCTCTTCAGTTAAACCTCTCTGGAAACATCCTCTCAGATATGTCCAGATGTGTGACTCCTCGATCCAGCTAATCCTCAAAGGAGATTAATCACCACAAGACCCAGCCAAAACACAGGGAGGGCTTCAAAAGGCACAAATGGGGAGAGACTTTATGTGTTAGCGCTCCCTGTGCTGTGGCCATATACCTGACAAATGTTGCTTAAGGCAGGGGAGGTTTATTACTTTTGGCTCATGGTTAGAGCACTTGCAGTCCACTGTAGCAGGGAAGGCATGGTGGCTTCCAAACAGTGGGAATGTGATAGCTTGTTGCATCACATCTACAGTCAAGAAGAAAGGAAAGAAAGAAGGCAGGGAGGGAGGAAGGAGAGAGGGAGGGGAGAGGAGGGGAGAGTGCAAGCCAGAAGAGGAAACCATCTATAACTTCTAAGACCCACCCCCTGTGACTCCAGCTAGACTCCATCCCCTAAATGATCTACAGCCCCCCAAACAGCACCACCAATGGGGCACCAAGTGTTTAAATATGCTATTTTGTTTGCTTGGTTGGTTGGGTTTTTGTTTGTTTGTTTGTTTGTTTGAGACAGAGTTTCTCCGTTGCAACTCTGGCTGTTCAGGAACTCACTCTGTAGACCAGGATGGCCTTGAACTCACAGAGATCGGCCTCTCCCTCACCTCCTCTCTCTCCATCCCGAGTTCTGGGATTAAAGGCATGCACCACCATTGCCTGGCTAAAAATGTCCCTCTGTGTACCTATGTGGGAGTACATGCACATGAGTGCAGATGTCCTCAGAAGCCAGAAGTGATTGTCAGGTTCCTTTGGAGCTGTAGTTGCAGGTGGTTGTGAGCCACACAACATGGGTGCTTGGGAGTTCAACTCAGGTCAACTAGGAACACAGAACATGCTCTTAACCATTGACCCATCTCTCCAGCCCGCAGATGGAGAACAATTCACATCACACCACACTCCAGGTCTGTTTGTGTCTTTCTCCTCCCACTTACAGGGCTCCTTGGAGAGCAGGACTGTGTCCCTGGGGTTAGCACAGGGAGGAGTGGAAAGAACATTCCCTAACCAAGAGCCAGAAACTGGACCAGTTCAGCCACCAGGTGACCTCAGGCCAGTCCCTATCAATCTCTGAGCCTCAGTTTCCCTATGTGTATGAGAGGCTGAACAGATCAGCTTTGAAGGCCTTCCTGGGATCCAGATCAGAGTCCACAGTCCCTGATGTGGTCACAGGAGCCTCTTTCCCAGCCTCCACCTCCTGCTGTGGTCCGTGCAGGCCATTTCCAGACCTCTGTTCCTTTCTCTGTTACCAGCCGCCACTCTTTTCCCCACAGAGCCTTTGAGGGGGCCCTGAACTTTTATTTAGCTCTCCACAGCAGGGGCTGAGCTGTCCAGCTCCTCGGCAGGAGGTGTGTCCACCAACCCTTCTCTGCAAGGACCTTTCTCGATCTTATTAGTGCTGGTTTTTTCATTCTTACCTCTGACTCTTCTCCTACTCCTCTGAGGAGCCTAACACATGCCACATGCACATCGGAACTGACAAGACGCCCACCCCTGAGCTGGGGGTGTGGCTTGGTTGATAAGAGGGCCTGCCTGGTGTGAACCCAGCACGTCCTCATAAAATGCTGTGGTGGGCACACTGTATTCCCAGCATTTGAGAGGCAAGGGCAAGAGGCTTCAGAGTTCAAGGTCATTCTAAGCTTGGTATATAAGACTCTGCTTTAAAAAAAAAAAGTCTCTGTGCTGCCTCCAGCTCCCCATGGACACAAGCATCTTTTGTACCCGTGTCCTTAGGAACACGTAGGAGTTCCCCTGAGGTACTGTGGCCAGGGCTGGGGCTGCTAGGCCCCAGGTATTAATCAGTCTAACCAGAAAACAGTGTTTACCACAGAGGGCTGAACGCAGGACACTGGGGACTCAAGGCATGGAAGGCTGGAAGCTTCTTGAGGAAAGCAAGGTATCCGTAGCTTCACTGAGAGCAGAGGTGATTACTGTCCCCTGCTGGGGGAGCAGAGCTACAAGAGGCTGCCTGAGAAAGCTGGACTGACAGCTGATTGCTGCCCAGAGTGGCCTTGGAAGTGAGGCTGCTGCCACCACCAGGGCATGCCCTGGTACCCACGTGGAGGAGAGCCTGCAGCTCCTGTCTGCCCGAAGCTTCTCAGTTTCCCACTTTTCTTCTTTGCAAAGATGGCAGCAAGCCTCAACTTGCAAGTCCCAGATGCACCCTTAAGACAGCCCTGACCCCCAAGAGAGCTCAGTGCAGTACTGGTGACTTCTCTCTGGAGGAAAGCACACGGGGCCTGCTGAAGCCTCTGGACAGAAGTCAGCTGACAGGAGCCTGGGAAATGAGACCTTTGGGAACCAACCCTTTATGATGCAGAGTAGAGGGGGAAGGATTAAGAAAGCCTTCAGATCACAAGGCCTGGGGCCAGCACCACAGGCCAATACAGTCCTAGTCCCAGCCTTGGGCTAGAGTGTAGCTCAGCTGGTAGAGTGCTTGCTGAGCTACACAAAGCCCTGTGTTCAATACCCAGCACTGCCCAGATCGGTCCTAGTGGTACATAGCTGTAATGCCAGCACTCGGGAGGTGAAGGCAAAAGGATCAGAAGCTTAAAGTAGGGCTGGAGAGACAGCTTAATTGGTAAAGTGCTTGCAAACAGGTGGGCCCACGGATGGTCCCAAGAACCCATGCAAAAAGTTTAGCCATGATGTTGCTTGTAATCCTAGTACTGGGGAGGCAGGGACAGGAGGAGCTGTGGGGCTCACACCCAAGGCTGACCTCTGGCCTCCACACACATCTACAGACACACACACACACACACATCTACACACACACGCACACACATCTACACACACAGACACACACACACATCTACAGACAGACACACACACATCTACACACACACACACACATCTACACACACACACATCTACATAGACACAGACACACACTCATACATACACATATACACACAGACACATACACACATATCCATACACAGACACACACACACACACTCATACACACACATATACACACAGACACATACACACATATACATACACACATATCCATACACAGACACACACACACAAACACACACTCATACACACATATACATACACAGAGAAACACACACACACTCATATACACACGTATACACACAATCTCACACAGACACACACTCATACACACACATACACACACACACATCTATAGACAGACACACACACATATACACACAGACACATACACACACAGACACATCCACACACACACACAAACTGGCTGTGCCAGCTGTTATGAACCACATCTGCACCACACTGAGCCTGTCCACCTTTCTGATGCATGAGACTGGCAAGTAGGGAGTGTTCGTGTTTCTCTGTCACTGGTGAGGCTTGGGGTTTCCCTCAGGGACCTGGCTCATGGTGTCTCCACTACATCAACCACCTTTCCCGGGTGTGTAGACTCTGTCTCTAACTGTTCGCCCTTATGAGTCCCTGTCAGATGTAGACGGGGCAGGTTTGTTCACTTTGTGCTCTTCATTTCCACCTTTAACTTCCAGGCAACCTGATCGATCATATTATCGTTGTTCTCAGGGCTTTGTGGTGTTTTTGTTTGCTGTTATTGTTGTTGTTGTGGTGTGGTGGTGGTGGTGGTGGTGGTGGTGGTGGTGGTGGTGGTGGTGGTGGTGTGGTGGTGGTGGTGGTGTGGTGGTGGTGGTGGTGGTGTGGTGGTGGTGGTGGTGGTGTGGTGGTGGTGGTGGTGTGGTGGTGGTGGTGGTGGTGGTGGTGGTGTGTGTGTGTGCTGTATGTGTGCCTTGTCAAGGAGTCTGAGATAGGTGGCGCTGAGGCAGGAGGATCATGAGTTTGACCGACCTGGGCTATATAGCATGAGATTCTATCTCAAACAAACGACAAAAATAAAAACAGGGTCCATCCCTCACTCGGCAGGTCGCGTCCCCTCGGTGTCCTGGACCATGTTGTCTAATCTGGGAATGTGGGAGGGGAGTGGGAGCTTGTCCCTCCGGTCTCCTGATTGCTTCTGTGTGGAGCCTTCGTCAAGGGAGGTGGATGTTTCCTGCCTGTTTCCCAGGTTGAGGGCTCTTCACTAAAGACTTTGTTTACTGCAGCATCAATTTCCCAGGGAACATACTAGACATTGCCACCATCAACGACACCACAGCCTGAAATAGCACTGCTGAATAGGAGGGAAAGAGCTACACGGTGTGTGGAGCACAGCCGGCTTCCCCAGCAGGGCCCCGGAAGGGCTAAGGAAACTGAAAGTGGGCACATCAGCTCCCACCCTTCTAGCGTCCTGCATCAAGGGAAAGTGCACACCTCAAGTTCATTTTCAGCCCTGCAAGTTTGTAGAAAGGCTCAGAACGTGACCCATTTTATGACTGTAAAGGTGGTAGACACATGCCAGTGTGACAGAACGCCAAGGGGGATCTGCACACAGCACCCTGCCTGCTGAAGGGGCCTCGCCCCCTGGAGTGTGCATCTTCCCCGAGGATGAGAGCACAACGGAAGGGCTCCACAGCCTCTGAGGACTATTTCATTTTGTCAAAGGGTTCCCTATTATAGCCCAGCCTGGCTATGAACCTGTGGTCCACCTGCCTCAGCTTTTCAGTTGCTAGGATTATAGGCCTGCTCCGCCATGCTTGGCTTAGCTATAGAAACCAGGCTGGCTTCCAAATGGTCATCCCCCTGCTTCCATCTCCTGAGTGCTGGGATTACAGGCATTCAGGGCACCACCGCCAAGTCAGGCCTTTACAGATTGCTGAGCACCTACTGTGTGGCACATACAAGGGAAATCTTTTCTCACTCAGTCCCCCATCATCACAATAGGGGGGAATTACTCTCCCAGTTGATGGAGGGAGCGATCAAAACTTGGAGGTTCCATGATGTAATGTTGCTAGGTCATCAGGTAGGATGACCATCCTTTCTCCCGGCTGAGCTGAACCATGGGGCCATTTGTTCTGAGGGCTTGAGGCTTATCATTGGCCTTCCTCATGTCCTCTCAGGCTGCTCTCTATTCTCCCCACCACTGTTTTGCCTTGGGAACCAGATGAGCAGCAGTAGCACATGGTACGGGCCAGGTCTCCCTCCCCCATGGCTTAGGCAGTGCTCAGAGCTCTGGCAGCCCCAGGGATCACCCATCTGGCTGCTGAAACTTGGGGTCTCCTGGGAAGTAGTTCCTATAGTTCCAAGCAGGTGCAGACAGCTGGAAAGACCTGTCGTTCCTGTTAAGTGAAGGCCCCAGAAGACATGACTTCCCGTCATGTCATGTCATGTAAGGTAATGTAATGTAATGTCATGTCATGTCATGTCATGTCATGGCAGGTAAGGGAGGATGTCACTGCAGAGGGAGCACTCCCTGGGCCCAGGGAATGAAGCTGCCTATGGCCCTGTGGATGAGGTGTTCAGCCTTAGCCTGGGTGTCAGAGCATGCAGTGGGGTGACTTAGAGCAAACACGGCCAAGTGCTCAGCCATGGCCACCCTTTGTGACACGTTAGTGTAAGGGATCTAGAATTGCATGGGCATCGTGGTCTCAGATGGTCCCTTAGCTTTAGAGGGCACAGAGACCATTTTCTTCCTAGACTCACTCCCAGGAAACTTCTAGAGCCCAGACTAGTTAGCAAAGGACTGAAGAGCTCAGGTCTGAAGCCTCTAAACTCTGGTCATATCACCTGATGAGAAGGCATTAGGTGATTCCAGGAGCAACAGGTTCTCAGGTCACAGCACTGCAGACTGGAAGGTTCCTGAGGTGCTCCCACAGAACTGTCCTAGGATGTAGAGAGCAGGCTCAGAGAAGGCAAGTGAAGCTGCTCAGCACAGCCTGCCACCTGGAGTCCACACCCCCAATTGTGCTCTCTGATTATGTGGTTCCCGGCAGCCTCTTTGATAACAGTGACCATCCCTGTTTGAGTGCTCTGCTAGCCTGAGGGGTTGTCATAAAATGGGATGCTCCCCTAGATTTTGAAAACTTAGAGACACAGCCCTGTTGTTTGAAATTTGCATCCCTGTTCATTTTAGTGTGAAGCACCACAGACATGCTGGCTCTCCCTTTGCCAGATTCCTGGGAGTCGTAGAACTAAGGAAACATTCTGCTTAGCGTCTGTGGGGAGCCAGAGAAGTCCCCAGCCTAGTGTTTCCCAGGGAGCAAGCTACAAGGCTGGAGCAATAACAAAGGCAGCTGTGGTAGGGAAAAGTCACAGTTTAGTTGACAAATGTGACTTTGTTCTGTCATTGACCCACTGTGTGACCTTGGGAGGGTGCCACCCAACGCTTCAACACTGTTCCAGTGGTGAGGCCAGCAGAGGCCCTCAACGGGTTTCCCTGTTGCTGCCCCTGGGTACCACTTTATCCTTCCCTCAGGTTTGCAAAGCCTGGAAAAGGGCTGGGGTTGAGATGGAGGTTTTTCTCCCATCGCAGCTCAGGGTTACCGAGTGACTTGGTCTCTGGATGTGACAGCTGGTGAATAAGAATCTCCTGAGGGGCTCTGTCTAGATCTGACCAGGACAGCAAGTGAATGACAAGCCCTCCGCTGCTCGCTCTGGGCTGACATGGCAGCCGAGAATGCTGTTAATTTTGCTGTTTGCCGAAAGAAGTCCAGTGTGAGTGGAGGCTTTTTTGGTGTTTGAAGCCAGATGGTATTTCCTGCCTTGATCAGCCTAGGAGCTTTGGTTCCCATGGCAACCCTGAAGTTCCACCTACTGCAACTTCCTCATTCTCCAAGCTTCTTCCTCTTTCACCACAGTGTCAGGGGCCCTGGAGAATAAAGCCATTAACTAGTGTATGCACTGCACTTCACAGACGGGTGACACCACGCTCCAGTGTTTCCGACCTCGCTCCCCACCACAGCCTTGGCCTCGCCAGGGAGCACCTGCTGTCTCTCCATTTTGCACAGGGAAGCCCAGGCTCCGGACAGGTGACCTGCCCCACTTGCTCTCATTGGTGTCAGCAGGAGTCCAGCCAGGCTTGATATCTCTGGCCCTTTGGTGGGATAAGCACAGCCCAGCATACCCTCCGCTGTGCTTACAATTCCTAAGCGATGAATTTCACACGTAAGTTGGGTCAAAATCGAGGTGCGGCATCTTTACCAAGTTAACTTCTCTGAACCTCACTTTATCTACAAAATGGTAATAATTGTGCCTCTGAAAGGGTGTGTGTGGGAGATTACACATGGATACATGTATACAGCCAGTATGTGCTGGGTTTGAAGGAGACCTAAGATTGACTCTAATTCCTGCGACACTAGGTGGATTATTCTGTTTGTGGAGCCTGATTCGTGAAAGTCTGAGATGTCTCCAATCTTTTGACACTGCAGCACGATGTTGTCATCTACAGATGCTGGGCCACATTTGCAACTCTGTGATGCACACAGCCTGCAAGCTGCCAGGCTGGACATGCCTGTGAGAGGTATAGCATGCAGGGCTCGTCTGTTATGATAAGGGCACAGAGCACAATTTCCCATGATGCAATGGACATGCACATTCCTGGGCACCATGTAGGGATTTCACTTCTCATGAACGTCCTGGGGAGCAGACCTTACCTTGTGTAGCAGGCCAACAGCTTATAAAACACTGTGTGAATGTTCTGAATGGTTCATTGCACAGAGGCGTGGCCATATCTGTGGAAAACTCCAGAAGCTGTAGGGCCGTCTAGGAATGTGAGCAGGGACTGGTGTGGAGCATTCCTATGGGTAAAAGATTGTCAGAAAGGTACATCCTGGAAGACCATGAGGTTTTGGCAGAAATCGTGCCCGACCAGGGGACGCTCAGCAGAGGAGAGACAGCTGTCAACAGGCCCTATCTTGCATGACAAAATATACTCATTGATAATGACTTGGCTAAATCTTTCAAAACAAAAATTACGTTTTAAAAAGTCATCCTTTCTCAGGAATGCCAAAGGCCACATTGAGGCTCATGGCAGAAGGGGATCGAAGTGGAGCTGACAGTCGGCACCTGGTTCTGCTTTACTTTGCTCTGTGTTCTATATGACTGTGGTTTGCAAACTGAATTATGTGCATTAATTGTCATCCAATTAACAAATATTTTCCGTTTATTCTTGCAATCAATCTGGTTGGTACATCTCCTAACCCAGCTCTTTTGCCCGGCCCTGGCTCTGTGGTGGACAATGTGGTGGTGCCAAGTGGCTGAGGAGTAAGTAGTTCATGTTGCCTGACCCCCACCCAACAGACAGACAAAAATGACCAGGAGCTCAGGCGCCCAGGTGAGCTTTCCTTGTGCAGAGACCTCAGACTGTCAGTCAAGCTGCACACCTGCCTCTTGAGCCAGGACTGTCATCGTTCTAGAGGACAACAAGCAAGGACTTGGCGTGGCTCCCGCGGCTTCCCTGGCGCCTCTGACGATGCTTGGACCACATCAAAGGAGCCTGCATTCCAGCTCCCATGATCCCTAAGGACACAGTAAAGTCAACTTGCTCTGTAGCTTCATTCACAAAGTCTCTCACCTCTGGGCCCTTAGCATTGCTCCTCCATGCTGCGTGACCCTAACTCCCCTGTTCTATGTGGGTTCTAGGAGACAGACTCTAGTGTAGACCAGCTGTGCTGGCTAGTTGTATGTCAACTTGACACAAGCTATAGTCATCTGAGAGGAAGGAGTCGCCACTGAGAAAAGGCCTCCAGAAGACTGGGCTGTAAGCAGGCAAGCCTGTAAGGCATTTCTTTACTTAGCGATTGATGGGGGAAAGCCCAATCCATTGTGGGTGGGAAACCACGCCAGAGTTGGTGGTCCTGGGTTCTATATAAGTGCAGGCTGAGGAAGCCATGAGGAAGCCAGTAAGCAGCACCCTCTATGGTCTCTCCATCAGCTCCTGCTTCCAGGTTCTTGCCGTGACTTCCTTCACTGACTATGCTGTGGAAGTGTAAGTCAAACAAACCCTTTCTTCTCCAAGTTCCTTTGGTCATGGTGTTTCATGACAGCAACAGAAACCCTAACAAAGACACTGGCCTCTCGCTTTTGGTTTGGGGCAGCACCTGCCAATGGACACTTGCAGACAGGGAAGTGGGCATGTGCGGCATCAGAGGACCATGGGGAACCGAAAGGCATGCGAAGGGCTATGGGATCCCCACGCTGAGCCTCCGTGGCTGAACGATGGCTGAGCGGATCCTGAAGGAGTGGTGACCACGCCTGTGACAAGCTCTGGGCCACTGTCATCTGTGATAAGCGGAGACAACTGCTCTGCTGAAGGAGCCGCGGTGAGCTAGCTGAGAACTGGAAAGAGGCGGTGGAACATGGTGACCCTACCTCAGGGACATTCTCACCTCAGGAAGGGTGTTCACTAGCCCTCTCTGAAGCATTTGCTGTGTGGAGCTTTGGGGACTGGCTTCACACTCTCAGCATACCTAGGCCCTTCTGAAAAGTGGGCCCATGTATATGGGAGAAAGCAGGCCAGATCAAGTACAGATCTACCGCAGAGCAGAGCAGAGATGAATGGGACAGACTGGCGAAGGGTGAAAGGCTGCTGGACAGCAGGGCCACGAGCATCCCCTCCCATCCCCTACATCTGGTAATCGAAGCCTAAAGCAAAGCTTACCACTGTAGCACCGAGGTCTGGAAGGCAGCAGCAGTCACACTGCGGCACTCAGAGGCCCCACGGAAACCCTCCCTGCCGCACCACCCTCCTCCCCACTCCGGTCTGACCACCAATATGCTGTCTCTGTGGCTCTGCCACTGTGCTGTTCCCTAAGTGACAGTCTCAGGCTCATCCTGGTCAAGGCAATGTCAGTACCGCATTCCTCCTTGGAGCAGAGTAACGGTCCTCTCTATAGACAGGCTGCATTCATACGGCGATGGACACCTGCTGGGGTGGTTCTTGTCAACCTGACAGTCTCAACGAGGGGCTGTCTCTGTTAGGCCGGCTTGTGGGTGTCCTGAGAGGCGTTTTCTTAATTGGGTTAATTGAGGTGGGGAGACCCACACTGAATGTGGGGTTTGGACAACGAAAAGGAGAGCTGAGCACACATCCCTGGCTCTCTACTTAACTACAGATGTGACCAACTCCTCCAAGCGCTTGCCACGGTGGACTGTACATGGAGACCAACTCCCTCAAGCTCCTGCCACGGTGGACTGTACATGGAGACCAACTCCCTCAAGCTCCTGCCACGGTGGACTGCACATGGAGCTATGGCCAAACGAACCCTTTCTTCCTCGATGTGCTTTGTCAACAGCAACAGAAGACACTAAGACACCAGGGTCACTTCCACCTCCCGCCTGTTGTGATGGCAAGGTCTCCTTTGAACATAATTCCCAGTCCTTCTGTGCTGAGGGCACCCACACGGCGGCTCTGTAACTCCAGTTCCAGAGGATCCAACACCCTCGTGCAGACGTACGTGTGGGCAAAAAAACACAAACGCACATAAAATAACTAAACAATTTTTTAAAAGAAATATGCTGGGGAATGGATCTGCAGGGTTAGATGCATCTCGTGTTTATACTTTCCGGTTCTGGGCTCGGTACCATGGCCTTGTGAGCCTACAGACAAGCACTCTAGCATTGAGCTCCAGCCCAGCCTGGGTGGACGTTCTATGTTTTACTTATTGAAAGCTCTCTCCTGCTTCCTAGTTTTTTCATGGTTATGGGGGGGTAAATAAGACCTTGGAAGAGCCCTAGGAGAGTGTTGAGACTTAGATTTCAGAAGTAAAACTGAAGCTATCATTACCATACTCCCTTCCCTCAAGCAGGAAGACTTGTTAAGGTCAAGGTCAATCAGTCAACTGAAAATTGGCACAAGGGTAATTTGCCAATGTGCACCAATTCCCGCCACCTCTGCCTGCTACTGACAATGGGAATCACCCGCCGGTCTACCCTCTGATCGTCTGGATTCCTTTCTGGCTATCTCAGCACACGGGTTTGCACAGCCTCTGTGCCTACTTGGGAGACGCTCCCTCCCTGGCGGCTCTGTTCCCTGAGTGTTCTTCCCCATGGGGAGTTGTCCACTGGCTCCCCAATCCCCTAACACCGAGACACCACTTTCTATTTGCCTATGCTCCAAGAGGCTGAGGCACCAAGACCAGGGCTGAGACAGAACTCTTTACAGAAACAAGGATTTATAGCACTTATATACCAGCTATTTATAGCACTTTGCACCCCCTCCCCACTGTAAACAAACTAGAAGGAGAAGATGACAAAATGTCATTTGTTTGTTTGTTTGCTGGCTGGGTTACTCATTGCTGACAGGCAGCCAGACATCAGGAAGATGGACTCTGAGGTGAGACC
Organism: Cricetomys ansorgei; assembly: GCA_026225945.1. Lineage (NCBI taxonomy): Eukaryota > Metazoa > Chordata > Mammalia > Rodentia > Nesomyidae > Cricetomys > Cricetomys ansorgei. The sequence goes on along the minus strand of JAMJFZ010000182.1, from coordinate 9,785,309 downwards.
TGCATTCAAACCAGTGTCCCTTGTTAGCTGAGTTTGACCTTCAAAACGCTGCTTCCTATTGGCGTGTCACAGGAATGAAAGGGTCTAGCTGCCTCAAAGGGTTATCATGGAGATGGGGTAAGGCAGTTCACAGAAAGAGCCTGTAGCATGTTTCAGCTGCACAGGAAAAACCCCAGGCAGCGTGCTATGCCCTGAAGAGCACAAAGGCAGAAGGAGACACATTCCCCATTTTTAATACATGCAGCTTGGCAAGCAAAGATCTTTCCAAGAATCAAGTCCCTGGGAGGAAATAATGTAAGTCTGGTGTGAGGAAAATGGAAACCCACTGCAGGGCTGAAACAAAATGGCACCCTGGTCTCTGATTGCTGGGAGGAGACTCTCTAATGTGGCTTGGGACAAGATTCTACCCTAGCTCTGCCACCAAGATCTCCTGAGGAAGGTGGCGAGGGCTGAGTCTACTGGCCTTGGAGGGAAGGCTCCCACAGGAAACAGGACCCTGCTGAGTCGGCTCCACTCCAGCAGCAGGACTCTGGCCACAGGAAGGAAGAAGCCCAGTGGGCCAGGAGTAGCTGAAGACATGTTAGCTGGGCGTGGTGCTTTCCCCACATGGCTCTTCACCGACAGCCTCCTGCCTCACCCACCTCACTGTCCTGTGCTCTCAGCTGTGCTGCAGCCGGGGCTGTGTCCAGGGGTGCTCTCAGATAGCAGTGCCCCAGGAGCACCTGGCCAGCCCTGTGGAAGTAACTGGCAAGGGAGTGGGGAACTCCCACAGTTCCCGGCACCCCCTCCCTGGCAGTCTGCAGAATTTGGCACTGGTTTCGTTAGGGATGGCAGCAGACCTCCTTCCACGCTGAACAGGATGACGACTGCTTAAAACAAGGACAGCCACAGTGGGCGCTTCACAACCTCTGCAGGGGTTCACCTGTGCGGAGCATCTTTTCTGTTAGGGTCCCAGGTCTTGAAGGCAGCACCTATTTGGATGTACAGGTTAGGGCTTATATCTGCAGCCTTCAGCCCGGCCTGTCCGTCTTCAGGCCTCTCCAAAGCAGAAGCAAAGAGAGGGCTTCCCAGGCTGCTGCCCGCTGCATCAGTGCCTGTTTTGGCTAACCAGCCTTCTTTCTGTCCACTTGCCACGAGTCCCAATGAAGAAGTAATCCACAGGCAGACACTGCAGAAGGGCAGGATTTACTGCTCAACCCTCAGTGCCTCCGGGCCAGCAGAGCCGTCAAAGCTGCAGCTACCTCTTGCTAGAGACTGCATCTTCTGGCCTCACCCATCTGGTTACGGCTTATGTCGTTGTTGTAGATGGACAGATGGAAGAGAAAGGGAGAAGAGGAAGAGACAGATTTAAAAGATGTAGCCACCTTTTAGATCTCCCCCACATACACAGCTCTAGGGCAGAAGGGGCTTTCTTGGGCTCCATCTGATTTTGGCACCTTGGGACAGCTGCTCCCTGGAAACCCCAAAAGGAAACTGAGGCCCAGGAGGTGAAGCAGCATGCTGGGTGCTGCCGAGTGCACAGTGGCTAAGCTGGAGTTAGGCCCCGCTCCACAGGCATCTCTCTAGTGCTTCTAGTCATTTAAACATGAGAGAAGTCAGATGAGTGACACTTGTGCTTCCCCATGGACACAATTCAGTCAGGGTATCTGCGGCCACTTCCCCACCCCCTTACCCCTGACATGCCCACACCTAACCCAAGGACCAGCTCCTGTCCCCTGGGGTCACCCAGGTGGAACCTGAGGCCTCACTGATGACGGAGTCCTCGGCTCTCCACACACATTAGCATACATCCTGACCCGGAACCCACTGTCTAGCTGTCACGAGCCACAGTGAATCTTTGTGCGATGCCAGAGCCACGCGGATCTGCTGTGGGGCAAATCCTCAACAATGGTCCCCAGAACGAAAGGTTAAAAAAAGGAAATGCTGCCCTTACAAATTCTGCCAGCCTTCTCGGAATGGTGTGGGATGGGGAGAGGTGGCTACAATATTCCAGCAGGACGCTGAGCAGCAGTGCCTCCCACTGTGCGGTGGACGGAAAGCCCACTGAGCAGGGTTCCTGCCGTCTGAGTCAGGAAGTCCCTACCCCGATGCCCACTTCTGCCGGGCTGAGGACAGAGGTTACTCCTGGGGACTCTGGCCTGGCTCAGGCTGAGGGTCCCGTGTTGCTCGCAGCTGTCACTGTTCCAGATAAAGCAGGGCTTCCTCAGTGGTGTCCAAAGGACCCTGGTCTTGCAAGGGCACCTTATAAAAGCTCCCATGAGAGAGGGCACCAGCTCTGTGGCCCAGCACAGTGAAGGTAGTGAAATGCCTCACTGCAACGACAGGCTCCTACCTCGGCTTTGACTAGTGTTCGCCAAACCTTCCTGATATGGAACCTGACCCAACTTCTACATACCCTCTTGTCAAAAACCTAACATCACATGGAACCATTGTTCCAAGGCACGCATCTGGGAATTACTGGAAGTCACCGAGCAAAGGAGACACTTCTTGTGGGGGGCTGTGAACAACCATGAGCAGAGAAGGGTCCTCAGAGGGGACGGTGTCATCCAGAGCCTCAGTTTCGCACCGACGACGGTGTTGTTTGGCCCTCAGATGAGATGCTGGAGACTTGTGCTACTGAAGCCAGCTCGGCGCAGCACCTGCCTCACAGGTTCCCCTGAGTGAGAACTGTGCCGATCGTGCCGCTGCGCATGATGGGACATCAGCAAGAAGCAGACGGGCAGCCTCAAGGACTCGAGTCTGGGGACTCGAACCTCAGCTAAGGTAACCTCTGAGAACACTGCTCATCGGCAACAGCAAGAAGCACTACTGCTTCCAACTCCAGAGGCGGGCAGAATGGGGAAGGCCTGGACGCGGAGACCACCCGCTCTGGTTCACACTCAGCACTGCTCCTTCAGGGCTGAGTAACTGGAGGCTGCTGTCCGCCTCCTGGTCTGCTTCCTCGTGTACAAGGTGAGGCTGATCAGCATGGAAGAAGAATGACCTTGTGTACATAATGGGTACTTAGCAAGCATGTCCCCGTAAAGGATATGATACAGGATCGTGTACAGCATGTCCCATAAAGGATATGACACAGGATAGTATACACATGTCCCCACAAAGGACAGGATACAGGAACCTTCATACAGGCAGCTTTAGTGGGCAGGGGCTGGGAGGAACAAGAGACCCACTAGGTCCATTGGACCATCGGGGAAAACATGAGGCTCTGACCAATGTGGCAGCTGTGACCTCTAACAGCCACCATGGAGGGTCAGACACAGTTCATAGTAAAGATCTGACTTCGGAGAAAGCCACCATCTGCTCGGTACCTCCTGTGGACCAAGTACTTTATGCACACAGGCTCCAAGTACAGCTAAGAATGGCTCAATCACCTGTCTTTACCACCCCTGGCCAGCTGTCCAGTGCAGCTGGACCTGACCCCTGACCCCTGTGTCCACAGCACAGAATCTATTCTCTCTTAAGGCCAGGGCTGCCTGCTCCCAGGTTTCCCTGCCCATCAAGATCCTCCAGACAAGCTCCAGCTTGTCTCTCCTGCCCAGCGCCCAGTATAAAAAAAGAGTGGATTTGGAAAGCCAGTCTCTGTTATACGACGTAGTAGAGAATGCACAGCTCACTTTTGAGAAGCACAGCATTGCTAAGGCAGAGAAGAAACCCCAGAGAAACCCCAGCCTTCTGAGCCCCAAAGCTTTTTCTTTCTTTGTTTTTTTCCAGACAAGACTTTCTCTGTTGTAACTCTGGTTATCCTGGAACTCACTCTGAAGACTCTGGTCTCCAACTCACAGAGATCTGCCTGCTTCTGCCTCTGCCTCCAAAGTGCTGGGACAAAAGGTATGTGCCACCACGCCTAGCTGCCCCAAAGCCCCAGCACAATGAGGTCCCTCAGTTTCCTGCTGTGTGACAATGCAGAAAGCCTTTTCTGACCCTCGGGTAGTGGGGCATCACGAGCCAGCCTCATTTTCTTAGCTCTCTACCCCGTAGGTAGGTAAAGGCCACAAAGGAGGAGAGATCCACATAGTGGGTCTGCTTTTCTCCTCGACATAAAGGACAGCTTTGTAATACATTCTCTACACCCGACACTTGCGGCTTGTACGTAGTAGGTGCAGTGAAGAGCTACAGGAGTGATGCATACAGCACAGAAGAACCATCTGTGTGTGTGCAGGGACACCAGGACTAGATGACTGGGACCACCAGGAGTGAGTTAGAAGTTGTTTTATAGCAAAGGGTCCCATGTCTCCCAGGTTGGCCATAGACTCACTACATAGTCAACAAACTTCTGATCTTCCTGCCTTCACCTCGTGAGTATTAAGATTACAGGGATGCCCTGCACACCATTGATGGGTGTGCTGGGGATTGAACCTGGGTCTTCATGCATGCTAGACAAGCACTCTACCAGCTAAGCCTCATCCCAGCTTCAGGTAGAGATTTTATAGCAAGATGTAGCAGGTAGGGCTAAGCCCTGCTAAGGTAGGGCTAACTTTCCACCAAAATGCTCACTTTCTTATATGAGATTAGTGTTGCGGAGGCCATTCCAGAAACTACATTTCCCAGTCTGCTTTGCATCCAGGTAGAACCATGTGATGACTGGGGGCCAATGAAGCATGAGCAAGGCATTTAGGAAGGAGCTGGGTCTTTCACTTCCACTCTTCTCCCTTTCTGCCTGCCAGAAGCAAAGACTTTAAAGCTCCGGGGGATAGCAAGTCACCAGGGGTAAATAGTGGGGTTCCTGAGTCACTGTGTGAACCTGGCTATCAACCAGGAGCACCGGAATGGAGTGTGCGGTGAGATTCAGTCTCTACGCACAGGATACAGCACACACATCACCAGGGCTGTTCTGGCGGTGAGAACAGTGACTGGGGCAAGACATCACGTGACAGTGACTGGGGCAAGACATCACGTGACAGAGATGGCAGTTTGGGGCAGCAGGTTGGGCTCTGTGTGAAGGGGTGTCGAGGCTCAGGGTGCTCAAACTAATGATCACAGAAAGGAGGCTCACGTACAGGGGCTGTTGCCGGGGCCCTGGTGTTGCTGGCGCTGCTCTCAAAGGAAGAGTGGAAGTTGTGGATGGTTTCCTGTAGGATCTGCCTCTCACGCCCCTGTGGACAGAACAGAAACACGTACAGAATGATCTGCGGCCGTTCATTCAACCGACTGTGGTTGAGGCTCAGGGCAAATGGAAAAACCCTGAGTGTTCTGGAGGGAAACAACTACCTGACTGCAGAAGTATCAAATTCAGGAAGACCGGACAGAGTCAGAAGTCCCTGGGACCCACAATGGCAGCTGCTGGTCCAGGGAGACCCCAGAGTGCAGGAGTCTAGTCCCTGGATGACATATGCATAGGGGTCCCACCTGGCTGGCAGGGAGGGCTCCTCACTTGCCCAACTTCAGGAATGCAATGGGATCCCCACAACCCAGCTCCAAGCTCCCTATTTTGATGGGAGGAAAGGTAGTTGTGTCTGCTTCCTCAGCCCCTAGAACAATGAATGCCCAGGTAAGAGGCAGCAATAGACACATAGATTACGCATGGACTGAAAAACAACAGCCCTGGGTTCAAATCCCAGCAGTCCCATTTGCTTCTCCACCTCTCTGGGCCTCAGTTTCCTCATCTGTAAGTGGGACAAGGATAGCTCAGTGGGTAGAACTCGTCATGGGACTCTGCATAGGCAGCAGGCAGGTCCCGACCAGGGGACAGCACTCTCAGATTGTCTGTTCTAAACTATAAACAGATGTGTCAAAACCTAAAGCAAGTTACAAGTGTATTATCGGCTGGGCCTGGTAATCCCAGCACTTGGGAGGTATAGAGGCAGGCAGATCTCTGTGAGTTTCCGGGCAGCCTGGTCTACATAGCAAATTCCAGGACAGCCAGCAGGGCTACATAGTGAATTCCTGTCTTAAAAAAAGGGTGATGTGTGGTAATTATCTCTGGCAGATTGTTCTCTGTGCAAATAAAGTACCCACCGAGTAAGGCCAGATTTCAAAGGTTCTTTTCTTTCTTTTCATAGACTTCCACCAGCCAAAGGCGTCCCTCTCCAGATCCCAGCACGGGACCTCCCGTGCTGACAGGATAATGAGAATCGCCCTTTATGCCAATCCTTGCAGATGACCTTAAACAGTTGTTAATATCAGCGGGAGTGTATGGGTGCGTGGCTGAAGGCTGCAGTTTAGTAAAGGCCACGCGCCGGATGTGCGCAGAGGAGCCAGCAGCCCGGCTCCAGCAGTGACAAGGGACAGCATCCAGATCTGGCCCCGTTCCCCTGAGCAGTATCTATAAAATGGGATAATGCAACCTGCCGGGGTGGCAGGGGACACGTGATCTGATTTTAAACATCACTTTAGCCTCAATCCTCTGAGAAATAGGTCAGAGACAGCAGGCCCAGAGTTCTCTGCCTCCTCTCCTCAGGAGGCACCACAGATTCAAACCGCCATCACCAAGATGGTGATGACAGTTGCCCTCTGATCTGCCTGAACATCACAGAAAGAAAGAACAAATGAAAGCTGTATGTGGAAAACAGGTTTGATCCATCTAGTAGCTCAAGAAATGTAAATTAAAATCAAGGTCATACCTGGGCTTACAAACACATAATGACTAGAAACCAAACCAAAGGGCCATGGAAATGGTTCAGAGGGTTAACATACTTCCCATAAGCCCAGGATCCAAGTTCAATCCCTAGGACCCACACGGGGGAAGTTGAAACTGGTTCCTGCAAGTTGTCCTTTGACCTCTACATGCACTCAGTAACATGAATAGACTTAAACTACATACTACATATATACGTACATACATACATTCATGCCTACACATGTAACAACAAAAAAAAAAAGCAAACCAGTAGTTCTCAATGCTGACAAGGCTTCCAGGGAACTGGAACTCACACCCACAGCTAGTAGGGTGCCCATGGTACTTTCTGGAAAGAATTTCAGGATGACATGCGTGTGTGTGGGCCTGGCTCTTTGAGTTGTGGCCATCTATCCTGAGGAGTCTGGGAAGCCTTAATACAGAGCTGTCTGCTGCATCCACAGGAGGTAACCACATACCAGCAAGCAGGGATTAAAAAAACACAATTTTAGTACATGGATGTAAATTTATATCAGTTAGAATTCTGCAGGGCATCGTTAACACCTGCCTGCTATCCTACGCTCAGCAGGCTGAGGCAGGAGGACCCTGAGTTCAAGGCCAACCTGGATTATATAGCAAGGTTCCATCTAAAAAATAAAAAACAAAAACCCAAGAGGATTCTTAGCGCCATAAGTAACCACATAGATTTCTTGCTAAACGAAGGAAACAGGACATAAAATTATAGATCCAAATTTATCTCAGCCATGTTTAAAAAAAAAAAAAAAAGGGTCACATAGCACAAAACACTGCAAAAAATCTGCCCCAAAGTGAACAGTGTTAGCCTCTGATTGGCTGGAGCATGATTTCTTACAAAATGCTCTCGATTGTTTTTGAACTGTACAAATTTAGTAAAAAAAAAAAAAAAAAATCAGAAAAAAGGGGACACAAGGAAGGGCGAGGCTGATACCATGGCTCAGCTTTCTGCAACACATGACCCACTGGAGACTCGCGGACCTGCCAGCAGACTCAAGGTCACACTCACTGTGGTGACCTGGCTTGCGGGGAGAGGGTCTACGGCACTTTACTACAGAGTGTTATTAGGCCGGTAACATACTTTCAGGGCTGGCTTTGAACTTGTGATGCAGGTAAGGATCAACTTCTGTTTATGCTTTTTAGACACAGGTCTCCTGTGCTCAGGCTGGCCTTGGACTTGCTATCTAGGCGAGGATAACCTTGACCTCTTGATCCTTCTGCTCCATCTTCTTCTAAGTGATGGGATAGTGGATGTGCACCACCATACAGTTCTATGCAGTGCAGAGAATCAAACCCAGGACTCCATGAATGCTAGGTAAGCACTCCACCAACTGAACCACACAGCCTTAGCCCTTACTTAAAAACAGACAAAAAATAAATACACCTAGGTTACAATGCCCAATCATTTTTTGAGTAAGAGGCATATTTTCCATCAGGACACATAACGAAAAGAAATCCACATTCCTCCCTGCAAAGCCCACTGGTGGTCCCATCCCACCTCATTTTTAAAAAGTGCTTCTCCAGGGGCTGGAGAGATGGCTCAGCAGCTAAGAGTAATGGCTGCTCTTCCAGAGGACCCTGGTTGGAGTCCTAGCACCCACAAGGCAGCTTAAAAGACTCCTTTGACTCCAGTATTGGGGCTCTGATGCCCTCTTCTGGCCTCCTTGGGTACTGAGTGCATGTGGCGCACAGGCATACAAGCAGGTAAAGCACATAAATAAAAGCACACACATAAAAATTAATTTAAAAAAATAAAGTGCCTTTTAGACCCACTCAGCTGATTCTCCGCCTCCCCCAGGATGCTGTGGACTCTGGCGGCTAGAAGCATAGGCCTCGCTCTGGTGGTTCAGAGATCCAGTCTGCAGTGGGTGCCCTCTTAAGCTGACTCAAAAATTCAGCCTGATCTCCAAGAGACTTCACACTCAGCCTCAGTGAAGAGCAGCAGCCCCAAACAGGGTCAGGCAGGGCCGGCCCTGAGCAGCCAGGTCCAGGGCTTCAGGCCAGGATCCAAGGGCTGCATCTGGCCCCTGGACCCATGCTTCAGCCACTCTGTCACGCTAAGAACCAGGATGAGTGGCGCCAGAGCAGTGAGTGAAGCTGAAGGCCAGGTTTTCGCGCTAACTTCTCCTCTCCACGCCTTCCTCTAGGATACCTCCTCCTTCTAGTAGACTGTGCCTGGTACTATTCATTCCTGGGCAACAGGACCTGCTCCTACAGGGTGTGGCTCAGATGGGCTGCTGCTTTGGGGTCGCCTGGCTTGGCAGGTGTGGGCTTCCAGGGGAAAGGACACAAGGTGCCCTTGGCTCGGCATCTCAGGCACTGGGGGGAGGGGATTCTTGTGGAAGCTCCAAAAATGATCTCCCAGTGCACCCTTCTGCTTGTGAAGGAGCCTTGAACGGAACCAGGGCCTGTGCTAGGCAGGGAGCAGGGGGCAGTCAACTTGGTCGAAAACAGAATGAACGCCCTTGGGGTGTTTGTGGCTATCCCATCAGCTACTCTGTTGAGGACAGTCACCTTTCCTGAAGTTGGCACGCCTTTCTATTGTCTTCCTGGGTCAGGGTGCCCAGGGCTACACAGGGTAAAGGAGGTTGCAGGGGCACCAGTCGCTGCCAGCTCCCATGCTGCCTCCCGTGGTAGCAGCCCTCTGCCTGTCCTCCCCAGCCACGTTCAGAACCTTCTCTGGTTCACTGTCTGAACTGGCTCTCCTGCCATCCTTTCTCCGGCCACACGTCCACCCTCAGGGCTAGGAGAGAGGCAGAAACCCCAGCTCCACAGCCCTTGCCAACACTCTTTGCCCCTTTCAAGGTCCTGCCTCCCTCCCCTGGGTCACCCCACCATGCCAGCCCTTGCCTGTGCCCTCTGGCTTCCCCTGTGCTGTTTCCCTGCACTCGTGCTCCCTTGGCCTGGCCTGCCTTCCACTCCCTTACCTAGTGCCTCCCTTCAGGTCCCCTGCCCCCTGCCAGCACCACTTCTTCTGGAAGGTCTTCCCTGCCTGCCTACCCCTGCTCTACATGGGGGGAGGCATCTCGCCCCCCCCCCCACGTGAGCCTGTGGTTTAGAGATACTGCTGAGACACACAGTCAAGTCACACCAAGTCTGAGTTCCAATCCGGCCTCTGCCGCTTACTGGCCGTGTGGCCTTGCACAGATTCCTCCACCGCTGTGCTTGGGGGCAGTGTGGTGAGCTCAGGGCACTGTGCTGGTCACAGAGTCACGCTCAGTTCTCAGCACCCACAGGGTACCCAGTGCACGCAGATTCTTTGTCATGAATAAGTCAGTGCTTCAAAGCCTTCTGTGATGGTTTGGCAGCTCTACCATTGTGGACTACCCAAGGGCTTCTGCTCCCTAGCTGACACCCTTCCTAACTCCCCCACACATCTGAGAGCAGAGCAGGAGCCTTGCTGGTCTGGAAGTCAAGGATCACCACCCGCCTGTGAGCTGGGCTCCCCTGCTCCATTGCCCAGGTGAGACACTGTCAGAGACACTAACAGGAAAGACAAGGGAAATGCTAACCGCACAGTGCCTGTGTGGCGCCCACTCACTCATGAAGGGTCGCCAAAGAGAAGCAACAATAGCTACTGGCTGAGGCTTAGCTGTACAGCAGAGGAGGAGAGGCCAGAGTCCTGGGTTCAGGTCCTGCCTCGGATGCCCAGCATGGAAGACAGACACAGTCCAGTCTGGGAGTTCCTCCTCCCTCGCCAGGCAGCTGTGAGGACTGCGGCCTCTTTCAGGGCTTACTGAGACGTGTTTGCTGAGCGGCTTGCAGACCGTAAAGGGTGGGATGAACATTTCTTTGCTGTGGGCACTGTCCATCTGTTCACTGCTGTGGAGAACAAACCCCAGTTCAGGGAAGGAACCAGAAGCCTGCCATGCCCCTGCCTCACCTGACACAAGGCAGCACAACCTGGGAAGAGCAATCCATTAAAAACAGGAACAAGGGAAAGGCAGAGGTGTCCACATCACTGGACACACCGCTCTCAAGGGGAAAGCTGCGAAGCCGGGAGCGAAGAGAACAACAGGGAAGGAAGGCCAGTAGCTGCTGAGTGAGGTACTCCAGGGAGAGGGACGAGAGGGGCTTGAAGAGCCTGACAGAGGCCACTGCTCCAGTTTGTATGGCGTGTGCCCTGGGCTGTGGGGCACCACTGACGTTTGCTTCCGAAGGTGATGGACTTACTATCAGGCGCCACTGTGGCGCACAGTGCGGATAATGGTGCTTGACAGCCTGGTGCAGGGGCTCTGCTAGGCGCCTTAGCTCATGTAACAGTCCTGTCCTCTCGACAAGACAAGACAGGGCAGGGCAGAGAGACTCAGAGAAGAACATCCTGTTCTGGGACTCGACCCACAGTTAGTCTGATCCCAAGGCTCTCATCCCAGTGTTACCGAAGGCAATTCCCATCCCTAAGGGTTGAAACCACCCCAGGAAGTGTGTAGCTCAACTGGAGGAGCCACGCCCTCATGGAGAGAGGCATTCGCAAAGGTGGCACAGTGAGGCAGTGGGCGCTTTGTCGTGGTAAGTGTGCAAGCAGGCCACCTCTGTCACCTGCCAGAGGAGACAGGGCCATCATGAAGATCCTCGAGATACCTGGCACCTGAACAAGGCAGGTGGGAAGCTGGAGCACAGTACCTTGCCCGCATTCAGCTCAGAGATGGCCGCCAGAATCTGCTGCCGGGAACCATCCGTCTTAATACCCAGCTCCTGCAGGTCACCGTCGGTGAGTGTGAGGAAGGCTTCCATGTCCACCTGGGGAGAGAAGGGTTTGCCACTGTCTGTGGGACACTCTCCCTCCACACAGGTAGCACAAGGGGGGACTGTCAAGGTTTTCTAGATGAATCCACTATGACTCACTACTTCCAAGTCTGGCCTAACACTTTAAAATGGCTAACCCCTCTTCAGGGCCCTAGCCCTTGGCTTCCCAACAGAGGCATTGTGGGAAGATTTAAAGTGAACAGAGATAAGTCTTAGGGAAAGGGATCTGAATGACGATGCTCTGCCACTAGGAAGGGAATCTGCACGTGACTCCATGTAGCAGTACTGGACCCCGCAGAGCAAACAGGGTGCACGGGAGTACTCACCGCATCATCCCCTGCCCCCGGGAAAAAAGATGCACACACTGTGGAAAGGCAGAGTGAGAGATAAGCAGAGGCAGGAGAGGATAGAAGAGTCGTGGGGAACTGAGGCAGAGATGCCAGCAGAGGCATGTGCAAGTGTACCCCTTGTCTGAGCAGGTGACATGCTGCCAGCCCTGCCGGCCTGCCTGGGTGTTGAGAAGACATGCCCTGCTCCAGGAGAAAAGCTGATAGGCCTCTGTCTCAGGAAGTTGGGGTTGAGAGATGGCCAAAGTGGCCCAGGTGAAGACACCCCACCGCCCTGCATGTGGGATGGCAGCAGCCTGCAACCCAGAGGGACAGAACGGGCTCCCACACCACACCGTCCAGTCCTGTACATCCCATCCTGCACACAGAGCGTGGATGTGATGGCTGGAGCTCTGGGAGCCACAGTGGACTTCGGGGATGAGGGCCACACACCTCATGAAACAGACGCGAGGTACACTCTGAGACATGCTCTATGGACACGTCAAAGGAGAACGGGCAGCTGCCAGGAACCAGGAAACAGTTCTCGGAAACGAGGAAACCTCTGTGGAAGTTTCAAAGGCCAAGGAGACAGACAGGACATGACAGGAAGAAAATCGAGGAAGAGGACTGAGCACACAGCTGTCTCTAGAGTGAGTAGTCACTACAGCGCTACACAGCGAGGACATGGCTCTTCGGTGAGTACTGCTACATCACGCTACGCAGGACAGTTTCCGCGCCACCACGGAGCTCTAAACCAGTGACCACAGCCCGGGGCTGCTCAGAGGGTTTATTTGGCTAATACAGTTTTTAAGTCATACTGATACGTAAACCGCCTGCTCTATAATTCACCCAATAAGGCTGGTTTGTGCAGTGCTGGGAATTGAACCTAGGACTTCAGCATGGTTCGTGAGCAGTCTGTCACCTGAACTACACCACAGCCCAGCTTTAGGACATTTATCATCCCAAGGGAGCCCACACCCAATGGTAGGCACTCTGAATTCAGCCCCAGCATCTCTCTCTTCCTTCCATAGCCTCAGATAATCTCACTCTGTAGCCCAGGATGACCTGGGACTTGTGGCAATCCTCCTGCCTCAGTGATTTGAGTGCTGGGATGACAGGCATGAGCCACCATGCTCAGCTGAAGTGTGAGTTTCAAGGGCTTGTACAGTAAGTCTCAGGTGAGCACTGGCACTGTTTCTAGACACTTCCCAGACAGATTCACACGTGGCCTATGTGAAGCCCAATGCAACAAAACTGTTCTCAGTACAGAGAGGCGCTCACAGTCACAGACTTCATCCACAAGGGAGAAGCCGTAGGTTCTTGCCAGTGGGAGACTCAGATGGGGCCCAGGGAAGACAAAAGGAAATACTCGTGCAAAGTCTTTGTTTTAGTAGTGAGACTTAGTCGACATCCACATCCGAGGATAATCCTTACCTCTTGCTCCTCAAAGATGGGCTGGTACTTCTCAAGCGATAACTTCTTAAGGATTCCAGTCAGCTCATCTTCACGAGAAAGAGACAGGGACAAAAAACAATGCATTTTGGAATTTACAGCAGGAGTGGGAATCACACTTCTCTAAGATGTGATTATCAAATAAAATCCCCCAAGAAACCCCAGAACAGCCAAGTGGTGGCAGTGTACGCCTCTAATCCCAGCACTCGGGAGGCAGAGGTAGGTGGATCCCTGTGAGTTCGAGGCCAGCCTGGTTTACAGAGTGAGTTCCAGGACAGCCAGAGTTACAACAGAGAAACCCTGTCTTGGGGGAAAAGGAAAAGAAAAAGAAACCCCTGGACAGAAAGATATCTGGGCCGTACCCCTGATGGTGCTTAGCCATACCCTCCCCAAAGGCAGGCCCTCTGCTCTCTAGAAAGCCCAGATCTGGTCCTGGGGCCGCAGGCAGCAGCTTCGGGGAGTTCCAGCCACTGGGAATAAAACCTGCCTGGGCAAGAGCATACACTCAGGCTGCAGCCGAGGCCAGCTGTCCTCAGCCGTGAGAACAGCAGCTGAGCAGGCAGTTGCTGCAGACAAGTCAGGGAGGGCTCAACTGCACAGAGCCATGGCCTCCACAGGGCAGGGTGGTGGAGCCAGAACCCCAGGGCAGGGGTGGTGGAGCCAGAACCCCAGGGCACACAGCAGCAACAGACCAGGTAGGACAAGGAAGAACTCAGAGCAGTGTCTGGGTATGGAGGAAATGCAAGGAGAAGCTCAGCAAGGATTTATCAGACCACCAAAGAGAGGACACACAGGCTGACAGGCCAAAGCAGAAAGAAAGAAGGGAGCAGGGTGGATGGATGACAAGGAACAAGAAGCTGCTTTACAGAGGGTGGCCAGGACATGGAATTCCCTGAGACAGTAATGAAGGAACAAGGTATGCAGGTATCTGAAGGCAGAGCATTAGGCAGCATCCATGGATCGTGAGCAGCAGGTGCAAAGGTCCTGAGGTAGGGAAAAAGTTCGAAAAAAGATTAGGAAAGACTGAGTTCCTTCTTCTACTCAGCAGTTACCACCAGTGTGGCTGCTACGTGCTGAGAATTCATGGGTGGGGAGGACTCTCTAACCTGGACCCTGGGGTTTTTTACTTGGATCCACTGAGAAAGAAGTGTTCCTTCTGCTGGGTGGCAGTCAGCACAAAGAGGGGGGAAGCCTGAAGCTGCTTGCCAGCACCCAGAGGCCTGCTAAGATCTGAAGAAAACATTACCAAAGCCCCTGGGTCTACACACGCCCGAAGCGCTCCCCAGACATCTCTATCGTGTGAGCCAATTAATGTTTTGAATAGAGAGCCCCCCTCACCAGTGGCTTCAAGAACGCTGACTTGTGCGGTGCACAGGGAAAGTGAGCAGCCGGGGAAAGACCAAGGACACCTTTTGGAAAGACACCCGTGGAAGCTCAGGCGTCTGTGTGTGTCACTCAAATCCCACCTGTGCGCGCTCACGACCAGCAAAGGGAAGAGAAGCGAGTCCGTGGCCGTGTCTCTGTGCTGCCTGGCCACCACGGTGGAGGAAGAGGGTGGGGTGGGGACCCCTGGGGACTCACCCTCGTCTGTGATGGTGCCGCTGCTGGAGCCCCCACTGCTCTTAGACTGCCGATGGGATGAGGAGGAAGACACTGAGGATTCCGCAGTGTGGTCTTTGGGAGACGGGGAGGGCGTGAGGGTAGGGGACGTGCTTTTGGAGGTAGAAGTTCCAGATGGAGGTTGTTTGCTGGAGTCCAGTTTCTGCACGGGACATAAGACAAGAATTCAAGCTGTCACCTGGAGGGTGGAGAGGAGACTGGATGCTGTGTCTTGGAACATACCTACTCCACAGCACATCTAGCTCGGACCGTAACAGCTATGGCAGAGACTCAGGCAGAGCAGCGCGGAGGGCCGGCCAGCCAGGGCTGGGGTGACCCTCTGCTGCTGCCAGGAGCGGTAGGGTTCATAGCTGAATGATACTGAGCCTCCCATCTCTTCACATATTTAAGATTCTTGGATTTAGCAGTGTTCCATAGTTTTCAACCTACAGAGTCTACATGTTTTGCTAAATTTAAATGTATTTCATTTTCATATAATCTTATATAAATGATATTTATAAAATGTCAAATTAAAAATTCTAATGGTTGGGCTTAGAAGGACGACTAGATGCTTAAGGGCACCTGTCGCTCTTGCAGAGGACCCAGGTTCGGGTCCCAGCACCCATGTGGCAGTACAGAACCATCGGTAACTCCAGTTCCAGGGTGTCCAATGTCCTCTTCTGACTTCTGTGTACACCTGCCACACACATGGTACTGCAGATACATACATGCAAAATACTTACAGCCACAAAATAAGTCTAATTTTTAAAAAATCCTAATTGTTTACTATTAGCATAAAGAAACACAACTGACCTCATATACTGACCTTGTGTTCTCTGAGCCGCATCCCAGCCCCTGACCTCTTATTCTGACCTTGCTAATTTAGTTTATTAGCCCTGGTCATCTGCAGATTCCTCATAGTTTTTTAGATGAACAAACATGCTGTCTAAGGGCAGAGGGAGTTTGGTTTCTTCCTTTCCACTCTGTCATCATTTCTTCTCTTGTGTTCCTGGCTATAGTCTCTAGCACAGGCTGTACGCTATACGCGCCCCATGGTACGACTCCCAGCTCCCCATCAGGGGAGTGCTTGTGCTTTACGGGCAACTGTGATGCTCACTAGACTTATTTTATTCCAATTCAGGAAATTCCTTTGATAACTGCTTTGTGTTTCCGCTTCTGGAAAGCTGAAAGTTTTATGGATGGAATTTGAATTTAAATAATCTTTTATTTTGTGTGTATAGGTGTTTGTGCCTGGATGTATATCTGTGCACTGTGTACATGTTGGGTGTCCTAGGAAGCCAGAAGAGAGCTGGGATCCCCTGGGTCTAGATGGTTGTGAGTCTCCGTATGGGTGCTGAGAATCAAGAACCCTTCTGAAGAGCAGCCAGTGCTCTAGCCACTGAGCAATTTCTCCAGCCCCTGGATTCTGAGTGTTGCTAGGTACTTTTTCTGCATTTCCTCTTTCATCTGTTAAATGGTGTTGCACAGTCACTGTTTCGCTAGTGCTGAGTCCAACTTGCACAACAAACCCTTTAGCTGGAACGGGCTCCTTTTCATCCATCACTGGCTTTGACTGTGGCAGACTCCAGAGTTTGTGAGGACTACTGATGCTACATTCTTTCTGGCAGTGTCATATAAATTCACCCTGCTCCTAATCTTAAGGGAGAGAGAGACACTGTATCACAACAGGGGGGTTATTAAGACATAATAATCACCAAGCATGATAGTGCACACCTTCAATCCCAGCACTGGGGAGGCAGAGGTAGGAGGATCTCTATGAGTTCAAAGCCAGCCTGGTCTAGATAATGAGTTCCTGTCTTAAAAAACAAACAAACAAAAAACATAACAGTTCCAAATATGTGTAGAACATTAAAGTAAGTAAGGCAGAAAATGACAGACTTGAAGAGAGAAATAGCAACACGCTGTTACAATCACAGATGTCACCACTCCTCTGGGTAACCAATGGAGGGAATTAGTTAGCATATAAAACAAATAGACCATGCTACACCGGAGTGACCACACCCAAGTGACATCCACAGAGGCCCCTTCCCAGAGACAGCAAGAGAATACATGTTTTTCTCATGTGGCTATGGAAGCTCAGCATGACAGATCACATCAAGGGTACAAAAAAAGCCTCAACAGGCTTACAGGAAGGAAGCAGATCAACAGTGGAGCCGAGCTACATGTCAGTAATAGGAAAATTCCTGGAAAACCCTCAAATGGCTGAAAAAAAAAATACTTCCGATAATGTGTCAGGAAAGAAGTCTAGACTCAGCTGCTGACTGAAGGTTCACTGCTGAACGGATGCTTCAAGTGTGAACGCTAGCTTCAGGGTGGAGGAAGCTGACACCTCGTCCAGAGATGCAGAGGGAGCCTCTTCAATCCCACTCACCCTTTCTGCCTTCCCAATGTTCAGGATTTCATGATTGGTGAACAAGCCCGAAGCCAGTCCCATGCATACCTCACCCTGCTTAAAACAAAGTACCAAGTCCAGATCCAGGAGGCTCCAGCTTTGAAGACTAATTTCTATTCTTCCTAAGGGAGCCATTGAAAAGCACTTCAAGTCTCCACTTACTACTAGAGCCCACAACAGAGCCCATTTCTGTGTCCCCTGATTGGGACACAGTGGTTTCTAAGAGCCCTAGCTAAAAAGGACTCTCTGGAGGCAGAAACAGATTTCCCAGACTCCACTCTGAGAGTCGGGGGCAGTTAGGCTAGGGTGGAGAGTTATGACTACACCAAGCGCAAGGAGTCCTCAGAACTGGATGATTCCTCTGTTGACTGACTCTGGGATGCATCCTTTGACAGCTAATTTCTTCTCATCAGAATATAGCTGTGTGTCGTATAGTTAACAGACATAGTTAAGTCAGGTAATAGTTAATAGCTTACACGCTTATTTCCAACACCAGTGACAGAAAGCTAAATGATAGTTAGCACAGTTAATAAAACCAGCAGAACAGGAAAGAACAGTTTAGACAACAAAGGAGGAAACTATTTCAAAAGCCCTCAGCTAGTAGAGCTATTTTAATGAGCAGCTGAGTGGCCACATAGAAAATGTAAAAAGAGAAACACACTGATTATATAACCTCTTATATATGATAAAGAAAATGCATCAAAATATCAGAACTTTTCTGTCTACAGCTACACTCTAAAACAAACTTAATTTACACTGGTCCTTCACATAAATAATTCTGAGCATCACAGAAATAAGCTCATGAGTTAGGGAGAAACTTCTGGAACCTAAATTATAAAAGGAACTTAAATTATGAGGTTGTGCTGTGAAAAAGTCGAGATAACAGAGACCTGTGGAGAGCTGGAACAGGGCAGAAACGGACTATTTCTCGCACATCTGCTGAGACACAAACCGGAGGCCTGTGGCACAGCTCAGCAAGCTGAGGTGTAATCCAGCAGACTGCCTAGCCATGTTGTTAACCCTCTGCTCTCAACAGTGAACAGTGTGTGCAAGGTGCAGCTCCACGGACACATGCAAGCCATGTACCTGGGACCCTTTCAGGACCCTGCCACCTCTGCAGAAGACGGGGGTGAACACAGACCTGCAGGGGACAGGTGCAGACCTCTGCAGGAGGCCTAGGGGTAGCCACGACTGCAGTGCCACTGAGGATCCCTCCAACCCGACACCCCAACTCTGCATGTGGGTCACAGTGGAACAATCTACAGGTATCGTAGGCATCCACAGAATAAGCACCTTGCCACCGGAAGTGCCACCACCACTGCCCATGAGGGAGGCTGCAGGCTCAGGAGGGCTGGAGCCAGGCGCCGGCCCCACAGGACTGGACCGCTGGCTGGGCTTCTGTTCAGACAACCCAGCTGCTTTCTTCCTCTGAGCAGCAATCTGGGACAAGACGCTGTCCACGCTGCCACCTGGGGAGACGGACAGGAGAGAGCAGTGTGGCTGGAGTTCTTCCTGCCCCGTGGTAGACTGTGAGCTAGCTCAAGGCTCAGGCTTGTCAGAGTTCTACAGGAAGGCCCAAAGTGGCTGAGGGAGGGCTAAGTGTCATGGTGAGACGCAGGGCCTGCAAGGGCCAGCTTGCCTTTGTTCCTCCCGGGGACAGCAAGTGTAAATCCCTAACCCCACAGAACTCTGAGTGCTATGCTTCTAACTACATCCTAATTGCCATTTGCTCCCTCAGCTTTCCCAAATGTACTTCCCCAAATGTAACCTGAAGGGGTCGGGATGGATACATGGACACACACACACAAACACATACATAAAGGACACACGGACACACACCCACACACACATACATGGACACACACAGACACATATACACAGGAAGCCACTGGCAATAGTTACTCCCTGCCAGGTGTACCTGACAGAGCTTCACAGGGAACTGGAAGATGGAGTGTGCTGACGACCAGGGTCTGGTAGTATAGGTCTGAAACCCAAGCTACTGAGAAGGACTGAGGCAGGAGGATTGCAAGTTCAAGGCCTGCCTGAGCAACTTAGTGAGGGCCAATCTCATAGTTCCCTGAGGCTTAGCCATCAAGAAGTTTTGCACCATGAAAACCTTTTGCATTTTTTCCCATTTCTTATTACATTTTTCAATTAAAAAATACATATATACACATACACATACATACATACACACACACACACACACACATATACATACATATTGACTTCTTTCTCCACCCAGCCTCATCTCAGGGAAAGGAGTGAGAGCAACCCTGAATTGTTAGCTCACTGAAAATTCCCCAGCCGCTCCCAGAAGTAGCTGTCATGCAGCAATTTCTGCATTGCGTGTAGACGGGGTTCGGGCCAGTTAGTACCCTGTCCGGGGACCACCCCATCTTCCTGAGCGGCTACTCACCTGAGCGGTTATGCAGCTCTCCACCCAGCCTACTCACACCAACGCCACTGGCGCCCCCTGAGGAATGAGGTGAATGGTTGAAGCTCCCAGAGCTGGTAGGGGAGGTGGGGCTTCTGGAGATGCTGGGGAATTTCACTGGCCGGCCAGGAGCCTGCCAACACACGGTGAAACAGACAGTTAGGATGAGGCCTTTCTTCCTGCCCGCACACAGCATAGCAGCGCACACACACACACACACACACACCTGTCTCACCCTGCCCACCAGGGTTCCCCCTCCATGGGAAAGAGTCTGGTAACAACCCATTAACTCAGGCTGGGCCACGGAGTACCATCCTAACACTAGCCGCTTGACCACCTGAATAGTTTCATCAACCAGAGTGCCCTCCAAGACGTGCTAAGGAAGCCTCTCACTGAGACCTGGAGAAAGTCATAGTCATGGTATATCCACAACGGGTCTAGCTTGGGTCCGGCCTCCCTCCCTCATGCTAGCCACAGTATATCCACAGCAGGATTAGCTGGGGTCCAATCTCCTACCCTCGTCCCCTGCCCCCCGTCCCCATGCTAGCCACAGTATATCCACAACAGGACTAGCTGGGGTCCAGCCTCCCCCCCACCCCATGCTAGCCACAGTATATCCATGACAGGACTAGCTGGGGCCCAGCCTCCCCACCCCCGTGCTAACCACAGTATATCCACGACAGGACGAGCTGGGGTCCAGGCTCCCTCCCTCATGCTATCTCTGCTGCTCAGCCAAAAACATCCCTGATTTCCTTCCAGCCCGGCTCCACCAGGACCTTACAAAGTGCCTCCACCAGGTGCCAGTGTTCTGGCTTTTCCCTTCCAGGAGCACCCGCTCCATGCTGTGGCAGACTTCCTTGGCACCTGGCCAGTCCCTCTGTGCCTCAAGGCACTTGCACCAACCATCCTCCTCTCTCTTGATCATGAGCTCTTGTCCTCTGGTCTCAGAGGCACGCATTCCTGCTGTAGTAGTCCAGGTTTGGCTTTCTGACAAGTCATTGTCCCTGTACCAGCGTCCCGGGCATCATATAGCCTGATCACACACTGCGAGGGCAAGCTCACTCTGACCACCCACTCTGTTGGTCCCTGGTGATCTGCCAGCCACTCAGAGACCTCGCCTTCCTCTCTAAGACCTGTCCTCATGTCTGACCTGGGCATACTAGAAGCACTCAGAAGGGACAGCTAGAAGCTGCAGTGGGTTGGACGGTGGCTCCCAGAAGACAGGCAAGTGTCATCACCTGCAGAACCTGTGCATACTAACTGTAAGAGGTCAAGTTCTACCGCCTCGGAGGTACTTACCAAAGGCATGTCAGGGCTAAGGACTTAAGGGGACAAGAACATGGGGCTGGAGAGACAGCTCAGAGGTTAAGAGCACTTGCTGCTCTTTCAGGGGACCCAGGTTTGGTTCCGAGCACCCACATGATGGCTCACAACCATCTGCAATTCCAGTTCCAGGGGATCTGGTACTCTGTTCTGGACTCTGCAAACACTATGCACATGTGATATATTTACACACATGCAAGTAAAACGCTCGTAAACATGAATAACGAAAATCTGTTAAAAATGAAGAAAGTTAGGAAGAAGAGAGAAGGTGCTTGGGTCACCTAGATGCTCCTAGGTACAACCTCAGGCCCCCTGTGATACAGGGGATTCTGAAGAAGAGGCTGTGTGACCAGAGTCAGGCACTGAAGAGATGCAGCTGCAAGTCAGGGTACGCCAAGCAGAGTCCGCAGAAGTGTCATGCCACGGGGACAAGTGCTCCTGCGCCCCTATGAACCTCAGCAGGAGCACAGCGCACAGTGCTGTGTGAAAACATCCTCACACCTACTACGCTGTCCCCCTGCTGCCCCTGCTCCTGGAGGCCATCCTGGTTGCCAGCCTCCCAGAACACACACCCATCTTCTGGGTGCTCAGACACCCTTGCAGCATCTGTGCCCAGTGCTCTGTGCTCCATGGAGAAAGGGGCCAGTGAGTAATTGCTGAGGGGAAGCAGCGTCAGTTTTGACTCCAGGCCCTTGGGGTTAGTGACGTCTTCCAGAAAAGGTAGCCATGGCAAGAAATCTTAGGGGATGGTCTGACTTCCTGACATTCCTGCCTCGCTTCACACACCCAAGGGTGATCCCAGTCTCCACCAGGACCTGAGAGTGCCCAGCCCTGGGGCCATCCTGTCACACAGACACAGTAGAGGCCCCATGTGTTTGCAGTCATTCAGCCACCACAGCCACAGGGCTTGTCCTAAATCCCCATCTACAACTTACCCACTTACAGTACCATAGTGTAGACAGTCTACACAGCCAAAGGCCAGCTGGCCCTGCTGGCAGAGACCACCCGGGCAGCTCAGAAACAGAGCAAGGGTTCCAGGCTTGAGGCCACTGTGGTCAGAAAGACAGGAAACTCCTCTCACAAAAGCACCAGGAGTGCACACAATGGCTGCCTGGTGTGTGCTCTTGGTCACAGCCCTGAGCAACATTGTAGTGTTGATTAGAAGCCAAGAGCCTGTCTTCTGACCCAGCTCGCCAGGCCAGTGATCGCGACAGCTTTCCACAGCTGGGTCCTACTTTCCTCACCACATGAAGGAGAGTTGGAAAGCTAGAGTAAATCCTCAAACTGTGTTCCCAGAGAGAACAGAGCTCCCACCCCAGCCCACTCCTGCCCCACATGCAGCGAGCAACATTTTAACCTCTTTAGGATTACTTAGACTAAGGGACACAGCTCACTTTAAAGAACAAAGCAGGTGGTGGCACACACCTTTAATACCAGCACTCAGGAGGCAGAGGCAGGTGGACCTCTTTGAGTTCAAAGCAGTCTGGTCTATGAGTGAGTTCCAGGACAGCCAGAAGTACAACAGAGAAACCCTGTCTCCAAAAACCAACTAACCAAACAAACGAACAACAACAGCAAAACCAAAGCAGTTGTGACCCTGGGTCCTAGTGTCTGAGGTTCCTCTGCTTGCCACACCCTGGGATCTGTGTGAGTAGCGTCACAGTCCAGCAACTAGATGACTTACGGTGTCTGTGCCCACATAGCCCACAGGGTGGCCCCTGCTGGCTCTTGGGGGCAGCGCAGTCTTTGTGGGGTCTGTCTTCCCGTTGTGACTGGTACGGGACCTGTCAGAGCTCCACAGCTCAAAGCTGGAGGGGGGCAGGAAGGGTGGGATGACGGCCTTCAGCTTGTCGCTGGGGAGTCGGGGGAAGGGAGCTCCGTTTCGTAGCTGAAAAAGACAAGCCAGGGTTATATGGGTCCAGGAAGCGCCCATGGTGGGTGAAGGATCCAATCTCCCTGCACTGTGGATGACCACACCCCTGCCCATTTCTTTTCTGGAAACACAGCCATTACAGCCTCTCCTCCCAGAAACCCAGTGAACTGTGGCAAGATGAGGGCATGGGCAGGGGACAGAGAGCCTGAGAGATGGGAGAATGGGGAGCAAAGGGGATGCGGTGCTGCTCTGCAGTGGGAGAGAATGGAGCCCAACGGACAGCATAGGCAAGCTGGAGCAAGGAACACCCAGACATAGGTGAGCAGGATATAGGTGTGCCTGGAGCCCAGGGGTCCAGAAGAAGGGTGCAAAACCAGCATGTGCCATGCTGGGATGGGGGTCTAGCGGGCAGAGGCTGAGGGCTCCAAGTCCAGCCACACTCCCCACTATGCTTGCCACACCCTGGCCACGCCTCCATCACGGATACCTTTTCATCCTGACTCAGTTTAACTGTGTGAATCTGTAAAATCCACACCACGCTGTGGTGACTGTTAGGGATCTACAGCCTTCCCGTGTCCGCACTCATGGTAATTAAGGAAAGACTGAACACGGTACCAGATGGCGCTCTGTGGAGATGGACATCCCACGGCTAACCCTGCCTGGGGATGGGCGGGCAGGCAGGCATCTTTGCATCAGTGGCTGCAAACACTCACCTGCAGCTAACAGAGCCATGCACCAGTAGCCACCCACCCTGGACACCAAGTAGGCACACCAGCGCCCCCTGCTGCACACAAGCGGGCCTCTCGGGCCTCCTCGCAGTTAAGCTGTTCCACTGCCAGTCTGTGAATGGGCGTCTCCCCCTCTGGGATGGAAAGCTGGGCTGGATACTCAGTGCAGCCTGCCCACCACAGATGGGCATTTTTACTCCTTGGGTAATGGGTGAAACTGCTACAACCCTTCTGGAAGCCAATGACTTTCACGCCCTTTGTCTGAGGAGTAATTAGGAAGCAGAGGAGACACCAGGATAAGGCCGTTCAGCAGAGCTGTTGGGATTACAAAGAGCTCTAACCCCCCCACCCCCTCAATGCCCGTGGGTCTGTCTTGGGTGAAGTCATTCTGTGATGGAGTGTCCTGTCACATGGCTATTAAACATGAGGTGGCTAAACAAGGTTTTAATGACATGGAAAAGATCATGGTAAATTGTTAATAAATCAGGTCCAACACACTGTAGAAAGGATAATACCACCAGTCTCCTGTGGTTCTGGGGAGGGTGAGTGAGGGTGTGTGAAGGGCTGAACACTTAGGAAGTGCTGAGGTATTTGCTGTTATTAGTATAACATGATCCCACAATCACAGACGCTAAAAACGTTTAAGAAAAACCCATAAAGAATGAAACCACAAAATGTCACCATGATTCACTCTGCGTGTGTAATCTTGATCACCTGTAGGCAAGGCAAATGTGAACAAAGGCCAGGACCACTCTGCTCTGCGCCTCTGACGCTGCCTGGGCTTGGTAGATGAGGCCCTCAGGCTCGCCTGTCCTTGACAATGCTGCCCTCTGCTGGCCAGCACTAGGATCTCGGTGCCAAGGTGCTCTAACCATGAGCTTCTCAGTGCTGAGGACAGCAGGCCCAGAGGTAAGATAACACAGTCAAGGTCAGACAGCACTTATTCTGGGCCAAGCACTAGGCGAAGGGCCTACGGGAGGACAGTCTCATTTAAAAGCTACCACTGTGATGACAATCACCCCTAAGTGAGGGAACACAGCTGTTTCTGCTGGGATCTATCTTCTGCATCTCTTCAATGGCATCCCTAGCTTTTAAGGACCTGGCCACCTGGAACGGACTTCACAGGCCCCTCTGCCATGTGAGCTCCTCTCCTCCATGAACTGAACGGTTTTCCTTCACCATGGCATCCACTGTCACCACAGACCTTCAGCCTCAGAACCAAGAGATGATGGGCATAAACCTCTACAACCGTGCAGGAGCCAAAACAAATCTTTCTTCCTTTAAAGTTGCACTCAAAAGATTCTGTCTTAGCAGTGGGAAAGTCTAACACAGGCTGAAACGGCCGGAGCTCTGGCAGCCCTCTTGGACTGTAGCCTTGGGAACAGATGATCAAGTATGCACAGGAAGTGAGAATATAGGAAGATCTAGGTTCCCAATTCCATGGAGTAAGATGCTGTCTTCTTTGTGCCACTATCACCTCAAGGAACTTTTGATACTTTTAGCTGAGCCTTAACTCTAGTATCTCTAGCTTACAGATCAGGAAACTAAGGCCTCTCCTGGTGGAAACACCCCTTCTTTGGCTCCCCCGCTTAACCAGAACAGGGCATCTTCCTGCTAATGCTGACCATCGACCCATCCCTTCCAGTCCCTATGACGTGGCCAGGACTTAGATTTGAACACTAGTACCTGGGGATGTGGCTCCCCTGGAAGACTGTTTGCCTAGCATACACATGGCCCAGGTACTACGTAAACTGGGCACGATGGATCCTAATCCTAGAACTCAGGAGACAGAAGCAGGAGGATCAGAAGTTAAGCCATCCTTGGCTACACAGAGAGTTTGGGGCCAGTCTGGGTAACATAGTGCTCACAAGGCCTCGTTCACAGTTCAGGGCTGGCATCTGCTCTGATTCCTAGGGGCCAGGGCTTCATTCACTGGGGCCCATTATGCCCGTCCATCTACTGGTGGCCACCACGGAGGCAAACGCTCACAGCCCTGCCCCTCAGAATCAGCCAGCCAGGGATCGGCAATCACCATGCTGAATATAATAGAGTGAGCAGCAGGAGCCAGCACAGGAACCCTGTTCTGGTTCTTCACAGCCCGCTAAGGGACCGCAGGCCAGGCCCTGTCTTTCACGCTTTTAGGCACCCCACTCACCATGGTTGTCAGTAACACATCTTCCTTCTCTCTTCTTGGGCTCCCAGGACCTGCAAGACAAACAGAAGCTTCCTGAAATGCCCCTCCCTGTGACCACAGCCTGCAAGAGTGGCTCTGGGGGCCCCACGTTCTGGAAACCCAGCTCTCCTGGGGGCTTAAATATTTAATAACAATCGGTGCTCAATATGCTAACAGATGGGAGGCATTTAAAGTCACATCCGAGTATGTTTTCAGCTGTTCCAGAAGCTGCTGCTGTGCTCGGTCAGACAGTGGCATGCCCACTCAATAGTCTGTCTCTAACAATGCTGCCAACGGAGTCGGGATGGGAATCTGACTGCTGGAGGGACCTTATCGGTGTGGAAATCTCTCTCCTTCAGCAGCCTGCCGAGGTCGTTCAGGCAGTTGAATGCCCCTAGTGGTGTGCAGCTCACTACCTCTCTGCAGGAACTCAGTGCACTGAAGACACTTTCAGACCACATTC
Source organism: Cricetomys ansorgei (assembly GCA_026225945.1). Taxonomy (NCBI): domain Eukaryota; kingdom Metazoa; phylum Chordata; class Mammalia; order Rodentia; family Nesomyidae; genus Cricetomys; species Cricetomys ansorgei. Next base: position 9,759,190 of record JAMJFZ010000182.1, on the reverse strand, counting down.
CACATTGGACAGCACAGAAAGCAACCATCAAAGGCAGGAGAGGCAGTGCCTGGCCTGCGGTCACTTAGCAGGGAGTGAAGAAGCAGAACAGGGCTCCTGTGCTGGGCACTGCTGCACACTGGTACATTCAGCACAGTGTCTCCTACTCCCAGTGTCTCCCAGGCTAGCCACTGGTCCTCCATCTCAACCCAACACCATCTCATGGCCGGCAGCTTAGGGGGTGGGACCTGGGCCTTGGCGCCCCTGCTGGAAACTACTCCAGCCTTTCTCACCACTGTCTTTGGTCGCATGGGCTGCTTCAGGTAGCCTGAGGTGGCTAGTACTGTCCTGGGGGGTTGCCCGCATGGTGGAGTCCAGCGCCGGCTCAGGCTCATCAGAGAAAGGCAAAGGCTGGTTGGCAGCTAGCCCTCGTGGCAGTGTCTGCATGAGTTTGAGCTTTCGGAACCTGTTGGACATCCGGCTCCACCAGGACTGTGTGGGAGGGAGGAGACAGGAGTCAGGGACAAGACAGGCCCGGGGACAAGGGTTCGCCACATGGCTTCCCCTTCCTAGTACCAGGCCGGCATTGCCAATCAGAAGATCTCGCTGCTCACCAATCCTTCCAGCAGAGCAGGGGGAAGAGGCAGTCTACCACCTCTCATCTTTTCAACGCCCTCATCAACGCAGAGAAACACGGAACTGAGCAAAGAGCTGGCGCTCGGGGCCTTACGATGAGCCTCGTCCAGGCAGAGGCCGCGGGGAGCAGCTCCAAAAGCCAGAGAGGGGTTCGTTCCCGCACAGCCACTCTCCACCGACACTAGAGATGCCCGGGAGTGACAGAACTAAAGCCTAAGCTATCTGTTGCCAGGGCTGGTCTTCTCCCATGGCTGAGGGTGCCTATAAACCAGCACAGCTCAGTGGTGCCCATCAACCCACAAAACGGTAAGATGGGGTCATGGTCCCAGGAGACAACATTGCATGGCTGCTTGGGCAAGCCATAGGGAAAAGCAGGCTGGAGCAGAATGGCCGCACTCAGAGTTTGTACACGAGGCGGTGCAGTTGTCTGTGCTCTCAGGAATAAAGTAAGCCTGGCTTTAAACAAGCAGGAACAAGGAAAATGAGAGACTCTGGCACTCGCAGAAGCGGCTGAGGGCTGTGGGACCCTGAGTGGTGCAGTCAGGTGGACGGCATTAAAAGTCATCTCACTGTTTCCAGCCTCTCCAGAAGCCGCTCTTGTGCCGGGCCAGACAGCAGCACAGCCATGGTAAGATGGCCAGACACCCAGCGCAGTGAGTGTGTGGTGTGTCCAGCTCAGGATTAAAAAAACCAAAACAACAAAAAACTCTATTTATAAATTGGGGTTCTACGCCACAGTCTTGACTTCTGGCTTGTTCTAAAATTGGAGGGAATAGCAATTCTAGGCACCACAGGCTGACACCACCCTCCTTAGCTGATCCAGCCCTGCTATCAGGAAGCAGCAGGTTCCCCAGCCCCTTCAAAGAGGAAGGCAAACCTTCAGCCCTCCCTTGTCGTCAGGCAGCACGGGGATGCTCCAGGGCTGTCTGGCCTTCGAGTGAGGCAGGGGTGGCCGGTGGCTGGGCCGGCCTCGGTCCTTATTCACTTGCATGCACACAGACGCCAGCAGTCGAACAAGTTCCGTGTCTGTGGGCATGAAAAGCATCATTTGACCAGTGACTACATCTTCCTGGCGCTGGGGAGGGGCCCAAGTCGACCCTCATCAGCCTTAGGACTCAGACTTACAACACCAGGGCAGCCATATACCCTCGTCCCCAGCTCAACCTTCTCACCTCTCCATCTGACGTTCTCAGGAGCGCCCTCCCTCCCAGAAGGCAGGGGACTGCGTGCTGGACAGCACAGGATCTAAGCCAGACTACAGCAGTTCCCATTCTGCCTCTGCTCCACCCTGGGTAATGTCAGATAAATTACACAGTCCCCCTGTGTGGTCACAAGGAGGCAGAGCTAACCCTCAGCATATCGACACGTCCAGAGGGTTTGCATATCCAAAAAGCCATGAAGTATCTCAAGGATGTCTTTAAAGAATCGTGTGTCACTCCAGAGATACAGTAGGAATGCCCAGGCCACACAGTGGGGCTGGACGCAGGGTCGGTGGCCCCAAAACAGTATTGAATTTTGCTGTACACGCTTAAAACTGCAGAGGGTGATGCTGATTCTCCAGTCCCTGCGCATCTCCAGGTGAGCCAAGCACCCAAAATGCACATTCGAACTTAACATGCAGGGTCGAACTTAAGATCCATGCTTATGCTGGGTGGTGGAGGCGCAAGCCTTTAATCCCAGCGCTGGGGAGGCAGAGGCAGGAGGATCTCTGTGAGTTTGAAGCCAGCCTGGTCTATAGAGCGAGTTCCAGGACAGCCAGAGTTACAACAGAGAAACCCTGTCTCGAAAAAACAAAAACCAAATAAGCAAACAAAAAAGATGAAAGGTTAAACTTAAGATGCATGGTTAAACTTAGGCGCTGGTGTTCAGTTAGCCACAGGTGAGCTCCCCTGCCTCTCTGAGGTGACCTCTGCACTGCAAAAACCACATCCCAGGGGAAACTGCAGAACAAAAGCTTTAGGCACCAGAAAAAAAAAATCAACACAAAATAAATGCAAACAAAACTGTAAATGCACTTTCAGTCACTGTGACCTAGCTAGACTGTGAAGACGGCACTCAGAGCTTCTGGGCTGGGGAATGCACCCATGTGTGGTGAGGGGAGCACGGGTGAGACCCCCAGGGGGAGGCCCTGTGCTGGGGACAGAATCATCACTTACAAACCTAGGGGCTGGAGAGATGGCTCAGCGGTTAAGAGCGCTTACTGCTCCTCCAGAGGACACGGGTGCAGTTCTCAGCACCTACATGGCAGCTCACATTAGGCTGCAGCTCTAGTTCTAGGGGAATCCAATGCCCTCCCCGGCCTTCGCAGGCACTCCACATACGTGGTACGCAGACATACACGCGAGCAAACCACTCATACATATAAAAATTTTTCTAATCATAAAAAAACTCTCAAGACACTAAATGAGCATGCACATATCTACAATCCCAGTAGTCAGGAGGCGGAGTTTAAGTCCAGCCTGGGCCATACGGTAAGACTGTCTTGGAAAAAGACAAAACGGCTGAGGTGTAGGGCTGGTGCAGAGGGCAAAGGCACCTGCTGCCAAGCCTGGGTACAATCCCGAAAACCTATACGGTGGACTTCTGCAAGTCATCCTCTGACCACATGTACCCGTGGCACGCACACAGCAAGTGTAGTTTTTAAAAAGCCTCCACTCTCACAGAGTGGGGTTGGGATCCCAGCCTGGGCTCGAAGCCGATGCCTTAGGAGGCCTCTGAACTCCTCTGTCTCCAGGATAATCAAGACAGTGACATGTTAGAGAGATCTGGGCCCCTACTTGGAAGCCTCAGGCCTTAAAAAAGAGCCCATCAGAGCAGGGGAGACATGCAGGGGAGCAGCAGGGGCATTGACAACCCAGAGAGGCAAGTAAGGCAGACATGCTGATCCAGTATCCTTGCCTGCAGCCCCTCACACGGTGAAGAGTGGGCTCCTCCTCCACTCAGCTTTTCTTGTCAAAGGCCCTTTATGTTTCCTGCAAAGTCACTTAGCATTTCTGGCTGTGACCACAGGATAGCTCTAGGTCCTAACAGCCGGCAAAGCCGCATGCCCTTGCTTGCCCTCTCTCCCCTGAGACTGGCTTTCTACACATCAGCATAGGCTTCACAGTTACTGGGGGCACCGTTCCGGTTCCCAGGTAAGGAAGGGCGTGGAGGCTAAGCACTGCTTGCTCACCGGGATCGTTCAGCAGCATCACCAAGTCAAAGGCCGTGTACCCGTTCTTGGCCCGGAGAGCAACATCAGCCCCTTGGTTTAACAGATACTTGACAATTTCCTTGTTTCTGGGGAGGAAAGAGGCAGGCAGTTAGTACCGATCACTCTGCAGCCTATATGCAAAGGCTTGGTCACAGAAAGGAGCTGCCGACCATTAGAGGTGGGGCCTGACGGAAGCCTACTGGTCACTGTATGTGTGTCCCAAAAGGGGGTTATAGACCTCTGGCTCTGCCTCCTGGATTGAGCACTTGTTTGTACACTTGCTTCCTGCCCATGCCCCGGGCACTTTCACCAGAGGTTGGAAGCCTTGGGACTGCTCCATCTTGAACCACAACCCATGAACAAAAATAACCCTTTTTCATTATAAATTAACTGTCTCTGGAATTTTAAGAGTGACACAAAACTGGCTAATCCACTACGTGACGAGGAAAACTGCGGCTGTGTTCCCAGACAACAAGCCTGGCGGCATTCACCAGGGCACACGGTCTTCCAGCGTTTAAGCAGGCCACGGGCAACCACCATCGTTCTCAGGCCCATCATGCCCTGCCACCCAGCAGGTCGGGGACCAATGTGCTTGACATCAGTCCTAATGTTCCTTCCTTGATGATAGCAACCAGGGCCTCTGCCCCAAAATGCTCAGCCACCATGCCTACCTCTCTGTGGATAGCACCTCCTCCCAAAATCTTCTCGTGGGGTCAGGGATTGGGGTGTCTGAGGATCAGATAAGATATGCAATGCAGGAGTGTGATGTGGCCAGCTAAAACAGGCAGGAGAGAGCCCCTAAGGGGAGCCAGGACATTTAGCAGCTAGATGTCCCCAGGAGGGCCAGCGAGGATGACAGCCCTCCTGGCTGAGATGATCACTCTATTTCAAAGGAGGTGGTCAAGATGATTACCAGTGTCTAAGGTCATGAAAAGCCCAGGCTCATATCACGGAGGGGATGTTCGACGGAGGTCTCTGAACTGCCATGTGAAAGCTCCAAATGAGTCAATCACTGTTTAGCTGAAAACACACTTGAGAAATGCATCTTTCTGCCTAACACGCACCTGCTTAGGTTCCATGGCCACCAGGACACTCCATGGCAGGCTAGCTAGTACCCTGGATACAGACAAGAAAGAGGCTGGCTGAACTGAGCAGCATTCACGCCATCTTTTCTGCAGGCCTGTGTCCTCACAGCCCCGGGCTACACGTCAGAAAATCCCATCCCCGCCAGAACACTTGCTTGGCCTCACATAGACGGAGTGGGAGACACAGACCCGTGGTAGGTGGCCTGCATGAGGGCCGTCCAGCCGTGCACACTGTCCTGCTTGTCCATGTCTGCATGCTTCTCCACCAGCAGCTGAACCAGGGGCAACTGTCCTGTAACAGCCGCCAGCATCAGTGGGGTAGCCCCATCCCCGTTGACCAGGTTCACATGGTTGGGGTCTTCATCGGCAATCTCCTTGACCAGCTGGAAGTTTCCTGCAAATGGCAGGAATCCAGGTGATTCATGGCGCTGGCACCACAAGCTCATTTATCCAGTTGTCTCCCATGATGAACATTTGCTCACTCTGCCTCTGCTGTGGTCATGGGAGTCACTAAGGCGTGTCAGAATGAGCCCCACTCAGATCCCTCTGTCTAGGGCAGATGGAGACCAGCATGTGAACAGAGAGAAGTACTGTCTGTGTCTCAGAGAGTAGGACAAGTGAGCAAGGGCCTCAGGCCTGTAGAGGTTGAGCAGGGATTCAGGAGGGCTAGACTCTGCGGGTAGACTATTATACGGGATTCAAGGGCCCACACTTTCCCCATGAGAGTGAGTTATAATCTCACGAAAGTTAAAAAAAAAAGTTATTTTAAAAAACCCTACAAGCCAGGCGGTAGTGACACGTCTTTAATCCCAGCACTCAGGAGGCAGAAGCAGGCTGATCTCTGTGAGTTCAAGGCCAGCCTGGTCTATAGGACAGCCAAAGTTACAACAGAGAAACCCTGTCTCTAGAAAATAGAACACAAAAAACAAAACAAAAAAAAAAAACCACCCAAAAAAACAAACAAAACAAAAAGCCCTACATTTTCTTTATCAGATTCCCTGCACAGACAGGTGCAGGGATGAGGCTGGAAGATGTGGCCCTGGGTACTTGAACATCCCAGAGGCTTTCTGAAGCACTTACCCATCTTCAGTGCATGGAAAATATCAGGACGCCTCTTCTCCTCATCTAGGTAAGCAGAGAGTTCCAGAATTAACCAAGGACATTAACCAAGGTATAAAGCCTCCAGGGGGCAGAGCACAGGCTAGCCTGCTAGAGGGCACACCTTAGGAGCCATGGGCAGAGGCTAGGATCAGTGGACTCCATGACAACCCTCCCGGGCGGCTGTCGCCACAGGCTTTTGAAAACCTTCCTGGAATAGACCATTGTCCCAACAGCCTACCAAAGAAGGTGTCAGATTTAGGCACTGCTTATTTTGGGGTAGGTTTACCTAGGTTTATCAAAAAAGCATGGCCTCAGAAAAACTTCATTCCATAAGAATTCAAAAGAGAAACTGATTTTTTTTTTCTTCTAAAGTCTAACTACAATTAACTAAATATCAGGTCAAAGGACCCTGTGAGACTGAGCAGCTGAGCTCAGAAATCATGACCACGGCCCCTAGAAGAGCTGGTGACACTGTTTCTTTCTCCCCACACGCTAAGGACCTGAGTGGGATGCCCTGCCCAGTTTGTAGACAGCTGTCTAGACAGTCGTCCATCAGAGATCTCTGCACGGGCTCTGAGCTGGCGCTGAGACTCTGCCCACCAAGTACCCAGGCAATGCAAGCCCCTCCCTCCACATACGCATGCCACATCTGGCCCGGCAGGGTCCCTACAGTTGTCCACAAACAGGCATCCCTTAAAGCCAGTCAGCATGCTGGGCAATACAGGCCAGACTCCTGTCACCTCCCTGAAGCCCATGAGGGACACTTGGGACACTCATGGCTCTGGGCCGCCTGGGAGGAGCAGTGAGGCTGAACTCTATGGGAGCTGGAATGACATCAGCATGGAGACAATATCCATGCCGCCAGGATGTCCTGGCGATCAGTAGCCCGCATAAGCCCGCTTCAGAAAAATGGAGCCTACTCAGAGTATCACTGTGCTATTTGGCCCCAGAAGCCACTCGTCCGGGTCCCATAAAGGAATAACTCTATGACTCTCAACGTCAAATACAGTCAGGGCCACTGAACAACGGGGCTAATTTTGCCTGTGAAATATCAACACGTGACATTGTATTGTAGTCTCTTTGGGGAAAGATGGCTCAGAAGTTATGAGCACTAGCTACTTCTCCAGAGGACCCAGGTTTGATGCCCAGCACCCACATGGTGGCTCACAACTATCTGTAACTCCAGTTGCAGGGCATCTAATACCCTCTTCTGGCCTTCTAGGGCACCAGGCATATATGGTACACACATACATGCAGGCAACAAACACATATACATACATATATTTCTTTCATTTTTTTTAAGTGCCTTTAAGTGTTTATAAGCCAAATTTTCTAGACCCCAGGGCCTTCTCATAGCAGGGCATTTTGAGAACAGGAATGTCACCAATCTCAGTGCTACCTGGTACAATAAAACACCGACAGTCCAACCTGGCTCTGAGGCGGACCCAGCTGTTAGCTCTGATGACCCATGCTGTCAGGCTGGGCCTTTCTTCACTCCGGGCTCTTTGGTATTGTCCACATCAGAGCAGTTCCAGGGACCCTGCCATGTACCAAGGAGAGGACACTGGCCCCAGCCTCCACATGGCATGAGACTAGAAGAATGCCACAGTGACAGGCAGCTTTGGGGTGCTCTGTCCTGCCACCTGGGAGGCCAAGGTCTCGTGGGGGTGGATTCCTGGCACTTCCAGGGGAGAGCGGGGCTATTCCTAATAATCTTAGGAGCTTTGTCATGATGATCACGCAGCCTCACTCCTGTGGCGGTCCTCCCTGTGGCTGGCGTGCTTGCTGGGCTCCTGAGGTCCACGCAAGGTTATCTTCCCTGCCATTTCCCACTGCTCCAGCCCCGCCCGCCACACTGGCTCTCTTTGTCTCAGTTTTATCTGTTGTTTTTAACAATGACATTTACTTCCCCCTTGATGTTATCATTTACTTCCTATTAATCATCTGCTTTCCCCTACAGAGGTCATGGTCCTGGGGCGGGGGCCATCTGGGTCTCAACTGTTCACCGGTACATGTCAGGTGCTTTGGAGGGTGCCTGGCACAGAGCAGGCATCCCACAGACACCAGGAAAGGAACTGGACCTCCACTGTCGGGACCTACATACCCAGCACTGGGAAAGACACTTCAGTGAACAACTGTCATGAAGCCTGGCGAGAGCAGTACACCTGTACTTCATCGTGACACTGGACACTAGGGTCCCCGGGGACCAAATGCCACACCAAGTGCCCTGAGTGGGCAGAGTGAAGCTCGAGCTGGGTCAGGTGGACTGTCAGTGCCGTCTTCCACTCCGCTGGGTGCTCATTTTGAGCAGAGGTTCCAAAATGCAATGTGCTCTGTAACCGCTTCACTAGGGACTAGGCGACAACCGTGAAAAGGGACAGAGAGCAAAGAGATACAACCACATGACAGAAAAATCCAACCTCCCACGGGAGCTACTCCATACTAATTATAAGTGAACTGGTCCTCGGGGGCTGATGGCCTGCTGGCCACTCCAGAATAGGCTTGGGACCAACCTGTCCAAAGTCTGTCTCTCTACTTAGCACAAGGCCACACCCACTCATCTACATTCCAAGTATGGCTGCTTACTCTCTAACAAGGGCTGATAATCATTGCATCAGCACCTACATAGCCCAGGAAGCCTAAAGATTCGTTATCTGGCCTTTTATAGAGAACACTTTGCTGGCCTCTGTTCTAGAAGGATCCTAAGACCCCCTACATCAGACGCATGCTTAGCGAGAAAAGGCCTTACTCTACGAGTTTTCACAGGCCCTTCCCCAGAGCACCACGCCATGTTGAGAAATGTGTAAGGCTGTGTGCAACAGGCACTGGTGGGCACTGTACAGCTCAAAGCTCATGGCCTGCGAGTCGAGACCCCGACTTCTGCACACTTTTATGTTTGACGAAACTTGGTTTGTGCCATCTAAACACTCCTCTGAGGCCATAGCAGGGACAGGATGGTGGTTTGGCCTGACCTGTTTTGGGCCTGACGGTAGTCAGTGGGTCCAGGTAGTCAGCCAGATCCCTGTGCTTGCGGTCAAGGGCAACCTCGAAGGCCGTCTTCTCCAGCACACTCAGGTGGTCAGGGTTGGCTCCCTTCTCCACCAGCTGCTGCGCCACACTGAGCCTCCCAAGGAGGGCCGCCAGCATCAGAGGGCTCCAGCCCACCGTCCGGGCTGTGTGGTTGGGGTCCGCACCCCACTCCATCAGCAGGCGTACCACGGCCTCATGCCCATGCTGAATGGCAGCCATCAGGGCTGTGATGCCCAACAGCTCGTCCCTGCTGCCTCCCACTGCTGGTGACTCGCCAGAGGGGTTGTGATGATCCACAGTGGCACCTGCCTCCAGCAGCAGCTTCACCACACCCAGGTGGCCGCCCCGGGAAGCCACAGTGAGCACGCTGGCACCCAGCCGATTCTGAGCATTGACATCAGCCCCATGATCCAGAAGGAGGTGTGCCACACTCGCATGCCCACACCTGCCAGAAAGATGGGAGTTAGTGACATCAACAGAAAACGCTGACAAGTGAACAGCTCCAGTAACCCTCACCACTGTCAACCGCTTAGAAGGAAAGACCTCAGCCTGGTGCTGGTACCAGGCTGTCCCTGAGCAACACCCTCATCTGACACCCTGTCTAGGGTGGAATCTAGGCCTCTCCTCCATGTGACATTAAGGAAGATTTTGTTTCTTTGTGCCTTCGTTTCCTGATCTGCTTGAGGCTTACTGACACACACACACACACACACACACACACACACACACACACACACACACACACCAAGCTCCCGGAACAGGCACTCTGTATTAGTTACGATGATTGCTATGCAGTTTCCATTGCACAGTTACCAGGTTGGCTAATAGCCACTCTGGGATAAAACATCCAGTCCTGGCTGACATGGTGATGCACACCTGTAATCCCAGCACTCAAGAGGCAGAGGCAGGAGGATCTGTGAGTTTGAAGCTAGCCTGCCAACACAGTAAGACCCCTGTCTGCCTAAAATTGAAAGAAAAGAAATCCAGGCCCAAGGCTAGGGCTGGCTCAATCAGTAAAATACTTGCCTTGCAATCAGGAGAATAAAGATTCGGATTTCTAGAGCCTATATTAAAATGCCAAGAATCGAAAGGCAGAGACAGGGTATTCCACCCCGGCCCTGAGCAAGCTGGCTAAGCAGACTATCAGCAAGTTCTAGGTTCAGTTGAGATACTGCCTCAATGAATACTGTGGAGAACATTCAAGGAATACTGACACCGGCCTCAGGATTCCACACGTATGTTCACACATGTACCCATAGACATGAAAACATGCATATGTGTGTATACACACTTAAAAAAAGCTGGACACGATAGTGTGCATCTGTGATCCCAGCACTGGAGGTGTTCAAACAAGTGGATATAGGACTTGCTGGCCAGCCACTCAAGCCTGCTTTCCGTTCTCCGGGTCAGTGAGAGACTGTGTCAGAATTCAAGGTGGGGCTCAGAGAGATGGTTCAGCGCTTGCTGCTCTTGCAGAGGTCCTAGGTTTGATTCCAAGCACCTACATGGTGGCTCACAACCATGTTCTAGGGAATTTGATGCTGTCTTCTGAACTCAGGGTGTATCAGGCACGCGCGTGCGCAGACATGCAGGCAAAACATCATACACATAAAATAAATGAATCTGAAAACAAAAAACGAGGTGGACTTTATCTGAGGAAATACACCTGGGGTAGATCTATGACCTACCCCCCCCACACACACACACGCACACTGAGTCCCAACCCCACGCCCCAAACTGAGTTCTCTGTACTCTGCTATAAAGCCATAGGCCTGCTAGGCTGTCTCTGCCAGTGCTCTAGCTCCCTCACGGGCAAGGCCCTTGTTGTGATTCATTTCTGCCCTCCCCAGCCCCCACCATCCCCAGCACATGCCAGTTGTGGCAGTTGTGCTGGGCAAAGGGACTCTGCCACCTCTGTGGAGGCCTACAGCCACCTGCTGGCAGGAATGTTCACTGCAGGTGGCTCTGAACCTGGCTTGGGCCAGATCTTTCTCAAAGAAGCTCCTCCAGCTATGGCTGTATTCAGGGTCAGGAAGACAGACAGGTTCGCACCAACTCCCTGACTTCAGGGGAGGACAGATGACATTTCTCGGCGGGCATGGTTATGTTCTGAGGTGCTGTGAGTGCTCCGAGTGGAGAGCGTCCAAGCTCAAGAAGGTTTCTGGGTAACAGGGAAGGGAGTGTCAGGAGACCACAGTGCAGTGGTCAGGCCCAGGCTGTTTCCGAGTTTGTTGCTTGGCCCTCCTTTCTGGAAGTGGATTTTGTGCTTCAGCTAAATCTAGGGGCTTCCTCCCACTGAAGGAGGCAGGGCCAGGGCTGAACTCTGGTCTCAGGTTCCAGCTGAGTATAAAATACCTTCTGGGCTGTGAACCTTGACACAGCAGGGTGCCTTCTGCGGCATGGGAATGAGAACCTGTGACCTGGCCTCTACCTGGGACAGGATGGGGGCCTCTTCTCCAGAGCAGGAGGGAGTCTGGGGAAATAACTCACATGCAGGAATTGCAAACTCAAGGCCTCCCCTGTCCTGTCCCTCTTGCCTATCCTCCATGCAGTCCAGACACCTACACCTCAAGGTCCCTCCAGACCACCCAGAGTCAGGAGGGCTGCCTACATTGCAAATGTATCCCAGTCCCTTGCCACAGCCTCCTACCCTCCTGCCATGCACCTCTATCGGGAGTCTGGTTCCCACTCTTCTGCCATCCGGTCCTGCCAAGCACAGTGCTCTGTCCTGCCCGGGGCCCAGCTCCCGTCTCACCAACTCTGAGCAGTTTCCTGGGCTCCCTCCCAGGGACCTGCAAGTCTGAAGCTTCCCTCTGTCTACACCTGAGCCCTCCTTCAACAATTGTCTCCCTACTTGACTGTGGCTAAGGACAGTGCTAGGCGACTTCCCTGGCCCCTGACACAGGGATGGCCCATATTATAGTTCAATATATTCTGTCCAATGAGCAAATACATGAATACACAAAAAGAAAGACAGCAAAAAAATAAAAATACTAGAGACAGAAAACAACCAGTGGCTGCTTCGGCCCCCACCGCAGTAGATTTAAAAGCTGCTCCCACTGATTTCGGTAGCACAAAAGAAACTCTAGTGTAATCCCTAACTGCAGATTTCGAGGCACTTTCAGATTCTTATCTCATTTGAAAACCCGGAGACAAGCACAGTGCCTCCCGTCTCACAGATAAGGAGGCTGAAGAGCAGAGCAGAGAGCAATTAATCTCAACTGGAAAGTGACAGGACCCAAAAACAGCCCCGGGAACTTCTGATCACAGCTCCTCCAGCCGGCCCAGTTCCTACAGGGGGAGCAAAGGGCCGAACTGGAGCAGGAATGCTGTGTTTTGAAATGTTTTCTGAAGTCCCAGGTAGCCCCAGAGAGCATTCGATTAGGCTGAAAAGATAAAATGATCCAGCAGAGCCCAGGATAATTTTGCGGATGTTCAGTTTCTAATAGGTAGTTACTGGGCTGCTGGGGGCTTCTGAGCAGGTGCTGAGGCTGCCGGTCAATTTCAACAATCAGCACCCGTGTTCTAAGAGCTGGCACATGAGCTTGCCGCTCAGAGCGCCTGGCAGCCACCCACGTGAGTGGGGTCAAGACAGAACCGAATGGAAAGTAGACGGGCTGAGGCGCGGCTAGAAAACCACACCATGTGGTCCCCCGCTCAGAATCATTACCAGGACCCAAAGGGGGTCGCCATTTCCATCTCCTCCTGTCACTCATGGCTCTCGGGTCATCAGTCTGAGTGTGAATCTTGCTCTGTCACGGAACTAGCTAAGTAACCACGGGCAAGTTACTTCAAAGTTCTCTGTAGTTCGATTCCCTATCTGTAAAATGGGGACAACCATAATACTTAACGCCTAAGGTTTGGGACGGACTGAAGGAGCGAATCCATTTAAAGCAGTGAGCACAGTGCTGGACACCAGTGGTGCTTCATAAAGGTCACTGATAGCTGGCCTGATGATGACAGCCTGGCTGAAGCAGGGACATCAGGCTTGCTTAGTTCAAGGACACCCTGGGCAACTCAGAGAAACTTTGCTTTCAAAAAGGACTCAGGTTGTAACTTGGTGGTAGCGTGCTTGCCTGCCAGGTGCAAGCCCCTAAATTCAATCCCACTACTGGGGAAGGGGGAGAAAAGAATATTATTTTGCAAATAGGAACCACTGCTTGTACTAAAACCATAAGAAACCAATGTTTCCAAGTCCTGGCACAAGGCCTGTGGCTTGCATCACTGACAGATGTTGGAACACACAAGATGATAAACACAAGTCCACTTAGGTAGACACGGAGACTGTCTGGAGCATTGTCTGAGGATTCTGAGAGGAGCACAAGAATGTAGAGTGTCCATGCATAGGCCACCCTGACCTGAGGGATGGACAAACAGACCCCCCTCCAGGAAGTCTCCCTACATTGGTCCTGAGCCTCCACGTGGACCAGGCTGCAGACAGCTCAGTGTATCTCAACTCCAGTGCAGTGAAGTCACCTGTGACAACACTTAAAGTGTCCAGGCCGTGGGGAACAGGCAAGCATGAATTATAATCCTCTCCTCTCGGCGGCACCCTCTGCCTTGGTCTTGGAGAATGGTAAGGAGTGTATCATACTAATGCTCTCCAAACAGCACCTGTCAGGGCTGGAGAGATGGCTCAGTAGTTAAGAGCACTGGTTGCTCTTCTAGAGGACCCAGGTTCAATTCCCAGCACCCACCTGGCTGCTGACAACTGCTTGTTAACTCCAGTTCCAAGGGCTCTGATGCCCTCTTCTGGCTTCTGAGGGCAACAGGCATGCACATGGCACACGGACATTCATGCAGACAAAACACCTACACACAGTAACTAAAGTAGTAATTAAAAATCAGCCCCTGTGGCAAACTGTGGCACAAAAAGACAGCCTGAAGTTTTGTTGAACCACAACAAGAAAGTCCTCTGCATCTGTTAAGTTGTTAATTAACCATCATAATTAGCTTAAGTCTCCTGCCCATAAGATGAGCAGAATATGACAGGTATGAGGGCCCACACCCAAATCCCAGCACTGGAGAAGCAGAGGCAGGAGGCTCTTGAGTTCAGGGCCAGCCTGGGCCACATTAGAGAACTGAAATTAGATGATTTGGACCATCCCGCAGAACCTGGTTAGCAGCAAAAACAGGTGGCCAGGGGTTGGCAGCAATGGGGCAAAGCAGTACTGAAATCCAGTGTACACAAAGCTCTCAGCACATTCTCTGGGGGCCTGCAAGGCCTCTCGCTGGGTAGGGCTAGGGATGAGGTGATGCTGGGACTCTCAAATGCACAGTCATTCTGACCCTCTTTCTCACGACCCTTCCTGCCCCGACCCTGCTCCTCAGACTTCAGACCTCCCAGTCACAACCTTCAGAAAGGTGACCCCAGGATTCCATCTGGAAAGACATTCCTTGAGTCTTGGGTATAGCAGGGTTGGGTACACACAGCATGGAAGGCTTCCTGGAAGAAGGTAAGCTTGAGAGTGGAGGGACTCCCTGCCAACACACACTCAGAAGTCAGAGCAGTGTGGAGGTCCGTTTGCCATCCAAATCTCAGGTTCTCACCTGTAAGGTGGAAGATATTGATGGTACAGAGTAAATGCTCAGAGTTAGCTTTTTAAAAAAGCATGAAGTGGCTCAGAGAAGGACTAGAGGAAATCTTGGCCTGAGCTTAAGAGACCAGGAAAAAGGATATGCAGAAGGGTCCGGCCAGGAATGTCATCCTGAGACTAGGGGAGCCCCTGCAGACAGGCACAACCAAGCACTCACTCCAGAAAGATCTGGAAGCTCTTCGAGGAGGCATAGGCAAGGGCACACTTGGAGGAAGGGAGGTTTCTGTGGTCCTGTGAGGGGATGGAGAGAAGGGTATGGATTCTGGAGCTATCACAAGCTAACTGGGGGTGGGCAGTACCAGACAGAGGAAGGCTCACCTGGAGGAAGAACGGGTACTGCCACTAAAGGAGAAAGGGACCTAGAAGAAAGGTGTTAAGGTCACTTTGCTGCCCTGGCACTCTCCTCTGTTGGTACCTGCTTTGTGCCAGAAAGCCAAGCTCACTCTCAAGATTGTCTCTCTGGGTCTAGAGAGACGGCTCAGCTGTTAAGTGCACCCACTGTTCTCAAAAAGGTCCCAAGTTTGGTTCCCAGAACCTTTGTCACAGATCATAACTATCTGAACTTCTAGTTCCAGGGGATCCACTGCCCTTTTCTGGTTTCCCTCAGTGCGCAGGTGTGGTGCACATACACACAAACACTCATACACAAAAAATAAAAATAAATCTTTTTTTAAAAAAAAACAAGACTGTCTCTTCTCTTGTACTCTCCAGTTCAGTACGTTTGTAACCTCCAGCTAGAAATCTAGAGATGGATTTTGCTGTCTCCCTCTCTCCTGACTCCTTCACAGGGTCAGAGTCACCAGGATCTACTTCGGTCTGGTCCAGGGCACCATCGCCTCTTCCCTGAGCTGCTGCCTTCCTGACTCCAGTCTATCCCTCCGCCAGTTCTCACACGTGGTGAATGTGGCCTATCCAAAACGAAACTCCGATCCAGTCACTGAACCCCGAGCCTTCCACACTCCTGACATCCTCAGGCTGAGGTCTGCTTCTCAGCTCCAACATTTACAACTTGCTTTCTTCTCTCCAGCCTTGGAAGGTGGGCCTGCGACAGTGTGGTTGCTCCTCAACCTTCCAGCCCTTTCCGGGTCCAGCATCCTCCCAGGTGTCCGACCACTTGTCATCATTGCGTTTGCACTGTGCCTTCCCCGAACCCGCACCCCCACACACGTTTTTCCGTCATGGTTAATCCTTACACATCCTCAGGTCTAGATGTGGTTATATACATCATTTCTACCTAAAATCATTCCCCATCCCCCAAAGTGGGTCAGCTACTACAGTCAGACCTAATAGATTAAGATTGCTACTTTATCTACCCACCCCACTCCTACCCCCAGGTGGGGACTTAACTGGACCCCGGCTATCCATCCCCCAAAGCCAGGGTGGGCAGGCACGTTCTTAGGAGACCCTTGATGCAAAACGGGAATGAATGAACGGCTGGAAGATGCGCTCCACAGCCTCCGGACTGTTCAAAAGCCGAAGTTTCTAACATCCCGATCTGGTGTTTCTGAAACAGCCCTTCCAGTTCCAGCTTACGGACGACCGAAAAGCAAGGCTCCACGTCTGCCATCCGCACGCTCACGAGTCCCGGACTCTCTCCCTCCCGGTCCTGCTCACCTGGCCGCCTGCATGAGCGCGCTCCAGCCGTAGTGGTTGCGGCTGTTGACCGAAGCTCCGCGGCGCAGCAGGAAGCGCACGAGGGGCTCGTGGCCGCCGGCCGCCGCCAGCTGCAGCGCCGAGTTGCCCGCCTCGTCCGAGCAGTCCACCGGCACCGGCGCCCCGGCCTCCGCCGCCCTGGCCGCCTCGGGCCCCGCCGGCTCCGCTCCCACCTCGGGCCCGGCGGTCGGCTCCGCGCCGGGCTCCAGCAGGCGTCGCGCCGTGTCGGTGTCACCCTGCTCGCAAGCGCGGAGCAGCAGCTGCAGGCCCGGGGCCAGCGCGCCTTCGCCCATCGCCCGCCGCCCGCTCCGCGCCGCCGCCCGCGCCCACCCCGCGCCCGCGCGCGTCCGCCCCTGTCCGCGGGCCCGGTCCCCACTGGGCACGCGCGCGCCGCGGGGGCCGCGCCTGCAGGGTGCGCGCGCGCAGAGCCCGCCTCCGGGTTCGGAGGGTGGGCCTGCGACTGTGCGGCCGCTCCTCAGCCTTCCTGCCCGGTGCCGATCCGACCTCTGGGCCCAGCGGGCCTCGGAGTCGCCGCTGCGCCGCCCTGGATCGCAGCCCGCGTCTCCGCCGACCCCAGATCGCTCCGCACTGCACTAGCGCTTCCTACGCAGTCGCTGATTGAATTGGGACGAACGGGTCCGCTCCCCTGTTCGCCCCAGCAGCCCTGCAGTGTTCGGTTCCCCCGTATGTGCCAGGCTACCAGCGCACACACACAAACACCGTCTCTCTCTCTCTCTCTCTTTCTCTCTCTCTCTCTCTCTCTCTCTCTCTCTCTCTCTCTCTCTCTCTCTCTCACACACACACACACACACACACACCGTCTCTTTTCTTTGATGTTTGGCTCACAAAGCAGAAGTAACTTCCATGTTACAGATGGAGCTTTTTCTAGCCCAGACCCTCTTAGTCAGGAACTCAGTGTGGGGCCAACGACTGTTGTTTAACAAGCCCTCAGGTATGTACACAAAAGATAGGACCCACTGACTGACTCTCAGGAAAGTCCTGACAGCCATCCTGGGGTTCAGATGATTATCTCAATCTACAGAAGAGTGGCGGGCTTGGGGAGGGGTGGGGGTGGAGGGGATAATGTGTTGCTGTCGTCTGCATGAATCTGCTAGCGCTTCTGTGGCTAGGACTCCCACCTTCTGATATCAAGTTCAGCTCTCTTTCCGTGTTCAGTATTTATTGGATGCCTGCTAGTGCCAGGCACAGCTCCACATGCTGAAAACATTTGAGACGCAAGATAGCATCTCTGCCTTCCAGGAACTGACCCACCCATACGGGCTGTAAAGATGGGATGTGGAAATAACTTGAGGGCTGGATGGTAGTGAGTGCTGTTGGCACAGTAAACTGAACATGAATCCAAGCAAACAGGGATAGAAGGTGGGGTTATCGTTTTATAACTGAGCCAGTAAGGGAATCACTGAAAATGTAACATTCGCAAAAACCTGAAGGAAGAAAGTAAGCCATAGTAACATTTGAGAAAAGAACCAGTCAAGCAGAGGGCCAGAAGAAGGTTCTAAGAAGCAGGCTTTGCCCACAAGCAGTTCACACTAGTCATCACAGCACGGATACTTTCGCATGAAGGGACAGCTGGTTTCCATAGAAGGTTAGCAGTGGCCCCAAAGCCCAGCAAGAAGCCAGACATACAGTCATATGCGACTGCTACACACCAAGTCCCACAGATGTATGATAACAGCAAAACTGTTAGGTCTGGGCAGGCATGAGTCACAGGTGCAGGCAGAGAGGTTGGGATGGGGCATCAGGGCTGGAAGACAAGGTCTTTTAGGTAAAGTCTGAAGATGAGAAAATGTCTTGAAGGTTTGCAGAGCTCAGGTTGCAAAAGGCTTCAGTCCTCTGCTGCAGACTGTGCAGTTTATTCTGTGAGTGGGCAACACTTCTTGAGAAGTGCTTAAGCAAGGGAGTCAAGGGTTGGAGCTAACCACTCATGTGCAGATGAGCACCCTGGCTCACTTCCACATGCAACCCCAATTACTGCAGTAGAGTAGGGGTAAGACAACCCCTTTGGAATTTCTCAGAAAACCATTTGTTTCCCTGAAGAATAATTGCACCACTGTCTTAGTTCCTTTCTTGTTGATCTTATGTTTTCACTCTTGTTTTTATTAAGAAAGCAATATCAAAGCAAAAGATGAGGCCAAGCTTAGTGGTACATTCCTATAAGCCCAGAACTTGGGTGACAGAGGAAGGAAGATCATGAGTTCAAGGCCAGCCTGAGCTACTTAGTGCGATCTTGTCTCCAAAAGCAAACAGACAGGGCTGGGAAAACCACTCCATTGGTAAAGTTCTGGTAAGCCTGTGGACCCCGAGTTCAAATCCCCAGTGCCCACATTAAAGCTGGGGTGGTGGCACATGTGTGTAACTTGGGAATAGAGTTGTCGAGACAGGCAGATATCTGAAGCCATCCAATCTAGTCTAGTCAACAAGCTGCAGGTTCAGTGAGAGACACTGTCTCAGTAGGTAAGGTGAAGAGATCAAGGTAGGCTACTAGGGTTGACCTCTGGCCTCCACAGGCGCATGTACATACACAACTAAGTACACATGCCACACATACACATGGAATTTTTAAAATAAACCGTGGTAATAAGTGAATGATAATCAACTCCAACATTACACAAAGGCGAAAGGCAAAAAGTAAAATGGCCTTCCCTTCCTTCCTTGATTTTCCAGGGCTATTCCCCACGAGTAGCCAGTATATGCATTCATTTTATCGTTTCTAACATACCTTGGTGTATCCTTTTGTGTTACTGTAATTGAAGTACCTGAGAGAGATGGCTCCTGGGAAGAAAAAGATATGTGGGATCCCGATTTTGGAGGGTTACAGTCCGTCAGTCTGGAAGGCATGGTTGAGTGGCTCAGTCTGTCCTGGCAGGATTGTGTAGTAGTGGCCATCCACATCACGGTGGGCAGGTTCAGGGGCCAGATGGTCGCCTTCCAAAGCCTGCCCTTGTGGCCTGGGAAGATGGCTTGGGATGGAGAGTGCTTTCTGCTCCTACGTGAGGACCTGAATTTGGATTCCCAGCACCACGTAAAAACCTGTGTGTGGCAGTGCACACTGGAAGCCCAGCGCTGGACAGTGGAGACACGAGCCTGGGGCTTGCTGGTCAACCGGCCTTAGGGTTAGGGTTAGGGTCAGTTGGTGAGCTTCTGCTTCAGTGAGAGACCTTGTCTCAGAACCATAATGTTCAGAGGCTGCTGAAATGGCCCAGTAACTAACCACACCTGCTGCCAAGCAGGTGACCTGAGTTCAGTCCCTGGGACACACGTAATGGAAGGAGAGAACTAACTACCGAAAATGTCCTCTGACCACCATATTTGTACACACACACACACACACACTAAATAAATACATCAGGTATGGTGGTGCATGACTTTAATCTCTGCACTGGAGAGACCGAGGCAAGCAGATCTCTATGAGTTTGAGGCCAGCATGGTCTATATATCAAGCTACAGTCTAACCAAGTCTGTATAGTGAAACCCTGTCTCACAAACAACAACAACAACAACATAATAATAATAATATACACATATATGCATATTATAATAACATACGTAATAATATGCACATATGTGTATATATACATATACACATATATATTATGTATATACATATATACACATAATAATATATATACATATATATACATGTGTATATACATATATATATAAATAAAGTAGAGACCCATGAATGAAGACATTCAACATTGACTTTTGGCTGCCATACACCCACATATGGAACATGTCTATAATCCCAGCACATAGTACATACATTCAGACACTACCACCACTACCCCCCATGAATGAACAAAAGAAAAATAATGCTAGCCCTCTGCTGGCTGTGGTGGTACATGCCTGTAATCCCAGCATTAGAGTGACAGAGGAGGGAGGGTCAGGAGTTCAAGGTCATCTTTAGCTACATAGAAAGGTTGTGGCCAGCATTAGATAGATAGATAGATAGATAGATAGATAGATAGATAGATAGATGGGGCCCTAGTGACCTACTTCCTCTAGCTAGGATTCATACAAAAGTTATATATAAATATTGCTATGTACTGGGAAACAAATATTCAGAACACAAGGCTGTGGGGGGACATTCCTGGTTAAAGCTATGAACATGCACACATACCACATACATGTAGACACTGACCAAGAATCTTGCTTGCAGGCAGCAGAAACCAACTCTCAGGGTCACTAAAGCAGAAAGAGGATTTTAGTATAATATTCTTTTCTAGCCAGGTAGTGATGTCGCACACCTTTGATCCCAGTGCTTGGGAGGCAGATATTTGTGAGTTCGAGGCCAACCTGGCCTGGTCTACAGAATAAGCTCCAGGACAGCTAGAGTTACAACAGAGAAACCCTGTCTCAACAAAAAAGGGGGAAAGGGGCTTTTCTAGTTCACAGACCCTAGGAGGAACCAAGTTTTGGAGACCTCAAACCAGGATGTCCCAATCATGCCACAGCTGTGTCCTACTGGGGTGGAATCTGCTCAGGTCCCTCTTGGTGCCACTGGCTTCAGATCGGCAGCTTGACATGTAGTGTCTGACTGAACCATCCTGGGTCATGTGCTAGGCTTGACAAAACAAAGTAGGGGCCTCCCCAGCATGGGGAGATGTCTCAGAGGCTTTGGCACATTGGCTAACAAATGTCCACTGCACACTATTCCCTTTAGGTTCTTTCTCGGGGAGTCTTCCTGACCGATTCAATCCTTGGGTGAGTGGTTAGTCCATGGCTCAGCCACTCTAATTGGCTTAGCCTGGGGGTGCTTACTGAAGCAAAAGAGGCATTCCCCTCATACAGTTGTCAGTTGTCAAACTGAAGTCTCTCTGCCAGTACCTGAAGCCGGACTGCTTGCAAGCAAGGCCGAAACAAAGGGCAGCAGAGCCAGCGGCAATAAGCCCCGCCCTTTCCTCTCTGGTGAGGTTTATTTTGAGCAAGGGTATCATCACAGTCAATCCCAGCCACGCAAGGGTACCATTTACTGTTTTAAATGCTCAGGTTTGTATTTGCTTTTTTTTTTTTCTTTTGTGGTATTGGGCATTGACTTCAGGGCTTGTGCATGCTTAGTCAAGCACTTTCTGAGGTGAACCAACCGCATATTTCTTTTTGTTAATGAGTGGCTTTGTGCAGTGCAGGCTGCTCTGAATCTTTCCATGTAGGTGAAACAGATCAGGGCAACCTTTCCAGTGGTGCATGTTATTTAATCCTTTTTTTAATGAGGTACAACTGGCTTATTTCTTGTATTCTGCTAATATATATTAAATATATATTATATATTATCATATATAATTATATCACACACATAAAACTTGTATTGTCCAGGTGTCGTGGAGTGCACTTGTAATCCCAGCACTCAGGAGGAGGCGGAGGCAGGAGAATCCTGAGTTCCAGGGCCAGCTTGGGCTATGTAGTGAGATCCTTTTTCAAAAACACCACCAACAAATCTTGCATTAAACGATGTTTATGAATGCCGTCAGACTCTTCACAGAGGACGTAAGGCACATTTGTCTAACATCATGAAGAACATTTACTAAAGACTGGACAAGGGGCTAGAGAGATGGCTCAGCGATTAAGAGCACTTACTACTCTTGCAAAGGATGCTGGTTTGGTTTCCAGCACCATATTGGGCAAGTGGTAGGTGTTCAAAAGCACCTACAACTTCAGTTCCAGAGGATTTGGCGACCTCTTCAGGCCACAGTGGACACGAATGCATGCACACGTGTGCGCGATGGATGGATGGAATGGAATGAATAGCTAGATAGCTAGATAACTAGAGAGATAGAGTGAGAGAGAGAGAGAGAGAGAGAGAGAGAGAGAGAGAGAGAGAGAGAGATGTTTTTAAAAGCATTGATCATATTTTAAAATGGTACAGGATGCCAGTGCTGGTGACCCTCAGAGCAATTATCACCCCAGGCTTGAAGGAAGAGAGGTAAGGCAGTTACAAAATTCTGCAAAAGAGCAAACTACAGCGACCCACTTGATAGAGTCGTGACAGAGTCTCAGCAGGAGATTCCTCCAAGCAGGAGCAAACACCTCTAGTCTTGCTCATCTCTTTCTAGTCTCTGTACTCCCTCTTTAGAACTCAGCAGGAAGCCAGAGTCTAGGAGCAGGTGCTGTACCCCTCACACCCCCACTCATCCTCTCAATGGAAGGATGCCTCGCTGCTCAGTGTGTGGTCCATGAGGCAGAGCACAGACACCAGCTGGGAGGCTGCTAGCAGCAGAGCATCTTGGGGCCTTGCTAGCTCTGCGTGTCAACAAGGTCCCCAGGTAATTCAGACACATTCTAACGTGCGCAGGGCAAAGGCCAGCATCTCTTATGCCAGGCTATCTACAGTCTTATTATTTATTTTTTATGACCTGTCTTTCAGCACTTTTTTTTTCATTGTTCCCACTGTGTTGGTTTAAATCCTTTATAAAAAAAAATCAAATCTTTAAATATCGTTCATTTGTTTGGCTCCTGGGGAAAATGTCTGCAAAGGATAAGAAGGGGGTGGAGGAGAAAGGAGAGAGCCGCACGGTGATGCTGAGAAAGGAGAGCAGAGGCGAGGTGCCCTCCCCAGCCCTCGGTGTAGCTCTGGGGAGACGGTCTATCAGGAGTCCCGGCTGGCATTCCCGCCACACTGGTGCCGGGTTGGGAAACTAGAAGACACCATCAAGGCTGGGGAGGTGCAGGTGGAAGCTCTTAGTCTCTGCTCCTCCATGAGTTTGCGTTGCTGGCAGTTGTGAACCACTTGCATGCTAGGAACCAAACTCAAGTCCTCTGGAAGAACAGCAGGTGCTCTTAACACTGAGCCATCGCTCCAGCCCTGGTTTTCTTTGCCTTCCTTCCTTCCTTCCTTCCTTCCTTCCTTCCTTCCTTCCTTCCTTCCTTCCTCCCCCCCCTCCCTCCCCCTTCTTTTTCAGATTTTTTTATTTTTTTGAGACAGGGTCTTTCTATAGAGTCCTGGCTGTCCTGGAACTCACTATGTAGACCAGGCTGGCCACAACTCACGGAGATCCAGGTCCCTCTCCCCGTTTGCATGTACAATTGTCTTAAGCTTTTGGTATGCCTCTTTTGAAAGCTTTTTAGCTCATTTTTTTTGGTGAATAAATTCCTAGTTGTGGACTCTCAGAACCAAAGGGTAGGAACACTAACGTTGAAGTGAATGTTGCCTGACTGCTTTCCAAAGCCACCGCCCGCCCCGGGCACACAAGAGCGTGCTTATTTACAGCCTCCCCAACAGTAAAGTCACCGAAACAACACTTTAAAATCGCTGCCAATCGGATAGGTGAAAAATGAGTGCCTAGTAAGTTTAATTTGTGTGCATGTTGGGCAAAGAGATTGAGTTTATCTTCTGTCTTCCTTAAACTATTCCTACCCTCTGAAGGAGGAGCTAGCTATTTGAACCCTTGGCCCTCTTTATTTCTGTTTGTTCTGTGTATTTCCCTGTTGGTTTACACACTGGGTAAATGTCACCTGAAGAAAGTTTTTCTGACTTGTCGTCAGATTTTGCGTTACCTTGGAAGCCTTACACAATACAGATGTTTTAGTAGATTTATAAGTCATTTCTGTGATGGCATCTGTAGTCTTCATCCAGCAATGTTATTGTTACATTTTTCTTCTTTTCTCTCTTCCGTCCCCATCCCCCGTATACGCCTATTGAAACAGAGTCTCACTATGCAGCTCTGGCTGGCCTAGAACTGGCTGTGTAGACCAGGCTGCCTCTAACTCACAGAGATCAGCCTCCCTCTGTCTCCAGAGTGCTGGATTTAAAGGTGTGCACCACCACACCTGGCTTTCCACTCTTTTCTTTAAAAAGGTGGTCGCACCCGCTTATTTTGTGCGGGTGGTGGGTGGGTACTTACACACCACAGCACACATCAGGGCACAACTTGTGGGAGCAGGTTCTCTCTTCCACTGTGCGGGCTTGGGGATGGAACTCGGATCCACAGGACTGACAGCAAGCATCTTCACCTGCCGAGCTATCTTGCTGGCCCTCACTTCTACTCTTAATTCTCTTTCCCTCTCAGTCTTTCCTTCTCTATGTCTGTCAGTCTCTGTCTCTTTTCTAAGTTCTTTCCTTTCCTTTCCCATTCACTTTACATCCCCCACCCCTGCCCCCGGCTGCCTTCTCATCTCTGTATGAAATGAACAATGTGGGAAAAGTCAAGCCCAGCAGTTTACAGCCCACACTGAGAACCAATAACCATCGGCTTTTTTCTGTCTGTTACCTGGGCTCCAGCCTCTTTTTCCTGCCCAGAGCCTCTGTGGAGAAGCATTCCAATTTGGCAGCCGATCCAAGCCTTATGACTTATAGTCCTTGTCTGTTTGCTAATCTGACCGCAGATCTTAACTCTCTGGAGACTAGCCCAGAGGTGGAGTTCCCAGCTCTCCTATAGGCACCTGCCTTCGTGGACATGGTGAAATTACCTGTAAGCTGCCTTTCGCAGTGGTGACTGCAAGCCCTGTGCCCTCCTGGATCCTGGGGAGACCAGAGCCTGCAAGTTGTTGGAGACCATATTATCACCCCCTATCTCAGACTCCATCTGTGGAATAAGAAACTGGACCAGACCGGTGCTTTCTGGGGTGTTTGGCTCGTGATCCCTGTGAGAATAGTCAAAAAACTTTGGGCTTTTTCTCTCAGTGAGGGAACAGCAAAGCCATACCCATACTGTCTTCCTTAGGGGCACCCAGAGTGGGGCTTTCACTGCTCCACCAGCACAGGGGTTCCAGACTAATCAGACTGTCCGCACATAGCTGCCTGTGAACTATACTTCCTCACAGAGGCCCCCCAACCCAGAAAGCCCACAGCACTCTGCAAATATCTGCTGGTTTAGCTTTCCATAGTTCATCTCCAAAGTACCACAGTACTAACCCGATGTCCTTAGTGCCTTAATATCGAAGCTAAGCCTTGGACTGAGGAGTAGAGTGCTTGCCTCGCACACACAAGGCCCTGGGTTTAACCCCCAGAAACATGTTAAAAAACAAAACAGACAAGAAACCCATCCACCCCTATGAAGAGCTGTAGGCAATCAATGGCCGCTAAGAGAGAAGAATCAGTTCCTCCAGGAATAAGCTTCCTAATAGGTTAGCCAATCCCAGTGGTCAGCCCTAAACAAATGCATATGCAAATGCAAGCAACACTACATAGACTCAGTGGGATACTAACTCTTTGGAAGTAGAGGCAGAGGCAGGAGGATCAAAAGTTCAAGGTCCTCCTCTGCTACATAGCAAGTTTGGGGCCAGCCTGGACTGCATGAGACCCTGTCTCAACAAATGCAAGACAGGGTTTGGAGAGATGGCTCAGCAGTTAAGAGCACTGGCTGCTGTTCCAGAGGACCCAGGTTCAATTCCCAGTACCCACATGGTGGATCGCAACTGTCTGTAACTCCAGTCTCAGGAGAACCAACATGCTTCTGACCCCACAGACTTACGGTGCCCTTTCAGTGCAAGAAACACAGCTGATATCTCAAGTGGAATAGTTTGTTTTAGTCAGTGTCCTTCCTACTCCTGTGAAGAGACACCATGAGCACAGTGACTCTTACAAAGGAAAGCATTTAACTGCTGCTTGCGTACAGTTTCACAGGTTTAGTCTGTTTCATCATGGTGGGGAGCATGGCGGCACACACACAGACGTGGTGCTGGAGAAGGAGCTGAGAGTTCTATATCTGGATTGGCAGGCAGCAGGAACTGGGCCCGGCTTGAGCAATCTGAAATCTCAAATCCTACCCCAAGTGGCACACTTCCACACCTGATTTTTTCAAATAGTGCGGCTCCCTGGTGACCAAACAGAATGAGACTGTGGAGGCCCTCCTCATTCAAACCACCACATAGTTTATTCTGGAGCCGAATCTGCGTGCCCATGGCCTGGGAACACAGGGTTAAGTGCTCCCAAATTCTATGTAACCCTGGTGTTGGGGCAGCAGAGGGAGGTGGACCCCTGGGACTTGCTGGCCAGCCAGCCTACTTTACTTCCAGGCCAATGAGAGACTCTGTCTCAAAAACAGTAAGAGGGGCTAGAGAGATGGGCAGGCCGTAAAGAGCACTTGCTGCTCTTCCAGAGTCCCTGGGTTCGATTCCTAGCACCCACAAGACAGCTCACAACCATCTGTAACTCAAGATGTGGAGGATCGAACTACTGTTCTGGTCTCTGTAGGCACCAGGCATGCATGTGGTACACAGACACACATGCAGGTAGAACACCCATATGCGTAAAATAAAATAATAGAAAATACAAGGTGGGCAGCATCTGAGTGGAGATATCTGAAGTGGTCCTCTGGCTTCCACATACTTGTGAGTCCATGCGCACTCATATATGTATACTTACAAAGGAAAACACACACACACCTGAATCCGTGTATTTAAGATACAAGCACTCAATTGGTATTCTCAGGCCTCATAAACTCTCTAATGTAGTATGTATGTTTGTATGTGCTCATACATGTGCACTCGTGCTGCCGGTGTGTGAGACAGTGTGTGTGTGTGTGTGTGTGCGCGCGTGCATGTGTGGAGGCCAGAGGACAACTTGGGGAAGTTAGTTCTCTCTTTCTTCCATGTGGATTCCAGGGATCAAACTCAAGTCATCAGCTTGGTTGCCAGCACCTTCACCTGTTGAACCGTCTCCACACTAGCTCTTCATGAGTTTTTATAGTAGCAAAACACAGAAAGTCATAAATCGAAACACTGTCAAATACGTCGGCATGGGGAAACCCCAGCTGTAGGCCTCCGATGCTCTGTGATGACGTTCTTAGCTTTTGAGTCGGTGGAAACATCGGGTCTTTTTATACATTCCAAAAGGACTTACCTAGTATTCACAAGGATTTTTAGGTCATACACAGAGATGGACAACAAATGGATATTTAGGAGACTAAGACAGTCCAAGATGACTTGGCTCTGGACCTGCAACATTCCAACTCGTTATGACCATAGTTCTTCAATCAGCTGTGTGGAACCTTGAATGGATGTGCAGTTTCTTCCCAGGAACTCAGTTAACAGTCTTGTGAGGAAGCTAGGAGTTAGCAGACAGACAGGCCGAGAGCCCGTGATAGAAGTGACGAGTTTTCAAGATAACCAGCTTCTCCCTCATTCTCTTGATCTGAGACAAAAGTCTGGCAGCTTAAACCCAAAGCCATCTCTCACCAACAGGGCCCTGATGATGCACAGGCTCAGCACGTTCATTCAAGGCCTGCTCAGGACATGTCTCACAGCGGTTCTGAGCCAATCACCATCCTAGCTTTCTTCAAACTGACCAACACTAAATTAGTGGAGAAAAGCCCTTCAGGACTTTAACCTCCCAGCTCTCAGGAAGCAACTGGATCTTTGGCTTTCTGAGTCCACATCGCTCCTCCACCCCTGATTTTCAGCTTTCTGAGTCCACACACACAAACACACATACCCCGCTTTTTCTCTGAGTGTCTGCTGCATGCCTGTGCTTCCTCATCTTTCTCTTCAACCGCTGACTCTGTCTGCTCCTGACTGCCGAGTTTGAGAGTTCCCCACTGAGCTGAGATTTTTTTTTCCTGCCTTTTAATTCTTTAGCTGGCAGAGAATACAGACCCGATCAAGCCTCCTAGGCTGTGTCATCTTCTCCCTCTGACCTAGCTGTAGACAGGCTCTTCTGAGTGTTCTTTTTTTATCCCCCTCCCCGGGGTAGAGGGGGCAGATTGGGTTGACACATTGCCCAAGCTGGCCTCCCACTCAAGTTCCTCTTTACTCAGCCTCCCAAGCATGTACAGTCATGCCCCACGGCGCCCTCTTACTGGCTGAGCATCCTGGGTGTCCTGGGAACAGTCAATACTTTGTCTCGTGTCCTCCAAAATTAAATGTCTTAAGCCAGCACTACCATAGTGTCCAACAAGTAATCCCCAGGATAGGCCTGGGAGCACCTTGCCAGGTGCCTGTCTAGGGTGTGTCACTGTAGCCACAGGGGCCCAGGTCCCAGCAAGACTTTCTCTGAGTATTTACTGCAAGTGGATTCACACGCCCAAATCCTTCCTCTGTCTCTCTGAGATGTGTATTTACCTCCCACAGTTTAGGAGAGTTTTCTCCATGGACTGAAAGCCATACATTTAAAGCATTATCATCAAGGCTCATAGCTGCAATCCCAGCACTCAGGAAGCTGAGGCTGGAGGATTGCAAGTCCAAATTCAAGGCACACCTATGCTACAAAGATGCAAACACACACATGTACGCGCACACACACATACACGGAGTGAGAAAGAGAGAGACAGAGGGAGAGACAGAGAGAGGGAGGGAGGGAGAGAGGAAACTCATTATTAGCGAGGATGGACCTCTTGGGCCTCTTTTTCAGCCTCTGGGAAGATGGAAGATTTCACCACCACATCAGCCCTTTGCAATGCACTTCCGCTGAGTCCCATCTTCCCCTCCCCACTCCATCATTTCCCTTTAAGCAGAAGGCCTCTTCTATACAAACCCTAGTTAGGTTCAGCTCACGCTGGCCCCTCCCTCTGCTGCCATGGCAGACACCAGAGACACCAGTCCTTCCCACTTAGTGTCACTGAGTCTCTTCGTCACTTACTTCTTAGCATGTGCTTGGTGTCCGAGCATAGCAGACAGTCAGGGAAAACCCTCTCATCTGTTCCCATTAGCTGTTCTAAAACAAACCATTTCCAAACTTCGCAGCTGTCTCCTTTGGCTTTTAGGTTCTGGGGTCTGGGATTTGGGAAAAGGCATCTCTTTCTCTTCTGTTTCTGTTTCTTCTCTCCGGCTACTCCAAGGTCCCAGCAGCAGTGATTCCTGCAGGCAGTTGTCTCAGATGAGAGGTGGAACTGCCCCCCAAGATGGAAATAATTATCAGGCACCAGCAAGAGGCCATAGGATGGCCTTAGAGTTTAATGCTCAACGGGACCTGGCTCTGACCAAACTGCCTGGCTGAGCCTGGCAGCCTGACCCAGTTCCTCCTGCTATTGCAGTGTGGGGCTTACTCTCTCTGCTCAAAGACAGGGCTTTCTGGGGCGGGGGAGAATGCTCCCTCAGGAAAGTGCCTGCATGAACACAGCTGGCTAGTCCAAGTCCCTCCCTTTGGCTGTCAGACTACTGACACAATGGACCCCAAGAAATTAGAATTTCCCCAGGACTCTCCTGCTGGGTGAAGAGAAGGCTGAAGGCCTGTGGGCGGCCGGAGGACAAATTTGTCTCCCTCGGGAGATTTATTTCATCAGGAACTTTTCTGGAAAGCCTGACCTGGGAAGTTGAGGTGATGATGTCATATTTTGGATTCTGCGGTCTTAGGATGAGTGACACTTTGCCACTACATGTCACTGGTGGAAGAGCGCACTCAGTGGAGGGCACGCAGCAGTGTGGTTCTCAGGACTCTGCTTAGGACTTGGTGGGGCAATCCCCAGGGCAGACAACACGCTGAGAGCTGGAGGAGACTATATTTTAAATGCAGATGCCACACAGGTGACGCCTTTCTCCACCCTAACAGGGTGGATTTGGGAGGGGATTTTCTAACTGCAGTCGAGGACTGCTTGCTAGAAGACAGATCTGGGGGGACGGTGTCACTGGATCTCTCTGCCCCTCATCCTAATGCAGCCATACAGAATAAAGCTCCTTTTCGGCCTTCCACCATTAATTTGGTTCTTTCAGTTTACTCTTTGAGGAGGAGGGGTCTGAGGCTGGCTCGTCAAGACCTCTGACTCTAACTCTGGTGACATGAAGGACCTAAGTTCAGATCCCCAGGAAACACAGGCTGGTGAGGGAGTGAGTGGTAAAGGCCTTGCTGCTAAAGTGTGCTGGTCAGTTTTATGTCAACTTCACATTGGGGAAGAGACGCTCGATTTCGAAAACGTCTTTATAAGATTTTCCTGTAGGCAAGCCTCTGGTGCATTTTCTTGATTGGTGATTAATGTGGGCAGGCCCAGCTCACCATGGGTGGCGCCACCGTGGGCAAGTAGTTCTGGCTACTATAAGAAAGCAGGTTGAACAAGCCTTGAGGAGCAAGCCAGAAAGCAGGGTTCCCCATGGCTTCTGCCTTGACTTTCTCCCTTGATATGCCTTTATGACAGACTGTAACTGGGGCATGTAAGCCAGGTAAATCCTTCCTTCTCCAAGCTGCTTTTGGTCGTGGTGTTTTAGCGCAGCAATAGAAACCCTAACTAAGACACCTGACAGCCCGAGTTTGATCTCTAGGACCCACTTTGTGGAAGGAAAAGACTCAACCATAGCCAGTTTCCTGACTTCCATACTTATGGTGTGGTTCACGCACACACATACACAACCAGTCAGTCAATCAATCAATCAATCAAGTGTGACAGGGCAAGACAGTGCAGAGGTTCCTCCATCTTGTATTCTTGCTGAGGTCATTTTAAGCTTGACTAGAATTTGCTCTCTTTGATGGAGAATCCCATGGAAAATTACCCAACTCTATTTTAGGAACACGAGGTCAAGATGGCCCAGCTAATGTCTCTTAGCATCTATTAAACTGTCTGATTGTGCAAATCTCCCCGCTGCAGTCACTGAGTAAGATACAAGGGTATATTTTTGCCTTTAAAACCCCTTTACTCTACACATTTGGGGCTACATTTAGGTCCCAAATACCTGAGTGTAGTCCCAGCCAACTGGAATAAAGACTCAACTGGCTACAAACTGTGTTTGAGTGCTTATCTCTGGTGGGCTCCCTGCAATTTTGAAGGCCTCCAGTGAAACCCCCCAGAAACTATGCTCTGACACTTAGGAGCTTCAGGATCCCCCAGGAGCAGGGAAGAGTGTGCCTGCTGGAGATGACTCATAGCAGGTACACAACTTGAGATGTTCCAGGGCTTTGGGAAAATCCTCTCTGACCTATTGTTGCTGAGTGCCCTGGATATACCCCAAAACTGCCACCCAGAAGAAAAAAGGTAAATCGAAAGTCATCTGGTCTGAACTACTCTGGGGGTTAACTTTGATCTACAGGAGGTACCCTCCGGTTAGGACACAAGAGGGAAGGTCAGACGTAACTGTAGACCCTGTGTCTGGGATTCATGTACGATGTCACGTGACTCCCCTGGTCTGTTCAGGTGTATGAATGTGTGGTTGTCTTTACTATGTGTCTTCCTGTATGACCGTGTCTCTCTGCGTGACTGTGTCTCTCTATATGTCTCTCTGTGTGTTTCTGTCAGTTCTGTTGCTGGAGAAACAGTTCTAAAATGGAAGGAGGAATGAGCCATCCCCAAACCTCAACCACCTGTCCAAGTTGCCCCATACACTCACTCCTGGCAGCGACTGTGGCCATGCCAGTGACTCCCAACTGGTGGTGGCAGGCACTGAGCCACCAGTTTCCCTGTAATAACCAATGGCCTTCTCTGGTGCAAGATCTGTCTGTTGCCTTAAGACCTGTGGCCTCTGGTTGGGGAACCCAAATCCTTTTGGCCCTGCCAGGTTGCCCAAAAAAACCCAGAAACTTCTGTCTGTTCTCTCTGCCCTGCAGTAAGAGGGAGGAAACAGTTTTGTGTGCTCTCTCTGCTCCCTGTCCTGCCTACCCTAAGCACCTGGTTGGGTCTGGAAAACGGGTGTCATGGGAGTGGGGGTGGGGGTAGGGGTAGGGTAAGTTCAACAATTCCTCATTCATGGTTTATTGATTTATGACTCACTCTGTACCACTGACGTGTATAATTGGAAGATTCAAAACCCTCCGTTTTCCTTGGAGACGCAGAAGGTCCTTATCAGCCTGTTGTAAACTATTTTAAGGTAAGAGAGCATTGGCTGCTTTTTAACCAAACATTGGGAGGATTAAAAGCGGCAGCCAGAAAACTTACCGACTCATCCAAGTCAGGTGAGGTTACTCAGGGACCCGATGAATCGCCCACTGGATTTCTGGGATCAACCCCACAGCAGGTTCCATGTCAGGCCTCAACCCTGCCGGGCAACGACCCTGTGGGTCCCCCAAGTGACTGTAATGAGGTGACTGGCCTGGTCCAATCTATCAGGCCTGATCTGACTGACGTCCTATTGGTGACACCAGATGAGGTATGGTTCACAGGTGGGAGCAGTTTAATCCACGATGGGATCAGATAGGCAGGGGTGGCGGCGGGACCCACGATGGGATTATCCTGGCACAATCTTTGGGCAGGGGAACCTCAACTCAACGAACTGAGCTTTTAGTTTTGACTCAAGTGCTCCTCTGGAGGAAAGTCAAGGCTATCGCCATACACACGGATGGCTGATACGCTTTGGTCACAACCACGCCCAGGGGGCTCTGTACAGGGAAAGAGGACTGCTAATCTCAGCAGGAAAATTTCAAACTGAAGAAATCTTAGCCCTGTTGCAAGCCAAGAGGGTAGCCGTTGTCTAGGACACCAAAAGGGGGAGTCCCCAGAAGCCAGAGGCAACAGGACACCTGACTGGACCATCTAAGAAGTGGCCCTAGAACCAGTGGGACCTCTCCTAGTCTTGGTAGCCCTGCCAAAGCCCAGCTCATTGGACCTCCTGGGAGACACGTCAGGTGAAACTGATTGGGCAAAGCAGGAACTGGCCATGCAGGATAAACAAGGAGGGTGGATGCCAGATGGCAGACCCGTCCTTCCCGTTAAGTCTGGGAAGGTTCTGGTTCTCCACCAAGCCACCACCTAGGGGCTACAAAAACTCCTCAGACCAAAATCATTACATTCCAAACCTGGAATGCCTGATTAGGACTCCACTTTCAGATGTGACACCCGTGTTCAGGGGGAAGGAAGATCCCACGAGGGTTCTGAGATTGAGGAAATGGGCCTGGGGAGCCCTGGGAGTTGGACTTTACTGAAATCATGCCTACTGCTTTTGGCTATCAGTATTTGCTGGTGTCTGTAGACACCTTTTCAGGATGAGTGGAATCCTACCCCACTCAAACAGAGACTGCTCCAAGATTTAAGAAAATTCTCCAGGGGAAAAATTCCTAGGTTTGGACTGTCCCTAGCTTTGGGATTTAACAATGGCCCAGCCTTTGGGGCCAAAGTGTCTCAAAACCTGACAAAGGTGTTAAATATTAATCAGAAATTACGTTGTGCGTATAGATCACAGAGCTCAGGTCAGGTAGACAGGATGGACAGAACTCTTAAGGAGATGCCAGCTAAATTGATTCTGGAAACTGGTGAAAAAAATGGGCCAACGGCCCCCACCCCACCCCCACACTCAGGGCCTGCTGTACTCCTTAGGGGGGGTGGGGGGACTTACGCCTTTTGAAGTTATGTTTGGGAGACCACCTCCGATCCTCTCCACACTCTGAGATATTCCCCAGGCAGAAATGTGTAGTCACTCCCCTCTCAAGTCCTTGCAGGCTTTGCAGGAAGCTCACCAGGATATTGACTGGGTTGTGAAGGGAATTCTGCCATCTCCCACCTCCGAACCTGCCCATCAGTTCCAGCCAGGAAACTTGGTTCAGATAAAGAGGATCCCTGCCTGGACCCTGGAACCTGTCTGGAAGGGACCCTACCTAGTTACCCTCATCACCCCAACTGCTGCCAAAGTAATAGGTGTCCTCCCTTAGGGAAAAAAGCCACTGAGGGCAGATGAACTGTCTCGTGTCAGATCTCAGACCCCTTAGAGATAAGACTGACTAGTGTTTACTAACCCAAGATACACAATCCCAGGACATCAGCCCTACGCCTTGTCGTGGGAATTCAGAAAAACAAGGAATGAGAAATTCTATGTTTTGGGTGAACCTCTGCAGTCCTTCTAGGGGTGGAACAATATGGGTCTAGGGGTGAGATGGGGGTCAGTAAATCAGGTTGTGGAGAAGATTGGCTAGTAAAAGGCCTTTGAGGATCGCAATTTTATGCATGCCTTGCCAATAGTGAATTGTCCTGCCAAGAACAGGATACCTGCATCATGTCCTCAAATTTCCTTCCTGTGGAAGAACTCCCACTCCCACTCTATACTGGTCTATATTATCCCTAACGTATATGCCCATGATGGAGAAGGGTTATATTGGCTTGACTCAATGTTAAAGAGGGCCAAATGGGCCCCAATTCTGGCCCTGATTGTAGCAGGGGTAGGAATAGTCGACACAACCACCGTATGCACCTCAGCCTTGATTGCTGGGAACCAAAACTTGAAAGAACTAAGTTCCCAGACAGGCTTAGACTGAGGCCATTTGAAGAATTCCATTTCCAGGCTGGAGAGCCGTGTTAACTCCCTCGCAGAGGTAGTCCCGTGGAACTGAAGGAGCCTGGACCCGGTATTTATAAAACAGGGAAGACTTTGTATGGCCTTAGGAGAAACTTGCTGCTTCTATGCCAATCGATTAGTGATAATTAAGGAAATCCTTGCCATGGTCAGAGAAAACCCTGGAGAAAATAAAGAAAGGAGACATAGAACGGATAATTGGTTTTAGTTTCTGTATCAGTTTCTGTTTACTTGGTCCCCATGGCTGACCACCTTACTGTCAGCATTAGCTAACCATTGATTTTTATTCTGATTGGGCTAATGGTGGGACCCAGAATCCTCAACTGCTGGTCCTTAGCTACTGGTCCTTAGGAACAACTACACCCCTAGAACAAGATCAGTCAATGATTGACTCCTTTGTTGTAGAATTTTATTTTCAGCTGTGTTTAAAATAATCGTTTTGTGCAGTGTTGGGTGAAGGTCCGCCTAGGCCTTGGCATTTTGTGTTGTCTGAGGTGTTGGATTCATGTGGGAGATGTTCGATTGCTCATGATTTGCAAATGCTATCAGAACATCCGAGGAGTTCTAGATCAATAAAAACACCTGAGCTCAGATGCTCATGTTCATAGAACCAGTGGAGAATGTTTATGAGTTCTGAGTGCTTATCTCTGGTGGGCTCCCTGTAACAAAATATAATAAAAAAAATTTTTAAACTGGATATGGTAGTACAAATGGATATTTAACTGGATATGGTAGTTACAAATCTGTAACCTCAGGCCTGGGAGTTGTGGGGTTAATGGGCCAAACCAGCACAGCCAATTGGTAATCTTCAGGATCAATGAGAGATCCTGACTCAAAACCTAAGGTGGAGAGGAACTGAGAAAGAAACCCAATGTCAAATTCATACGCGCACACACACACACGTATGTAAGAGGGCTTTGGGTGTGAGTCCTCATCCTTCTTGGCATTGGCGTCACTGAAATCAATTCCTTTCTTGTTTCTCTATCATTCCTCCCTCGCCTGGGATCTCTCTTGAGGGTTAGGAGTTGGTTTGTTGGAACTCGCTCCAGACAAACCTCTGACCCAGGATTCTTTTGGCTCCTGGCCACAGCTGAGAGCTGCAAGGACTGCAGAGCTAAAAGAGGGGAGGGACCATGTCTACTACAGCTGCTTCACCTGCTTGCTTGGTGCCTGAATGCCTGGGGTGTTGGCTTGGGGTGAAGGCTGGTTCAGCCTCCCCAGTAAGGCAGTAACTGTGCAGTTGGATGGCTTGCTTGGTCGCAAAGTGGAAGTTTCCATGCCTTCTATGACCAGCCTTCGAACCCGCAGAGCTTAGCATCTACCATGTTCCATTGACTGAGTCTGCCAGCTCAAAGGAGGGAGCTGTCAAGAATCTGAAGCTTTTTCCTAAGCCATACACTATCAGAGTCATTTGGGGATTCCATTCCAGATGTTTCAGCAATGACTTGATGTGTCTACCTGGAACAGACAGCAGAGATAGATACACAGTCACTAAAAGGAACCAGACATGCACTTCTCCACCATTTACCTGAGGCCCAGAGAAGGCAGTCGGGACTGGTTTACCATTCTCACTGATGACTTAACCTCATGATTCAAGGTAGTTGCTTGAGCTCTAGTCCTCGCAGCATCTTCCAGCAGGAAGAAAGAAGACTAAAGCTCCCCTTAAGAGTCCCAGGCCATGTCTGTGAACAGCCATGGAGAACTATAAATATAACTAGCCTATTTATACCAAGAAGTTCCCCAAAGTGTGGCTCTGTGTGACTCCCCGCACCCCCACACAAAGCCCTTCCAATGATACCAACAGTGTGTTCAGAAAGCAATAGATTCCCATTGAAGGGGCGGAATCTTTGTCGTCTCCCCTTGAAGATGGCTTCCTCACCTCAGGAAAGCTGAGTCTATGAGGATATAGTCTGGAGTCGGATGAGCTTGGGTGGGGGCTGTTTCCACTGTTGGAGCTCTCACCCCCATGTAGTGGAGAGGACCCCCCCAGTGCTGCTTGGAGAGGCTGCCTCCTTACTCTGCATCCTCAGAAGCACAGTGTGCAAAACTGGAACAATTTAGTGGGGTTGTGGCCATGACACTTGATCTGACTATACCTTGCCTGTAAATAGTGATATTTATATAATTGCTTCAAATCATATACGCAACGCAAATATATTATAGACAGGATTTAAAGGTTGCCTGGCCTCCTGATTTTTGTGAAAAGGGCATTAGATGCCCTGTACAGAGGTCCCAGGTCATAACCGCAGTCAGGTAGGAGGTCAGGGGTGAGAAGACAGAAACACACTGTCACCCTCAGCAGCTGAGGAGGTCTCTTATTCTTTTAGGATCCTGGACTCTCATAAACCCCAGTCCTTGGCTTTGATGCAGAGAAGAGTTTCAGGATAATGAGTCCAGATGAAGCAGAGTTTTTTGCTTTGTTCTGTTTCTTTGAAACTGAGTCTCACTCACTATGTAGCCCTGACTAGCCTGGAGCTTACTATGTAGACCGGGCTGTCCTAAAATTCACAGGAATCCACCTGCCTCTGCCTCCCAAATTCTGGAAATGAAGGCATGCACTACCATGCAGGCCAGAGGTGGGATTTAATTAAAAATGGAAAAAGAGACAATCAAGGAAAGAATAAATGTATTCTCAGGAACACATGTGTGGGTTGATCAAAGCAAAATTGTGGTTTAACAAAGGACAGTTTTAGCATAGATTTTAAGAATGGGGCTTAAGAGCAGGAGAGTTCCCAGGGAAAGAATAAGACACACTGTCAATAGCGGGTATGGGATCATCAAAAGACAGTCACAATTAAAGTCTTAGTATTAGCCATATACACTATTTTGATGCCCCTGCCCATTTTCCCATCTTTTTTCTATTGGTGAGACTGTAGGGTGGCTCTGTAGGCACTTTGGGTGAAATCATAATCTGATGCAAGCCACATACAACGTTCATTTTTTTTTTTTTTTTTTTTTTTTTTTTTTTTTGCCACAAGGTTCTTTTAGTGACAGAGAGAATTTCCGACTAGAAAGGTAGGGATACCTACTTTAAGAGGTTTTGAAAAGAGGATGAGGGGGATGGCCTTGCACTGTGGGAGAAAGAGTGAGGAATATAGAGGAAATGAGAGAGGAGTGGGGGATTTAGGTGCCTTTACTGGGTGGGTGGGAATGTGCCTTAGGTCTCTAAGTTTGAAGTGCCTGCCATTATTCTTCAGCCCCTATGCCTAGAGAATCTGCCTACACATTCAGACAGGCTGTTTACTTCCCCTGTAGCATCAGGGAAACTGGAATGACTTGTGAGCACTGGCAGACAGCTGCCTCACCTCTGGGAGGTGGCGCTGGCAGGCAGCCTGTCACAGGCTTCTTCCAGGTAGGAGCCTGCTAGTATCTGCAAGACTGTAGGGAAATGTGATCTGTTAGCTCCCAGTTCAAATCTAACACTGATACATTGAAATCAGGAGCCAGGAGCCACTGCCCAAGGGGTTTAAGACATGTCTTTACCCTGTAAATAAGGTGTTTGGTAAAAATCCTAGAAAATTGCAGGTTTCCGGCGGGAGAGGGAGAAAGGCTTTAAGCAGTTGTTAGTATACTGGAATTTAGGCTTCTCTGCTGGAAAGGCTTCAGCTGGATTCCTAGATAAGGGGTCTGTCTTAGTTACTTTTCTATTGCTGTGACAAGATACCATGACCAAGGTAACTTATAAAATACAGCATTCAGCCGGTCAGTGGTGGCACACGCCTTTAATCCCAGCACTTGGGAGGCAGAGGCAGGCGGATCTCTAAGTTTGAGGCCAGCCTGGTCTACAGGGCAAGATCCAGGACAGCCAGGACTACATAGAGAGACCCTGACTTGGAAAAAGAAAGAAAGAAAGAAAGAAAGAAAGAAAGAAAGAAAGAAAGAAAGAAAGAAAGGGAAAAGGAGAAGAGAGGAGAGGAAAGGAAAGGAAAGGAAGAAAGCACTTAATTATGGGCTTGCTTAGTTTGGCTTAGTTTTAGAGTCCATAACCATCATAGTGAGAGCATGGAAGGCAGGCAGGAATGGTGCTGGAGCAGTAGCTGGGAACTTACATCTTATCTAAAAGTTGGAGGCAGAAGCAAAGGAAGACTGGGTCTGGGATGAGCTTTTGAAACCTCAGAGGCCATCCCAGTGACACACCTTCTCCAATAAGCCACACCTCCTAATCCTTCCCAAACAGTTCCACCAACTAGGAACCAAGCATTCAAATATGTGAGCCTGTAGGGGCCATTCTCACTCAAACCACCAAATTCTATTCCACAGCCCCTGTAAGCTTATACCTATATCATAATGCAAATTTCATTAAATCCAATTTCAAAAGTCCCCATAACCTTTTACAGCCTCAAGTCTGTTTAAAAGTCCAAAGTCTCTTCTGTCACTCAAGGCAATCACTTAACTGTAACTCTCTGAAAAATCAAAATCACAAAGCAAACTACACACTTCCAAGATACAATGGCACAAAATATACATTACCATTCCATAAAGGAGAACAAGGGGCACAGTGAAGAAATATTAGACCAAAGAAAGATCAAAACCCAGCAGAGCAAACTCCAAGTCCTGTAACTCTATGTCTGATGTCAAAGGGCTCCCTGGATCTCCCAGTCCTTCCAGCTTTGTTGACTACAACACACTTGTTCTTCTTGGACTGGTTCCCTCCCTGAGTGTACCTCTCCCTGGCAAAAATCCATGGCTCTGACATCTCTGACATCTTGGGATGTCCAGCACAATCCAGGCTTCACCTTCACAGCTTCATGAGATGGTGTCTCTGAGCCTCCTCCCAGGGCTCCTCTACCACACCCCTGGCACACACAGCTGCTTTTCTTAACCACCACAACATCCTTCTTGACTCTTAAACCAGAACCACATGAAGCTGCAAAGTTCTGTTAGTTAGGGCTGGATCCTGGACCCGTCCTTGAGTTACATTTGCATAAATTTGAGCTTGAGGCTTTCCCTAGTTGAATAAGCTTTCCTTTACTTTAGGAGAAAAGTCCTGGCAGATCCCTTTCACAAGATGGAAGCTTAGCTGGGGGGGGGGGTCTTGCCCTAAGGGCATCACTCCCTTTATTCCATTTCCCATCAGGCTTTTCTTTAAACTTCTCATCTCTTTGAACCCAAGACTGGACTCTAACATTACATTCCTTGTTGCTACTTTTCTCCTCAAATTGTACATTTCGTAGTTAGTTTTCTGTGGGGCTTTCCTAGAGCTAAGAGGGTGTTGGAGCATGCTTTGAACCCTGGAATTCTCACCCTGAGAGCTGAAGGCATTCAGCTGTTCCCCTTCCTTTACTCTGACAAAACCCAGCTAGCTCCTATGCTGTCTGCTTTCACAGCTTGGCACTGATAAGATCTTGCCTCTTCAAAAGTATGTGGCCTGGTTAATGTTTACCTGACTGGGTAACTGGAGGCAGCTGGAGGGCCTCTGACTGGGTTTCCCTGTAGTTGTACTTTGCTATGTGGCTCAGCAAAGATGGAGAAGGAGGCATTCCCGTACATGTAAACTTTGCCAGACCTCAGCAGAGGGAACCACCGTCATGGAAGATTCCATACTGCCAGAGGAACCCCTAAGCATCTGAGCTCAGGTATTTTTATTGATTCAGAACTCCTCAGGTGCAGATCATAAGCAATCAAACATCCCCGACAGAAATCCAACACCTGCAGACAGTACAAAACACCAAGACCTAGGCAGACCCTCACCTAACAGTGTACCAAACAATATTTTATACATAACTAAAAATAAACTTCCACAACATTTCCCTTTTCCCTATATGACCTTATAAGTTCTCTTCCTCTGGCCCCTGTGAGACCACTCCTTATGCAGAAGAAGCTCCTCCAGGACTTTGGCCCCAGCCAATGACAATACGGGACCACCTAGGTCCGATTGTGAGCCTCCCATATGCAAATGGGGCTGCCCTAGTACCTTTCTCCCCTCTACTCTATAAATGTGACTGCCCTTACTTCAGTAAACTGAGCTGTTCATTGACAACCGTCTCCCTGGAAGTCTATTTCCCCACAGCTGTCAGTCTCCTACCAACCGAAGACCTGCCCCGACCTCTCTTCCCTGAAGCTCAGTCCGCAGCCGATATGTCTTAGCTACTTCCTGGGGAAGAGAGTGGACAAAGGAATCCCTCAGTTTTCCTCTGCTTGCTCTTTATCATTGTAGATCTGCATAAGAATAATCACTAATACCTACACGACACAGTCAATACGAGGCTGCCTTGAAATCTCCTCTATCCATGATATTAGTCCCAAACTCTTCAATTTAGCCTAGGGCAGATTATTAGGACTAGAGCAGAAAGCAGACACATTCTCTGTCAAAATATTACAAGAATGGTAATAATCTAGTCTCATTGCTAATATTGCTCCCTCTGAAGCCTTTTGAGCTGGGCCTCCATAGCTCACATTGCTCTCCACACTACTATCTTCTAAGCTCCTACTAGGATGGCTGGTTAAGCCTGCTTGCAACATTCAACCAGTTATCTAGCCCAAAGTCCCAATATCTTCAACAAACAGCATGGTCAGGCCTGTCACAGCAATCCCTCAGTCCCTGGTATCAACTTCTGTCTTAGTTACTGTTCTATTGCTGTGAAGAGACGTCATGACCAAGGCAACTTATAAAGGGACTCATTTAATTGGGGGCTTGCTTACAGTTTCCAAGGGTCAGACCACGGTCATCATGGCTGGGAGCATGGCAGCAGGCAGGTGGGCATGGCACTGGAGCAGTAGTAGCTGAGAGCTCACATCTTATCTGAAAGTCGGCAGCGGGGTGGAGGTGGGAGCTGGGCTGGTGTAGACTCTGGAAACATCAAACCCCAGTGACACACTTCCTCCAACAAGGCCACACCTTCTAATCCTTCCCAAAACAGTTCCGCCAACTAAGGATTTGGGCAGAAGGGTTTCAATCAATGCTTGGGCGCCAGGTTTTGTTATTTATTTTTAATACAGTTTTGATTGCTGGTAGCTGGGTCTGCAGAAAGGAAGATGGCCTTAAAAAAAGAGTTTCTGGATTATCTAGTAAAAGCTTCAAGGGATTGACAGACACCGCTGTGGAACACCTCGAATTAGGAAGATTAGAAGATTACTCTGTGGCCAGCTGTCAACTCAAGTCAACTAATTAAGTCAATCTACATACAAAGTACTGCATCTGGTTAAAAGAGAGAAAGGCGATCACTGACTTTATCTGTATTGCCCTATACTGTCTATAATCATGAAAATGGAATACATTGTAGCATTTAATTTTTTTTAAAGGAACACTGCCATTCTCCTGTTATTAGTAGAATACAGTTAGCAATCTCTAGTAGGTTTCTGAAAACTTAGT
Organism: Cricetomys ansorgei; assembly: GCA_026225945.1. Taxonomy (NCBI): domain Eukaryota; kingdom Metazoa; phylum Chordata; class Mammalia; order Rodentia; family Nesomyidae; genus Cricetomys; species Cricetomys ansorgei. Next base: position 9,717,511 of record JAMJFZ010000182.1, on the reverse strand, counting down.
TATTGTTTTAGTACCTATTCTCATAGTTGTACAAAGGCAACTTATTTTGGCTCACAGTTTAGAAGATCACAGTGCATCATGGCAGGGAAGGTATGAGAGTAGAATGTGAATTGGTGGGTCACACTGCCCCATCAATCAGGCAGCAGAGAGGTGAATACTGGTGTTGTTGGACCCCAGGGGCCCAACTGGAACGCCGCACCCCCACAGAGACTCACAGACGGGATATCGATGCAAATAGCAAGAGGATTTTTATTCCAGTATACTGGGACTGTTCTAACACACAGGATAGAAGCGGCCACAAGGAGCAAATGGTGAAGCTTTTTATACAGTTGTTGGGCACAAACCGAATTGGTACAAGTTAATTGGTTCCCAAATTGTTTCTCCATTTTGATAGGTAGGGGCCAGTTAACCTTTAAACTGATTGGTGCTGGCATATAGCAAGGTTGCGGGCTCCTAGAAAATGTAAACTTTAGGGTCTCAGTCAATGTGGGTGGGGGGAAGACCCTTAGCCCGAGACCATGGGCTGTCTACGTGGAGAAACTCTTTTAGCCCAAGGCCATCTTATTTGTCTTAGAAAGTGTTTTTCTTTAACTCTGGGAACTGTTCTGGGTCACACTGCCCCTGACTTGGGCCTATACAATTTTGGTGCTCTTAGAAGCCTGACTAAAGTTTGGCTGCTTAGCTGCTTTTTCTATCTTTTTATTTACTAGGGACCCCCACAGTGTTTACTCAGTTTTCTCCTTCTTATCTTATTACTCATCCTTCTTTCTTTCCTTCCTTCCTTCCTTCCTTCCCTCCTGGATTTAGTTGAGGACTGAAATGGAGGATGCACTTCATGATTTCTCTTTGAACTCTCTGAACTGCAGTATCACTACTCAGCCATCATTAAGTGCACCAGGGTTACCAGAATGTCAGCATCAGACTCAGTACCATAGTACTCATACCATAGATCTAGTAAGCAAGTCAGGAACCAAGTAAGTTACATGTGGGTAGCATATACAGTGTGCACTCTCTAGGCAAGAAGATGATTTATGTTCGAGGGAGGACAGAGAAGGACAGTCAAGATTTCATCATTTTATTCAGAAGGGTCTGCAATTGGAAAATTATCCGTTGTTTATTTCTGGCTGGAAAATTCCATTTAATATTTTCAAACTGTAGATGACTTCAGGTAACTGAAACCAGAGGGGGAGAAAAAGCTGGCGGTTGGGGAAGGAGCTGTATTCGAGAGTTGCACTGAAGCCAGCACTTGTTACCCACAGATGGCGTGTATGGCCGCATCGCCAGACATAGCTGCAAGAGAAGCTGGGAAACCTACTCTCTGGTCTTTGCAGAGAATCAAGTAAATAATCAAGCAAATTAGCGATTAAAGGTTCTGCAGGACATGCGGTCACATACCAGTAATCATAACTCTGGAGGCTGAGGTAGGAGGACCTCAAGTCTGAGGACAGCTTAGGTCAAAGAGAGTGAAAGTGAAACTATATCTCTTTTTAAAGCTCTATTGCTAAGGAAGAAGAGAGAGGAGACTGACTCTGACCAAAAGAGGTTCCCAACACACCTTATTCTATCCTCCTTCCTGTTGTGCCATATGTTGGGCCTCGTGACCAGTTGTATTACTGGTTCCCAAAGACGGCACTGATGTTTAACCAGGAAGCTCCACATATCACAGTAAATGCCAATGCTTCTTACTTTCTTTCTTTTCTTCTAAGACAAGGGCTCCTATGTAGCCCAGGCTGACCTCTCAAACTCACTAAACAGCCAAGAACAACCTTGAACTGATCCTCTTGGCTCAGCTTTCCAACTGCTGGAGAAGTCATGCTTCACTACACCCGATGCTTGTCATGTTTTGGTAGCAGAGGCTCCCTACACTTGCCCAGGCTTCTTCCTCCTTCAGACCCCTCCCACTGAACTAAAATCATTACCTAAGCTGAGTCTGCCCTTTGGAGCCAGCCAGGAGCTAAGCACTGGTTGTCTCCATTCCAAGTTCTAGCTTTTTTTTTGTTGTTTGCCTTGCTTTGACACAGGGACTCATAATGTACCCACCCACACTCCCAGGCTGCCCTGGAACTCACAGAGTAGTCCTCAGGCTAGCCTGGAACACGTAATCCTCCTGCTTCAGCTTCCTGAGAATTGGAATCACAAGGGTACACTAGAGTCAATCCAGAGCTTGAGAGAAAACTCTAAGTGGCTCCTCCTCACTTCTTTCTGTTGTAACGGGGGCGGGGCATGAATAAGACATATTTACATAGTGTATCGGCACCATAGCAAGGTGATGGTTGGTGGTGAGTGCTAGGTGGTGCCTGCTTCCGTGGAAAGATGCTCGGAGGTCATCTGGTGAGCCTGAGACAGTCCGCTGAAAGAAAGGCCCCAGGAGCCAACTGAGCATGCCTCGGAGAAGAAGGAATTCAGCTTCTCAGCTGCACATGTCTGATGGTCAGCAGTCCATCCACCCTTCCTGATGGCCCACCTCATGGATTTCAGATTTGCCAACCAGTCCCTGCCACATTCTGCCACTCCTTATAGTGAGTGACTTACTCTTTCTCCTCCTGGTTCTGTTCCTCCAGTAGAACCCTGAAACAAAGGGGGAGATGCTGTCCTGAAATACAACTGCCTAAAGCTCATCTCCCTAAAGTGTGGGTCCACACCCCATACGGGGTCACATAACTGAGTGTGGGGATCAAACCGTATCCCATATGGGGGTCACATAACTGAATGTGGGGATCAAGAAGAATTTAGAAATAGTGAAAAGCCTTTGAATAATCAAAGACCAAAAATCAATTCAAAGTCAAATGTAAGGAATCCCACGTGTTTCTGGAAGCCTGTTAAATCAAGTGACTTCATTGCAATCTCAGGGCTGAACACACATCATGTGTGCTCTGTGCTGTGAGAGCTGTCCTCCCTTGCGATGCCAGTGACCACTGCCTGAGCCACTTCAACTCAGATCTGAGACTACTGTATGATGTGAACTACAATTTTTTTACAGAACACACAGTTTTCACTCTTACAGAAACAAGCATTTGATTATGGAAAACAGAGACTTTTACTGTCATTCCTCAGCATGGAAGTGTTATGGGGATTGTGTTGTGTTAGGGTGCTTGATTGTTAAAAAGGCCGTTTGAGTTGTTGACTCACAGAAAAAAAAAATCATTAAATAAATTTTGGCTTGGGGACTGGAGAGATGGCTCAGTAGTTCACAGCATTTGTTGCTTTGTAGAGGACTGGAATTGGGTTCCCAGCACCCCTGTGGGGCAGGCAGTTCATAAGTACTCCTGCAACTCCAGCTCCAGGGGATCCAATGATCTTTTCTGGCCTCCACTGATACCCCCATATATGTGATATACATTCATACAGACAGACAGACAGACAGACACACACACACACACACAAAATTAAAATAAACATAAGTTTTTAAAAATTGAGAGTTTTTTTTAATTTTATGTGTATGAGTCTTTGTCTGAATACATATCTGTGTACCATGTGTGTAAAGTCCCTGAGGAGGCCAGAAGATGGTAAATCCCCGGGGACTGGAGTTACAGACGGTTGTGAGCTGCCATGTGAGTGCTGGGAATTGAACCTGGATCCTCTGGAAGAGCAGCCAGTGCTCTTAATAGCTGAGCCATCTTTCCAGCCCCAATATAAATCTTTAAAAACAATTTTGGTTTGGGATTGTGGCAGAATTTCAAAAATGGTCCAAAATACAGTCCTGCCATTTAGCACCATGTATTTATGTGAAATGGCATTCTCAGCATTGGTGATTATAAAATGAAAATATTAATCAACTCTGAAAAATCGTGAAGATGCTCTGTGCCCCATAGTATCAAATGTTTAACTAAAGTCTTTATATAAAAATAAGCAAGCCTGTCAATCTAAGAATGTAAACTGCTTTCTTCTTTAATAAACAGTAAAATTATAGGTATTCAAAAGGATTGTTTTAAAGTAAGTTTCTTTATGACTTACCATGAGAAAATGTTTGATTTGTATACTGGTTTTATATCACCTATACCCCCAGGGTTACAGAAAACCTCCAGTGGAAAAGAGTCATTAGTGGCAAAAAAATTTTTTTTTTAAAGAACCCCTCCTGAGAACGCTGCGATTGCTAAAAGCTTCAGAAAGAGGGTTTGTCAGCAGGAGCAGGCAAGATCCTGATCTTAAGGGGCAAAGGCAAGCAGGCAGTAGCCAAGGCTGGACTCCCTCCTCCACGGCTGAAGGTAAAAGTTGGAGCTTTGGTAAATTCCTGAAGATGTTTTATTAAGTTAGAAGCTAGCCTGGGCTACACAGCAAGTTCAGAGTCAATCAGGACTACAAAGTGAGACCATACTAAAAAAAAAAAAAAATCAGGGGGAGGGGAGCTCTACTTAGCTAGGCTTGGTGGCTCAGGCCTCTAATCCAGCGTTCAGGAGCCTGAGGATCAGAAGCTGGAGGCCAGCCTGGGTTACTTGAGACTCTGACTCTTAACACATCGACGGCATATTTCTAACACCCTAGTGGTACTTTTTATCTTTTTTTTGTTTCATTAAAAAAAAACAAACTACATTTATGTACATACGTATGGGCATGCGCAAGTGCCATTGTATGTAACACAGACGTCTGAGGACAACTTAAGGGACTCCTCCTTCCACAACGTGTGATGTGGGGATGGCTGGAGCTCTGTACTTCAAATTTGGAAGCAAAGGCACCGAGGCTCCTTCTTTTTCTCCTAAAAGAAAAAAACCCTAGGCAAGCCCCGGGGTACATCGCAGGAAAGGATGGAATGGGGTGTGGGCCTGCCTAGTATGTTCTGAAAAGAGAGTTTGTTCCCGTGACCTGCTACTTGTAGGTGTTCCTAAAGCGAAGACTAAACAACACAGCTTGGAGAAGCATGGGATTCAAACGAAAGTTTGCTATTGGAGGCTCTGCGGATCGCCGTCCGGGGCCGCCCGCAGCCTTCCTGAGTCTGGTCGAGCACATCCTGAACGTGGAGCACTAAGGTTAGGGACCCTCCATCTGCGACGGTGCTCGGGTCACGTGGGTCCAAGAAAGTGGCCCCGCAGCGCCCCAACGGATGCGCCCAGACTACACTTGCGCCGCAGTGTCGCCACGCTCCGCGCTCACCCACGTGGCCACCGGCAAGGTGGGCGCTGGAGGCGGCCGCCAGGAAGGGGGCGGAGCGCAGGTGGGGCGGGCCGGGGGCGGAGCGAGCGCGGGTTCCGGTATCCGGGTCCGGCCTCGCCTCGGGCCGCGGGCGCAGCCGGCGCAGCTAGCGGGTGCATGTGGGGGCGTGCGGTGCGGAGGCGCTGCCCGCGGGGGCTGCGGCGCGGCCGGGAGGCGCTGCTGGCGCTGCTGGCTCTGGCCGGGCTGGGCGCGGTGCTGCGGGCTCGGAGCGGGTCGGGGACGGTGGAGAACCGGGCCGGGCCGGTGGACACGGGAACCCCGCGCTCTTCTAGCCCCGGGCGTCTCGAGCCGGTGCTGCCCAGGCCGCTGCTGGCCGCCGACGCTCTGGGCGCGAACGGGGAGGCGGTGCGGCTGCAGCTGCGAGGCGAGGAGCTGCGGCTGCAGGAAGAGAGCGTGAAGCTGCACCAGATCAACATCTACCTGAGCGACCGCATCTCGCTGCACCGCCGCCTGCCCGAGCGCTGGAACCCTCTGTGAGTGGACGCGGGGCGCCGGCGCGTGGGACGCTGCATCCTCGGGAGGAGACGGTCCCGGCGTAGGGGGGTATCCGGGGGCCAGGGAGGCGGGAGGGTTTTCAAAAATCAAAACGATCCTAAACAAGTCTCAGAAATTGAAGAGCAGGTGGTTAACTGGTGGCCTCTTGAACCCGTTGCCTCAGAGATGTCATTCTGTCCCGAGAGGCGAAGAGACCCCAGTCTGCGCCCGTGGTGCAGTTAGGACTGTGCGGGTGTGGCTGTGACTCCCGGGAGCTGCGGGCGACTAGCGCGGGGCTGGCCCCATTCATTGGTGTGGGTGTGCCGCTGCCCAGGGACAGAGCAGAACCATCGAGCTGTCCAATGGCTGTGTGCGAGGCCGGAGCCGCCTCCCTTCCCCTGGCTCTTGAAATCCTAGCTTTGGGTGGAGGGCCATGGGAAGGAGAGGTTGGTGGGAAGGGCGCCCTGGCTGCAGTCCAGCCTAGCTCACTCATGTGGGTGTTGCAGGGCCGAGCCGGTGTAGTCAGACCCTAGTTCCTGTTGGAGCTGCTGGCTTTTGGGCAGGTGAGGGACAAGGAAACAAACGGCCGCAGCAGCTGCTGCCACCTTTGACCCAGGACCTCCCTGGCCTCCTCTGTCCTTTAAGTTTGTTGGAGAATTTCTCGTCGTCCCCCCACTCCCACCCCCACCCCCACTTGAGCTCTGCGTACTCCCCCCACTTGAACTCTGCATAGCGACTTCCTGGAAAATAGGATTCAGTAAGGAGTCCTGGCTAGAGCCAGAGGGTGGGCCTGCTGTGACCATTAGACACCTGCCACCTTCTTCCAATGCCAGGTTTTTTTAGGTTCGGTAATGGGCTCAGAGGGCATAGGTAACACTAAGCTGCAAGATGATGAAATTGGCCTTCTGGTAGTAACCCACCTAGTAGCTGCCATGGCCCCCCTCTCTGCCCCAACTCAGAGAAAGTTTAACAATAGATTTGACTTCACATCATACCTGGGTTTGTTCACGCCCACTGCTATCTGCTTCTGCCCGAGGCCTTTTTCACTATTAATCTTTCTGCGTGAAATTTGCTGGGATTGGCAGCAATTCTTTACTTCTAACAAATGCCTTAAGGCATGTTTAGCTCCTTGAAACCCCAAAGGTGTTCTAACCAGGTCTAGAGGAGTGATTTCAGGTTAGACTCAGGATTCACACCCAAGCACTGGGAGACTCCACCCCAGGTCTTTTGCTTACCACTTCTGTGATCTCAGACAGGGGCTTCAGCGTCCAGTTGATTTAGCCTCAGTTTCCTTATTTGCAAACCAGAGAACTGATACGAGAGTCAGTCTGTACACTATGTAAATGGGTAGAAAGAGAGCAAGCTGGGACTTCTCACACTGTGCTCCTTAGCCCCTTTCTCTGTTGCCTGGCATATACTTAGGAGGCTGCTTTTCAGGTCATCTGGGATTGGTCATAAAGTTTTTCTTTTCTAGATCCGATTTCCTTTATTGTTAGAAGTTGTGAATATGTCTTTGAAGCACTTTGGATGACCTGTAGGGCTTCTAGTACCCTGTCTCCATGGTGATGCAGCTGCCTTGTGTCCTATCAGGATTTGAGAATAGAGCCTGCTGTGCCATTGACCCTGGGAATTAATCCAACCCAGCAGTGTGGGCCTTGCCTCTGACTCCTGCAGCAGCGCCTGTCCCATTACTTTGGACTAGCCTGAGAGAAGGGCTAGCTTGAGCTGTGTGTGTCTCAGGACAGGCTTTGAGACCCACAGTAGTGTTGGGGTCTCCCATGGAGCTTCACTCTTACCACATAATAGTCTGCCCCTCCTCATTCTCAGGGAACAGGTCCCAGAGGGCAGTAGATGTCTGAATTCTCACATGGTACCAAACCTTGTGTGTACTAAGCACTGTGATAGCCATGACAATCATCTGGTAACAAGATGACCGATACATGACTAATGGGTTGGAAGTGTGTACAGTGTAGATACAATGAACAAAGGGGTAGATGACTCATATCGTAGAAAGGGCAAGCTTTTGTTACGCTATTTGAGAAGGTATGCAATCTTAAATTTGTAAATTATTTGTTTCTGGAATTTTCCATTTAATATTTTTGGAGTGTGGTGGATTGGGTAGCCAAAGCTACAGAAAGTGAACCCCCACACAAGAGGGGCCTACTGGAGTTTCTACAGCTAATCAAGGACTCAATAGTTGGGTTGAGAATTCAGATAGTATTAATTGCTCACAGTGTAGGGTCCTGGTCCTTAGGAGTCCAGTTAGTAAGCAGAAGGATGCTCAAGGTCCCTGAATATCAGGGAAGAGCTTGTAAGGGGATTTCCAGACAAACCAAAGGAAAAAGCTATGCCCTCAGGTTACCCAGAAGGTCTGGGGTAGAAAGTCTGGCTTACTTTCCTTATTTGGGTAGGGACAGTCATTTACTTGTTTGTTTTTATTATGAAAGCAAGACACTTTTGCTTCAGAAATTTTTACCATAGGAGAAACACACACACACACACACACACACACACGCACCGCCTCCCAGTGAAAAAAGCCAGCAAGAGAGCATTAAGTCAGGCATGGTGGTGCATGTCTGGTACCAGCCCAGCTGGGGCTATTACATATTACAGCAAGACTGTCTCAAAAAGTAAAAGAAAACAAAAATCAGCGTACAATCCCACAATTCTGGGAAAACTTATTATTAACATTTTGCTGTGCATCTGTCTAGACTTTTTCCAAGTATAGAAACAGACTTGGGAAAATATACACGTAGATGTGTGGGTGAGGACGTGAGAGTGCAGTAAGCTCATGGGATCTTGCTATCTTTGCATGGCCTTGCATGTACATGCTACGAGAGACAAAGCATGGTCAACCCAGGGACATCCGCTTCAGCTCTTGCTGGCAAGTGCAAGATCCAGGTCTTGGCCTTTGGACAAGGCCAGATCAGTAAGGGGACTTTTGGGAAGCTGGCTTTGCTTCTGTGTGGTGGGGATCTGACAATGGCATGCACAGTTTTGCTTTGTTAGTTCAGTGCTGACTTGAGGAGGAGGAAACAAAGCCCCCTTCCCCCATAGCGGTACAGTAAATGCAGGGTCTCTTCACCAGGGCCCTCTCCTTTGACGCTTGTGTAGAGGGAGGATTTTCACTCCTAGATAGCAGGCTAAAGTGGGGAGTCATATAGCTCTGCAGCCCTGGGGAGCTCTTAAAAACTGTCAATGCCAGGGACCTTCCCCAGAGCAAAGAAATCAGAATTTCTGTGGTTGATACTGGGCCGAATCTGATGTGTGACCTGGCTGAAAGCTGCTGACCTCGTCACTGTGGCTGGCTGGCTCAGAGGAGTCAAGGTGTGACAGAAGTTAAAGGAGGTGGTGATTAATAATAAGTGTAGTGGAAACCAGCAAGGATGTGTGCCATAAGCCAAGACTTGCTAACTTAACACTAAACCAACAGTGTTCATTGCATACAGTAATGAGATGATTGCTATAATGCCACTGTCACTGACATTCTGACCTAGTTAGCAGGAGAGACATGGTGGCATCCCGAGACCATCCATGGGGATGCTGTGTGTGCAGACACCAGCCACTCAGCTGTGCACTGCCGAGTCCACAGTGACCTTGACTGAGGTAGCTATGTGTGTGTCTGAGTTCAGAGATCAGGAGTTGGGATGTCAAAGAGTCTCAGAGTAATTCCACGTAGTTATCTGCAGGACCGAGAGTGCTCTGCCCTGCTGGAGCTGGCGGGAGGAAGCTGATGGGATTTCTCTTTTTTTGCAGAGAGACGGCAAAGTTACCTTTGTAAAGCATCCTGTGTGGGGTGGATGCTACACTGACAGTTCCTCTGCTTTCAAAATAGGATTGTAAAGCATAGGGTATTTTCTTAGTGGCTGTCAGACCCAGCTTGTGATCTTCTCTCTTTAGTCAGCACTTCAGACCCACAGAACCTCTTCAGTTTGGGGTCCGTTTTCCTGCCCTTTTTCTTTACACATTCTGAATCTATATGTTTTAGGTGTATCGTTGAATAGCATGTTGCCCCATTTTGTAGGTCAGATGGAGGATGGCCTAGTTGGTAAGGTGCTTGCCACACAAAAGAGAATCTGGGTTTGAATCACCAGCGCCCCATAAAAGCCAGACACCCTCATGTGTCTTGGTTCCATTGCTGTGAAGAGACTCCATGGCCGAGGCAACTTATAAAAGAAAGCATTTAACTGGGGCCTTGCTTATAATAAGTTCCAGAGGCCGAGTCCATGACCGTCGTGGTGGGAGGCATGGCGGCTGGCAGGCCTGGCCCTGGAGCAGTAGCCGAGAACTTGCGTCTTATCTGAAAGTTGGTGGCAGAGAGAGAGTGTCTGTGAGGCTGGCCCTGGTGCGGACTTTTGATACCTCAAAATCCATCCCCAGTGACAAAATATTCTCCAACAAGGCTACACATTCTAATCCTTCCCAAAACAGTTCCACCAACCGGGGACTAAGCATTCGGAGATATGAGCGTTTGGGGGTCATTCTCATTCAAATGGTACATGCCTGAGGTGGAGAGAGCTGTATCTACTGAGTCTAACAGCCATCATCTTCATCAGAACAGTTGTGATTACTTGCAAGAGACCCTTAAGACTAGGCCTGTTGACTGATGGCATTCCCTCAAAGGAGGAGGGGGTCGGAAGGATCATTGGACCTCACCTGAGATTCTAGCCACCCTTTCCTGCACCTCCCAACCTGCTCTATATAGTTCTGCACTAGTCGCATGTGGCCTCATGGTCTCCAGAGTCCCTCGAGTGTTTAGTACAGGGAAGTCTGACTAAAGGGGAGATCCCGTCTGTGCAGCTGCGGGGAAGTCACTGCCTGTGCTGGGCTGAGACGTTTTGGTGGTGTGGCTGTTTCGGAATCACCCATGCTCCGTAAGTCCCCTCTCACCTATGTTCTATAAGTAAACCCAATAAACTTTTGGGACTTGGGTGAAAAAGAACTTTGGTCTGTAGTTAGTTGCCCAATAAGGAAAGGGTAGATGCTTGTGTACATCTCCCTAGACTCTAGGGCCTAGAGAAAGAGTTCCTGTAACAGCCTGTAATTCTAGCACTGGGGCTGAGTAGGAGGCAGAGACAAGTGGAACCAGAAGCGTTGCTAGCTGGCCAGACTAGTTGAACCCACAAGCTACAGGTTCAATGAGAGACCGTCTCAAAAAATAGGATGGAAGACATCCACCATCAGCCTCTGCTGTCCGTATGAATATACACATGCCTGTTCACACACACACACACACACACACACGCACACACACACACACACACACGTACACACACACACACACACACATACACACACACACGCCACCTAGGTGTGGTGGTGCTTTTGAATTTGGGACAAGGAAAATCTTCAGTTCAAGGCCAGCCTGGGTGATATAACAAGATCCTAACACACACACACACATACGCACACACACACACACACACGCACACACTCACACTCACACCCTTCCACACATAGTCATTGACTTTTAAGCAGATGTTTCTATCCTTTTATATTTATTGTGTGCTCTTTGATACCTTTGGATTTGATTATGTCATCTATTTTACGCTTCCTACGTGTTATGCTCTTGGTCTTCTGTTACTTGTTTTCCATTCTTGCTTTATGACACCGGGCCTCTCTATGTGGTTCACACTGCCCTGTAACTCACCGTCCTCCTGCCTTGGTCTCTCCAGTGCTGCGATTGCAGGGGCGAGGCCCCACGCCTGGCCTGTTACAGTATTTTCCTTTTGTTTGTTTTTGTTGTTTTTTGAGACAGGGCCCCACTCTGTAGATCTGACTGGCCTGGAACTTCCTGTGTGGCTGATGGTGGCACTGGACACCCTACTGCCTCTACTTCCCCTCCAGTGTTTGGATCCCAGACCGGCACCCGTGGCTTTGTGTCCTGCCTCTTCTGTCGCCTCGGTCTGCAGCAGCTCCTCAGCCTTTGATTATCTGGTGACATTTGCTGGGCACAGTGATGCCGGTTTAACGGGTTCCTCGGCTCGCTGATTTATTCTAAAGTATGGGTTAACACAAAATGTCATGATTGAAGTAATGATAAGCATTTATTATTTCACATTGCTTCTGTGGCCAGGGATTTAGGAATTACCAAAGATGGGTGAGTCTGGTTCAGTGTCTCAGGCAACAGGATACCTGAGTTGTCTTGTGAAAGTGCCCTAGGGCTAGAGGTTCTGCCTGCTCCCCTCCCCCACAGTGTGCGCTCACCTGGCTGTTCGCAGCCTCCTCCCCAGGGCTGTTGAGTAGTCTCATAACACGGCAGCTGGCTGTCCCCAGAGTACATTCCACCAAGGAGATACGGAGGGAATGTCACCTACCGTGTCTTCTGCTGTTCTTGTATGGCAGTTTGAAATATGCCTTCAGTTTTTTTGATATTGTCCCTTCTAAAGCTGACTTGAACTCTCCCCTTGAATTATGGACCAGACTCCCTTGTGTGGCTCACAAGAGTTTCCTGATGTTGGTGCTAGTGCGTCCATGAGTTACAGCCCTCAGTGTCTGTGGATGGAGCTCCTGCCTGGCTCGGTGCTGGCAGAGGCACCCTGTGGCTTCACCACACTGGAGTGCCCACGCTGTCTGCCCAGCTGACTTCCTTGCGTGTCTGAGCATGGCCTCTGGATGTAGCGGGGACGAGAGTGTGGAGGTGCTGAGGCCTATGAGTATCCTTGATGCTAAATAGCTGAGGGGAGCATCTCTCTTCCCCAAAGTCTCTCAGTGGGCCATTTATGGTTCTGGAGAAGCCATTTCAATGATGGTAGAGGCAGGCCATTGCCACAGAGCCCCATCACTCACTGCAGAAGTGGTCCTGGCATTTCTGCTGGGGACTTGGAATCTACTAGAAGGTCCTGGGAAAGAGAAGGAAAAATAGCACAAAGTTTGGTAGGAAGAGTGCCACATAGGGACAAGTGGTCCAGGGATATTCACATAGCTTCAGTGGTCTCCTAAGCCTCTATTGGATATAAAGAATGAGCCAGGACCTCCCAAGAAGATCGTTGGATACAAACATCCTAGCCCAGTGTACTCAGAGCCCTGTACTGCGAGCTGAGCAGGCTGTTTGACCTCTCTGAGCCTCACCTTTAAAACAAGAGCAGTGAGGCTGACGTGGAATATATGTTCTTACTTTTTAATCGTGAGTATGTGCACGTATGTGCACGTATGTGCTGGCAGGCCCAGAGGTGCTGGTCCCCCTGGAGCTGGAGTTACAGGGCTGTAGGGAGTTACGAGCCATCCATCGTGGGTGCTGGGAATCGAACTTGAGTCATCTGCAATAAACACCTGTAACCACTAAACTATCTCTCTAGCCCAGAAAGTGGTTTTAGAGGTAAATATCAAACACTACATTTTGTCTATGAGGAGCCCATGTCCTCCCCACCCTTCCCAATTTGACATCTCACAAATGAATATCTTCTGTAAGATTTAGTTGGCAACATTTGTCTTTCTGGTTTATGAAAGTCTGTGTCTCCCAGGCTGCTTAGCTTTGACGAACTACTGCAGACTGGGGCTAGGATAACCCCAAGGAGTCATTCCTTTTTAAGGTATGACAAAAACAAATATATGCTTGTTATATATTAAGAAAAGAAAACTTTATCTTCGAGAGATACATATTAAAATAGCTGTGGATGCTACTATATGCGGGATTTTCTTTAAAAACAATCTGAATTGGGAGCTGTGGGGGATGGGTAATGAAACATGGATCCAGGTTGGCTGTGTGCTGGCAATGGTTGATGCTGGGCAGAGTCACTGGGAGCTTTTGATTCTCTCTGCCTTTATGTTTGAAATTTCTCAAAGTAAAATAAAATGGAAACAATGCCAGAAATAAGTTAAATTCCACATGCAAAGTGCCCTGCCTTTGCTTTGCAGGGACTGGGTTTAGTCAGGCAGGTCTAACCACCTCCTCTCCTCCCCTTTCCTCCCCTCCCCTCCACTCTCCTCTCCTCTCCTCTCCTTTCCACTCCTCTTCTCTTCTCTCCTCTGCTTCCCTCCTCTCCCCTCTCCTCTCCTCTCCTCTTCTCTCCTTTCCACTCCTCTTCTCTTCTCTCCTCCCCTGTCCTCCCCTCCCCTCCCCTCCCTTCCCCTCTCCTCTCCTCTTCTTCTCTCCTTTCCACTCCTCTTCTCTTCTCTCTTCCCCTCCCCTCCCCTCCCCTGCCTCCTTCCCTCCCTCCCTCTTTCGTTCTTTCTTTTGAGTCAGGGCCTCATGTAACCCAGGCCTGCCTCAAGTTCACCATGTAGATGCAGATGACCTTTGAACTTCTGATCCTCCTGCCTTTATATCCCCAAATGATAGGCATGCATCACCAGTCCTGGTTTGTGTGGTACCAGGGTCAAACCCAGGGCTCAACAAGCACTCCCAGCTCCATCCCCAGCCCAGATGTCACCTCTGCAGAGGGTCCTCTGTCTCACTCCTGTTACTCCCTTCAGAGCTGTTCTCTTTCACGACCTCCTTGACTTTATAGCGTGGGTCGTTTTTGTCGTTATTGATTTGCTTGCCTGATTACTGGTCCCTGAATGTGATCCTTGCCAATTTGGCACATGGCAGACAATCAGGAAATACTTGGTGGCTGACTGAATGAGGGGGGCCACTGGAACCGTGCTAGACAGTTGGCAGTTGTGAGCTGGACTCCTTTCTATGTAGCTCTGGTTGTCTTCTCCTGGTCCCCTTAACCTGTCACTCACTTGCCTTTTGAGGACTTCCCTTGGCTCCTAGGAAACTGGTAGCCTGGTTGCTCTTCAATGCTTATCTTGTCCTGTGTAGCTGGCTCACCCCTTGGCAGCCCAGTGTCTAAACTCTGGTGCCCCTGGCCTCCTTCCCTCTTGCAGTCAGACACTTACTGCTGATATTCCCAGGTCAGTCCCATGGCATTGAAATGTTTTTTTTTTTGTTAATTTGCACATAGAATTATGTATTCACCAGGGAGCATTCAATGCAAACAACTGGGGAGATTATTGCACCCCTGAGTCATGGCTCCAGCCCTGGGATCGGACAGTTTGGGTTCCACCCACCCCCAGAGGCTGCCAACTAACATTCTAGCCACACATCTAGTTTATGTGTTCTGCATCCCACCTTTGTGAGGCACAGTGACTTCTGGATGCTGGGGAAGGCAGGCACAGTCCTTGGGTGACAAGAGTCCAGTGAGTAGCACCTGCTGACGTGGAGGGGCAGGGTGCTGAAGGAGCGCTGTGTGGCCACCAGCTCTCCAGGACAGACAGTTTCCTTCCCAGGGGAAATTAGGGCTGAGCTGCTCTCTGAGGGCACAGGGGGTTTGCCAAGTAGAGAAGGAAGGAGGGAGCAGGAGCTGCCAGGAGGAAGAAGCGGTCTGAGCAAAGCGTGGGGTTAAAAAGGGATAGGCAGACACGACAGCTAAGGGCTGAGGGAATGAGAGTCTCCCTCCGTTGGATTCTGTCTAGTGTGTGTGCTGCTCACATCTGCCCAGTGCTTTACAGTTTAAAACCAATACCCGACAAGCAGACGTTGTTATGGTTACAACTTTTCTTAAGAGTCTTCTGGGGCTCTTTGTGGGAAATCCTTTAGTAGATTATTTCCCAGGAGAAGCCTAAAGACCGTCCCCCGGCCCCGTCATCATTCCGTCCCCAGCTCTAACCCCGATTGGCCTCTCTGTTGTTACATTCTGTTGACAGGTGCAGAGAGAAGAAATATGATTATGAGAATTTGCCCAAGACTTCTGTTGTCGTAGCATTTTATAATGAAGCCTGGTCAACACTCCTTCGGACAGTTTACAGTGTCCTTGAGACCTCCCCCGACATCCTGCTAGAAGAGGTCATTCTGGTAGATGACTATAGCGACCGAGGTAAGCCCTGTGCAGGGGACAGGGTGAGAGGGTGAGGGAGGAGGGGTTAGAGTGTGCCCAATAATACTTCGGGGCCTACTCCAGGGTCACCTTTTGGCCAGTGGGGAGGAGAGGCTGTGCAGGAATCTTGGCCAAGTCAAGGAGGGCCTTGGAGGTCACCGTAAGGTGTTGGGATTTCAAAAGCCTGGTTGGAGCCACCCAGAGAGCTTTAGAGAGACAGGTGGGTCTATATCAGGCTAAGAGTTCTGTGTGTTATGTGAGGGGTGGCCAAGGGCAGGGGCAAGGGTGGGCAAGGCTGGAAGCGAGGAAAGGGAGGAGTGTCTCTTGCCCAAACACGGGCTAGCCTTGGCTTAGCTGGGATGAGTATATCCATCCATATGTCTTTAGCCAGTGGATTTTGGGTGGCTGGCTAACATAAGGACTGTTGTGCTCAACAGAGGGGAGATGTCAAGAATGAAGCAACAAAGAGATAACCGTGAGCCTCATTATTAGAGGTGGTTTCAGGCCACGTTACCATCCTGGACTGTCATTCACTCGGCGGCTGTTGCCTGTGGTCTGACTGCAGGATGGAGTGTGCGCTCTGATTTGCGTGATATCGGGCTATTCTCACCAACATTTCCAATTTTAGAGGTTCACCTGGGGTAGACATCGAGCTCTCTCATGCCCGTTGTTTGGTGTGATAAGTCAAGATGTTGTCTGGACTTGTCTTCTTTTCACACGTGTCTTCACCTTGGAGGGGTTCTGCAGCTTCATCTGCCTAGCCCAGCTGACATCTCACCTCCTGCTCGTTCTAGTCTGCCAGGAAGGTTAAGGGGGGCAGGGGGTGAGGAACACATGCTTTTCCTGCAAGTTCTCCATCAGGCAGAACACCTAGCTGCAAGGGAGGCTAGGAATTACAGTCTTTAAGTGGCTGTTAGCTCAGCTAGAATCCCCAGGCAGGGAGGAGACTAGGGAACAAACAACAATGTCCTTGCATATCAGACTGGAGTTTGGTGTTGAGTCGAGCGTGAGACCAGCGAACTCAAGGATCAGGGCCCCTGGGTCTGAGACAAGTTCTACCATGATCTGGTGATACCATCATGACGCTTCGGGCAACTCATCTTCTCTGAGCCTCAGTTTCTTACCTGAGAATGGATTTATCCACATGTCTGTCAGGGAGCTACAGTGAAATATAAGCGAGATCATGTACGCCTTGCTTCTGTGTCACACTGAGTGGGCTTGGTACCCACCTCTGCCCCCAGGGACTATACAGTTTTGAGCTCTGGCCTTAACCAGTTCAGCTTCTATAAATGGAACAGTGGTAATTCCTACATTATAGGATCACTGTGAGGATTAAATGAAATGAGCCCAGGGATATGTGTTGGGTTGATGCCTGGCAAATAGTTAACTTCAGTTAGTATGACATATTGTCA
The DNA here is from genome assembly GCA_026225945.1 of Cricetomys ansorgei. Classification (NCBI taxonomy): domain Eukaryota; kingdom Metazoa; phylum Chordata; class Mammalia; order Rodentia; family Nesomyidae; genus Cricetomys; species Cricetomys ansorgei. The sequence goes on along the minus strand of JAMJFZ010000182.1, from coordinate 9,700,674 downwards.
GAATTGTAAACTTAGCTCATGTCTGCCCCACCAATGCCATTTAACTAATATATGAACCAAAAAACAAGTATTACATTGCTTATATTAAAGTCATGCACCACCACCACCTGGCTTATAATTACTGTTTTAATAAAATGTCTTAGTTAGATTTTTGTCTCTGTAACAAAACAGCGGATACAGGCCACTTACGAAGAAGGGTTTCTTTGGTTCATAGTTGTAGGCGTTTAATGTAGGCTGGTACATCATCAGCTCAGTTCTCAGCTTCCACATGTTATAGTGGGTGACATTGGTGAGAAGTTGTGGGGAGTTAGTGATTGTATCTGGAGCCAGGAGCAAACGGAGAGATAGGGGTCCTGTATCCCCATGGGAGTGCAGTCTCACAGCAACCTCAGGGCCTCCAAATGAGCTCCAGCTCCAGAAGGTTCTACAACCTTCCAACAAGCCTTCCTAGTGAAGAAGCTTTAATCACAGTGTGCCCATAGAGTCTGGGGACCATAGTCAGTGGTTTTAGTTTTAATTGTGCACAAGTCAACTTATGAAGGACTTTTTAAAGAAAGGTTTGTTTAGGGGTCAGAGAGAGGGCTCAGTGGTTAAGAGCAATCACTTGCTGTTTGACCAGAGGACCTATGTTTAGTTCCCAGCATCTACATGGTGGCTCACAAAGGTCTGTAACTACAGTTCCAGAGAATCTGACACAGTCTCTGGCCTCTGCAGGCACTAGATATTCACCAGTAGTGCATGAATATACTTGTAGGGAAAACGCCTGTACACATAAAATTAAAAATCAATCAATAAATAAGTGTGTGTGTGTGTGTGTGTGTGTGTGAATGCCTGAGTATATGTACGTGCATTATGTGTGTGCAGTGCCCTTGGAGGCCAGAAGAGGCTGTTGGATCTGCTGGAATTGGAGCTACAGGCAGTTATGAGCAAACTCATGTGAGTGTTGGGAACCCAGCTCTGGTCCTATGGAAGGACAGCAAGTATTTTTAACCATTGAGTCCTCTCCTCCAGTCCCCTATGAAGTACCTTTTAGTAACAGTTTTACTGAGAAATACTCAGGTACCATAACACTCGCCCATTTAAAGCCTATGATTGAGCGTATCTACAGACATACTCCAGCCTGGCCTTGGGTCTGGATCTCCTGAATGACAAAGTAAAGAAGGCTTCTGCACATGCCATTTGAGGGGATCAAGGAAGTGCTGGATGGCACGAACTAGGATGAGTACCTTGCCAAGGATGTGGGCCAGTGACTGCTGTTCTGTTTGTGTCCACAGAGCACCTGAAGGAGCGCTTGGCCAATGAGCTGTCGACGCTGCCCAAGGTTCGCCTGATCCGTGCCAGCAAGAGAGAGGGCCTGGTGCGAGCCCGGCTACTGGGAGCCTCTGTGGCCAAGGGTGACGTGCTGACCTTCCTAGACTGTCACTGTGAATGCCACGAGGGTTGGCTGGAGCCTCTGCTGCAGAGGTGCGTGAGCCTCCCATGGGGGTAGGGGCGCTTGGGTGCAAACAGATTCATTTTAGCTCCTGGAGGGATGTCAGTGCCTGCATCAGATACCCTTCAGCAGGACCTCTGTGATGGCTCCTTGGTAGATGAAGGGGTGTGTGGGAGAGCTTAGACATGGCAGCCTGTGGAGGTCTGCTACCATGGCCAGCTCCTTATAGAGGACCTAGGGAGTACTATCAACCTTAAGTTGTTATTGAATAAAACCACACTTCATGGGGATATGCATTTGCTCACTTAGACATGGATATTGGTGTTAGTATCCAGTAAGTACAACGCTTGGGGTCCTTGAAACTCAGAGAGCCTAAAAAGTTAGGTGTGTGCGTGCTTGCACATATTGTATGCAAGGCATATCCCTAGAACCCATAAGCTTTTAAAAATATTAATTTATTTAGAAATCGGGACTAAAATACAAGTAATACTGCAATCTATATTATAATTATTGCAAATAATAGTGTAAGTAATACACACAAATATAATGAACCTAGCCTAGATTATTGTCATCTTTATGCTAGTTTAGTTGTAAAGTGTACTTTTTTAGTAACACATACACACACACACACACACACACACACACACACACACGTCTTCAAGGCCATCCCTCTGTCACCACTAGCCTCTTACCTAGTTGTCTACATTGTGTGGTTTCCTTTCCTAGACTCTGATCTCTCCATGCCTTCCCAGTTGTCTACTGTGGAAGGCAGGAGTCAGCTAGCAAGTCAGGAGCTGCCCTAGAGGGAGCTCTGTCTGTTGTCCCCTCCGTGGGCAGATAGAAGGTCAAAGATCAGACAGCCCTGTAAGTTGGAAAACTGTCTACAAGGCTGCTGACTCTTGGTTACCAGCATCTGTCTGGAAGAGCCGGGTATCTCCCCGTTGTCTTCTGGGTGAGACCAAGCCACCCCCACTCTACTGTTTCCTGCTGGCTGGCTCCTTGTTTCTGGTGGGTGTGACAGTAGCTCCTTTTCTCCCTTGCCTCTGACGGGTGTCACCAGTGACAGACCTGGAGTTTCCCCAGGGATGAGCTAGAGGCTGAGGTTGGAATATAGTGCTCTCTGGACTCTGGCCAGTGGGCTCCCTTGTGCCCCTCCTGGCTCTGCACATTGATGGCTACCTTTAGGCCAGTGCGAAATCCAAGGATGCTTCTTCCTGAGCTGATGAGCTGATAGATATTAAAACATCAGGGCAGCCTCTACCTGTGAACAAGACCACGATCAGTGAGGTCATCTCCACCCTGCAGGTCCATTATGAATACTTGGGGGACATTTGCAGCAGGCTCTTAGGTTCTGCTGGGCTTCTGGATGTTTTCAAAGCTCACCAGAACTCTGGCATATGCTGGAGTGAGACCCGTAGGCAGTAGACTGTGCCTGGGCAGCCTCAGCTGTGTCGTGACTCTTCCCCTTCAGGGGCCTATCTAAATGGAGGTGTGTGGCTTGTTATGTCAGGTATTACTCTTGGCGTGCTGTAGGCCAAGAATGCTGAGTCATCCATGTTGTACAAATTGAGGGCTCTGCTCTTAATTCTGAGAACTTCTCCATGACTATATCCTCTACTCCTGAGGCAGAGTCTTGCTTCTAAGTATCAGCATGCTAATGGACAGTTGGGATTTGGAATAACGTTTGTGGGTAGCAAAGCCCAAGATAGACACAGGCTGATGTCATAACATTTTTTTTCCCACTGCATATTTCACAGTAACAGTAACAAGAAAAGAAAAACAGTGATCCTGGGTTTGGTTCTCTGCCAGGGAGCTTGCATACCTGCTCTCAGGAATGCTCGTTTTAGCCTCAAGAGAACATGTCTCCATTTTGTTACTATAGAGGCAGTAGATTCTGGGACATCAGGCGACTTGGCTAATGCAACATAGCAAATAAGGAGCAGTGTTGAGAGTCTAACGTAACCCTGACAAGTTGGTTTCAGACCTCCTCCTCCTCTCCTCCTCCTCCTCCTCCTCCTCCTCGTCCTCTTCTTCCTCTTCTTCCTCTCCTCCTCCTCCTCCTCTTCTTCCTCTCCTCCTCCTCCTCTTCTTCCCTTCCTCCTCCTCCTCTTCTTCCCCTCCTCCTCCTCCTCCTCCTCTTCCCTTCCTCCTCCTCCTCTTCCTCCTCCTCTTCTTCCCCTCCTCCTCCTCCTCCTCTTCCCTTCCTCCTCCTCTTCCTCCTCCTCCTCCTCCTCATTCTTCAAGACAGGGTCTTTCTATGTGGCCCTGGCTATTGTGGAACTCACTATGTAGACCAGCTAGCCCCAAATTCTCAGGGATCCATCTCTATCTTCTGAGTGCTAAGATTTAAGGCTTGCACTACCATGCCTGCTACATTTTCTGTTCTTTTCTTTTTTTTTTTAGATGTATTTGAGTGCTCTGTCTGCATGTACACCTGTATGCCAGAAGAGGGCATCAGGCCCCTGTTATAGATGGTTATGAGCCACCATGTGGTTGCTGGGAATTGAACTTGGGATCTCTGGAAGATTAGCCAATGCTCTTAACTGTTGAGTCATCTATCCAGCCCCTTAAGAACATCTTCTGTTCTTAAGATAATTATTTTTATTAAGAAATTAATTACATTGTATTTAGACACAGACGCACACACACAGACACACAGACACAGACACACACACGGTATGTATGTACTCTACACTGCATGTGTGACAGTCAGAGGACACTTCGGAGGAGTTGGTCTCTCCTTTGACCATTTGGGTCCCAGACGTCTTTATGCTTGGCAGAAGGCTGCTTTACCCACTGAGACATCTTGCTGACCAGAGATAATTATTTCTTGATGTTAAAGTGTTTCATTGTAATTTATACTCTTGAGAAATTGAACATAGGTTTTGTTTTAAAGTCACCTTTGGCTGGGTAGAGGTGGCACGTTCCTTTAATCCCAGCACTCAGGAGGCAGAGGCAGGCAGATAGATCTCTGAGTTCAAGGCCAGCCTGGTCTACAGGGCAAGTTCCAGGATAGGCAAGGCTAAACAGAGAAACCCTGTCTTGAAAAACTAAACAAACAAATAAAGTAAAATTTTCATACACCTTGACTCTTTGAAAGGAATTCGAAGTTAGCCAGAATGTCCATGGACAGGATTAGGGAAGATGGGATGCCCCGTGGTGGCCCTAACATGGCTCAGACCCCTGAATAAGGGAGGTGGGTCTCACCAAGGAGTACATCTTTTCTGTTGGAAGAGTGACTCCATTCTGGGACTCTTGGCTGTCCTCCTCCAGTCTGGGGCAGAGACAGACAAGATGGACATGTTGGGTATTTACAGGATCCACGAGAAGGAGTCGGCAGTGGTGTGCCCCGTGATTGATGTGATCGACTGGAACACCTTCGAGTACCTGGGCAACTCCGGGGAGCCCCAGATTGGAGGCTTCGACTGGCGGCTGGTATTCACGTGGCATGTGGTTCCCCAGCGGGAACGGGCGTTGATGCGGTCCCCTGTTGATGTCATCAGGTAGGGTCAGCCTTCCTGGCCACTTAGCACATCCTAAGAGAGGGTCGACTGGCTGTCCATTCCATTCCTACCTCATTGTTTCTCCAGAGCATTTAACTCGTTAAATATCTGTGCAACACAAATATGTTGGTGTATTTCAGCTAATTAGTTGAACATTTTAATGGGGGGAATATGCATAAGCTACAATTTACATTTTCCTCTGGTGGTGCTGAGGGTTGAATCCCCCACCTCACACATGCCAGGCATGTGCTGGCACCCCAGGTTCTGTTCTCTAATGTTCTAGAAGCACAGGGGGTCCTCCTGCCCTGGCTGTGTTCATGTCAGGGGGTGGGGCTGCATCCCTTCCTCCTCCTCAGCTCATTTCTTCCCCCAGACCTCCAGGAAGCTTGGCCTTGCCCTCCCTGCCTTGCCCCAGCCTCACAGGGCTCTGGGGGATGGGCCTTTGAGGTTTGTCACACACAGAGGAGCCTGTTGAGATGTCTGTGAACTTCAAGACAGGCACTGTGGGCTGTGTCTGTGCCTCCGGGCCCAGCCTGGGCAAGGCACATAGCGTGAGTTCAGGTGTGTTTATGGATGGATGAATGCATGGAAGGGCTCGGCTTCAAGGGACAGACTCCAGGCAGGGAGGTAGCTCAGCCATCCATGAAGGCTTTGTGACTCTTCAATTGAAATACGGGTACCACTTTTTTTTTCTCTAGGTCTCCAACAATGGCTGGGGGACTGTTTGCTGTGAGTAAGAGATATTTTGAATATCTAGGGTCTTATGATACAGGAATGGAAGTCTGGGGAGGAGAAAACCTCGAATTCTCCTTTAGGGTAAGTAGTCCTCTTTTCTGTTTGGACTCAACCTGTGCTCTATATTCTTGCCCCCCCTTTTCCTTCTCTCTCTCTCCCTCCCTCTCTTCCTCCTTCTCCCCTTCCCCTCCCCTTCCTCTTTCCTCTCCCCCTCCTCTTTCCCCTCCTTCCTTCTGATCCCTCCCCACCTCCATTCCTCTCCCTCCCTCTCCTTTTGCCTCCCTCTCCCTCTCTGTCTCAGGTCCTTCCTTTCCTCCCTCCCTCTGATTCCTCCCTCCCTCCACTCCTCCCCTTTCCCTTCCTCTCCCCCCTCCCTCCCTGTCTCAGGTCCTTCCTTCCCTCCCTCCCTCTGGTCCTTCCCTTTCCCTCAGTGTTGATGGTGTTTCCCACTATCCTGTAGTGACAAGTGCACCTTACCAATATGCTTGACTTTTTATTTAACTGCTTTAGAAATGAACGTCTACATATACATAAGACTTGGGCTGGAAAAGGTCTCACAGGTCTCCTAGTTCTCTCTCACTCCACAGACAGGAGAAACTGAGGCTGGAGGGGTGGGAGGGGTGGGGCTGACTTATGTATGGCCACTCTGAGTTAGTGGCAGAGCCTGGACTGAAATACCAGAGCCAGGGTCCTGAGCCTACCCAGAGCTGCTGTCTGACTAGCTTAGGAGGTAGTGTCTCTGTGTCTCACACCTGGTAGTTGTGGGGAGTCATCTTTTCCAAAGGCAGGTTTATGAGTTCATTGTAGAAAGTCAGATTTAGTGTGAGGTCAGGCATTTGCCTCGCTGCTGCCCTGGGAGCCCCTCTGAAAAGCCTTAGCATCTCAGCAATTTCCCAGTCAGCCGAATCTCACATTTTTAAGATTCAAAGTTTAGTGTTCGCAATGTTTAGTCTGTTGTTCTGCCCTCTTGAAAATAGTTAACCGGAAAGAATTTGGCCTCCTCCCACCCCAGCACTCACGCCTAGATTATAAACACCAGATGCTAGGCTCATTCATGACGTTGTTGGGAAAGCGAGGCCCCAGACAGCCCTGCCCTCTGAATTATGGGTGAAATTCTAACAGTTTTTCTGCCTCTTCCCTAGGTGTCAGGATACTCTGCCTCTTCTAGAAGCTTCCTCTCTACCTTTCAAACCTCTCTCCTTCTTTGCTGCTTTCTTCTCTTCTGTGGCATCAGGTAATGAAGCCATTTCTGACCTGCTGAGGAAGTGGGTTGCTGGAGGACTCCAGGGGGCCCTCCCAGGTCAAGTGCATGAGCACCATTCCTTGCTCACGCTTCAGGGTTCTTAGCTCCTGCGGCTTGTCTGTCTCAGGCCTGCTTTCTTGCTCTTTCCCTTTGTGTCAAGTGCATGCTGGGAAGTGGCCTCTGTCTCTTTGGAGGCTCAGTGCCTCCTCTGAGGTCCCTCATGACCTCAGTGTGCCGCCTCCTGGTGGCACTCCCTGTGGACCAGCAGTTTCTTGCTCACTGTAAGGCCTCTCCTCCTCCATCGCAGATCTGGCAGTGCGGTGGCACGCTGGAAACACACCCTTGCTCGCACGTGGGCCACGTTTTCCCCAAGCAAGCTCCCTATTCACGCAGCAAGGCCCTGGCCAACAGTGTCCGAGCTGCTGAAGTGTGGATGGATGAATTTAAAGAACTCTATTACCACCGCAACCCCCGTGCCCGCCTGGTGAGTGCTCCCCCACACCACCACCACACACGCATAACACACTGTCAGCATTGTGGGAGCCAAGCCCTATTGTCTGACTTCCCCAACAAAGCAGATCTGGTTCTAAGAACAGTGGACAAATCAGACCTTTATGATACAGTGTGAGAAAGCCTAGCCTTTCATTCATGGTAATTTCCAGTCGATTCTCACTAGCCAGAGAGAGCCGTGTTGTATGAAGCTGTTGCATATACTGAGCTAGTGATGTGCACGACGTTGCTCCTGCAGGATTAGGTTCCTGTGAGGCTCAGACACAGCAGTCAATTGGGCTGTTGTTATGTGGGTTTCTGTTTCGGGACACTTTAATTTACACTGTTGGTCCATCAACGGGCACTGTAGCCTATGCCTGAAAGCTCTTACTAACAAGTATTTTCTCTGTGAGGCACATCACCTTTTATTTTTCTTTTATGCTTACTTCATTTATTTATTTTTATATGTATTTTTTGTTGTTTTTGTATTTATTTTCTTTTGTATTTATTTACTGATTTTAATGCTTAGGTATGTACATGTCATGGCACATACGTGTGTTGAGGTCAGAGGACAATCTTGGGGAGTTACTTCTCCTACCATGTGGAGTCGAGGAATCGAACTCATGTTGTCAGGATTGGTGGCAAGCATCCTTAACTACTGAGCCACATTGTTGGCCCAACATCGCCTTCTTGCAATTGGGAATGCAAGAAGCACTGACTAGGGGTCAGTTTAGATGGCTGGTAAAGTCAGCATATGGTGAAAACAGGGTCCCAATAGACTATGCAAAAGTTTGGCACTCTCACATTTGCAGTGTGATGCAAAGCAGGAAGGCAGGCGTGGCCTTGTTAGACCTACCTAGGAGCATGGTTGTTGAATAACTTGAAGGTATTGCTTATGGATGTGAGTGACAGCGTAGAAGCACTGGTTGACAGGTTTCAAACCGACTTCAGTTTGGAGTTGAATTTGTAAATACAGAGCCAGAGAATAGCCAGGCGTGACTGTAGCCAGGCAGGGTTGTATCATGTTACCTGTTGGCCATGGTGCAGGTGGCTTGGCTTTCCTCTTTGTAACCAGCTTTGAGTCCATGTGCTCGGGGTGGGAGTTAAGCCCTGTTTGTTGTCTGAAGTTACTGCTCAGAGCACATCTGCCTTAGCTGGAGGTCTCTGTGTTCTTTCAGAGGCCGCATCCCAGCCCCCTTGAATAGCTCTCAAAGAACCTTATTCTTCCACAGCTACGTCTCCCCCTTAGACTGCAGTGCACACTGAGCTGAGGTGAGCCCATGTACCATGTGCTGACTGAGGCCCTGTGAGAGCGAGCCTGCGTCTCTCAGGCACATAGCTCAGGGGCTGCTGCTTCTGCCTCAGAGTCTCCTCCTCCTGCCACAGCCTTAGGGATCTATGTATCTGCCCTCACAGAAGGCTTTGGGCCCATGCTCTCTATACCAGCCAGTTCAGATATACGTCAGATGCTAGCTTGCACACCTGAGGGCCATCTACCCTGGCCCTTGATGGAACTATCTCCTGAGGCCTCCCAGCAACCCTGCAGGGTAGCCACCAAATCCTTATTTTATAGATGAGAAACCTGAAGCGCAGGGGTTTGAGGAGAAGGAGAAAGAGAGGAGACCGAGAGGCTGAAGGAACCTGTTCAAGGCCTGGTAGCTTGTGGGAGGTGGCAGCGGGCCCGGGCCTGCATGCTTCAGGGAGCTTCTCTCTGAGCTCTGCTGAACCCAGGAGCCAGCGACTCGATGTTCTGCATGGCCCGTGCCTCAGGGGCTACGTGGTCACTTACCTCAGCTTCCTCTGTCTTGGCTGATGCAACAGACTAAAGAACCTGATCCTCACTGGAACTCTGTGCCCTCCCCTCCCAGAACGTGTGAGGCAGGTGTCACAGGCACCTGTCGGTTCAATGGCCGTTGGGCTATGTTTGAAGGTGGGCTTTGGTAAACTGGGGCACAGCGACTCATTAAAGAAAGGATTTCTGGGGCCAGTGAGATGGCTCAGTGGATAAAGGGGCTTGTCACCACATCAGAAGACCTGAGTTCAATCCCTGAGATCCACAGGGAAGAAGGAGAGGACTACCACAAATCGTCCTCTGGTCTCCGTACGTGCAGTACGGCATGTGCGCACACACTCACCCAACACAGATTAAATGTTATTAAGCAAAAGAACTGGGGAATAAAAATTTGAAGTGACACCTGTACACTTATGTATTGCCCTCCTTTGGGGTCACTTAACAGGATAACACATCAGAGCAGGGACAGTCAGAGTTGTTCTTGGGTGAACATTTGCTGCATAGGTGGTGGGCTTGATTTGGTTACTCAAAAGTTCTCGGAGGAGGGGGTGTTGCCTGTGAAGTCAAACTTCCAGAAGCCCGCTCACTGCACCATCGAGCTCCTATTAGTAAGTCAGATATTCAGCATACATCTGTACTTCACCATATTGACCATGCAAGTCACTAGATACTATCTAGGACACATGCCTGTGTTTGAGTGTGAATACTCAGATACGTTAGTAAGAAGGGCTCGGTCTAATGGTGTTCCTCTGGCTGAGCATGACGGTGGATGGCCTGTGGCCGCTGTTGCTCAGGTCCGGAATGCTGATACTTCTAGTCTGGCTCCCGGGCTCTGTCTGCAGGTGCCTTGTCTCCGACCCCCAGTGTACCTCCCTGAGCCTCCCCATCTCTCTGCCAGTGTGACTCTCTTTTGCTTATTGCCTGTGATGTGACTGTCCCTGCTTTAATGTGTTATGCTGTTGAAGACTGACGGATGACCCCCCCCCTCCCCAAAAAGGGGCAATAAGTAAGTATCCGGGTCACTTCAAATTTCTATACCCCACTTCTTTCTTTTTTTAAATAAAATCCATTTAATTAGTTTTATGTGAGTGTATGCGCACATGCCATGGTGTACATATGGAGGACAGGGGACAGTCTGTGGTACTCAGTTTCCTTCTCACGAGCCACAACACTGGCGGCTTGAGTATGCGGTACCCAGCGCCCAGCGCAGTAAAAGCCTGCAGATTACACTTTAGACAGGGACTTCAGAGAGGATGGGTGTGGCTAGGCAGCTCCAGGGCCTGTAGGGACTCACGGCTCTGTTGTTCAGGAGCCCTTTGGGGATGTGACGGAGAGGAAGAAGCTTCGGGCCAAGCTCCAGTGTAAAGACTTCAGGTGGTTCCTGGAGACTGTGTACCCAGAGCTGCATGTGCCGGAGGACAGGCCAGGCTTCTTCGGGATGGTGAGTGGTGGGTTATGGCAGGATGGATGTTACTGGACCGTGGTCTGAACAACGATTTTGGGGGAAGATTCCCCATTTGTGAGGACCATGGACCTCCCCCATCCTCACCCCTCCTGTCTGATAATGCACTGTCCTTATCTCTCCCCCTTGGGAATCTGGGACCTGGGTCCAGAATATCAGGACTGAAAGGCACCTGGATTGGCAGCATGGGCTACTGTTTATTGTTATTGTTGTTTGGTTGACTGGGGGTGTCATGGTGCATGTGCAGGTCAGAGAACAGCCCTCAGGAGTGGATTCTCTTCTGTCATTTTGTAGGACCTGGGGATCAAACTCGGGTCGTTAGACCTGTGTGGAGGTGCTTGTGCTCACTGAGCGTCTCACCAGTTGATTTATTACTATTCTGGGGATGGGAAGTGAGGCTTGCTTGGTGTTTCCGTGTCTTAGTTTTTGTTAGTGTTCTCAGATTATATTTAGTCTTAATGTCCTGACTGGTTGGTAGTTCCCAGCCCTTAGAACCCACAAGAGCAATAGCGGAGGCAGAAGACTCACTTCCAGTCCTTCAGAAAACCTGAAAGAGACATGGTAGGTCAACCAAGACCTTTTGCTAGGAGCTACCCCCTCTCGCTGTGGGCTTTTCTGCTGTCGCTTGTCTGAAGCGCTGGTGTTCCCGTCCGGAGAACCATAAAGCCAGGATCTAGTGTTGAATTACGTTTTCAGAGTGAAAATGTTCAAAAGTACCGAGCCACAGACGGTGTCACGAGTCTTGTCTCTGTGAGTCTAGAATAGTCAAGATTCTTTTCCTCTTGCTCTCCCCCCTGTCCCACCCTTGGTGCTTTGTCTTTTGGGGCAAACTGCAGCTGCCATGACCACCCACCCTTTACGCTTGAGTGTGTCTTCGTAAGTGTGACATCGGCTCAGGAATCAGACCATTGCCACAACCCGCCACGCAGCCACCAAGCCTCGCGGCTGTCCCCTGCGCCATTCAAATGCATGAATGCAACCCCCCCCCCCCCTTCCAGTTCCTCAGGTTGCTCTGTGGGTGCTAGCAGATTCAGGCGGGGATCCACACACTATGTCAGGCTGTCACGTCTTGCTTCAGAATCCTTTAGCCCGAGTCACGCCTCTACATTTTCTCTTTCATGACTGCTTTAGCCATGTTGAGAGAAAAACAAAACAAAAAAAACAAGCCTGGCTGCCTGTGGAATCTTTCACTCATGGTACTGTCTGTAAGTTGTACCTCTCTCCTCCGTATTTCTTTACCTTGGAAGTGAGGCCATGGCCAGAGATTTTTGGGTCAGGGCAGCATTAAGGCTGTGACCGAGAAATAGAGATGTGAACTTGCTGACCAGGCTTGTCCTCTTAAAGTGGGGCCGAGTTCCCACCTGTTGTCAGCATGGGGAAGCTTTATAATGGCTAGAAAGAGCTGCTCAAAGGGAAAGGGCCCATCTCCCTGGGGTGGTCCCTGGGGCCGCCGTCCTCCCTGTATTCTCCCCACTGGACCTTGTGTGGAGTCTTCTGGTGTGTAAAAATCTAGACCCAGGTGCCATTTTTGTGTCTTGTTTAGCTCCAGAACAAAGGACTGGGAGGGTACTGCCTTGACTATAACCCTCCCAGTGAAAGCCAAGTGGACGGCCACCAGGTCCTCTTGTACCTCTGCCATGGGATGGGTCAGAACCAGGTAGGTGTGGGCCAAGGGGGAGGGGTCAAGCTTTGTTGCTCTTTAAAAAAAGTTTTATTTACATATTTGTGTCTGTGCGCATGTGCGCCTACCATGTATATGGAAGTCATAGGACAAACAGGATTCAGTTCCCTCCTTCCAATGTGTGGTCCCAGAGATGCAACTCAGGTCATCAGAGCCTTTACCAGATGACCCATCCTCTGCAGCCCTCTGAGTGTTCTTTAAAAAATTAAATATTTGTTTTGTTTTGTTTCCTGTTGGAGGGTGAGTCCGTGGCAGAGCATGAGCCCAGTATGTAGGACTCACTGGTGCCTACTACTTTGGAGTCACGGGATAGAAAGAGCCAGAGAGAGTAAGGTCTTATTTGGGCTCAGGGTTTCAGAGGGTTCAGCCCATGGTGGCTTGGTCCTGTGTGCTGGAGTAGAGCATCAGGATAGCAGGAATGTGAGGTGGAACAGAGCAGTTCACATCATGGTGGTCACGATGGAAAAAGGATACAGTAGAGGGCTAGGGAAGAGCCAGGCCTAAGAACAGGCCCCAAGACTCTTCCTCCGATGAAGCCCCTTCTTATTCTTCACAACCTGCCAATGACGGTCATGTTACAAGTCCATCAAAGGAGTAACCCACTGATTGGTCAGAGCCCAGAGGAGCTGACCGTCTCTGTAAACACCGTTGCAGATACACCCAGAGGTGTGTGCCCCACTCGCTTCCTAGGCATTTCCCAGTCCGATTAAGACTGATCTTCATATCTGGGTTAGATCTCCAGTGCTACAGTTTTTTAAAAATCTGATTGTTATTATAGAACTAATCAATACTTATTATAGAACATTTGGGACATATGAAAAGTAGGAAGGGCTGAGTGGCCGGACTCAGAATGGCAACTAAAATTAAGATTCTTAATTAAAATTAATATTAAATTACTTAACAATTAATTATTTAAATTAAATTAATTTAACAATTAAAATTAATATTCTTCCTTCCTGTGTCAAAAGTATTAAGAAATACAGCTTCCTGGGCCCTTCTAAGAGAAAGAACCCTTAACCCCACTCTGCAGTGGGGCCAGGGACCAGGGACCAGGCTCTTTTCCAGCTGTTTTAGGGAATCGCCAACCACAGCAGAGCAGGAGAGCTGTTGCCTGGGATGAGAGAAGTCTTTCTTATTGGGTGGTGGGGTGGGGTGTTAAGCCAAGGACCTGGCCTGTGCTAGGCAAATGCTGTACTGCTGAGCTGCACCCCCAGCCCCCAAATCTTCCTGGCCATTTTTGTAGCTGTTTAATTGGAAGAGAAAGACACCGAGGCAAAGGAGAAGCAGCTGTTCGAGGTCATAAACAGCCCTAGGACAGGTCCATTTCCTTTCCCACCCAACACCAGCCCCTCCCCGCTGTCTAGTAAGTGGGCTGGACCAGAGGAATCCTCCACTGCACTGGCCAAGCACTCCATGGGAGGCTGGCTCAGTAACCCAAGACACCTGGAGCATTAACATAGGGTCGCGGCAGTGGGGCGTGGGGTGGGTGGGGTGCTCCCATCCACCTCACTCACTCTCCCTAGATGATCTTGTTCAGGGCTTTTCCTTCCACATCACAAGGTAGAGTGACACATGTTTGGTCACCCTGTTAGTTTTTCGAGTATACATCCCAGAAAGAAATACGCTACAACACCCGCCAGCCCGAGGCCTGCATAGCCGTGGATGAAGGAAAGGATATCCTTGTCATGCATCTGTGCAGAGACACTGTCCCGGAGAATCAGGAGTTCATCCTACACAAGGTCAGTGAGCGGGCAGCGTTCTCTGCATCCATCCGGGGCTGTGAGGCAGCGTGTAAGGCCAGGTGCACTCGCCCACCAGGCCCCAGTGGGTCTCAGACACTGGAAACTCCACGTGACCCTGGGAGGTGACTGCAGGGTCAGAGTCTAGGAAGTAGAGCTGTCACAGATGTATGGGGGTGGGATGGAGTTATTAATATGAGCGTCGTAAATGGCCCAAGTGCTGGAACATGAGGTTAGACCCAAGCATAAATCACCATGCCTGAACCTCATTTCACCCTTACTCTGAAACAGGCTTGTCGATAGCAGCCCTGTTCTGCTCCAGTAAGGACTTGTAGGTTCCAGGGCTTTCTGTGGAAGCTGTACGGCCCTATAGAGACTCATGGCTGCTTGTGATGTAACCAAGAAAATACCCAGGATGGAGCTGGTTTTCAGATACTATGTACTGAGAGTGTGATGTCATCGCACACCTAGAAAGCTTGGCTTAGCAGTATCTAGATGTTCTGATTGTTGCTGCTGGGCCTAAGTTCCTAACGGGGGTACAGCTTACATCACAGAGAGAGGGAGGAACAAGATACACAGCAAAGAGGCTCCCCATGCCCTCAGCAAGAGTCGGGAGAGAGATGCAGGGCCATTAAAGATGGCCACTCCCTAAGGCGTGAGACTGGTACCAGTAGAGAACCTCTCACCCAGACTGGGAACAGGCAGCCCGGGGACTCAGCTCTCTCACCCAGCTGTGCTGCAGCCCCATCAGGAGTATGGCCAGGTCTCCTGACCCTGTTACATTGCTCAGAAGAAGGAAGTCATCGGGATGGAGTTAGGTGTTGAAGGAAGGTAAATACAGGATCTTGGTCGTGATTTCACCGAAGGAATAGGAATGGGGACAGCCAGAGGCACTGACCCATCCTCCCGGGTAACCGGCAGGTGGCGCTGTTTCTCATGGCTGACAAATATTTCTGAAATGACAAAAATCACTCCCTGGGGCCTTCAAAATCTGCCTTAAGAGAAATGAGACTTTTCTGAGAGGTCACTAATCGTCATCTTAAACACCCACTATCTGTCATCATCTGTAGGACGGCACTTTAGTTCACAGACAGACTGGGAAATGCGTCCAGGCCACAAAGAATGAGGTCAGCTCTGCTTTTGAACCACTCCTGCGGAACTGCAACAAGTCAGATGAGCAGAGATGGTTCTTCAAGGAGCACATGTCATAGTGCGTCGCCTCGTCAAGTAGGAGCCCACCGTGGCCAGACTGTGCCCAGCGAGACAGAGAGAGTACATGGCTGACATCTGCGAACGTGTTGGGTTGCATGAGAATGTCAAGAAGCACCGTACTGACTCAGAAAACATCAAAAATGTCTCCCTGTTTTCTAAGGCAATCCTAAGATGTTGCCTTCGGTATTTGGAGAGCTTAGGGTATTTTTCTACCAAGATGTGCATTTTATAATGGTGTCTTTTATTTTCACTAGCAAAAGAAGGTAAATATTTTATTTTGGTATTTACAAAAATTCCTAGGTATTTGTAGTGCACTTTGCACAAACTGATAATACCTCAAATGTTGAGAGTTTTCTTGGTGGGGCAAAATGAACACTAGAAGCATCGTGTTGGTATCCTTAGGTGTGAGTGAGATGAAATGGTCTAGGTTTATTTAATAAAGAGTACTTCTTGCTGATGTGTTGCTACCACAGTCAAAACTCTTTCATAATGTTCATATTGACCAAAGGAGAGTAACCAAATCTGAAATCTCAAAGAAACGATATAGTTTACCAAGGTCATACAGATTTGAGAGTGCATTTTCAACTATGCCCAGTGGGAGCGCGACTGGTGGCTTTTAGTAGTACTTAGCCACTGTGAATTTATAACATGTTTATATTATTTGGAATTTTTACTATAAGATACTGCCAGGGAGACATGTAATATTCTACATGAAACTAAATTTTTAAGTTTGTTCTTAAGTAGTATTTGATTATTTAAATCAATGTAAGAGCTCGTGATGAAGCAGCTACTGTGGACACTGATCAATAAATCAGATGTCTGAATGATCATAGATCAGTTCCAACAGCTTGACCACTTGTGACTGATTAAAAGTACCACCAGTGACCTGGGGGTGTAGGTCAGTTGGCAGAGTCCCTGATTAGCATGCGGGAAGCCCTGGGTTCAACACCCGACACCCCATTTAAAAAGCATAGGCTTGGTGGCACACCCCTGTAATTCCAGCACTTGGGAATTGGAGGCAGGAGGATAAGAAGTTCAGAGTTACCACTGGCTACACAGAGAGTTTGAGGTCAGCCTGGGCTACATGAGACCCAGTCTGAAGAAAACATCAGTGAGACAGTAGACCGCAGATCTTCTTGTTCCATTCTGTTGTGAAAACACACATTTGATTGATTAAAAAGTGTCACCTCACATCTCGAGCGCTTCTCTCAGACATTGTATCCCGAGGAGATCCTTCTGGAATGATGTTAACTGCCCCTCAGAAAGAGATCTGCTCTGCCTGGGCCCACCTGTACTGGTCTGTACTTCTAGTTCTTCAGATCATGAAGTGGAGTGTGGGGCAGGAGCAGGTGCAGGTTTAGTCTGTTGGGGCGTGTGGGAGATGTTAGCCTCGATCCCCCATTTTTTTGCATGTGTATGTAGTGTGTATGCATGCATGTTCACATGTCTGGTGCACACAGAGTTTGACCTATGGTGCCTTTCTTGATCACTGTCTGGCTCTCCCTGTCAGCCAGGCTCCTGCCTTTTGGTCCTCACGCGTTCAAGGCAGGCGTGGCGTCTGCTAAACCATCTCACCCCTGGAGAGTCTCCAGCACCCTGTGTAAAATCCAAAGCACAACAAATGTCATTTTACTCAGAAGCAAATATAAAATTGCGGTTGTTTGCTGTCCATGGATTAGGCAGCTCCTGGCAGGCTGTAGTGTGGGGTGGGGCTCCTTCAGGGCTCAGCTTTCATGATGAGGCAGGGTGGGCCTGGCCTTCGCTTACTGTAGAGACTTGTAGGTCAGGGGAGGGACAACTGCTCTGCTTCCCTTTGCCGACTGTAGTGTAGGGTCAGGTGGGTCTGATGTAGGGGAGCCCCTCCCTAAACATAGTGAGACTGTATGGGTGGGCCAGACATGATGCTGGCGTCCTCAGCTGCACCCTGAGTGTGGGAGGCTGCACCTGTGTCCCGTCTGCGTCAGGGGCATGGCAGCCAGCTGGCTCGGCTTGAGAAGTCGGCTTACTTATTTCTTCCACCAGGAGCAGTAAGCCTTAGGGTATGAGAAGATCAGGAAATAATCTCCTAATTTTGGACATATTACAGTATTTAGGAAGCTTTCCCTTTAGTGGTGGGTAAAGGGGTACTTGGATGTGGGGAGATGTCCCCAGGTGTCTTGCCTGTGGGTTCTGTCTCCACCTGACCCTGGGAAGGTGTGGATGCAGAGCTGGTGTGCAGAGTCACCGAAGCACATTGCACTGGGTCCCAGAATTCCATTTTATTTTCCTCTTTGGGGCTCTCAGGAGAGTGGGTGTCAACCTTAGCCTGGCCTGCTGGGGATCTTGGTGTTTGATGGTGGGTATTTACCGTGCGTTTTGCATGGGTGATTTCTGTATCCTGATGCCCAAGTGTCCTTCCTGTGAGCAAGTACTGGCAGGTGGCTGTGGCTCTTCAATCCCTCCGGTCTAATATATATCTAACATAGCCTACCAAGACTGCCATTCTCTGGGAGAGCCCTGGCCTGGAAAGAAACATGTTAGGGTTAGGAGTGTCAGCTGGTATGACATGGGGAAGAAAGGGAAATTACACAGAAAGCAAGCAGCAGTGTATCACAGACCCAGAGAGGACTGTGACAGGCCTTGGTTTAGTCAGGGTTCTCTAGAGGAACAGAACTGGTAGAATGAATCGATATACAGAGGGGGGGGGGAATTATTAGAATGGCTTACAGGCTGAGGTCCAGCTAGTCCAACATTGGCTGTCTACAAATGGAAGGCCCGAGAATCCAGTAGCTGTTCAGTCTGTGAAGTTGGATGAAGTCTCACCTGGTCTTCTGTATATGCTTCTCCTCAGGGTGGACCCTTTTGCAGCGGGCTATTTTTGCTTCTTTGGGTTTTTTTTTTTTTTTTTTTTTTAATCCTGCCTTCTGTGTTTGTGAGGTAGTTTGGGTATAGGACCACCCTTGGCAGGTCTGGTTGTTTATTCCAGGACTGAGATCCACTTAACTGCAGACAGTTTTGCAGAGCTTTCTGCTATGACAAGGATCCCGTCTCCAGTTTCCTCACGGCCCTCGCTTCCTTCTGTGTTCTTACAGCCCTCCAGCATTCCTACCTTTATCAAAGGTCTGCTTAAGGAACCACAGGCTTCCCCTCCCCCCATGTTGTAGGTCTGTAGGCACTCACCTGCTCTCCCACAGCCCCTTGTATGTCAGAGGGCAGTGTGTGTGTGTGCTTAGCTTGAGTCCCGAGTCCCGAATGAAATGGCTCTCTGCTGACTCCTCTGAGACTTGGGTTCTGTTTCCCAGCTCACTGATAGCAGGAATCGGCCGCCCGTGACTGTGGGGCTGACACTCAGCTCCCAGAGGCCACTGCTGAGAGTCTGCTGCTGGCTTTGAAGAAGTAAGCTGCCATTGTGGTATGCTGTGGCTGGGACCTGGGATGCCTCCAGGAGCCAAGTTCGTGAATGTCTAGGACCAGAAACCCATCAATGGTTTCCATCGGTGTGTACAGCGAGCTTGGGGTACCAGGGATGACTGTCTCTGCATCTGTTACCCCTACTGACCATTCGAGGAGATTCCATTTCATAGACTGATTAAAAATTTCCAAGAAATAAAGTTTTCTCACATGTCAAATATCTTATCGCTCAGGATGGATTTGTTTTCTTTATAAGGTTAATTATTGTGTTTATATTTTATATATAATACACCATTATAGTGTTTCTTTTTCTTTTATATATATATATATATATATATATATTTTTTTTTTTTTTTTTTTTTGAGAGAGAGTTTCTCTGTGTAGCCCTGGCTGTCCTAGAACTCACTCTGTAGACCAGGCTGGCCTTGAACTCACAGAGATCCACTGTCTCTGCCTTTGAAGTGCTGGGATTAGAGGAATGTGCCACCACCGCCAGGCTGTATTGTTTCTTTATGGACAGAGCATCTGCTCTGCTGAAGTGTCCTGTCCTAGCAGCTTCTCTTTCCCTTCACACAGTTCTGTGCACAGAGAGAATCTCCTGCCACTTGGATAAAAGACACATTTGTGCTCAACAGGTCCCAACAGGGCGGGACCAGAGGACTGCCATGCCTCACTAAGTCTTAGGAGATGCCATTGCTTCCCGGTTGTTGGTTCCCCACCTCCCTTTTTCTTCCTCCTGCTATTCCTTTCTTTCCTCCCTTCTCCCTCCCCTCTTTCATCTCTTTCTCTGTCCTTGCAACCAGCAACCCCCTTCCTTCCTTCTTCCCTTCCTCCCCTCCTTCCCTCCTTCCCTCTCTCCTTCCTTTCCTTCCACATTCTTTCCTGGGTCTCATGATGTATTCCAGATTGGCCTTGAATTCCCTATGTAGCCCAGGCTGCCCCAGTCTCCCAAGTGCTGAGTTTACAGGTACGTGCCACGGTCTGGAGTGTGGGCTGCATTTCCCACAGCAAGACCTTAAAAAGCGAGGCTGAGAAGGGAGAGGGTTGGGGTGAGGTCCTGCCTGAAAAGAAAGGAAAGGGGAGGCTCAGCCAGCACAGGCGTGCCTTCTTGAGTGACACACTAGGTGGTGGTGTCACCTCAGAAATGGGACAGAGCTCAGTGTCAGCGCTGTCTTCTCCGAGGGAAGGAGAGGTGACTCACTGGTCCCGAGGGTCCCAGGGCTCCCACTTCCTGATGGTGGGCCGTCCCCTCGCTCTTAGCCCGATTTCACAATACTGTTAGCCACAGCCCGAATGAATGAGTCTGTCCCACTTGGAGAGTGCAGGAGATTTTGTGGCTGATTCACATCCCTGAGCAAGCACATTTCCGTAGGAAAGTGCACGTCAAGGAGAAGCCAGGGACCCGGCCCCACATGTGGAGCCACTTAGGGGCCAGACCATGTGAATGCACTTAGCAGGTAGAATTCCATGGTGACCTCACCCATCCTCCACCCTCTTTTGTTTTAAGACAGGATGGGGACTGGGTGAAGCATTTCTTCAGTCCTGCCTTGTGAGGTTCTTGCTGCCCTGGCAGAGAGATCACAGTAGAGCCCGAGTCAGCTGTGATTGCTCCACCAAGCCCTGAGCCATCTTCAAGGACTCTGTCCCCATGGGACGGAGGCTTCTGTCGCAACTGCTGAATCATGAAACTTCTGTGAGTCATCTTGAACTTTTTACGAGGCAGGGGTCAGTGAGAGAGAGGGTGCTCATGAGAACCGTAGGAGAGATTTCAGCACCCTACAAAGAGATTTCCAGATGTGTGTGCTCATTTGTACAGATCTTGTGCAAAGTCAAGAAGGAATGCAGAGCACCACTGGGTTCTCAGACAAGGGCAAGCAAAGAAAGTAGCTCTTGTGGACGCTGCTGCGGGGACTCCCAGAAGTCAGATGCTCACCTTCCCATCACTGCAAGGGTCCCTCATCTGTGTCTCCAGCACACGTGGTGGGCCAACCTCAGCCTGTCTCCTGCCAGTGAGCAGGAGTCCGCACAAGACACTCAGTCCATCTGGGTGGCTTCTTGGTAGCACTGAGATGGATTTCTCCAAGGCTTCCATTCTTGTTCTATATCTCCTCAGGGCACCCAGTGTGTTTGCTTTTAGCCCCAGGATATAGCCTTCCAGAAAGGAGGTATGCCAGAGTCTCCTCTGCTTTGGGACAGCCATCCTGGCTTCCTCCACCATCTTGGTGGGGTGTGGTTTTCATGAGATTCTAGGAGAGACAGAAGCAAGTGACATTATATCTGCACTTAACCAGAGGTCTGGACTTGGTTCTGCTTCAGAGGTTGACTGGTCCAGGCTGACCTCGGATGCCTTAGGGTGATGAAAGCCACTTTGCTAGTCTGTGAGGTGAGCAGGGAGGAATGTGCATGTATATGACACAAGAAAAGACACAGTGGGCATGGTGGTACCTACCTGGAATCCCAGCACTTGGGAGGTGGAGGCAGGAAGATGAGTCCATTATCATCCCCTGGCCATATAAGTAGTTAGAGGCTAGCCTGAGCTACATAAGAACCTGTGTGCACACTGCCACCCCCCAAAGAGAGCTGGTTGTGTAAGAGAACAAACACCTCTGTGTCCCATTCCAGAAAGGCAATAATAATAGTTAAGACTGAAGCATCGTGAGAAAGCTGGGCAGTATAATGTTATTTGACGTGTGGAGGCAAATCTAGGAAGAAGTGTGCGAGAGCTGAGCGCAGGCTGTCTCGGAAGCCCAGTCTGGGGCAGAATCGCTCACTGAGGGAGGAATGCACAGACCAAGCAGTGTGGTTCTAAGTGGCTTGTTCCCAAAGAGCTGGGGACAGAGATGCCATCAAGGAGAACCCTGTTGTTGCTCTCCTACAGGGTCCTGTGATGTCCACAGTGGGTGGGTCAAAAAAGCCCCGGCCTTCAGAGCTGGTTAAGCCTCAACCTCCTCCCTAGAGATTTTAAGTTTTTCTTCTCACCAGGAATTACTTACCTCTTAGAAAAAAATCGTATCCAAGAGTTGCAGGAAGTCTGGGGGTCATTTCGGTCCAGGGGCCAAGGAGAGATGGGACAGGGGGGTGCTGGTTTTCATAAGCCTCCTGAGCTCTTCCCCTTCCAAGCCACTTGTTGATTCCTTTTGATGAAAACTGTCTTTCAGCAGGTGTGGTGGCTCATGCCTGTAATCAAAATACTTGGAAGGCCAAGGCAGAGGGATTGCCACGAGTTTGGGGCCAGCCTTGTCTACAGAGTAAGTTCAAGGCCAGCCTGGGATACATAGCAAGACCCTGTGTCAAAAGAAAGAAACTAAAACCAAGCAAAAATGTGTCTTTAAGAATATCTCTTAAGCGGAGTCTGAACTAAATCCTTATTTCTGGAGAAACAACTAAGGACTGAGGTTGGACCTTGGCAGGAGATGGAATTAGGTACGGCAGCAGGTGGGAGCCACTGCTGGCTCAGTTTGGCTGCTTGGACTCTGGGCAAGTCACCTCACTGCTCAGCCACCAACCCCCGAGTATAGGTAAGAATAGTGTCTGGGCTGAGAACTCGGTGGTGGTGCTCGGGGAGCACTCTCTGAAGGCGGGAAGCAGAGTCTTCACAGACAGACTCTGATGTCTTAAGCCTACAGAGATCTGGGGACACAGAGCTATCCGGAGCAGCAGGAAGGATGCATCGCTGAACCAGAGTACAGGCCTCCTTCCCCTCCCTCCACAGGAACACGAATGTTTCGACTCCTCTCCTCCGTAATTGCTTCAGCTCTCTGGGGAAAATAAGAATCCAAGCGCCATAGGAAATCCAGTGTGGTCACTTCTGCCCAATCTCTTCACTGTGGAGTTGGGGTGCCACTCTCAGCCCTCAAAGGGAAATAGGAGGGGGCCAGTTTATGCTTCCTGTCTGAAGATATATCTGAAATTTGGAGGAGCTGGGCGCTTGTCCCGATATGAATGGACTTCATTTCACAGCTTTTGGAACCAGAAACTGAAGGGGAATGAAAACTGCCTTTTCTGGGTCAGATTCTGGATGGTTCTGGGAACTTGTCCACAGAGCAATGTGATTTATGGGGACCCAGCTGTGAGGAGCTGCACACAACAGGACTCAGAGGAGATAGACTCCAGATGTGGCCTCATTAAAGGCAGGGCTAGAACAGCAGGCCCAAAGGCATACTCAATGTGTTGGGGCCACAAAGACGGGGTGGCCAGGGGTCTGGAGTCACACTGCTGCCTCCAAGCTGGGAACCTGCTGAGAACTCACTCCGTCCAAGCCCAGCAACTTCAGATGGAAAACCAGAGGCTCAGAGAGGGAAGACACCAGCCCAGAATCACAGAGCCCCAGGACTCATTTTTGGCTGCTGCCCCCAGGGTCTGCCCCAGCTGGAGGCTGTCTTTGATTCAAAGTAGAGCAGGCTCAACACCGTCACCTTCTCACGGTGTCTTTGGTTCTTATCCAAAGATAAGAACTGCTGTATTGGAAATACTCTGATGAAAACAAGTTCAGGGAGAAGGGGTTTATTTTAGCTCACAGTCCAAGCCACACAGTCCACTGAGGTGCCGAAGTCAAGGCTGAAGAGCCCAATGTAGCATGCACGATCAAGAAGCAGAGAAAGTGAATGCTTATTAGTCCTCACCTAGCTTCCTACTTTTTATACAATCCAGAATGCCCTACTCAGGGAGTGGTCCTACCCGCAATTAAGATGGGCACCTCCACCAATGAACTAAGATAATTCACCCCAAGTCTGGCCCCGCCCCTAGAGGCTAATCTCCAGGTGATTCACATTGATAAGGCTGGCCTCATTGACTAGGACAGAGCCTTGCTGTCCCTAGAGCTGAGCGCGAACGACCCTCTCTCTACCATGCCATGGAGTTCCTAGGCTCTCTGTGACACCATCCCTGGGCCTCACACTGGGAGCTGTGGTCCTGGGTTCAGGGTGTCTGGTCTCTCTCCCTAGGGTAAGGGAAGAGGGTCTGAAGGGGTCAGGACTTGTGCTTGCTGCTGTGTCTCTGTTGGGAATAGGTTTTGTCTCGGGAACTTGGGAACTAAATCCACACCCGCTGGAGTGTCAGATAAGTGTGCTTCCTAATGTGTGTGCAGGTGCCCTTAACAGTTTAGTTTCTCCATATTATTATAAAACGTAAGCCAATTCTAACAGTATTTCATTAAGTTGCATAGCCTTTGAATCCAGTTAATTTTAGTGTGATGTTTTTATTTCCAAGTTTTTCTAATAAGGAAAATAATAAAAGTAAAAATAATAAAAGTTAAAAATAAAATAATAAAAGTAAAAAAGAAAATTTGGAAACTGCAAAAATGTATTAAGAAACCACTTGTGTTCTCAGAGCCCAGGGACAGCGCTGCTGAGTTATTTCCCTCCGCTTTTCTATTTATTTTTTATTTTCTGTTTAGTTTTGTTTTTGCTGCATTGTTGGAAGAGTCACTGAGCGCCAGTCATTCCATTTAGTGTGTGTGTGTGTGTGCATGTGTGTGTATGAATGAATGACTATTTCTTAACTAAAAAAAGTACCCTGTTCATATTTTCCTCTTCTTATGTTCCCACATGGTCTTCTTCTTACCCCCAAGTCATGCCTTTCTGTTTTATGTCCTATTCGTAGATAGAATGACAGATAAATACATAGATATATAAATACACAGATAGATCATGTACATAATCTAGATTCTACCTATGAAACAGTCTTTCGGAGCCTGGTTTATTTTTTGACATGATGACCTCCAGTTCATTCATTTTCCTGCAAACGAAAAATGCTGTTCTTTACAGCTGACAAAAAAGCCATCCTGCCTATGTGCCACATTTTCTTTGGCCATTCATCTATTGATGGTAATATAGGCCGGTTCCATGTTTTGACCACAGCGGATGGTGCTGCACTAGACATGGTGTCAAAGTATCTCTGTGGTGTGCGACTTGGGGACTTTCAGGTGCAGAGTCCGAGTGTGCATCAGCTGGATCAGCACCAATCCTACCAGTCTTTTTCCTTTACCACAGTAACTTTCATTTGGCTGCACTGCTTCCGTAATAACTCATGCCCGGCCAGGCATGATGCCTCAGGCCTTTAGTCCCAACACTCGGGAGGCAGAAGTAGATGGATCTCCATGAGTTCAAGGCCAGCCTGGTCTACATAGTGAGTTCCGGGACAGTCAGTTGCAACAGAGAATCCTTGTCTCAATAATAATGATAATAATAATAATAATAATAATAATAGTAATAGTAATAATAATAAATAAATAAACCCAACGAAACAATCAAAAAACTCGTGCCCAGTAAGCACCGTCTGTCCCTCAGGGAATGTAGAATCAGGAATCAGGCTCCAGCATACCTGCAGTTTAGATGCATGGAGTTAGCCTGCACCCCTAGATTCTCCTCACTCCAGGGGGCAATGCCTCAACTTTGCTTTTATCTTATTTGTCTATCCTCTCCCCCCCCTTTGTCTGTCTCTCTCTTGTTTTTTTTTGTCAGACAGAATCTCTCTGTGGAGCCCTGGCCATCCTGCAAATCGCTCTATGGATCAGGCTGGTCTCAAACTCAGAGATCCGCCTGCCTCTACCTCCAGAGTGCTGGTGCTAAAGGCGTGCGTCACCACCACTGGGCTGCCAAAATTTCTAACAAGGAGCATGTTAAACACTATTTACCATGTGTACTGCTTGTAAGACATTGTGCTGACTGGTTTTCTTATGTGGTTTTGTTGAATTTTCGTGACAACCTCACAATGGAAATGTTTTAATAAAGATAAATGTTTTCATCATTTGTGTGTGTGTGTGTGTGTGTGTATCTGTGAGTATGTGTGTCTCTCTGTGTATGTCTGTATCTGTGTACGTCTGTGTCTCTCTGTGTGTGTGTGTGTGTGTGTGTGTGGTGTGTGTGTATATGTGTGGTGTGTATCTGTGTGTGTGTATCTGTGAGTATGTGTGTCTCTCTGTCTCTGTATGTGTGTCTCTCTGTGTATGTTTGTGTCTGTGTGTGTGTGGTGTGTGGTGTGTGGTGTGTGTGTGTGTATGTGTGTGTGTGTGATGTGTGTGTGGTGTGTGTGTGTGTATGTGTGTGTGTGTGATGTGTGTATGTGTGTGTGTGTGATGTGTGTGTGGTGTGTGTGTGTGTATGTGTGTGTGTGTGATGTGTGTGGTGTGTGGTGTGTGTGTGGTGTGTGTGTATGGTGTGTGTGTGTGGTGTGTGTGTGTGTGTGTGTGTGTGTGTGTGTGTACAACTTAGAGGAGTCAATTCTTTCCTTCCACCATGTGGGTCTTGAAGAAGGAACCCATGCCATCAAGCTTGGCAGCCTGTACTCACAGAGCCATCTTGCTGGCCCTGTGGTGTGCTTTTCTAGCTGTAAACTTTAGGAGGAGCAACTGAATTTCAAAATGGGTGCTATCTGGGCTGATGTGATGGGACTGAGTCCAGTGAGATTACCACCTCCTCTCATCTGGCCACGTTGTCTATTAATGCAGCCAGCGAGCACAACGGGCTTCCTGACAGCCTCGTCAGACCTGGCTGTCCAGTGCTGTGCTTCGTGAAGCAAGCCTTCGCACTGTGCCTGGGGCACACGCCTCACTCATTCTGGCTCCCAAACACCTTCTTCCCCTTACTCTCTCAGAGAAAGCTGGACTCAGAATCCTGGAAATCATAGTCTGCAGTCCTCCTGGTCCAGCGTGCCTACCACATACAGCACCTGATGCCTGGCTGTAGGTAAGGGGCCACTGCTGGCCTGGGTTTCCCTGTCCTCCTCACTGAGTACAGTTGAGCAATGTACTGACTGTAAGCCCAGCTGGACAGGGCATTCCACGGTGGGGGTGTCTGATGGGGCTTGTGGCTTGTAGAGGCCATCTCTTCTCCCCAGTCATGGTGAGAATCAAGAGATGCTGTCCTGACTCTGGGCCCCTCGGCCTGTGCCTGCTCCTGCTCCTGCTCCTGCCAGCTGTCCATAGTCAGTGAGAAAACCCCGCCCATGTCCCTCGTCCTCAAAACCATGACACAGCATGGCTTTGCCTCTTCGGCTGTCCGCTCCTCACCCACGTGGCCCAGAGGAGACTCTTCCTTCCGTAGGGTGGAGCTGCAGAAGCACACGCTTTAAAATATGGGTGGATTTTCATTTTTGGTTGCTTACTAAATTTGGTCATAATCATGTCTTCTGGTACTAAAACGAGCAAAAGGAAGCAGCTGTCCTCCGGAAAGGCCCTTCAGGGAGCAGGGAGGAGGGTGCACACAGGCCACTCTGCCTTCTGCTGCCTTCCTGAGCCTCTGAGGCCAAATCTAAGGAATGAAGGGGCCTGGAGAACCCAGGAGACCCCCAGAGTCTCCTAGGCCCAGGAACCCACCTAAGCTGTAGACACTCCATGTACCAGAGCAATGGGCTCTGCCCCAGCGGGAGCACAGTGCTGCCACTGACCCTGTCCCAAGGAACCAAAATGATGGCTCCAGATGGGTGCAGCGTCATCACCTAGAGCAAGGTGTGGGCTGACCTCCGTCACAGGAGGGTGGCGCTGGGCTGCTGGGAAAGCCTGTGGATAGGCAGGGAGGAGCTCAAGGGCTCAACAGGCAGGGAGCTTCTGAATCATGGGGATGGGACTAGGGAAGGAGCCACTCCTACCAGGACCATGCCTTGGTGGCCAGATGAGCTGGAAGTTCATGCAGGGGTGGGGAGAAGCAGACTTGCAGAGAGAACACGGCTCCAGCTGGCCATGGAGCTGTTTCTGTATTTCATCACCCCTCCTTGAGTGTGTGTGTCCCCCACTCGTCCACTCCTCCCTCAGTGCAGCACTTCACAAAGCTGGGATTTGAACACACTGTGTGGTTTGGCTTCTGTCCCCAACCCTGAGCTGAACCTTCCTGCAGAGGTCACAGGCCTTTCACTTGCTCAAGGCCTTGAAGACTTTTCTTCCTCATGTTCCCACACCCCTTTGTTCTGCTTGACCCTGCCTGCCTATCTCCATCTCTGCTCAAGCTGGTTCTCCTCACGGCTGCTACATGGACCCCCTGCCCAAGGCTTCCTCCCCATCATATCTCTGGACATCCTCCTTTCATTCTTGAGCCACATTTCCCAGGATCCCATCGGACCCTTTTGTGACCTTCATGTGATCACTACAGAAAGCAGAGCTTGAGGTGAGCAGTCACTGCATTACCCAATGAGAAACATGGTCAGCTGCAAGGACCACAAACCCAAGAGGCAAGGGATGCATCACAGAAGGCTTAAGTCCTCAAGTACTTCCAGACTTAGACCAAGTCAAGGCCTTCATGCTCAGCTATCCAGGATATCAATATAAGTCCTTGGTCTCTTTTGCTGTCTGCCTACACACTTCTATGCTCAGGAAGACAAGACACATGCATGCATGCAGATTTGTTTGTGTCACAAATCACATGAACCAGCTCAGCCCTGGGTCCTGCAAAGGAGGCTGGTAAGTGCAGCTTTCCTGGCTGTCACCGTGTCATCAAGGTGTGAGAAGGAAGGAAGAGGGTGAAGGTGACATACTTTGGCAACATTTTGTCTAGTAGCCATAGCTAAGGAACAAGTCAAGGCCACCTGTCCCCAGGTTCCACTTGTAACGCTGAAGGGAGCAGAATGCCTCCCTTGCCCTATGCCCTCTGTGGCTGGAGTACAGACCGAGTAACATGGATGATGCACTGGGGGACTGGGTGAGCACGACCCTGTTAGATGGCAGAGCGACATGCCAGAAGGAGTCAGTGGTCTCTAATGCCCTCAAAGGGCAGCCTCTCCTGACTCAGTGTGGCTTCTAAGTGTTTCAGTTGAAATCGCATGTGCTGCTTGGCTCAGCCCTGTGGCAGCTTAGTCTACCGGTCTCCATTCAGGGAGGTGGGTACATAACGGGAAGAGCAGGATCTGCAAGTTCTCCGATACACTAGAACTCCCTCCTCTGTCCTTTCCGTTTCCTCTCTTCCCTTCTTCCTTTCCTCCCACTTTGCCCCATGCCATTTTTAAGTAGTTATAGACTTCATTTCTTCTTTTTTCTTTTGGAATGTCTCTTACTTATTCTTTGACAGCTTCATACACACAGTATCGTGATCACATCCGACCTGAATCCATCCATCTGTTTCCCCTAGCTTCCGGCGTGGTGCATATCAAGGCGATCGCAGCATAGCGTCAAGGAGGTATTTGGAGTCGGGTAGAGGTTCTCCAAAAAGAGATTCAAGGAGGGATCTTCCAAGCAGTGGAAGCAGCTTGTGTTGGGCTCAGAAGCCTGCAAAAGCCGGGAGTGTGGAGATCTGTGGCCAGAGCCGTGGGCACTCTGGGAGAATCCAGGGTGGGGCTGAGGAATGGAAGGCTGGCTGGACAGGGACTTGCTTTGCTTGACAAGCCCTGCCAGAGGTCTTCTTCTTCCTGAACGGCCCAGTAACGCAGGACCAGCAGCTTTGCAAACAAACACCTCCCGCCTTAGTGTTACTGTTGTCCTCAAGTCTCTTGCCTCTCTCCTGGATCAGTCGCCGCCTGGCTTCACTTAATTTCCACAGGAAACTGGCAAGAGCAACATCCGTCAAAATTCCCCCCCAAACTCACTCCAGATTTCCAGGGTCAGAGAGGGAGGGTCTGGGTGGGGTCAGAGGTGATGGTCCCAGGGCTTAGGTTGTGTGACAGCAGCATCCCAATGCCAGCTCCTGGCAGGATACAGATGTTCAGGGCTTCCCTGGGAGGAAGAGCAGCTGTGGGCTGGGGAGGGAGGCTAGCTTAGGCTTGTTCCGATGGGCTCCTACCCAGAACTCTCATGCCACTGAGGTTCATGTTCCTGGAGGGCATGGCCAGAGGGGCTCCAGTATCCCAGCAGCTGCTCCTGCCCCAGAGGCTGCTTTCCTCACTCAGTCCTGAGACACTGGCCCCAGGTTAGTGCCATTATTTTGCTTGCAGCTGTGCAACATGTCATTTGTTTAGGGGCATCTTCTCTTCTGTGACTTCCAGGGAATACCACGGAGCTGATATAGGGAGCAGGTTCCCGTCCTGGGGACCTGGTGGAAGGGCCTCCCTCTCTCTGAATCTCTGTTCACCTGCAAAAACACAGCCCTCAGCTCTGAGGTGGTGCAGGGGCAGGCTGTGACCATTGAAATCACACAGACAAGTCCTCCCTGGGGCTGCATGGCCCTTGGCAGATCCTTAACCTTGCTGGTCACCATGTCCTCTTGTGAGGATGAGGGTCCAGGCCTGGTGAAGGTGACAGGGACACCTGTCTCCAAGGAGAGGGCTGAGGAAATTGTCTAATTCCCTTCCGTATGACAAAATGGTGTTAAGTCTATTCATTTCAGAGCTAGGTCAGCACAGAGGAACAACCCTCTGTGGCATGATCCTGTGTAGACCCTGGCCGAGTCCATGGGAAGTCACAGAATACCCCTGAAACATGACTGACTGGTGACCCCTTAGCATGTCCTGTCCTCTGTGGGATACCGCCAGGCCCCTCTCCATGTTCCAGCCAGCACTCGCTCTGGACTCCGGATCCCAAGCTTCTAACAGGCTAGGGGCTGACTGTGGGTTAGGGTACAGGCAGGGTTCAGCCCTTCTGGTCTTCCTTGCCTTCCCAGGTTCTCTATCCAGAGAAAAGACAGTGTCAGGTCATCTGGTGCCCCTTCAGAGAGGTCCTCCCTCCTGCACTTCCGCCTGGGGGCGGTCCTCTGGGTCTGCAGCACTCCCAGCCTCACCACAGTCCTCTGCTGGCCCCTCCCACTTTCATATCCTTGCATCTCTGAGCATCCCTGCCCTGCTGCTCTCTGACCTGACCTGCTCTCTGATCTCTCGGGCCCCATCTCACCTCTCACAGCTCCTGACTCCTTGGGATTGTAACTGGCATCTTGTACTCCCTCATTTGACTGACATCTGACTTTGGCAATGAGCTATAGGTACAAGGAGAGCAGAGAGGCCATGCCTGGCCTTGGCCATGTTCCTATTGTCAAGTACCAAGTTTGGGAATTTTCTGGCTCTCAACAAATAATTGTTGAGTGTTTAAACGGATGCCTCACTGGGGAATCTAGAATTTGATAGAAAAATGATCACAACAGGAAGAGGAGTCACCACAAGGCATGTGTGGTACCCGGCCAGCATTGTGTGTACAGGTCTACCCACACATTCAGACATTTCCCCAAGTTCCTTCCCCACACCTTGAGGCCTTATAGTACCTCCAAAAGAGCATGCTCACAGTGTCAACCTGTTTGAGAGGTCAAGGAAGAGGAGTGAAGCCTGTGTTGGACTCAGTCTTGGGAGGTTATGGGGACCTTGACAGAGCAGTTTCAGAGGCCTGGAGAAGGGGAAGAGACCACACTGCAGGCTTGTGAATGGGGTGCGGGAGGCAGAAGCTGTGGGTCTGGTGGTGTTTCTAGAGGTGTCCGAGGGGAGAGATGGCATTAGCTATTTCTGTCCAAGCAGGATCACATCAACATTAATTTGGAAATGTTTCTGAATAATAAAAAACATCCATTCATCTAGATGCTAACAAAATAAGGCAATCAGTTCCTTGTCCTACCGTTCCCTGGAAAGTAGAATGAGAGCTAGAGGGACACTGAAGGCCGAGGATTCCGACACGCCCTGCTCTTTCACTGGTTGAGGAGCCTGAGGCCCCAGAAGGGAGGGACTCGCCCAAGGTCACACAGCAGACCAGGCAGGGTCGTACTAGATCGCAGGCTCCAGATCGCAGGCTCCTGTGTGTCCTGCCAGGGCTCATTTTTTCCATATTCCACGTCTTTCTTTTCTTTGTCCTTACTGAAGAAGACTCTTTACTGACTTCAGGAAATGGAAAGCATCTTATTTTAGTTTATTCAAAATGAATAAAATGGGAAACGAGTTTTTCATCCGTATATTTCAGAACCAGAGTATGTCTTATGTAACGGCAAAATGAATGAGAAATGGCTTTGCCGTGGAACAAAGATGCCTTTGAGTATTTAAAGCTCCAGGGTTAACCCCAGATCAGCTCGATCAGGCTCAGCGATCCAAGCAGAACTGATGGAGAAGGCTAGTGTGTGTGTACACATGTGTGTACAGCAAACTCCATCCATGAGGGATTCCCAGGGCACCAGTCAAAATCCCCGAACTTTAGTGCCAACTATGTTGTTTTTACTTACACGGTGAAATGCATGAAGTATTTGCCCTCTTGACTGTTTCTGTGTGTACATGTTCATGTGTGCAGATGCAGTGCGTGTGTGTGCACATGAAGAGGCCAGGGACAGCCTTAGGTGTTCTTCAAGAGCTGTCTACATTATTCTTATTTTTATTTTGTTTTTGGTTTTTTGAGACAGGGTTTCTCTGTTGTAACTATGGCTGTCCTGGAACTTACTCTGTAGACCAGGTTGGCCTCGAACTCACAGAAATCCACCTGCCTCTGCCTTCTGAGTGCTGGGACTAAAGGCCTGTGCCACCACCACCCTGCTCCATGTTATTTTTTGACAGAGACTCTCACTGGCCTGGAGCCCACCAAATAGGCTAGGCTTATTGGCCAGTTTGCCCCAGCGATCTGCTCTTTTCTGCCTCCCCAGCACTGAGATACCAACGAAGGCCAGTGTTTGTTTTCTTACGTAGGTTCTGGGGATGATACTCAGGTCCTAGTGTTTGCATAGAAAGTCCTTCACTGGATGAGGTCTCTCCAGTTCCCTTGATCACCTCTAAGAGGACAGCTGAGCAGTGCTAAGCATGCTTACATCATACAAACATCAGTAACTTCCCTCTCCAGAACTCATAATCTTGCAAAAAGTAAAGCTCCGAACCCACTGGAGCACAGCTTCTCACCGCCCCTCCCCAGACTCCGCAGCCACTGCTCCGCTTTCTGCCTCCTGGATCTGGCAGCCCGGGAGCCGCTTAGCATTCATTCTGGCGACAGGCTTGCTGCTTTTCTACTCTGCTTTGAGCAAACTCCCTGGGATCTGACCCCATCTGGGGAGATGTTCCTGAAGAGGAGCAAGGAAACCTGCTCTGTTGGAACTCTCTCTTGAAAACTAGTTCTCACCGGGTAGAGTGGGTCCAGGCGACTGTCCCAACTGATTAAGAGTGGGAAGATGGAGAGATATTAATGACAAAAAAGACATGAATATCTTCCTTGAAAAAAAAAATATGGCTGGGATCATTACAAGTGAGTCTGTGAGGTGGCAATTACATTCACAGCACAGTCACCCCTAAATTTGTGTCTGTGGGTCTGTTGCCTTCGTGTCTGGCTCTGACTGGTCCCTTGGGGAGCTATGTCCAAGGTGCTCTCTTGACTCCCACGCTTCTTCTGGCAGTTCTCTCCCTTTCTCTCTTTCTCTAAGATTCGGAATCTCCAAGAGGCTGGGATTATAACACAAGTGTTACCCAGGGGGAAATATTCTGTGTTGGACAATTTCATGCATGTACATAATGTGTTTCGATAACATCTACTGACCATTTCTCTCTCTTATTCCCCTCCTCCTGCTGGAGCCCTCCTTCTCAACACTCCCCTCCCCTACTTTCATGTTTATTTTTAAATAACCCACTGAGGGAAATTAGGTAATTGCTTCCTGAGTGCATGAGCATGGACAACTTACCCATGGCTACACCCTTGGGGGAGAATGACCCCCCCCAGAAGCCATTAATCCCTTCTCCCATCCGCACCGGGATGCCAACTGGCTCAGTAGTGTGCAGGGATCCACAGCTGTGCGTTCAGCAGCAGCAGCCACACCGGGGCCAGAAGGCAGCTTTTCACAGCGCTCCCTCGCACCTTGTGGTCGTTCTCTGGCTTTCGCTCTACAGTTTTAGAATGCTTTTGTATCTGTTAGTTTACTTGATCAAAATGTCAGTGGTGTGTGGTGTGTAGACTAGAACTTGTCAACCCCATTTTTCACGTGAGGAAACCAAGACTCAGTGGATCGATGGAACCAGCTCAGACTTAGGAATTACTGGAGAACCCAAGTCCTTGGCTGCGGTCCACCCCAACTCCACACTTGCTGGCACTTATTAATTTGAAATAGGAAGGAAGCTGGACACAGTAGCATGTCTGTGATTCTACCACTTGGTTGGAGGAAGCAGGTGAGGAGTTCAAGGTCCTCCTTGGCTGTGTATTGAATTCAAGGCTAGCCAGAGACATATGAAATTCTATCTCAATAAACAAAAAGACAAAAGGGAAGTGTAGCATGACAACACATTTGTACATGTGTGGTTCTCTCCCCACAGCCACCCATCTGACCTCTGACCCCATCCTTCTACAAGAATGTTGTGTGGCCTTCAAGGCTCGAACCAGGGAGCTGGGAGTCATCACTGACGTTTCCCTCCTGTTTCATAGCCAGTCTTCCAGTAAACCAGTGACGTGTAAAACCCAGATATGTTTCAGCACGTCCACCTGTCTACGGTTCTGGGCCACGGACCCCCTCCCAGGCCGCTCCGTCTCACCCATGTGGCTGTGGTGTTTATTGCTGTTCGTTTCACTTCTACGTTCTTGGGAAATGTGGATCTAAACAAGCCTTGACCAGTTTCTATACTGCGGGGTACCTCAGAGCCACCTAGAGTGGCATGGACATTCCCACACTCTGAACCACCTCCTAAGATCCAGAAGCTTCTTAAAACCAATGGCTGCTCTCAGTGGCCGAGTTCACAGATGGCCTTCCCACAGTCTCCTCTAGCAGAACTGTGCAGCTTTTGATCTGGGGCCAGCTGTGCCCGGGGACAGGCTTTCTAGGAGCCAATATACCTGTATACCCTTCCTTATTCCGCTACACCCAAACTTCATGAATTCCCTGGAGGCTTTTCCTTAAGGACATTTTCCTGCCCCTGCCTGTGTTTCTCAGAAGCTGTGCTAGGACGTGTGCTAAAGTTGTACCCACGGGGGACTGTCCCATTCTCTCCATCTCACCTCTGCTTCCCATTCTCCCAACCTTCATGGCTGCCACGAGTGACTATGTGACTAACTGCACTGTATTGGATCACGACTACTTCCGTTCACTGACACAAGCTCCACATGGGCCAAAAAGGGGACGTCAACAAGTGTGGTAATTTCTTTTCATCATCAACTTGACACAATGTAGAATCACCTAGGAAGAGAGTCTCTTTGAGGGGTTGTCTGGATTGTGTGGGTTTGTCTGTGGAAGAATATCTGGATTTCATGCATTGAAGTAGGAAGATCTGGCCATTGTGGGTGGTACCACTCTCTAGGCAGGGGATCCTGGACTGTGTAAGAGTGGAGAAGGGATGTGAGCCCAAATACGCAGGGATTGATTTATCCCTCTCTGTTCTTCACTAGTGTTGTGATGGAGCAGCTGCTTCAAGTTCCTGCTGCCTTGACTTCCCCACAGTGATGGACTGAAGCCTGGAACTGGGACCTCAGTAAACACCGTGAGACCAAAGCACAAACAAAATCCCCCAAGAAAGCTTGGTTAATCCAGTGACACGGGACATATACTCGCACCTGATTGGACATAGGTGGGAGATACCCAGGCAGGAAGTATGCCAGGACACATGCTTGCCCCTGACTGGAACTGGGGAAAAGTACGTAGCCTTATGTGCTCTGCCTTTATAAGCCTTGGCTGGACGTGACGTGGGGCTATTTTGTGTAATGGACCTGGCTGGAGCCCATCATTACCAGAGCTCATCATTACTGGAGCTTGCTACAAAATCGACTCAAAAATTGTGATAATTATGGTAACGGTCTTTTTCTCGATTGGTGGAATTAAGGACACTTTCCCTCCCAAGTTGTTTTTTATAGGATATTTTATCACAGCAACAGGAAATGATACTAGAACAGAAAGCATCATAGATCTTCAAAACACAAATGAAAAACTCTTGTACAATATACCAAGCAAAGAGCCTGCGGGGATGGCTCCATGGTTAAGAGCACTGGCTGCTCTTGCAGAGGACCTGGGTTCAGTTCCCAGCATCCTCAAGGCAGTTTCAGAGGGCTTAACATCTTCTGGCCTCTCTGTGAGCACAGCCCGCATGTGGCGCATATACACAGGCACAGGTAAAAATAATTAACCTTAAATACACCAGGTATTAAATACACCAAGTTAGTATCTAGACTATATTAAAAGACTATATTAAAATATATTCTGCTTTTACAAATAAGAATAAGTAAACATTTTAATTATATATATGTGTATATATACAAATATATATGTATATATACATATATGTATATGTGTATAAATATATACATGTATATATATGTACAGAAAGAAGAGAGAGAGATATGTAGTTCATGCCTTTAATTCCAACACTTGGGAGGTAGAGGGGTAGATCTCTGTGAGTTTGAGGTCAGTTTGGTTTACATAGCCAAAGCCAGCCAGAGCTAAATAATGAGACCCTGTCTCAAAACAAAACAAAGACAAAAACAAAACAAAAAGCATGTGAGCAGAAAAACCCCTAACCCTTGGGAAAGTGTATCAGTGAAGAGCGAATTAAAATGACAGGGAAGAGCATTGGAAAAATGATTGAGTTGCTGAAGACTTACTTTTACAAAAAGCTCATTGTCACCTGGGTGCAGTGGCACCAGTGATCCAGCTACTTGGGAGGGGGAGACAGATGGGGCGTTCAAGTTCAGTCGGATTACACGGTGACTTTGAGGCTATATCATCTTTGGAAAAGTAAAACAAAACCAAAACCAACAGATGCCCCTCAGATAAGATCATGGCGTCAGAGAGGAAATAGGGAACCAAATGTTCCCACCCATGGCTCATGAGAGGACAGGTTGGTACCAACAATGGAATATGGTCCCCTCAGGCAGAACATGGGGCTCTTGGCTCCACCTGTGTCTTAGGGCCTAGAACCCAGTGCCCTGTGGCGGTCAGTGAATACCTCTTCAACAAGAGGGATCAGGAGTCTCAAGGTTTCCATAGTCTTTCCTTTAGTAATCCCAACTCCTAAGGGGCACCTACTTGGAGAGAAATGTTTCTGTAAGACCGACCATCCATCAGAAAACTGAACACTACCAAGATTACTTAGACTAGTCACCCAGTTGCACTCAGAAATCTGCTGCAATTTATCAAAGTGGAAGCATACGGAGCAGAGAGGATCATGCTATCGATAACACTAAATGGAAGAATTTTAAACTCGATATACACTGTCATCTTGATTTTTGTTAAAAAATCACATTTGTTGATAGTTGTAGGACTTTTTTGTATTGTTATGCCTTTCTTTGTTTTCTTTTATTTCCAAAGTTCCAACGGTCACTGTGTGTTTTAAAACAGAAAGTACAGTTAATACCGATCTCGTGACCAGCCATGAGAAGGGCAATACCCTGAGGTGGTATTTTTCTCATTACTGCCTCCCAGACGATCACTTTCTGATGGGTTGAAGAACTCCCCTCTTGCGAGCTCGGCCTGGCTTTATTTAGACAACAATGGGATGAAACACAGGCTTGCCGGACGCTGTGCTGTTCTTGTGTTCGTAGAGTCTATTTTTCCATGACCTGGAAAATCTTAAAATACTGGCTCTTCTAAAAAAAGAAAGAAAGAAAGAAAGAAAGAAAGAAAGAAAGAAAGAAAGAAAGAAAGAAAGAAAGAAAGAAAGAAAGAAGGAAAAGAGAAACCCACAAGTCCTCTGACTGGAATTGACTCTCCTACGGCTCTCTGGTCTGTAAAAGGCATTAGGTGTAACACAGCCTTGACCTTCATTTTTTGTCTCTGCTGAGAATTTCCCTATGGCTGCCTCAGGAGTCCCAAGAGGAAGGCAATTAAGCGACCCAGCCCAATTGTGCAGAGCCTTGGTCTGGGCTTATCTTGATTAGGAGGAAGTGCATGTCTACTTGATCTAAATTTAGAGCACAGAATAGAGCCAGATGTTTGAGACCGTGACAAACGTTATCCCCTTGGGACTCTGTCTTTCTTTCCACTTGGTGGACGTCTGTCTTTGCCCACAGTGGTATAACTGGAGACGACTTCAGGGTCCACCTTTCAGGGTGTCCGTCATAGCCTGTGTCCCCAGGGACACATGCTCTGTGTTGAAAGGAGCCTGGGCACCTTCTTTCAGTAATGTTGGCTGCCTCTGAGGAAGCTCCCATCCCCCCTAGATTGAGTCTGGGATGCTGACTCTGGTAATCAAAGCCTTTCCTGATGGATCCAGTCTCCTCCCGCACGGATCGTCTCACTCCAGGAGGAAGACGGGATTGTTGCAGTCATGGATTCTGTATGGGAGCATCAGGAGCTAAGCACACACAGAGAAGAGCTGTCACAAAAGTGACACCGGTCCGGGTTTGAACTCTGCTGAGCATCTTCCTAGCCATGTGACCTTGGACAAATAATCTCCTGCCTCTCTGCCCAGCCATCTCATCTGCTGAAGGGTTGGTAATAACGGTAGTGACACCACCGATAAAGTTCACGAGAGCTGTCCTTTGATTTATTTGTGTATATAGCATGCAGCATGGTGCCTGCTGCAGCCTGGAGTTTACTGCATTGTTAACCCTTCCTTCCACTCGCTCATTCCTTGGAAGAAAATCACTAAGCTGCTAGTCACTGAGCCCTACGCCAGGGGCTGGGACCTCAGAGGGGAGAATACTCAGACCCTACCTCAGTCCCATAAAACCCAGATTGTAGGGATGAGACTCCAATGGGAACTTGCAACAGAACGCCCCAGACTCTGAAACTGATTGCTACCATAACAGATTCTTAACTTGAAACGGATTCCTAACTTGTAATAGAATCCCACTGTGCCTTTTAACCCTCTAACTTTAAAAGAGAAAAGAAAGATGGAAATAAATCTTCACCGCTCTTCAGACGGCCTTGAAAGACAGAAAGAGAGAAAGGAAGAGGTATCCACGGCCTTTTTTGGCTGTCCTTAATTGTCTGAGCTTGAAGATCAGGAGCTGCTACAAAAGAGGATTATCAATCTATCAAACCAACCCACCAACTGCTGACTGCCAACTGCCCACTGTCTCCTTTATGTTCTAAGCTAAGTTCCCAGAAGTCCTAGCGGCATTCAATCGTAAGGAAGGCTGCACAGGACAAACAACTTATTCAAAACACCCTGCTACAGGAACTAACCAGCATGGCTCGGGGCACCTGTCCTGGTGCTCCTGGCTTCCTTCCCTCCCCAAATAAACCAGGCACCTTTGCTCATTATAGCTCAGAGTTTACTAAACGAAACGGGAATCAGGATCAAGATCCCATTTCCTAGACTCTAGGAAACTTTCAAAATGCAGCTTGACCACCATCCGCTGGACACATGAGCCTTCTCTGACCCCCAAAGCAAATCACTGGATCGATACGGTGTCCTGCTGAAGCTGCCTGCCTCAGCTTCCTCCAAAGAGACTGAGAGAGGGCGAGTTTTCTGCTTGATTCAGTTCCAGGCCTAGTGTCCAGCATGGGTAGCACACTGTAGGTGCTTAACAAGTACCTGTTGACGGGGAATCGGCCATCACAGAGGACATCACTGCACTGACTGAGAAAGAGAATCCCTTTCCACCATGTTATTTTGTGAGACCACGAAATTTGCTCTACAGATAGCCGAGCCCGTTCTAATCCCAGCTGCAGCCGTGGGCGAGGCTGAGTTTCCTCCATCACAGAGGAAGTGCCTGCCTGAGAGACTTGTTCTCAACATGGCTTTAGATTGTGACTTTGTTAGGAATGTCTTGGGAGAGTGAGCCCCTTGTCCTGGGCCTGGCCCAGGGCCAGTCCATTTGCTTTTCATTGTGTGGGAGAAGGTTTAATGGGAAGTGGGGTTACCCGGGCCGATGTTGCAACAGAAATAATTGGCTATGAGGCTCCGTGTGCTCCGGGGACCGGGACACAGAGATTTGATTTTTTTTTTTGTTTTTTTTTGTTTCCTCATTTACTTGCTGGGTGAGTCAGGGGTGGTTTCTTCTCTCCTCTGGACCTCATCCAAAGAATGGTGATTGTAGAGGGGAATTGCGGTGGCTGCTGATTAATCTAGAAGGTTCCTTCCTGGTCTGATATGCCTTCTCCAGCGTTCTTCCTAGATTGACGGAAGGCAGGCTGACTCGGAGTTGCTGAAAAGTGATGTGGACTGCTTCTGGGAGAAGATCCAGCCTCGTGAGCTCAAGGTCATAGTTTAGTAACCAAGAGCTCAGACAAACCCTGGAGCCACAGAGTGAGATCCACCCACAGGGAGGTGGGGGGCAGGGGCCTCAACACATTCCTGCTGAAAGTGTAAACGGAAAGCAGACAGGAGTCCTGGAGAATAATGGCCACATCTAACCCTGGCGGATGGTGGCGGGTGCATGGGTGGTTCAGACAGAACAGGCTGTGTCTGGGATCCACATCTTAAGGTGAGAGACCGTGTCTCCAGGCAGCCCACCCTGGCTTTCAGCGTGGAGAGGTCTCCGGAGTGGGTTTGCTCAGGTACTGTCCCTTAATGAAACCCTATGGAGGTTCAATAAGCTCTTATTATTTCAAATACATAATCGCAGGGTCCACTGAGAAGAGATGACGCTCACCCCAGTGACTTATATAGGTTTAAAAAGAGCTGATCTACGGTTGGTGGCTCATGCCTCTAATGCCAGCCCTTGAGAGGCTGAGGTAAGAACATCACTGCAAGTTCCTTAAAGGACAATGATATGGGGAGGAGGAGGAGGAGGAGGGACAGTGGCACTATGAGAACGCGGGAAAGAAGGATGCATGCCATGGAAGAAGCAGTTGAACAGAGTCAGGAAGGATTCAGTCACGTCAACTCCAGCAAACCCTAAAACTAACCAGGGACAAGAAAGAGAAGCTAACAAGTCAACCAACCAGAGCACCACTTAGCTAATAGTAGGAAATAGCAAGCTCCACTCTAGAATAAACTTGAATACAGATAGCTCCAATTTACCCATAGAAAAGACTCAGGCTAATTGACTGGATTGAAAAACAAGATCCAGCCTGCAAGGTGGCTAAACAGGTAAAGGAGCTTGCCACCAAACCTGATAACCTGAGCTCTAACCCTAGGACCCGTGGTGGAAGGAGAGAACTACTTCCTACAAGTTGTCATCTGACCTTCACACACACATGCCCACATATGGACATATATAAATAAGTAAGCAGATAAAATTTAAAAGGGACACATTTAGCTAGAAAAGATATTCAAAAACCAAGAGTCAAACAGCAGCATTAACCTAGTACGCAAATGGAAGCCATAACCAAGTCGGCGTAATGATTCTTCTTTGTTTGTTTTGTTTTGCTTTTTCCCCCTATGAGACAAGGTCTCTACATAGCCCTGGCTGTCCTGGAACTCACTTTGTAGACCAGGTTGGCCTTGAACTCACAGAGATCCACCTGCCTGTGTTTCTGGAGTTCTGGGACTAAAGGTGTGAGACACCACCGCCTGGAGGCACGATTCTTAATGTAATAAAATATACTTCAAGCCAAAACTAATAAGAAGAGATGATTAAGGACACAACCCATCAAGAAGGAATAAGAATCATGAATATTCCTGCATCAAATTATTGGGGCTCCTAATATCACCAAAAAAAGGTCACAAAAGGCCACAAAATGCCCATACAATCACTGCGAGGGGCTCCCACGCCTCACTCTCGTACTCAGCTAAGTCTTTCGAACTAAAAATCTGCAAACAGACTTCAGAACTATACTGTGCTAGCTACAGAATATTCTGTTCAGTTAGGGACCACACTTTCCTCTATAAAACTGATCACACTGTAAGCCACAAAACAAGATTTAACATTTTTTTTAAAAAGGAAGTAATTCCTTGTATCTCATGAGGCCAGTAGAATAAAGTTAGGGATCGGCATCAAGGAAACCGCACCGGAACCACACAAATACTTGGAGAGTGAGCCATGCGTTTTGAGGCATGGACAGTGGGTCACCAAAGAAACCACAAAGGAGAGTAAAATTTTCTGGAATTAAACGAAAATGATATACAGCCTATCAGACCCCTTGGGATAGAGTGAAGGTAGTTGTCTCAGATTTTGTCAACTTAACACAACCTATGGTCATCTGGGAAGAGGGATCCTCAGTTGGCAAAATGCCCCCAATAGATTGGCCTTTCACCATTAATCAAATTCTTGATTAATGATTGATGTGGAGGGACCCAGACCACTGTGGACAGTGCTACCCCTCGACAGGTGGGCCTGGGGTGCATAAGAAAATAGGCTGAGCAAGCCATAAGGAGCAAGCCAGTAAGCAGCACTCCTCCACGGCCTCTGCATCAGCTCCTACCTTCAGGTTTCTGTGCTTGAATTTCTGCCTTGACTTCCCTCAATGACAGACTGGGATCAGGTCATGTAAACCAAATAAAACCTTTCTACCCCAAATTGCCTTTCGTCAGTGATTTATTGCACCAAAAGAAAGCAAATTAAGATAGAAATCCGAAGAGGAATGTTTATAACTGTAAGTGCTCATGTTAGAGAATTACAGAGAGCACAAACAAGTGTACTTCAAAGCCGTAGGTAAACAAAAAGCCAACCAAACACTGGAGACAGCAAGAAATTACAAATATTAGGGCAGAAACTAATGAAAGAGAGACTAAAAGAATAATGCATAAAATCAACCGAAGTGCTTGTTCTTTGAAAATATGAACAAGATGGACAAATTTAACTAACAAAAAGAAAGAGAAGGTCCAAATTAATAAATTATAGATAAAAGGAAGTTGTTACAAAAGAGTCAATTGCAATCCAGAAGGTTATTAGGGAAGGCTTTAAGCACTTACATTCTCAAAAGTTGGAAAGCCTAAAAGAACTGGTAGAATGTGAAACTCATAAGACTTCCCAGAATTAAATCCAGAGAACAGAGACCATTTCAGCAGACTCCTGACAGCAAAGAGATGGAAGCAGTAACTAAAAGTCTCACAAAGTAAAACCCAGTACTGGCCGGCTTCACTGCTGAATTCTATCAAAACTTCTAAGCAAACTCTACCTCCGGATACGTCAGAATAGAAAGGAACAGATATATAAACAGAATAGGAAGGAACATTTCCAAATGCATTCTATGAAGCATTGCACTGATAATAAAAACCAGATAAACACACACACACACACACACACACACACACACACACACACACACAAAGCTACAGACCAATTTCCCTATTGGATATAGATGCAAAGATTCTTGATGAAATACTTAAAAAACATATTCAAGAACACATTAAGAGTTTGAGGCTAGCCTGGTCTACACAGTGAGTCTCAGGACAGCCAGAGCTACATAGTGAAACTGTGCTGGATAGTTTTATGTCAACTTGACACAAGCTAAAGTCATTTAAGAGGAGGGAACCTCAATTAAGAAAATGACTCGGTAAGATCTGGGTGAATACAAACCTGTAGGACGTTTTCTTAATTAGTGATGGATGGGGGAGGGTCCAGCCCATTGTAGGGGGTGCCATCCCTGGGCTGGTGGTCTGGGTTCTACAAAATGGCAGGCTAAGCAAGTCATAGGGAGCAAGCCAGTAAGCAGTACCTCTCCGTGACCTCTGCATCAGCACACACCTCCAGGGTCCCGCCCTGTTCCTGGCTTCCTTCAATAATAGACTACGATGTGGAAGTGTAAGCCAAATATACCCTTTCCTCCCCAATTTGCTTGTGGGCCATTGTGTTTCATAGAAGGAATAGAAACCCGAAGACAGAGATACTATCTCAACACCCCCTCCCTGGAAAGAAAAAAAAAAAAGAACACATCAAGAAGATCATACACCTGGATCAAGTTGTTTTCATCCCAGGCATGCAATGCTGATTCAGCATACAAAAAGCAACGAACATTATGTACCATGTAAATATACTTAAGGACAGCAAGCATGTAATAATCACAGTAAGTGCACAAAAGGCATTTGGCAGAATTCAATGTGTCTTCATGATAAAAGTCCCAAAGAAATTAGGAACAGACGGGATGTACTCCCAAATGGCAAAGGCTATGTAAGACAGACTATAACCAATATCGTGTTAAAAGGAAGAAATGGGGAAGATTTCTAAGGCAAGGTGTTCTCTTTCTCCACTCTTAACTCGACACAGTGCTCGAAGTCTTAACCTAAGCAAGGATACAAGTAGAAAGGTTAATCATCATTACAACCAATGGCAGATGATACAGATGCCAAAAGAAAAAAAATTAATCTGTAAAACCCCTTGAGTAGAGCTCAGAATCAATAAACAGAAATCAAAAATCTTTCCTACGTATTCATCAAACTTGTTGAGGTAAATTAGGAAAAGAATACCATTCACAATAGCTAAAAATCAAATAAAAAAATGTAAAAGTACCTAGGAAGGGAAAGATCTGTATAATGAAAACTTTAAAGTTTAAAAAAAGAGCTAAAGAAGACATTAGACAATGGGGAGACCATTTATGCTCCTGGATTGGCAGAATTAATATTGTGAAAATACCCACATTACCCAAAGTAATCATTAAATTCAGTGAAACTCTTATCAAAATTTCTGTGCACTCTTCACAGAACTAAGAAAAACAATTCAAAAATTCACATGGAAACACAA
Organism: Cricetomys ansorgei; assembly: GCA_026225945.1. Lineage (NCBI taxonomy): Eukaryota > Metazoa > Chordata > Mammalia > Rodentia > Nesomyidae > Cricetomys > Cricetomys ansorgei. The sequence goes on along the minus strand of JAMJFZ010000182.1, from coordinate 9,656,711 downwards.
AATATCATAGACAGCCTAAGCAATCTTAAGCAGAAGGAATACAGCTGAGGCATCATGACACAAACCTCAAATTATACTACAGGACCATAGTGACAAGATGGCATTGTACTGGCACCAGGACAGGCATGTAGCCAGGAAATGGGAACAGCCTAGATGTCCATCAAATGATGGATGGATAACAAAAATATAGTACATAGTCACAATAAAATTCTATTCAGGTATAAAGAAAAATGGAGGAAGAATAGAGGACCATGAAAGAAACCTACACATCCGTGGCCAGCTTATTAAGCAAATGGTGCTGGCAAAACTGGATGTCAATTAGCAGAAGAGTAAAATTAGACCCTGTCTTTCATTCTGCACAAAATCAAACTCAAAATGGATCAAAGGCCTAAATTTAAGACCTGACATGCTAAAATTACTAATAGGACTGCCATAAGACAGAGCTCTACCCCCCCAAAGAACTTTATGCCCTAAGATACTTGCATGTCTGTGTTCTTTGCTACTCTGTTGACAATAGCCAGAAAATAGGAACAGCCTAGATGTTTATCACATGATGAATAGGTAAGAAATAAGTTGTGCATACTCATAGTAGAATTCTATTCAGCTACAAAGAAAAAATGAAATTTCTAGGAAATGGAACAGATCTGGAAATTACGTCACATATATATAATCATCTAACCCAAACTCACAAAGACAAACTCCACGTTGACCTCACATGTAGATCCTAGTGTCTAATGTTTGCATGTATATTTGTGGGTGTGAGTGTGGGTGTACATCATGAACATGGAAGGGGGTCCGTGAGAGGAATGAGAGATGTTGAGGAAGAGTGGGAAGGATAACAGATCACATTACAGGGAAGTGGCCCAGAAGCTCCTGGGGAGGGGAGTACAAAGAGGGGGCTCAGGGAGGATGAGGAAGAAGAGGAGAGAGGGGAGTAACAACAAAAAACCCAACAAATTATGTATGACAATGTCATAATGAAACTTTATACTTCAGACTATTTAAAATACAAATAAGTACACATTTTCTTGTTGGATGTTTCTACCACTTTTTTAGATTTATGGCTTTAACTCATCTGAAATTTGTGAGTGGTTTGAAGTAGGTATCTTGATTTATTTTCTTCTCATATTGTTAGCAAGATGTTCTATCCTCTAACTTTTATACTAATGTGTAAAAGTTTGACACTGAGTCTCAAGTTACCCAGGCTGGCCTTGAACTCTTTCTGTAGCTGAGGATTGCTGTGGAAGTTTATTTTTAGTTACATATAAAATAATTGTTTTAGGCATTGTTGGGTGAGGGGCTGCAGGTCTTGGCATTTTGTATTGTCTGCAGGTCTTGGGTTTATGTGGGGGTGTTGATTGGTAATGATCTGCATGTGCTATCAGTAGAACACCTGAGGAGTTCTGAAAAAATAAAAACACATGAGCTGAGACGCTCGGGGTTCCACCGGGAGCATGGCACTGGCCATGACGGTGTTTTCCTCTATAGAGATCTGGCAGGGTTTCCATGTATGAATAGGCCTCTGTGTCTTCCTTGCTGAGCCCACACACCAACTAACTACAACAGACGATGACCTTGAACCCCTTCCTGATGCTCTTGTCTCCACCTCCCAAGGGCAGGATTGTTGGCAAGCCCTGCTACGCCTAGAATCCTAGTACTTTTTAAAGTCATTAGGACTGATCTTTCATGCATGTGAATGAAAAATAAATAAATAAATAAATAAATAAATAAATAAATAAATAAGGAAGGGCATAACTGCTCTTAGGTACGGCAGAGGAGGAAGTTTACTATAGATATGAGGGAGAGCATAGACAGAGGCACCTGGAAGGATTCCGACGGAACATGACTCTAAGCTGGGCCACATGAGGGTGGGGGAGGAAAAGAGGGGAGAGGGGAGAGGCAACAGGGGAGAAGGAATCTGGAGCAGCAGCCCCCTGACCCCCCAAAAATAGAGGAAAGGGTCAGTAACCAAAATATCTAGATTATACAGGAAGAGCAACCCAGCCCCCAAGGCGGGAGAGTTCAGGTTAGGGAGTGAGTCTGCCAGCCCGGAGGATCCTGTAACAAGTATGGACTGAGGGTTGATGGGAGAACTTGGTGGCCAGCAACTGCTTTAATATGTTAAATAGGCACCTCAACCATTTGTCCCAAGTTTGAGACCTAACAGCATGGATCTATTTTCTCCAGCTTTTAACAGACTCTTCAACCTTTGGTTCCTTTATGAGAAAACTTTATGTTCATTAATTAAATAACCACCCGTTTATCAAACATCCATTATTCTAGTACACTTTCTTTGGTAACATGATGCGTTTCTTTCATGAAAGGTATACTGCCATGGTATTTAATATTTAATATTTGGCCGGTGGCTTTGTGACATGTCACGTGTCATTAGTAGAGCAGATGTGAGCTGGTGACGGACAGGAATGGATGGGAGTGTCAAAGATGCACTGAGGGTTCACGGGGCCGGACAAAGATGATTTGTGACAACTACAACATCCCTGGATCAGCTCCAGCTGCCACCGTGGATCCCGAGGACGAGTGCCACCCCTGTGATCACTGCATGGAGGAGCAGAAAGCCCTCTGGCATCTTCAAAGCCCGGCCTCCTCCTCTACCTGGCCAGGGCGGATGATGTTTAAGTCAAAGCTGTGTGGTCTCAGCAAGATCCTCCCTAGCACCAGCCCTGATTCCAGGTTCGCATTGGGGTCAGGCTTTGCAGCACAGTGTCGACAGTGATGGGAACGGACATCCTTCTGGCCAAGGTGGGACCCTGATGGCCACAGTATCTCCCTGTTGGCTTCCTGCTGGATTTACACACAGCACACCTGCCAATTCACAAAATTACTCTCCTTCGACCTTCTCTTCTGGGAGATAGAATGTTGAATATTCTCAAATGTCACCCATCACAAGTGATTACATGGCGGGGGTGGGGAGATAGCTCACTCACTTACGTGCCTGCTACTCAAACCTGAGGATCTGATCTTGGGTCCCCAGCACTTGTAAAAGGACAGTTGCCTGCAGTCCCAGTACTGGGGAGATGGAGACAAGGCTTCCTGGGGCTTCTGGCCAATCTAACTTGTTCAGTGAGCTCTTGGGTTCCTTGAAAAACCTTGTCTCAGAAAAATCACATGCATGAACATGAACACACATAACTAAGGTGGAACGTGATAGAGGGAGATCACTGATTTCAACTTCTGGCCTCCACAAGCATGCACACATGTGCACGTGCACCAGCACACATATGCACCATACACATACAAAAGTAAGTATATATAGAAGTATATAGTACTTCAGTTTTGTTATACTGCACGATAAATTATACAAATGGGTTTTTTTCTAGTTTAACAGATACATCTCTCTCTTCTGTATTTGTGGTTGATTGTTGTGAAAGTTTACTTTAGTTATGTCTAAAATGTTTTATCTACTGTTGGGTGAGGGGCTAGCCTAGGTTTTGGCTTGCTGTATTGCTTGCAGGTGTTGGATTTCTGTGGGGTGTTTGATTGCTTTGAAGTTCTGAATCAATAAAACACCTGAGCTCAGACGAGTCTGGCGCTGGCCAGGACTGTGGTTCCCTCTGCTGAGGTCTGGCAGAGTTTGCACCTCTGAAAAACGCCTGGTGACCTGCCCGGTAGGCGTACCGCGATAGCTGATGCTGTTTTATTTTACATAGAAGCCTCACTGTAACCTCACTCTTGGCTTTTGTCCAACTTTCCTTTCATTCTTTTTTGTTTCTAAGCATTTCTTCCCAATTCTGGGAGACTCCTTATTTGCCACGTTCCTTGAAGCATGGACCAGTGACTGGAGTCTCAGCATCATTTGGGAAGGTCTAACATGGCTCCCAGATGATAGATGAACCTGCACTGTAAATTGTGAAGAGTGTTGTCAGTGTTCCCCCCACCCTAGCTGTGATGTAGACTCCCCCTCCCCCAGCTGTGATGTAGACTCCCTTCTCCCCCAGCTGTGATGTAGACTCCCTTCTCCCCCAGCTGTGATGTTGACTCCCTTCTCCCCCAGCTGTGATGTAGACTCCCTTCTCCCCCAGCTGTGATGTAGACTCCCTTCTCCCCCAGCTGTGATGTAGACTCCCTTCTCCCCCAGCTGTGATGTAGACTCCCTTCTCCCCCAGCTGTGATGTAGACTCCCCCTCCCCCAGCTGTGATGTAGACTCCCTTCTCCCCCAGCTGTGATGTAGACTCCCTTCTCCCCCAGCTGTGATGTAGACACTCCTTATTTTTAAAGTAGTTTAATTTTCCCAGTGGAACCACGAAAGGAGATGAAGTTCAGTAGAGAGAGTGGTCCCTCCTCCAGGACCAGGACCCACAGCATCCGTCTGAGTGTGATGTTGTGAAGTGCAAACAACAGCCATCACTATCCCCTCGAGATGTCATTCGCCCAACAAGAAAGAGTCTCCATGAGCGCTCTGTTGCAGTTACGTGTCCCCCAGGGTGCTTGCTCACACTCCCTGCTTTGACAAATTTACAAATGTCAACTGGTGTCTACATGAAAGCACGGGCCCAGGGCAGACAGAGAGGAATGAAGAGATTCTGGTAGAGTTTCTGAGGTCTTCAGGGGAAGAGGCCATACCTCCTCTCCCAGGCATTGTACCAGAGAGGAGAGCAGTCACAGAGCTGAGTACACTGTACACGTACAAAGATGTGTTTTTTTAGGGAGAAAAGATAAAATTGAGTATGTTCAATTCTCAGACAAGACATGAGACAAATCTTGGAAAGGCACAAAACACCATGGAAATGATTCGGAGAGAAACAGGGCTCTTCACGACAAATTGGCTCATTCTTTATTGTTGCCGGGCCCTCTGTTCCCTGGAGAGTTATCGAAACAATACCAGCGCCTGGCTCTCATGGTGAACTGGAAAACATCCTACCTTTCTTAATGACTTGGTGATGTTGTTGTCTCAACAGGAAATTCTAGCCATTGTCACGCATTCTTCTTGTTTATAATTAGTAATAATAGCTCTTCACAGCGCTGTCAGCTCCAGACCTTGACAAAGCTTTTCCAACAAACTGGGTCTTTTCCTGAAGGTGCTGCGGAAAGTCAAACAGGGTGAGCAGCCATGAATGTGCACATTTCATAGATCGTGGAGCTGAAGCTGCAGGGAAGTCCGGACTTCCTTAAGGGCATGGAATGCAGAAATGGCAGCTGGGAGCCTGGACTTGTCTTCACTGGCTGCGGTGGACATTTCTGAAACACACCAGGGCCAGCGTGAAGCTTCCCAGCCTGTTTATTTGGCCCCCGTGCAGTGCCTGTGCGCACAGCAGTCAGATAGAAGGACCTCAGTCAAGTGTTAGGAGCTTTATAGCGTTTTATAACGTTTCCTCAGATTAGACTCAGGTAATTACTCATTGCCGCTCCCGCTTAGCCCATGGGGCTCACTCTGTCTAATTACACCGCTTCATGACTTTGTAAACTCTCTGCCAGAGATCTGCTGCGCCCTGGGATGTGGCCATCACACTCCAGGCAGATGCTTGTACCTTACTACTTATTTTCTAGTTTTGACCTTTCTCCCCTGGGGGGGAGAGGGAGAGCACCTTACTCCTGGTGCCTTCTCACCCCTGCCTGTCCACACTGAGCACCTCCGATTTTATTTGCTGCTTGATTTGTCTTCCTGGCTCAGTGCCCCTCCTTTCACGTGTTTTCTCTACCCAGCTTGTCCTGGCCTTCTCCGTCACCTCCTTCTGCACCTTCATATATACGCGTAAAGGGGCCAGCTCAAAACCAACGCCCTGGGAAGCCTACCAGATCCGCAGTGTGAATAGCTGAGCATCTTAAGCCCACCTCTGCCCCCCCTGGGCCTCTGAAACACATGGTGTGAGAATCTGAACTAGAGTGGGAACTAGTTTCGGGACATAAATGACATCTTATTCCTCTGAGCTTGGAGCTTCACAGCTGACAAGAATTCATTCAGGGTTCAGGTCTCATTTCCCCAATAGTTTGAGAACATCTGGACTTTTAGACCGTGTATCACTTTAGCATCTCTGTTTAGATAGCGAGAAAGTCTCAAAAGTGAGACTCACACAGGCAGGAATTACCCCAATGTGAATGGAAGTTGCTGGAAAGAACAACACCATACGTTGAACCTTCGATAAAACTGATGAACATTCGCAGATTGTGGAGAGGTTGGGATGCAGATCCAGAACCTAATTACAATTTATTTTGGGCTATATCTATCCCCTTAGTAGCCATTCCTTGCCCACCTCTGTGTCTGACCTGATGTCCTTGTGACTGAGAAATGAAATCTTTTGGAAAGTATTAACAGACCATCACCAGAAGTTTTGTGGAATCTTGCCAGAGTTGCCACATGTTACCTAGAAATCAGGGTTCCCTCTTGGGGTTCTTAGTCTCCTTGATAAACAGAATATATGGTTCAGAAGGAAGCTCAAGTGTAATTTTATTTTTATTAATTTTATTAGAATTTAAGAGAAAAACGCCATGTGGCAAGCTAGAAATCTTGTCCACTGCCTGGAGGAAGTAGAGGAGGAGACAAAGCCAGGGCTCTGAGTTAAGCAGGCATGGAGGCCAGCACATAGCAGACAAGCAGCCCGGTGGTGGGGAGGGGACTGTTAAAGAGCAGAGAGCCTGATGTTCCAGAGAAAGCATGCAAGCGCTCTAAAATCAGTGTCCAAAAGATAGACGAGAAGAAAAGGGAGTTGCACCGCTCGGAACTCAGAGCCAACAGAACGCCATGGCAACTCTAAAGGGACCACGCCAAAGGCAGAGAGGGAAGGGAAAGTGTAGCATCTCACTAAAGGGCTAATTATCCCTCCTGCGGCATCGGGTGGTCCCACCTTCCTGAGAGGTGGTACCCTAGCCCGGTGATTGACCAGCCCAATTGGATTAACCCTTACTAGAGGGAAGATGATGTGCCTCCACCCAGAGGTGGACTCCATTCTTCACTACCTTCCACCAACCAAGAGGGTAAGGAGGTCCTCAGAGAGCATCTGAGGCCCACAGCAGAGACTCTCTGCTTTGCTTTACTTAATGTTTCCATCAGTGTAGTTGAAAAAAATGCCTTGACTGATGTCACCAAACAGTTACCTTTGGGACATGGAATTTGGGGTCACTTAAATATTGCTCCTGGGCTATAGTCACTCATATTTGACTCCAGAATGAACTCTCTTCTCCCTTTGAGATGAAGTTTTTAAAAATATTTATTTATTTATTTTTGGCTTATGTGTATCTGTGTGTGGGTATGAGCACGCATGTGTGTGTGCTGGTAGAAGCCAGAACGGGGCATCAGATGCCCTGGAACTTGGGCTCAATTCCCAGTACCACCACCACCACCACAACCACCACTACCACCACTACTACCACCACCACTACTACTACCACCCCCCACCCCCCCATCACCACTACTACCACCACAACCATCACCACCACCTCCCCCACCACAACAAAGGACCTTGGCACTAAAGGCTATTACTGGGAGGCACATGGGAACAAAATCCAAGATAATTAACAGAAAAGCTTGTTGCTGACCTTTAGTGTGATGGGCTAGTGTAGATGAGAAAATGCAACTTTTGGGCCTGAAGACATGACTTGGGGTGGAGATTATTTGCTTATCTTCTGAAAGTCCTGAGCTGACTTCAGGCTTTACATACACTAACTTCTTTTTTACCTTTGATCTATGTCCTTAGCTCTCTTCTCACCTTTGATTTTGTTACAGGGTCTCACTTCATTGCCCAAGCTGGCCTTGAACTCACTGGTAACCTAGGCAGGCCTTGGAGCTTGCAATCCTCCTGCAGCAGCCTCCTGAGTGGCTAGGATTACATGCCTGAACCTCCAGGCCTGGTTCCAATGTTCTTTATTGACATCCCTCAAGGAATTACCTGGGACCAGCCAACCTATAGGGATGCTTTGGCATCAGAGTGTCTTGCCTGGCTCCTTCACAATTTGAGAACAGATTAGTGGTTATCAACCCTGGCCATACACTGGAAACTTTAAAAAGAACACTGCTGTGAAATTTGCATAGAGCACCCTGGAATTTTTCACTGAGTACCACCTGTGAGTGCACGGGACGAGGCTCCAGGAAGCAGCTACTGGAAGACAGCAATGCAAGAGACTTTGGTGGTTGGGATTTTGTCAAGTCACCTTTAGTATACCTCCTCAAATACTGGACATCCTGATAAATCCTCAGAAGGCTCATATTTACCAAAACACTTATTTATTTATTTATCTATTTATTTGTATAACATGGTGTGTGCATTCCACCCCCCCCACCGACCCCTCCCCCTATGTGTGGTGCATGAGTGGAAGCCAGACGGCAACTCTTAGGAGTCGGTTCTCTCCTTATACCAAATAGGTCCAAGGAGTGAGCTCAGGTCACCAGCCTTGGTGGTAAGCACCTTTACCGCCTGAGCCATCTTGCTGGTCCCTTACTATCTTTAGAGTAAGGGAACTTCCTTTCACAAAGAAACTACAGTACTGTATTGAATATAACACAGTCCAGATCCTCAACATAGTCTCTTCCATGCCTGCACACAAAGATGACTAGAACTAGGAAGAACCAGGGCAATGTAGAACACGCCAGAAGGAACAACAGTAGAAACAGATGCCAGAATCACAAAGATGGAGTTAGACTGCGAAGACGTTCAAACAGCTTTATCAAGATGTCCGTGGATTTAAAGGGAAAAGTGAGCCCAATGGGTGCACAGATGGGGACTCACAGAATGGGGGAAGGAATTTTAAAAAGATAGAAAATCAAGAACTAAAAATATAATAATGAATTAAAAATTGTCACTATATTGGTAGCAGCAGATTAGATATTGCAGTGGGGAGATGTGCAACCTGGAAGGTAAGTCGGGGGCACCCTCACAGGCTTTTTCCTTAGTCCCCCAGCACAGAGGTGAAGTGCGGTGGTGGGTGATGTTGGTGGTGTGTGCTCTGGATACAGTGATGACAATATACTTTTGCCCATTTTCCTCCTCCAAGCCATGGACCAATCTAATCTCGGGGACATCATCGGGCAGGATTCCGACTGACGTATGCCTTACGAAACACCCAGATATCACTCCTCAACATTGTTAGGGAAACAAGCAAGAAAGACAAAGGGGAATGTTAGGGGGCACGACAGCCAAATGGAATATGGCGTCATGGAGTGGCATTCTGGCAGAGGAAGAGCACATGACCTAAGAGATGATCCAACTGAGGGGAGAATGGACTGCAGTTAAAACCACGAGCCTCACACTCATCAGCTGTAACAAACAGACTGTATGTCTGTGTTGTAAGAAGTTAATGAGGGCCACTGGGCACGGGGTGTACCAGATCTTCTCATGTACTTTCCATTTTGTGTAAACACTAGGCTGGTTTGAAATAAGGAGTGTAAGAAAATTAACGAACAGTAGTAAATGTTGTCAGATGTGTGGGGGAAGGAATGTTAAATGCAATACGCTGGCAGACAGTCTGAAAAGTCCGAGGGGTGTCAGACATACAATCGTCTCATTGCCAAGAGAAATAAAACATATTTCCCCACAAGGACGTTATGTGGATGTTTGTAGAGACTTTACAGAGAATCATCACAAACTGGAAGCATTCAGAATGTCTGTCATTGGCTGAGAGGGTTCAGCACATTGCGTGTATCCATATACTGGAACATAATAAAGAATGAGTTACCCGGGCATGGCGGCTTCCAGTGCGGCCTCATAAAAATGTGGAGAAGTCTGCAAAGGAAGAGAAGCCAGACACAGAGGACTCCATCTGTCATCGGTTTGTATGCAAGGCTGATCTAAGGTAGGAATGGACCAGCGGAACGGCTGCATTTGGAGCCCTGAGGTTTGAGGATGGGACCACTCAGGACTTCCTAAGGGATGGAAATGTCCTGTATCTCGATGGAGTGTGGCTTAGGAGAGGGAGTGCTTTTGTCAAAACGCATCAAGATGTACACTTGAAGTCTATCCAGTTCTAACATATGTAAAATGTACCCCGATCTTTACAAAGAAGGTTAAAGAGGTGTGGTGGCTCACATCTGTAATCTCAGCACTCGGGAGGCTGAGACAGGTAGATTACCAAGAGCTTGAAGTTGACCTGAGTCACACAGAGTTCAAGGCTAGAATGAGGCACATACAGAGCAAAACTCTGTTCCAAACAAACAAACAAACAAATAAACTGAGGGTGGTGGTGGAAAGGAGTGAGGGGAAACACGGAGAGAGGGCAGGGGATTGCTGATGCCTGGGTTTCTGATTCTAATGCTTTCTTTGTACACGCTCCCATAGCCCAGGTGAAGGACCACTGATGTAGGTACGTATCCTTCATCATTTAGTAGCATAGTAGCATCCTTCATCATTCCTGTCTGCCATGTACATGCTTCGCTCATGTGTGGATTTACATTTCTGCTTAACGCTGGGATTAGTCACCTGGCTAACTGGCATTTACTAAGATGCCCATGAAGAAGATAGGAGGGAGATAGAGTTCCCAAGGAGTCCTGCAGCTCTCCCCTTTGCTGCTCCTGAGAATACCCCCCCACTTACCATGGGCTGGATATTGTAGTGACCTGGGAGAGGGAATTGGAAGGGGAGTGGAGGAGGGACTTCTCTGGGGGCAGCGGGCATCCATGGTGCATCTGTAAGTCATGGAGCTAGTCTGCTGCTCTTCGGTCATCTGGGCTTACACTGAAGTTCCACTGGATTCTAGAGGCTGGTTTCGTCCGGTCCGGATTCTGATGACTTTGGGGAGCTGTGAAAAGGGACAGTGGGACACTTCATGTGTAGAGCATAAGGTGTGTGCTCAGGGGGACTTAGCCTTTTCTTTCTCCATCTGGAATGACACTGGGGCCGTACACTTTCCTTCATGGTTCGTTTTTCCTCTTCTGAGGCTGACAAGCAGCCCATTGACATTTTTAAGACAAAAAAAAAAAGTTGTTTTTTTTAAAACTCTATCCAAGGCTAATAAAATGGCACAGTCAAAACTGAAATGATAAGTCCTAACGGTTGTTCTGTGGATGCTCTGTACCCGGTGTTTATTTCAGAACACATGACCAAGGTTTCAGAGGGCTCTCATGAGTAACTAGAACTTTGGCTCAGACTATTTCATCTAGGGTGCCTGGATAAATAAACACACCCACTGACAGGCCCCAGGGAGATCTTCTAGTTCATCTAGCCCATCTTTCCTGGAGCGAAGCACTGCTGGGTCTCCTACAGATCTCTCATGACAGGGACTTTTGTAACACAGTCCAGTGTTAGTCTGAGCAGTTCTGACCCAAAGTATACCCTGGCATGAGCAACAACCTCCATTTGCCAGATTGCCTTCGCTAGTCTCTTCCCATAGCCTTTCCTGCCGTGAGCTAGATATCTCTAATTGCTTTAAACATTTGGTACTAATTGTTTTTCTCATTGCTGGAAAAGATGCATGAGAGAAGCAGCTTTAAAGGGGAAGGGATTTCTTTTGGTTCATGGTCCAAAGGAATGCCCATCATGTCTGAGAAGGCATGGCAGCTGCAGTCTGTGGCTGAAGCTGGCGGTGGCGGCCCATCACATGGCGATGATCAGGAAGCAGAAAGCTGAGGATGTGACCCCCAAAGACTTTCTACAGTGACTCCTCCACCAGCCCTGCCTCCTATCAAAAGGTTCCACAAGTTCCAGCACTACCAGCTGGGATGAAGTGCTCATACAAGGCTGTGGGGACAGGCCACATTCAAACCATAGCACAAGCCTGCTGTGTTTTGGTTTTGTCTGCGCCTACCGGCTTTCTTTTCCCTTCCTGTTGAGTACAAGTCTGTTTGCATGCGTATCCTAACAATTCAGGTGGCTCATGCATCTGAGCACCTGCTCGATGTCAAGGTGGGAGGACAGGAATGGACCAGGCTTATCTTGACAAGCAGGAGCCTTCTCCACAGTGGTCTCTAGCACAAGGTGGGCTGGGAGCGATGGCAAAGAGAGTGTAGATGTTCTTTTTCATGAGTGTGTTCAGCAAAGGCAAAAAAGGCTACTCCAAGAATCAAGCCTAAATGACTATGGCAGAGGGCGACAGCCTCCCTGAACTGAGCCCAGAGCCAACTCCGTTTAGGTATTTTATTGAAGAAAGGCTATGTTAAGGGACTTGCCCAACTGATATGAAGGCTTTTGCATAATGAACATAATCCTACAGCCAAGGATGCAACAGGAACAAAGCCCACTGCTGGAAGTGTTTCTTGGTCTATCATTACCAAAAACTTCCTTGTACCAAAAGCTCACATGGCCATAGAGCTCCTTCATCATAAACAAATGCCTTTAACATGTGAGATTTTGGGGACAGGGTATTTTAAACATCAATTGCTTTAGCCAAGAGTTGCTGACAGGTAGCAACATGAGTTGCTACATCTCAGAAAGCAGACATTGACAGTTACTGGAATTACAGATTTTTATCAAGCTAGGACTTACAGAGAAACTGTTCCCCACGTGCTTCAGAAAGTAGCCCTTGCCCCAGCATCTCATGCTGCAACTTAACAATTGCCTTAAAGTTCACAATTTCGGAGGACAAATTCAATATCCACTATAAGAGGAAATGGCATCTGTTATTCCCACTCTCTGACTCCCCAGTAGTTTCCATGCTCTGAGCTTGGGCTGGGGCATACTAACTAAAAAGACAGTAGTGTGTGTAATTGTAGAACATTTTAGGGTAGGTTGCTCACTAAAGACCCGATGAATGGATGTCAGATGACTAGATCCCTGTGTGCAGAAAGATGTTGATAGGCCCTGTGAATCAGCACTCCATTCAAGGATCAGTTAGTTATCAACAGAAGAGACAGAACCACCTGGCATAAAAAGGTACACTATTTAGCCTAAGAATAGGTAAACTCTATAACACATAGGTACCGCTGGAGACAATGGCAGGTGTCACAGATGTATTATGGGTGGCATGCCCATAATATATAACACATGGGTGTGTGGAAGCAATACATGTTTTCTTTTGAATAAAGCAACATAGCATAATCCCCACAGCATTGCGTGTTGACAACTTGATACTACCTGGGGTGCTCTGGACACTGTAGGAGATGGGATGTTAGCTGGATGAAGTAGGCCACTGGAAGCTGGAGATATCCTGTCTCTGTCCCCTTCTTGTCTATGTATCCTGTCTGCAGTGAAGTAAAGACTTACTCCTTCCAAGAACCACAATGTGGAGCCAAGTGACCCTGGACAGAGATCCTCTGCAATCACGAGCTGAGGAGAATCTCTCTTCCCTCATCTCATACTCTTGGATATTTTAGTTGCATGCTGTAAATGAGGAGAGGCAAACAGACATCAAAACAGACTCAGAGTTGGTTTTAAATGCCAGCTTGCCACAACCTAGAATCACTTAGTAAATACTGAGGAGTTATCTAGATCAGGTTGGCCTTTGAACCTGTCTGTTGGGGGGTTGTCTTGACCTGGTCCACTGGGGGTAGCACAAGGTCATTAGGTTGGCCCTTGAACTGTATAAAATTGAAGAGAGCTGAGCAAAAATGCAAATGAACAGCAGGAGTGTGGATGCTTCTATGCTCTTGACTGTGAGTTTGATGAGATCAGCTGTATCAAGCATTTGTCTCCATGTCTTCCCTGCAATGGTGGATTGCAACCTGGAAGTATAAACCAAATAAGTCCTTTCTTCCCTCAGTTTCTTTTGTCAGACTGTTTATTACAGTAACATACATGAAACTAGAAACATGGAAAGAAAAGCAATGGATACATGTGTCTTAGCTTGTTTTCTGTTGCTGTAATAAACACCATGATCAAAAGCAACCTGGAGAAGAAAGGCTCTATTTCAGCTCACAGGTTACAGTCTATTATCAAAGGCAGCCAGGGCAGGAGCTCAGGACAGGAACCCAGAGGCAGGAACTGAAGCAGAGACCATGGATGAACAGTGCTTCCTGGCTAGCTTCCAGGCTCACATTCACCTACCTTTCTTATACAGCCAGGCCCACCTGCCTAGGGATGGTACCGCCCACAGTGGATTGGGCCCAGACACGTTCACAGGCCAATCTGATGGAGGCAATTCTTCAACTGAGGGTCCCTCTTCCCAGTTGTATCAAATTGACAGCAGAAGTTAACTTCTACATTCATCAAATTAATCCTGAAAGATGGGCATTATCTCTGCTTATTGGAAACATTCAGGGGGCTGGAGTGGCTTTCTGAGTTTCATCTCAGGCTGATACATTGCTTGTCCATATTTCCTCAATTCTTCTGGAACTTCATTTATCCAGTTACTCATTCTTGAATTTCCTCAGCTCTGACCAGGGGCCTGCTGTGATACAAGGCCCTACTCTGGCATGATGAGAGGCCCTGGGACATACAGTTAGTCACACAGACTTGCGTGGAGACCCAGCAAAGCACAGGAACAGTTTCTGCCCCACAAGGACATAATGTTCCACTGGGCAGAGGAGACACGTGATCAGCACAAATGTGGGTATCCTTATATGAAATGACTCTGGAGGGACCAGGGCTGTAATCAACTATGGGTGATAAGAACACTGAAAACTCTGAGCCTGGTGGAGAGGAAATCTCCCGGGGAAGCTGGGATTCCAGGGAGACACTGAGGCTAGAGGAGAGGAAGGGCAGACTTCCCAACAGGCTCAGAGTGGTGTTGGCCTTCTCTTCTGAACGCTGCTCATTGGCATCTACTTCTTTGTCTCCACTGGGCCTTGCTTTGCTCCAGGCCACCAGATCGATATTGTCAATAATTTCTTTAAGCTGTAAAACACTTCAGACATTAAACAGCGTAGAAAACAATGCCAGGGTCACTAAAATATCCGCCATTTTGAGTCAGCGTCATTCCACTTCAGCGTATGGGCTCCAGCTGTCAGTCTTTTTGTGAGATGGGAGTTTTGGGGAAGGAATTTTGCGCCACATACCTGCTAGGCAAACACCCTACTACTGCACTAAAGCCATACGCAGCCCTCTTTCTTAAATGTGTATGTGTGTTTGTGTGTATGTAATATGCTTGCAGGTACCCCTGGAGGTCAGAAGATGACGCTAAATCCCCTGCAGCTGGAGTCAGAGGTGGGTGTGAGCCCCTGATGTGCATGCTAGGAACTGAACTTGGGTTCTCTGGAAAAGCAGCAAGTGTTCTTAACTGCTGAATCATTTCTTCAGTCCCGCCCAGCCCTTTTACAAACAAATAAGCAAACAAATGAACTTATGTGTGTGGGTGGGTGGGGTGGCGTGGGAGGGTGACATACTTACATGTGCATTATGCTCACCTGTGTGTGTATGTAGGGGCCGAGAGCCAACCTCAAGTATCCATCACTCTTCATCTTACTTTTTAAGACAGGGTCTCGTAGAGCTCACCATTTCTGATAAGCCAGTGGGCCAGCAGGCCCCAGTAATCAGTGTTTCTCCCTGTCCACCCCAGCACTGAGGTCTAGATGTGTACACTAGGCCTGGCTTTTCTGTGGGTGTTGGGAATCTGAACTTAGGTCCTTAGGAGCCGTTTCCCCATCAGAGCCTTCTCTCCAGACAAGGTCTCACAAAGTTGCTCAGAATGGCCCTGAAATCACTGTAGTCCGGCAGGCCTTGAACTTCCTATCCTCCTGCCTCGGTCTCCCCAGTATCTAGGATTATGGGTTTATACAATGAGGCTCTGCTTTTCTCTATTTTCTGCAGAAATGGAATATCATGATTTCAGCTGAATTCCTGTGCTATCCTTTAATGCTTTCTCCCCAGAGTGAACGTTATATTAGAATCAACGTGACCTATCCCCATGTGGGGCTTCCTGACGTTACCGCCCACATGTGGCCTTTGTGTATTTTCATTGCTATTACACAGATCCACCAGGTTCATGTCTTTTTTCCTCTCTATGTATTGTGTTTCCCAGCCTTATCCTTAACATGTGGAGCTTGAACTTGTTTGCACTAGAGTGTCTCATCATAGGAATGGATTAAATATTCCACTCTGTTCCCTCTGGCTAGGCTGTTTCTCCCTTTCCACCGGTGCAAACATCACTTCAGCAAATGTCTTCAGGCATCTCTTTGTGTATACGTGTGTGTGTGTGTGTGTGTGTGTGTGTGTGTGTGTGTGTGTGGTTTTCTAAAGTAGAAACCAACTTGACACAAGCTACAGTCAAACAGGAAGAGGAATCACAACTGAGAAACCACACCTGTCCGATTGCTTAGGGGCATTTTCTTGGTTGCTAATTGATAGATGGTCCAGCCCACTGGTGGTCCTGGGTGGTCTAAGAAAGCAGCCTGAGCAAGACAGTCAGCAGCACTCCTCCATGGCCTCTGCCTCAGTTCCTGCCTTGAGTTCCTGTTCTGGCTTCCCTTCGTGATGGGCTGTAAAGCTGTCAGCTGACATAAAGGCTTTCCTCCACAAGTTGCTTTGGACGTAGTGTCTAATCACAGCAACAGAAAGCAGAAGTGAAATTTTGGGGTGCTCTATTCTGAAGGTTTGTGTCTCTCACAAACTCATTTGTTGAAACCTAACCCCCTAAGGCAATGGTATTAGGAAACAGGGTCTTTAAGAGGTAATTAGGTCCCGGGGGCTCCACCCTAGGCACAGGATTAGTGTCCTTATAAAGTGGGCTACTGGGACCCCAATTACCTCTTCTGAAGAGCAAGGTAGAGCAAGAGCAAGAAGGTGCCTTCTACAAACTGGAAATGCCCTCACCAGACAGGGAATCTACTCATATTGGATCTTCATTTTCTAGTCTCTAGAACCATGAAAAATAACTTTCTGTTTTTTAAGACATTGGGTAAAAAAATATGCAGATCCTTAGTCTTACTAGGTATGACCAAAACTGCCGACAGCTTTCAACATGGCACCGCCATACTTAACGCACCTGCCCCATACCGTGCTTTGGTGGATATGAGAGTTAAGCGGCTCCGAATTCTCACAGCCATTGTCAGCAGTTTTCTTTTCCTTTTTTAAAAGTTTTTTTTTCTTTATTCCTTTTTTCCCCCCCAGACAGGGTTTCTCTGTTGTCTGGCTCTCCTGGAATTCACTCGATAGACCAGGCTGGCCTCGAACTCACAGAGATCCACCTGCCGCTGCCTCCTGAGAGCTGGGATTAAAGGTGTGTGCCACCACCACCTGTAGTTGTATGCCTACTGTGACAGCTCACCAAGAGAGACAAGGAAGCATACTCACACATGCAAACCCTGCCAGACCTCAGCAGAGGGAACCACTGTCCTGGCCCACACCATACTCAACAATGGAACCCTGAGCTTCTGAGCTCAGGTTTTTTATTGATTCAGAATTCCTCAGGTGCAGATCATAAGCAATCCCCACAGAAATCCAACACCTGCAGACAATGCAAAATGCCAAGACCTAGGGAGCCCCTCACCCAACAGTGCATAAAACAATATTTTTAAGCACAAGTAAAAATAAGTTACAACAGCCATCTGGCCCTTTCTTTCTTTCTTTCTTTTTCTTTCTTTCTTTCTTTTTTTTTTCAATACATTTTTAAAGCTGATTTATCTGTTTTATTTTATGTATGTGAGTGTTTTGCCTGCATGTATGTATGTGCATTTCATGCCTGCCTGGTGCCTAAGGAGGGCATTGGACCCCCTGGCACAGGAGTTTAGGATGGTTGTGAGCTACAATACGGGCATTTATAACTGAACCGAGATCTTCTGAAAGAGCAGCTTTCTTAACCAATGAGCCATTTCTCCAACTCCTCCCTTTTCTTTTCTAAGTTAACTCTGTGTGTGTGTGTGTGTGTGTGTGTGTGTGTGTGTGTGTGTGACAACTCGTAGTAGTCAGTTCTCTCCTTCCACCATGTAGGGGCTCAGAAACTGAACTCAGGTCATCAGACTTGGTGACAAGTGTCTCTACCTCCTGAGCCATCTCTCCAGCCCCCCCCTTATTTTAAAAATTAAATATTTTCTTCCCATGAATATAGAGATTTTTTTAACATGGACATCGAAGCATTTCCTATTCCAGTTGATAAGCCATCTTGTGGGCCCTCTACTCTGTCAAACAGACCCCTGTGTAAAGCTTCTCCCTGCTCACCTGTGCAGGCTCCTTTTACTCTCCTGTCTCCCACAAGTGAGCTTAGACAGACAGACAGATAGACACACACATACATACGTGTGGACACCGTGCAAAATACTGTTCAACAGAACCAAACCAAAACCACACTCCTGCCTCCTGCAACCCCTCTTATCCTGTTGAGCTCTGATCTTTCTCCTAGACTCCGTCTCCTGTCTTCTTCCCACCAGCTCCCAGCTCTCAGCCAACAACTCCCAGGACAGCCTCAGAAAGCATCACATCTCCAGTGAGATTCATTCCCACAATGCCCCGGGGCCTTTTGCTCACAGCACTACAATTCTCAGGACAGTGTAGGGAGTGCACTTCCCAGACTCACTAGATAAGCTCCCTGTGGTCAGGGCCTGTGTGGTGTCCTGCCTTTGTGAAGTGGATCTGTTCTGTAGTCAGCAGGGAGAAGATGAGTCTCCTGACTAGTGACTACGTGTGGGGAGCTGAAGAAGCCTAGAATGAATGTGTGAAGAGTGGGTGAAATCCTGAGTGAATGTGCTGTTTGTTGACATGAGCACAGCCATGTCTTTGGCCCATGCCCCAGACCCATGGGAAGGTGGTGAAGCCTTCCCCCTGGGGCAAAGCCTTCCTCTGGTCTGGGTGTGAATGTTGGCAGTGTATGCAAAAGCTAGTGACTGTAGCTCCCTCCTCCAAATGTGTATGGGCAGAAACTGCTCTTCTATGGTGACCTCCTTCAGGACAAGCTCACCTGTGCCCTGTGCTGAGGTTCTGAGTTGCTTTGCGGTCGGTGCCACTCCCAGCATGCACAGCAACCCTGATCCTAGCTTTTTAGTAAGCATCTATCCTTTCTTCATTCCCTTGTTGCCTCTAGTCGGAATTCCAGGATCAAGCTGTGCAGAATGGGGTAATGGGGAAGAACTGGTCAGACTGGAAAGACAGAGTCATCCAGTCACCCTCATAACTTCAATTTTCAGGTAAGGGTTGAGGTTTGTGAGCTCATCTGGAGCCACATGTTCTGCTCCACAGTCTCCTGATCACGTGCTGGGTGCTCTCTCCTACACCACACTTTGAAGAAGTGCGTCTCACTACAGTGGAAGGAAGTGTCCTGAGTCTTGCTTTCCATAGTCTGGGACACCAGCAAGCCAGGAGATAAAAGGCCAGTGTTCCATAGGCTTGAAGAAATGGAGGGCAAGGCTAATGACCTCCATCGAGAACCTGCTGAGCACAGACACGGCCTCAGGCCGTCCAGGCCCGTGTTGTAAGTAACTATCTCCACGTGTGCATAGGACAGCCCGAGATACGCAGTGTGCCCTCAGGCTCCAAGGCAGTAAATGGAGACCTGATCGTCGTGTGATGGAGGGAACCAAGTGGGATCATAGCCCAGTCAGTCCTCTCTGTGCTCCGTGCACCCTATTGCTGCACAGCAGAGACATCCACAGAGGGTTGGCCTGGCTTTCTCAGAGCTGTCACAAAAAAGCCCACTGGAGTGAGCTGTCGTCACTTCAGGGACTTCCTGGTCTTCCTAAGGTCCGTCCTTTGCCCCAAGCTCCCCAGGTGACGTCAGTTCAAGCATCTGGTGGGCTGATACAGGACTCCAGAAAGAAAGAGCTTGTCCTGGTTGGGGCCCGTTGAAGGCAGCAGATCGAAGCAGCTGGTTCCCACAAGGGAACCTACAAACCAAGCTCAGAGGCCGCCCAGGCTGCCAGGTCCGCCTATGGAAGGAGCCAGCAAGCACAATTGGCTACAGGGAATTTGATGAGCATCATCAGCTGCAAACTCCCACAAAACAAACAGTGCTGGATCCAGAGGTCTGAATAATAGCCCCTCCACCAGATGGCTTGCAGGAGCTCTGCCAGGGAGAAAAAACTGCCTCCTCTGCCCTGAATTTCTTCTTTGTTCTAGACCTGGCTCTTCCAGGATGTCAGTGGGGTGCCCCCACCCTCCTGAGGGCCAGCCATCCAGATAGTGTCCTGTGTCCAAGAAGATTAAGGCAGCTTTTCCCACATTAGGCTTTGGGGACAAAGAACTGGACAAAGAAGCAGCTTCCTTGTCCCAGCCTGAATCACCTCAAGCTGAAGGAATCGCACAGCTGTCTACATCTGGGCCTGGAATGCCAGTACAAGGACACGCCCAAAGAGTGCCAGACCCCTGTGGTCTAGAACAGGAAGTCATAAGCAAGGCCACCCTGCAGGAGGGCAGACCCTCTGGCCACTTCAGGTCTTTCCTTCAAGTTTGATCTTCTGGGTCCCAAAGTCAGCTTGTCCTGTTAAACTGAAGCCGTGCCTGGGGCAGATGTGGCCAGTATTTGGCTTCTCATGGCTCTAAGGAGAGCAATGCTGTAAGAGCTAGCCCACTGTGGATCTGAGTCCTTGCTGTGCACCATGAACAACTTATTTGACCTATGGGCCTCAGTTTCTCCTTTGCGCTTCAATGAGAATAATGGACTGCATTTCAGTGTGTGTAGCACAGTACCTGGCCGCAGTAGTCAGCACAAATGATGGCTTCCTCCCTCCAGCCTCTTCTTCTGAAGCCTTTGGTACCAAGCGACTCCCTAAATTCCTTCAACGATCCATGATCCAATCTTTGCTTCTGGCCACACTTCCAGGTGCAGTCTTTTCCCATTTTCCTGGAGCAAGTTCTTTTATCAAATTTTAGCTACTCAGTTCACCAGTATATAGCTGGACTTGCTAAACGACGGCAGATTCTGTCTGAAAACCAACAAGGAAGGGTATAATTACAGTGACGTTGCATCAGGTTCATCTGACTGGCCAGCTGGCTTCGAGAACTTTCCTTCTAAAGCCCGAAGCCACTTTCAGAAAAATCTTTACAACCACAGTACATCTAGTGACCTGTATGAAGCGTCCAGCGCATTTGTTAGGTTGTGTTTGCTGCGCTAACGACTCAGTGCGAACAGGCTATCCAGCAAGTTTGTTTTCATCCAGTAGGTTGCTAGGGTCTCTGTCCACACTGGCCTCTTTAAGAAACTCAGTGCCCACCTTCTAGAACAGCGGTTCTCAACCTGTGAGTCATGACCCTTTTTGGGGATGGACCAGCTCTTTCACAGGGATGGCCTAAGACCGTCTGCACAGTTACATTAAGATTAAATTAACAGTAGCACAAATACAGTTGTGAAGTAGCAGCGAAAATAATTTTAAGGTTGGGGGTCGCCACAGCATGAGGGCTGTATTAAAGGGTCACAGCACTGGGAGGGTTGAGAAACACGGTTCTAGAATGTTGTTAGTCATTAGGCAGAGAGGGAGACAAAGAAGAAGTGACGTACACAGCCACAGCCCACTGCACCTGTCCGTTCCATCGTCCCAAGCAGAGCCCTCGAACCCTACGCTGTACTCGGGTGTAAAATAATCAGAAACACTAGAGAGCAGCGCCAACCTCGGCCATGCTAAGACTTGGGATCTTGACAAGAATGGAGGGCAGCCTGCGGTAAGCAGAACTTCAGAGTCTTCCATGATGACATTCACCAACAAGGGTTTACCAGATGGTTTCAAAACAGACGATGTCCTGACATTTGCTTTGAGTGGTTCTGTGCCCCTCCCTGCATTCTGCTTTGGTGGGCCTCAGCTGCCAGCGTGCCTGAGACATGTTCAGCAGCTCCTGGTACTGTTGACTCGGTTCTAAACAGTTACAAAGGATTCTGAACTCATGGAGCTATGTCTCACATGTGCTCGGGTTAGCGCCAAATCTAGATTTAAAGAAGGTTTTTTGTTTGTTTGTTTGTTTTGTTTTAGATTCCAAACATTTAATTTTCCCTCTTCCTTTTTGTAAAAGATTTCAAATATCTTATTTTCTTTAAAGATTTATATTTTTATATTTAATTTTGTGTCTGTGTGTAGGTACATGCTCCTGAGTGTAGGTGCCCTTGGAAGCCAAAAGAGGGCGCCAGATCCCCCAGAGCTGGAATCACAGGCAGTTGTGAGCTGTTCGACATGGGTGCTGGGAACTGAACAGGGGTTCTCTGCAGAGGAAGGTTTTGCTCCCCACTGCTGAGCCATCATTCCAGCTCCACGACTACTATATTCAGTTGATCACAGTTGATTGCCCCAATGGTTTTTCATCTTCCCGTCTTCTATGCTTTTCACTTCCAGCCCGAGAGGCTACTTGAATCCAATTGCATTAAATATTTGTTTGATTTTTTTTATATGGACTCACAGTTATGTAACTACTGATTGTTTGCCACAAGCATTTATAATAACTACTGTGTGTACGTGTAGGTGTATCCAGAGGACGATCTTAGGTGTTATTCCCAAGAATGTTGCTGCCTTCTTTAGACAGGGCCTCCCCATCGGCTGGGAGCTCACCTATTAGACAATGTTGGCTGTTCATCATGCCCAAGAACGCTCTGGCGTCCACCTCTTCAGTGTGGGGCTACAAGCTTCCACACCTGGCATTTTTACGTGAAATCTGAGGATCAAGCTTAGGTCCTTGTCCCTTCGAGGCAAGCATTTTGTTGACCGGGTGGCTCCCCATCTAATATAATAACCTGTGTCGTTCAAAACTCTAAAACCGTCTTCCACATATCTACTTCCACATAGTAACCCTCACTGCGTCCTTGCAGATATTAACAGAATACTTATGTTAGTGAGAGAAGTCAAGTGACCAGTCCAAGGACACAGCATGCAAGCAGCAAAGTCAGGCTTCTTAAGCTACTTGTGACTCGTGTCAAATGCTGTGGTCTTTCCTTTGTCCCAGGGCCACTGCAGAGCTGGACAAAGAGGTGCTGTTTGGAAAGTGAGTTCAAGAGCACTGAACTCTGCCCTGGAAATCTGTGGAAAACCACAGAGAGAAGAGGCTCGGCCCCGGAGACTCCTCTCTCCACCGTCATCCCTTCCAGCCAGGACATGAAGCTTGCTGTGTCCGGTTCGTGTGGTGGTGACTTTGGGCACACACTTGAGGAGCTAGATGGCCAGACGTTTTGGTTAATGAGGACTTTGTTCATGGATAAACATTCCCCAGGGCTCTCAGCAGTTGGCCAGGGTCATAGCCTGCCCCAGGTTGGCATCAGGCCATGAGATTCCCCTTAGCTTGCAGTGCATGACAGGGTGAGGTATGTGTTCACATGTGAACTGCTCTGTGAGGGTGTAGTGTACACAAGCATGTAAGCTGTACAATTTTCTGGGCGGGATCCACTTTTGCTTAGCCCTTTCCTGTTATAAGATCACAAGATAAAATACAGGATGCTCAGTTGTATTTGAAGTTCAGCTGAATAACGAATTATTTCTTGGTGTAAGTGTGTCCCGTGTGTCATGTAGGCCATCCTTATACTGAAGAAAAGACTAATCTGAAAGTAAGATGTAACCAGGAACCTGTGTTTTCATATCTGAACCCAGCAGGCACATCTGCCTGCAGGTGTGTCAGTGTCAGCACCTTAGGGCTCATGAGTGTGCAGAATTGTGCCGAGTGTCTCTGAGTGTACAGAAATGTGTGTTCATGCCCCCGGCCGATATGGAGGCGGCCAACAGAACTCACAGCCCTGCCGTGCCCATCTCATTCCCTGTTGGGCCAACTTCTTAGAGTAAAAGGGAACAGGATGGGTTGTGATACCAGGCCGGGGAGCCTGGACTTCCCCAGCACCCTGCGTGGCAGGTTACAGACATTCTGGGGTGTTTATGGCACAAATGCATGTGTGTGTGTGTGCGTGCTTGCACGTGCACATGAATAACAGAAATGGGAACAGGAGAAGAAGGAGGAGGAAGAAAAGGGGAGGAAGAGGAGGAGAGAGGGAGGAGAGAAGAGGAGGAAGAGAGGGGCTGTGGCCCTTGACCAGCTCAGGCTGGAGGTCTAGGCTGGAAAAAGAGATTTACAGGTGTGAGTGGGAAGGAAAGGGGGAAAGGAGCCCCAGCAAGGCGGCCATGATATG
Source organism: Cricetomys ansorgei (assembly GCA_026225945.1). NCBI lineage: Eukaryota > Metazoa > Chordata > Mammalia > Rodentia > Nesomyidae > Cricetomys > Cricetomys ansorgei. The sequence continues at coordinate 9,632,938 of JAMJFZ010000182.1, read as the reverse complement.
ATCACTAGAGGTCAGGGTGAGGACCAGGGGTGCAGTGTCCTGGGAAGGAGGCTTGGGGATAGCATCATTTAGGAAACTGGAAGAGGGAGTCAGAGAAGATCACAGGGCTGCTGGGGGCTGGACAAGATGCCCGCATGCCTGGTAGCCCTAGAAGGGCCAGACAAGGGATGATTCAGAGCGCTAAGAAGACATTGGCCTTTTGGGTCTGGCTGAGCCTTGGGTCTTTGGACTCTTGGCTATGCGGTGTTGATTCCTGGATCACAGGAGAGCAGGATAATGACAATGAGCCAGGGCAGTGGTGGGGATGAGGATGCTCAGAGGCAGAGGGGTGTAAGTAGAATAACAGCACCAAAGCCTCTGTCAAGTGGGACAGCTGTATAGGGGCGTCCGGGCTGCTCCCGAGGGCTGCCAACGCCTCTTCCATGCTCAGCTATAGCTCTGTATTGAAACAGCATCTGGCAAATAGCAGTAAAAAGAGAGGCCTAGCTCAGTGCCTGGTCTATATTAGGAGCTCAGTGTGTTTCAGAGTAAAGATGCCTTGAAATCCCTCCCCTGAGCACAGTTTTTCTGTTTTAGGAAGTCAGATTTTCCCTTTGTTGGAAAGACCTGTCCTTTCTGCCACTGAATTCCTGGGAACTCCAAAGGCTCTGGGCCTGATTGCTTGTTGTAATTCAGGGGACAATGAAGCCAGAGCGGACAATGGAGATCCCATGGGACAGTTCTGGCCAGGGTCACCCTCTGCAAGCCTCCCCTTCCTTCTGATATGGCCTTGTCATCTGCAGGGAACTGGGGGATTCTCGTGGGGCTGGCTCGCAGTGTGTGCTGTGTAAATGTTTGTTCTGATTATTTTTGTTATTGCTGTCCCTGGGCCTGGTGTTTCCTGAAATTGAATCATTTCAGTGACTCTAAAGTTTAGTTTATTTTAGTTAATCCAAGCCTCAGGCTGACACCTCAGTGGCCCTGGGTTCCCAAGGCAGGGAAGACTAATTCCAACACAATAACCTTCCGGTTCTTTGAAATCCTCACAGCGCAGGGGAAGGGGACTAGCTTCAAGAACTCACTTAGTTTAGATAAACATTGGACTTGTGGGTGTATATAGTCATCGGGCACCTTCCCTGGGTTCTGGGCATCGGGAGTCTGCATTCGCATTTGGTCATTGACTTAGTCACCTGGTTGTTCCCACAAAATGTAACCCAGGCCAGGCTCTGTCTCTGTTTGGTTCATTGCTTCAGATTCATTGCTGGGACTCTCTCCATCACATGATAAGGGCTCAGGACATATTTGTTGAATAGATGAATGACTAGCTGAATGAATGATATCTGACTCAGAATCAAAGTCAGACTCAATCCTAGCTGTTCACAGCTCATAGTCTAGAACATCCTCATTCCGTCCCCATCCCCTAGCATCTACCTGAAATGCACACCAGACCAATATGATTGCCTGGGAGCTTGATACACACTTCCCAGTGGCCACAGGAACCTGGCTGGAGGGGTGACATTCTGATGGGAATACAGAGACTGCGTCCTAGATGAGGTGACATGCGATCTGGTTGGGAAGAGTTGGAAGAAGGGACACAGATGAGACAAGTACCGGGACTAGGAAACCTAGGCCCAGCAGGCCAGCCTGGCTGGGAAGTCTGCTGGACTACCAGCTCCAGTAGGGCAGGTACGGTGCCTGCCTCCTCCATCATGAATACAGCGCAGCATCAGGCACATAGTAGGCTCTCAATAAGCTGTGGAAGAGAGGAGGGTGGTTCAGGGAAGGTAACTCAGTTGGTAGGGTGTTAGCTTGGCGTACGTGAAGCCCTGGGTATGACACTCAGAATCATGTAAACTGGGCATGGTGGTGTCTGTAATCTCAGCATCCAGGAGATGATACAGGGGTTTAGGACGATTAGGAGTTCAAGGTGCCAGCCTATGATATATGAGTCCATGTCTTAAAAAAAAAAGGCATTGGAGAACCAGAAAAAATGACTTGAAAATATAAAGGAAAGTCAGCATTTAGAAACTGTTGAGGGGAGGGGGTATTGCTTAGCAACCTGACTAGGTTCATTGCCTCTTTCCACCCAATATGTATATAGACTAGGTCCACCCGCCTCACATCCATAGCTCTCTACATTGACCTATAGTTTGTGCTGGGATGCTTTGTAGTGATGGGTGCCCCTCTCCACCATGGGAGCAGCCAGCTTTAGGCTAATGACACACAGGCAGAAGGGTAGCAGGAAACAGTGCTGAACTTGGAGTCAGAAGACACAGGCTAGCCCTGTCAGTGTCCCGCTGGGCAGTGTTTGTGGAGGGCGGTGTCATTATTATAAGTGTGGAGTCTGATGTCTGACTGCACCATCTTCCCTTGACATCTGTGCACCGCCACACCATGTCTGCAGAGTGAGGATATCATTGTCCCTCCCTCTAGGTTCTCACAGAATGGTAAGAGATGTGAGATATATCTTGATGCCTTCGTATGAGCTCAGCGAGAGCCGGCTGTGGATCATGGTGTGGTCATCTTTCTGGATCTCTGTGTCTCTGAGCAGTGGGAGCGAGGACCCTTGCCCGGGTGTCGTAGAATGTCTCTGTGCAGAGGTAGAAACAGATGGGCGTGGGGCAGAGGTGAGGGGCTCTGTGTCATTCCCAGCAATGTGGCCTTTTACTGCAGGAGACCCCACCACCTTCATTCCCACCTCTCTCTACCTCACCTAGGTCCTCAACTGGCTCTCCTCCTGACAGCCATGCCTCTCTCCTTGGGCTTGATCTCTAAGATATGTCTGTCTGTGTCAGACAGGCCAGTGAAGGAAAAACATGGAGAAGGAAATGGGCCAGGCTCTCTGCAAGTCCTTGAGTGCTGGGACCTCCGATTCTGACCCCTTTGCCAAAGGGCTGGCCCAGCCTTTGAAATAACCATTTCCTACCCTCCTTGCGTGCTCGACATCAGAGCGGAGGGAGGGGCGCCGAGGTTCAGTTCCGGAGACTGAACTGGAGCTGCCAGCTTCCCTCTGATGTTGCCTCCTTTGCGTGCCCTGGCTCTGGGAGGCAAGCCTCACTCACTGTAGCGGCCCCGTCTGTGGTCTCCCTCGGACTCACCACAGACCCAGCTGCCTCCGACCACGCGGACTTCTTTTAAGAGGCTTGGCTGGCTTTCAGCACAGCTGGAATGTCCCAGGACATAGAGTGTCTAGCACAAGAAGCTTTAAGATTCTGTGCTTCCCTCTCAGCCCCTCAAACCCCAGCATCAGGGCAGGGGGATTCTCAGACTGTCTCCAGTTCTTTCAAAAGCCTAAAAGCAATGTGCTCCCATGTGAGGCTCACAGGCCCCTGCCAGCCCCGGACATCTCTACTCTCCCCATGGTGGGGCCTTTGGCAGCCACAGAGCTGCTCATTGAGCTAGCCAGGTCCCCACAGCCATATCAGCTCGCTGGTCTTGGGTCCCAGAAGATGTGAATCTTTATAACTTTTGCTCTGCAGGTGGAGAAACTGAGGCTCCAAGGGTGAGGTATGCATCCCAAGGCCACACGTTCAGCTGCCTGAACTCCAGTTCCAGTCCTTCCCACCAGAAATCAGTCTCCTGGAAGCTAAGTCTGGGATCTGGATGCTCCACAGGGTGGACATATCTGCCAATATTTGGGAAAGGGAACTCGATAGGGAAATTCCTCTAGAAATGTGGTAGAATCCTGGAGGCTCAGCCACCTGTTTGGGGGAACACACCCAGAGAGGGAGCTTTGTCCATACCCATCCTGTGAATTGACAATCTTGCTTACTGCAAGTGGGTTCCCTGGGTCCGTTTCCAGAGGGCTTGCAGCAAACCCTGAAGCAGGGCAGAGGCAGACCACACCAAGCCAATGGCACTCGCCTGCAGGTCTGCCTGGCAGGGTCTGTGAGACCCCGTGCCTCCGCAGGCCACTCCCCAGAAAGGGTCAGACCACACATCCTGCCTGATTTTCCACCAATCCCCACCTCCCACCCACCAGCTGCACAGTGCCTCAGCCTTGCCAGACCACAGAGGCCTGTGGAGTTGGCAGGACCAGCCCTGTGGATCTTCAGCAAACTCTCCCATGGACTCCTCTGCACCTTCCTATCCATAGTGCTTCATGCACTTTACAGCTTGTAGAAGGCTTCCACATCATTCACACATACGCTGAGCCCCAGGGTAGTTCTGGGAGCTAGGTAATATAGCATTTTACAGAAGAGAAATGACAATCAAAGCCATATACCCAAAGGCCGAGTTACCGAGGGATTAACAGGAAGATTGCCAGTTGGAGGCTAGCCTGAATTACTTCATGTGTTCAAAGCCAGCCTGGGCAATTTAACAAAGCCTTGCCTGAAACAGCGGATAACAAAAAGGAAATTACAGAAGAGAAGGCAGTCTTAAAGGGGGAAGTACCTAGTTCAAGTTCATGCACTCAGATAGGAAATGCTGGAGCAGGCTGGGTCTGTCCAGCCACCACTACAGTCCAGGATCCATTCTATGTCACCAAGAGAGTTAGCAGCCATGGGCCAGGGCACAAGCTGGATCCTGCGTCACTAACTATCACCCTTAACGGCATCTTTCTTTCCCAGAGTGGACTAATACAGGGACCCATGTTAACCAAGATTGCAGACCTGCACACTGAGAACTCCTGGCGCAGCTGCACTGGCTCCCAGCCCCAGTCTATCGCTTCCTCAGAGCTCTGTTCTCTCTGTGTGCTGAAGATGACTGGAAGGAACTCACCCATGTTGAAAATAAGCAGGGCTGTCTTTTCCAAGTACCTCTATAGAAGTCCAAGGACTATTATCCAACCATCATACGTGCCGTTGAGACTTTACAAGCACCGGAGGCAGGGGAGACTTGCAAGCTAATGATTAAGCAATCCCTAAATAATTTACATGGCTCCCCATATTGAACAAAAGCCTTGTTATGTTTTGAATCTAGGATGCCTGCCGGGTTGTGTTTCGAGAACTTGGTCCCCGGATTGTGGGGTTATTTTGAAGACAATGGAACCTTTAGGAGGTGGGTCTGGTTGCTGGAGGTGGGCCGCAGGGGGAGAGCATTTGGAGGTTACACAGCTGTGTTCTCTGCATCCGGGTCTGTGCAGGGCCACAGCCCACACCACTTGCTCCTGTGTCTCAGGGCCACTGTCACTATCATGGTCTCTCTTGCCATGACAGCCTGTGTGACACTGAGAGCCAAAAGAAACCTTTCCCTTCCAAGGTTGTTTCTACTGTGAATTGTGTCACATCAACAAGAAATGTAGCAGACGTAAGCCTCCTGAGAGCTGGTGCCATTATCCTCCCAATTTTAGAGAAAGAACTGAGACACAGAGAGTTTTGAGCACTGGGATTCAAATGGCAGAAGCAGGCTGTTAGATCTTGACCATCTGACACCAGCAGGTAAGCTAACATCCCTGCGCACTGGAGCCACCAAAGAGTTGATTAAACACATTGCTTGGCACAGTCCAGAGTTTCTGACTCAACAGGTTGATGATGGGGCCCCAGCTCCCAGGTAACATTACCACTGAGACAAGAACCACACTTTGAGAAGCCCCGCCCTCTCCCTCTAGTAGGGGTTTGACCTAGGCCCTCTGAGGCCCATTTGCCCAAGTTTTCTGGACACCCCAATGCACTGGATGCTTCCCTATGCCCTGCAGTCACAGATGATGTTGGAGGAGAAGATGCGGGCGGGGGGTGGATGGAGAGGCTGGGAAACCCTTTTTCCTTCCATGCGAGGGAAACACTCCATCCATCTACTTGTGTTTGAAACCCTGCAGGCGCCTGAATCCTTGTGGTAGCAACCCAGGCCCCTCAAAGCAACCAGCAGAAGAAGGCACTCGCCTGGGACTCAGAGAAGAGATTCAGTGCATCCCTCCTAAGATTGCATCAATCTGAGGCTCTCAGGGCTCAGCAAATGGTCTATGGATGGAGAGATAAAGCACAGCTTTTGAAAACAAAGAGCCCGAGCCAAAAGTATATAAACTTAATTAAACAATTAAATTTATGCTTTTGGAACAAACTCAAAAGATGACTTCTAGAAGAACAGAAGCATTTCAGGAAGCAGGAGTTCAGCCAAACACAGTAATCACAGGCAAAGGAGAGTGGAAATTCAAAGGCAAATAGTTTTCCATCTTGTCCTGACTTGCCTTTGCGATGGTTGATCTTAGGTTTGGAACTGCCTAGGAGACCTGCCACCCAGAAGGGAAGAGCTACCCTGTATGTGAACAGCACCGCACAGCACGATGTGACCCGTCACCTCATACCCATTGTCATCCCCTTCCACCATCAGGACTATGCACCCTCAAACCATAAGCCAAAATAAACCCCTCCCTTTCTTTTTCTTTAAATTTTTTAATCCTCTTTTAATATTTTATGTGTACTAGTGTTTTTCCTGAATATATATGTACCTTGTGCCTGTGGAGGTCAGATCCCTAGGAACTGGAGTTGTAGATGGTGTGAGCCACCATGTGGGTGCTGGGATTTGAACCCAGGTCCTCCACAAGAGCAGTCAGTGCTCTTAACTGCTGAGCCATTCTCCAGTCATCCTTCAGATCTAGAACCCAGTGTTGAAGAACGCAGCAGGCGGACTCCTACTTCACAATTAAAAGTTTTGCCACACATCTATAGCAACCAACACTGTGTGGTACAGGCAGAGTTAGAAATTCAACCCAGTGGGATCAAACTTGAGAGCTGAGAACTACGAGTTCATATTGCTGATGAAAAGACTTTCCATAAGGTGATCTGACTCAGGAAGAGTGTAATCTTCGGCTGTGGCTTTGGGACAATGCGTCTACATGTGACTCAAGCATAGAAAGGAATCCGTTCCCAGTAAATCAAAGGCACAGACGTTAAAGTTAAAAATCATAAAGCGTGGAGAGAAAACAGCTGTAAATCTTCCTGGATCACCTGTAAATCACCCTGTAAATCACTTCCTGTAAATCACCCTGAACTAAGCAGTAGTTTATTTAAATCTGGTTCTCTCTGCAGTGTGTATAGTTTTCAGTGCGGGCTTTTCACATTTTGAACCAGATTTGTACCTAAGCATTTTATATTTTGTGCTGTTTTATATAGTATTTTTAGTAAGACGTGGTGGCATACACCTGTAATCCCAGTACCGGGGAGACTGAGGCAGGAGGATCACTTCAAGTTTCAGACTGGCCTGGGATACGTAGCAAGACCCCATCTCATAAAATAACAAAATAAATTACTTAAAATTTTTATTTTCCAAGCTTGGTGGTGGTGGCGCCCATCTTAATCCCAACACTCAGGAGGCAGAGACAGGCAGATCTCTGTGAGTTCCAGGCCAGCCAGAGTTACAACAGAGAAACCTTGTCATATATATTTCCCTGATGTTTGTGTTTCTGGTATAAAGAGACAAAAGTGTTGTATGTATTGAGTTGGTACCTTGCAACTGCTCAGACTGGCCCATTGTTCTAGCAGGTTCAACGTGGGTGCACTGGGTTTTCTCCCTAGATAATGACATCATCTATAAAAAGAAGCTATTGGGATTCTTTTCTGATCTGGATACCTTTCACTTCTCTAGGCTTCAGGAAGGACCCAGAATCTCCGAGACAATAGAGCATCAGAGAGAGCAGACACTGGTGTCTGTCTTGTCCAGGCCACCGGGGAGAACAACAGCTTCCTGGGTTAGGGTGACGTTAGTTGCTGGCTTGGAGCTTCTCCTGGACAGGTGGGAGACTCATCCTTGTCTTCCTCTGACTCTTAGTTCTGAGACTTTTAATCAAATGCCTTTGGGGTATGTGCGATACAGAGAATGCAGGGAACTCGATGATAGTCCAAACCCAAGAGCAGCCTTGGCTATCTCTGAGGAAGCTGGGAAGGGGGCGGGGCAGCTGCCAGTGCTGGAGCCATTCTTAGGGAACTAAGAGTGGCCGTCCTTGTGCGTAGGATGTTGGCTGGTGAACTGAAAAACCACTGCTCTTTCTTCTACACCAAACTCTCAAAGGTCTTTGGCTTTAGACCTCTTCCTGGCCAAAGCCGCTAAGATGGGTGACAGTTAAGATTCTGCCACAACACTTGCAAAATACCGTGGACTGGCTGGGACTTTGGTAAGATGAGCAAGCACCTCCTGATGTGAAGTTGGGGAGACACTCACTCCAAGACCCTGTGTGCCTATCTGACCTTACCCTCTGCCCAGCCCTGGGAAGAGCAGGGGCTAAAGACTCTCCTTGAAGTCACCCCCTTAGTTCTCAAACAGCCCGAGTGGAAGGGACTGTTTTCACTCATTGCATCATGAGGAAGCTGAGATGCATGATGGGAAAGTGACCTGGTCAAGTAGTGAGTGGCTTTGCTGGCATTGGAAGCGCCCTCTGTTTGTGCCTGGTGTCCGTACTCCTCTCATCCCTGTGAAAAATACCTGAGAGAATCAATTTAAAAGGGGATAATTTATTCTGGCTCCCAGTTTCAGAGGTTTGAGTCCTCCATTGCAGGGAGAACGTGGCAGAATAGAGCAGAACCCCCTACGCAGCCAGAGAGAGAAAGAGAGAGAGACAGAGACAGAGAGAGACAGAGAGAATGTATGATACATTCCCTACCTGTTGGTAGGTGCTGCCTACATTCAGGTGGGTCTTTACCTCTTACTATGTCCTTCTTGGAAAAGCTGTCATGCTCACGTAGAAGGGTGCTCCCCTAGATGGCTGGCGATCGAATCAAGCTGCCGGTAAGGATAACCTATCTCTCTCTCTGAGCTCTAACCAGAATAACCTGGAAGGCTGAGCCCCATCTCTGAGTTTCTGCTTCAGTAGGCAGGAGAATCTGTGCTCCTAACAGCTCCCAGAGTACTGGTCCAAGAAACATACTCTGAGATACCCATCCTAGACTCTTGTGTACCCACTGGCCACACGAAAATTCTAAGAGCACAAGGGAAAAAAATCCTAGAACAGAATGAGAGCATCATTTCCCAGAGCTGGACAGAGTAGTCGCACTGTCACCCGGCTAATTAGGAGGTCCGGCCCCCTCCAGGAGTCCTCCCCCAGAATCAGCCATCACCTACCTTGTGAATTGGGGATAGACTGGATGATCATCAGTGGGGACTTTTGTGAAGACTTAACTCATCTAAAAAGAATGCCTGATATTTATTCTGAAAGACGTCTGTCTTTTAATCCTTGTAGCTCAAAACGACATCCCCGTAAGTATGTTTTGATGTGTCTCAAGTGGTTTCTAATTCCTTCTGAGTCATCTATCAGAGGAATATGGTGCATGAGATTCTGGGAACTTTTTATTAAAGTTCTCTGCAAAGTAACAGACTGGGTGGGGGTGAGTCCAACACCCAGCTATTCAACCCTTCAATGCAAGACATAAAGTGAAGATGGCTCGGGGAAAACCCCTTGCTGTAAACATGTGTGGTCATTCAAGGCGACCTTGGTGTCTGATGGGGAACTTTTCTTTAATCTTCCAAATCTTTGTTTCCTAATATTGCCCACCTGCCTCAAAGTGTTTTCAGAGAAAAGCTGACTTTTATCCATCCACTTACTCTTTCCTAGAATTACCAACGTCCATGGTGGGAGAGCCCAGCAGAGTCGCTGGGGGCAGGGCAGGCTTGCGGGAACTTGAGTGCTAAGTGGGACAGGCCACCTCTGCTTTCTTGGTGAACCCCACTGCCTTCAAAGGGGCTGCATATTCCCTCCTGGGGTGAGACCCATGGATACAACTACACTCAGGGGGGTTGGAGGGTCAGGTCTGAATGGAAAGAGAAGCCCTATTTGTTAGAGGTCTTCCTGGGGCCTGCAGCCTTCCTTGGCTCCATAGGAGATAGGCATTGACTTTGTAGAGAAGTCTGCAAAGAGGTGAAGTGGCTTGCTCTCAGGCACTCAGCTGGAATTTGAAGCCAGGCATGGCTCCCTCTGTCTGTTTGGAAATGAATCCCCATTATAATACTTGCTGCCTCTGGGCACAGGGAACTTTTTCCTTCTCAGGTGAGCTTGTTTCTCAGACAGCCATAACCACCTCCAGCTCAGTCTCCAGCCCTAGGTTCTAACACTGAGTTCTGCAGGGCTGCTCTCTCAAGTAGTCTGGACGGACTAATCCTTTGTGCTCCCACCCAGGTGTGACCAGATTTTAGACTTGCACTTCCTGGGCACGCCTTCTCTCCTAAAAAAGAATTGTCCCACGGTAAAGGGGAGGATTGTTCAACTTACTGCCTGGATTGGAAACTGAGGCATTGCCCTTTTATGCCCTTTGAGGGGTCACTGGCCCTTGGACCTACTGGACCTGGAGAATGCTGTGCTTGCTGGTCCTTGCTGTTTCTGCCACATCTGGATGTCAGGAGGAGAAATGGAGGGAGCATTTGCTACAGGTCCTCAAATCCCCATTACAAACAGAACATCAGGAGAGGTCAGAAAGCAGCATGCTTACAAAGAAGCCAGCAGTTCTGGACACAAAAATGGAACCCTTGGTTCTGTCTCTGCTCTGCCTCAAGCTGGAGATGTGGTGGGTATGGAATTTCTGGCCTGTGGTTACTTTACATATTTGACAAAGATGGGGTGTTCTGTAGGATGAGTCCTAGCCTAGAGGCCTGTCTCTGGGGGGTTCCAACATGTCAGATCCAACCATTCACCCCAAAGAAAGCAAATAGCAGTTGTGGTGAAAGGACAGAAAGGAGCTGCATCTAGGCAGTCTTCGGGGAAGACAGGCACTGAGCATCTCAGCTGTCTCTGGGTGCTGATGTAATAGTGCTTGCTAGTGTGGAGAGAGAGTGGGGCAGGGGCAGGGACTGTGGAATTAAACAGTCTGGATCCAGCTGTGGTCCAGCTGACCATTATCTCAGTTCTGGTCTCAAGCTGACCCAGGGAGAAGTCTATATTGCCGGAGAGAGAGATTCATTTCCGTAAGATTATCATTTGTGCTGGGGCGGGTGTGTCCTCCATGGCCTCGCCAGAGGGCGATGGATCTGGGAGGCTCTGCTACCCCCCTGGAATCCTGAAGTGACTGCAGGATTAAAAAAATGATGAGCAGGAGGTGTCAGGTGTCTTTTAAGAGTTATTAACCAGACAGTGTAAAAGCAATCAAGATAACCCCCAGAGGGTATACCCAGAAACTCATCTCCCACATGACTCTAGAGTCTTCTAAGTTGACAAGAAACATTCATCATCACAGATGGGTGTCTAGTGAGGAGACTGGGGCCTAAGTGGATGAGTAATTTCACACGTTATGATCATACTGAGAAGACTTCTCAAAATGATATATCACTGAATGTGGCAGCTCATTTCTGTAATTCCAGAATTTGGAGGAGGGGGCTGAGGCGGGAAGGTCCTGAGTGAGCCCGGCCCCCTGGGCAACAATATTGAGACGCTGTAAATAAATAGACAAATAAGTAAACAAATGCTCTATCAGTTTGCAGCATCAACAACATGCCCACGAACTCCACCTTCATGCTCCTGTCTGTAAGGGTCTCCTGCCCACATCCCTCCTGGTTGGAGAGGTGGAGTTCTAATCCCTTTTGCCGTGATCCTGGGCTGGCTCAAGTATCCTTCTTGACTAGTGGTATGGGGCAGAAGCACCTGTCTGAAATAGCTGATCTTAATAAGCAACTAGAAGCCTTGAAGCTGTCTCCTGGGAATGTCAGGGTGCTCCATAGTAGTGTGGCGGCCACCATGAGAGGGACACGGCCACTCTGGAGACGCTCCAACAGAGCCTCAGGTTCCCCCAACTCAGTTTCCCACTGAGTGTCCCCAGATGACACTAAGAGCCAGAGAACGCCCAGCTGAGTACCGCCCAACTTCCTGACCCTCCATACCACAACTCACATCAAATGTACCCTGATACGCTGAGGTTTTAGGGTGCTTTGTTAATGCCGTGGCAGAAAAATAAGACAGATACCTTTGTTTCCCTTCTCATAAAAAATACACAATTGACTGCGTGGAGGTCAGAGGAAGATTGGTAAGAATCCGTTTCTTCCTTCTACCGTGTGGGCCCTGGGTATTGAACTCAAGTCATCAGACTTGGCAAGAAGCGCCTTTGCCTGCTGAGCCAACTAGTGGGTCCTGCCTTTTCCAGCTCTCTGCTGTGCCATTAGTTCTGGGGTACAACTTTGACTCTGATTCATACTCCAAAGACCCTGTACCTCTGCCTCCTACCCTCATCACCGGAACTATAGCTCCTTTGGAAGAAATTTCACTCCAAAGTTCCCTCCCAATTCTCCCGTCTCCCAGTGTCCTAGATGAGAACTGGGATTCGTTTCCTAAATTCAATATCCACATCCAACTGATCCCTGCACAGAGAGTGCTGTGGATGAAACAGAAACTCTGAGACTCTCAGCATCGTTTCAAAGCTCCTCGACAAGAAAGTCCTTGTGTGTGTGTCCATAGCAACCAAAAAACACAGAAATAAGAGACTGGTCAAACACAGGATGGTTTCTGCAGTAATGGAATCTGGTATTTTCGTGCCTAGAACAAGACTACATTTAAAAAATATTTTCTTTTTCTTTTGCATACATTTGTATTTACCTTTTTAAAAAAAACAACTGGATGCATTCTAACTACAATTGATGATGGAGCAGGCAGTTTTCCCTCTAATCTTTATAATTGATTTTTTTTTTCTGGCTAAAGCACTAATAACAATCTATTGTTTTTTCCTAAAGCGACTTCAACTGCTTTGAAAAAGAAGAGATAAGATAAAAAAAAAAAAAAGAAAGAAATCGAAAACAAGGTACCAATCCCTAAGCTTACCATTTTGACACCGTGCCAACTGAATTTTCACATTTCCTCGTTGCTTTTACAACTCGCGTGCGTTTGAATATGTTCCCAGGCGTTTCCACCTAATATTTTTTTATCACAAGCATGTTCTGTGACCCTTCATAAATTTTATACTCCTCATTTTTAATGGCTATAGAATATTTCTTCAAGCTTTAGACTTAACTACCCTCCTTCCCCTTCGTCGACTCTTTGGGTTGATTCCAGTTTTTAACTGAGCAGCTCTTTGATAGATATTTTTCTGTATATGGCTGTGGCCATATTTCAGGGCATTTTCTTAGGCTAGCTTCCCAGAAGGGGATTATTGAGTCAAAGCCTATGAACATTTTTACGGCTTCAAAGTATCTTTTGAAGAAGGTAGGTGTTCCATTTCATGAGGTCCCCAAACATGAGAGAGGAAATTTAGCTTACAAAAAAAAAAAAAACCCCTGTCACAAGAGCACATTAGCATTTTAGCAAATTGTTCTGATAATTTTCTGAGTAACTGGAACTTGCCTTTTCCAAGGGAACGAATATACAAAGTTGTGTCTTGTTTTGTTTGTTTCTGGGGACAAGTCTTTTCTGAGACATTTTGTGCCTCTGAGCTTTTCTAGAGTCCAGGGAGACTTGTTCTTTCCCTGACACCCACAGATCACAGGAAGCTTTGGGCATGAGGGCCCTGGGGCTGACCCCAGCCCAGTCACAATATTCCATGTTGGTCACTGCCCTTGTGGGCTTCTTTAGACTCACTATGCTGGTAGAAAAACTCCCAAGTTGTCTTTTCTTATGCTGTGTGTTATTGGGGAAGTTTATTTTTAGTTACGTTTAAAACGTTTTTATACACTATTGGGTGAGGGGCTACCCTAGGTCTTGGCGTTTCGTATTGTCTGCAGGTATAGAGTTTATGTGGGGGATGTTAACTGGTACCATCTGCATACGGTATCAGTAGAACACAAGAGGAGTTCTGAAAGAATAAAAACACCTGAGCTCAGATGCTCGGGGTTCCACTGTTGATGCTGCTTGTCATGACAGTGGTCCCCTCTGCTGAGGTCTGGCAGGGTTTGAGTCTATAAAAATGCCTCCTTTGTCTCTCTTGCTGAGTCTACACAGCAGCATACTGCTATAGCGTGGCAGTGAGGTGCTTGCTCAGTTGTGTTGCTCTTCTGAGAAGGACAGTGAAAGGGAGGGGATGGAATGCGCCGGGGACGTGGAAGTTTCGGGCCTCCATCGACTGACTTTGGGAAATTTAGTGCTATAGTTTCCCTTATCTCTGTAATGAGGATAAAGGCACAGCCCTGCCTCGACTGTCGTGCTGATCCTTTGAGCCAAGAGCTAAGGATGTCAAGAAGAACCAGCACCATCCTATTCAGGCTCTAAGAACAGAGGTCACTGCAGAACCAAGGCTTTCTTTCTGTTAGCGTGCTGGTGAAGAAAAGACACGAAGTAGGAGCACAGGCTAGGCCCGAATTCCCCAGGCAGGGTGGGGGCTGGAGGTGCACACGCCTGGCTGCACAGGCACGGCATAGGGGCAGTCAATATTCTAGAGCAGCTATCCGGTATGGGAACACAGTCACAAAAGTGAGGAAGCAGGAAACTGAGCCAGGATTGGGGGCTGGTGTTCAGGGCGAGGCACTGGACTCCATTTTCTGAAAGTGGTGTCTTCCAAACCCATTAGGAGTAAGCCGTGATAGGAGGGTTGCCGAGAACATCGGTAGCAGGAGCAGAGGAAGAGCGGTGAGATTATCTGTGGCAGAGGCCTTAACCACAGCACATAGAGAGGAGATAGGTGGTAAAGAGACAGAGATCTTAGGCGCAGAGAGCCGGCAATGGCCTCCACCTCCCAGTGCATCCGGACCCTTGTTACCGTTGGGGAAAGAATTCAGGGAAGAGACAAAGTAAGGAATTGGGAGACAGTTTACCTCAGAGCAAGGCATGTGCTCTCAGGGTGCCAGGGAGCGGAGTTTGTAATGAAGTGGGGGTGGTTATTCATGTGATAAGGAGTAGAGTCCCAGGAGTGAGCAGTGATTTTTCCAGAAGAGCATTTGCTTGCTTTCTTGGATGTGTCATGGTGTCAGAGGCCTGAAGGGGACACACAGCGTGCAAGGCTAATGGCACTGAGATGTCATTATAATGAGGCAAAGGAAAGTTAGTGGGACTCTAAGCTACACCGAACCCAGTGGCTTGTTTATTCATTTATATTTTAAGTGGTGCGTGTATGTATGTGTGTGTATGTATGTGTGTGTGTACATGAGTGTAGGTGTGTATGTGTAATGAGTGTGTATGTGTGTATGTGTACATGTGTGTAGGTGTGTGTGTGTACATGAGTGTGTGTGCGTACATGAGTGTAGGTGCATGTGTGTGTGTATACATGAGTGTGTGTGTGTGCACATGAGTGTGTGTGTGTACATGAGTGTAGGTGCATGTGTGTATGTGTACATGAGTGTGTGTGTACATGAATGTGTGTGTGCACATGAGTGTGTGTGTGTACGTGAGTGTAGGTGCATGTGTGTGTGTGCATGAGTGTGTGTGTGCACATGAGTCTGTGTGTGTGTGCGCGTGCGTGTGTGTGTGTGTGTGTGTGTGCGCGCGCGCACACACATGAGTGTAGGTTCCCATGGAGCCAGAAGAAGGCATCAGTTCCTCAGAGCTGATGTGGGTGTTGGGAACGAAATCCCGACTTCTGCAGAGCATCCTATATCCCTACATCTCTCCAGCCTGAAACCTGGTGGTTTTTAAAAGTCAAGCATGACAGCAGAGAAATGATTCTCATCTTGAGAATTGCCTAACACTCCTATCCAATGGTTGATTAAAGATTTTGAAATCATTACATGGGTCATGGGAATGACTTAGGGTGGAGGTGGTCAGCTGATTTATTCCTTTAACAAAATGGAGCAGAATAAAATAGAAGATGCCGGAGGGTGTCACATGCAGCAAGGAAAAGTGTGGCTATACTGTGTGTGTGCAAATGGGGTCGTGAGCCTGAGGGTCTCGACCAATGAAGATTGACAGTTGCAGACTGCTGGCATCTCTCAGTGGGCACCCCTGCCATTGTTTTCCTGGAATTTTTCATGTTGGATAGAGCACCTCTCACATGGCAGGACATGGAACCCTTGGCCTGCCAAGTGCCCATAGTATCCCCTTTTTGCGACAAAAGAGATTCCCTTTAGCACCCTTCCCCATTTCTAAATGCCCCTGGAGCAATGCTGAGCAGCTAAAAACCTTTGAACCTGCAGATCTGAGGGAAGAGGAAGTTTCAGCCTGCTGCCAATCCCAGTGGTACCCAGTGAAGTCAGGTTCCAACAGCCTGAGACAAGAGGCAATGTGTCAGACAAGGTGTGGACAGAGAGATGCTATGCCACTGTCCACTCTCAAAAGCAAGGTGTGGCCATGTCATTTATAAGACACCCATCACTTTGGACCCATGTCCTGTTCTCCTCTCTGGCTTAGTTCAAGGACACATTTACCAACCCTTGTATTTAACACGAAAATAGTAGTCCCGTTTAGCATGATTATTTTTGCCATATCTTTTGTATAGTATTTGAGGAGTGGTGGCCATTGTCTGTGCACTGCGATGGGAGCCAGGTAGGACAGAGGACAGGTAGCCTGAAGGTATGGCTTCACACACACACACACACACACACACACACACACACTCATGTACACTCTTGTACACACACACACATACACTCATGTACACACACATGCACCTACGTTCATGAACATACATACATACATACACACACACACCTACAATCATGTATATACACACATACACTCATGTACACACACATGTACCTACATTCATGTACAAACATACACACACACACACACACACCTATGATCATGTATACACACACATACACTCAGTTTGTGGCCTATTGCACAGGCTCCTGTCCAGTGACAGCCAGGACATTCCTCAGTCACCCTAGCTTTCTAACCTGAGTACACCTGCATAGCAGAGGCTTTGATTGGCTTGGAATCAGGTATGCAGTCTCTTTCAGTCCCAGGTAGTTTTTTTTTCGGATCCTAAAAGCCTCAGTTCAACAGAACACATTTTTCCTTGCTCTTCCCAAGATGGGCTGGGAGATGAAATCCATCCAGGAGTGGTATTAGCTGTGTGTCTGGGCTGGAAACAGTAAGTACACATCATGGCAGGGACAGTTTATGAAACATAAGTATATTCTGATGCAAGAGATTCTAGGACAGAGTTCAGCGACCAGGTACTACAGAATAACTGACTCCGGACTAACAGTAACAGTGCCACAAGGACTCAATTCAGGAGATGCTTAGAACGCTGACCCCCAAGCCCAGTGTAAACTCCCATTGTGACTCACAGAGACTAGGCATCTGGACTTTTTAACCTTTTTTCCACAAAGTGGTCCTGAGGCAGGCGGGGCACAGGTTAGAGAGCAAATCAACCATGGCTGATGAGCACCGTTCAGCAGAGTGGAACCCTCTAGGGCCATGTGTAGCAGAGCGTACAGAACCTTAGCAGATCTTAAAAGCACAAGGCACACATTCTCGGTCTGATGTGCAACAGCCTTGACCCTGTGTTTGAGAGAACTGGGAAGCAGCCCCAAAGGCGGAGAGAAGGGTACTGGGGAGGAGTCTGGACTTGGGGCTCCGGCTTCATCCTGGATTAACTATGATGCAAGGCAAACCTTTCCTTTCTCCGGATGCAAGTGAAGCTGGCCTTGAAGGTTTCCGAGTGTTCTTCTGGAGTTGCTGTTCTGTGATTCTGAACCCCCAACCCTATTGTTTAGATTAGGCAAACCAAAGTATTAAGTGATACAGCTAAGATAGTAAGACACTGAAGTGTTGTGTGCTCAAATCACTTAATTCAAAGCCCCAGGAACTTGGTGTTATAATGACTATTTTCTCAGTTCATGAAATTTGAGAAGAGGACAAGTAACTTTCCTAAGATGATACAGCCTGTAAAGGATGATGTCTGGATTTAAAAGCTCGGTAGTCCGATTTTGGATACTCTGTATTGCTGATACATCACAGACCAGGTAGAGTCTCTTCTATTCTCTTGGAAATGATCACTACCCTCCTCCAGTCTGTGGCTTTCAGAAGCCAAAAGACTTCTTCGGTGTTCCCAGAAGGCCAGTATTCTTGTGTTTACCTCTGATGCTGGCCTCCTGCATCTGGTAACAAGATACAGCAACGGTCCCTGAGAGTCTTCTTGCTTCTGTGTCCTGGTTGTAGCTCATCACAGCATTCAGTGTGTGCAGACTTTGTTCTGTTTCTTTGACTAAGATATGGAATTCATCTCTCAGACAATGATACAAGACTCCATTGCCTTCACATGCCCATGCATTTGGTAGACTGAGCCAAGTTCCAATGTTGTTGATTCTGGAAGAATTCTTGGGGATTCTAGCTGTTAGGCTGCTGTGTGGGCTCACCAAGAGAGACATGGAGGCATTTTTCCTAGGTGGAAGCACTTCCAGACCTCAGCAGAGGGAACCACTATCATGGCAAGTGACATACTGAACAGTGGAACTCTGAGCATCTGAGCTCAGATGTTTCTATTGATCTAGAACTCCTCGGGTGTTCTACTGATAGCATGTGCAGATCATTAGCAATCAAGCATCCCCCACATAAATCCAATACCTGCAGACAATACAAAACACCAAGACCCAGGTAACCCCTCACTCAACAGTGCACAAGACAATATTTTAAACACAACTAAAATTAAACTTCCACCACAGGGGATGAAGGAGCAGTAAAACAGGAAAAATGAGACAGAAGGTAAGTATTTGGTACAAATAGGGTTTTCTTCCTTATGCCTTATGCTTTTCAGGGGCTCATCTGGGAGAGGAAGGGAAACATTTATTCACCCATTGTTTCTACTTGCCATTGTTCAAAGTTGGCCACACACTATTTCCTGTGCCTTTGCAAGGGGCTTCTGTGTGCACGGCTGATGAGCCTATTGCGTCTCCTGCTTCCGAGCTCAATGAAGTCTCAGAGCAGGAAGAAGAAGGCACGGTGGCTGTGAGTTGAGACACTGTCAGCTTGTGACAACGGTTGATGCTGAGGTGACCTCAGTAGCCAGGCTGTGCTGCGGCAGGCACAGGTGGCCACCTGGAGGCAGATGACGGTAAGAGAGGGCGCTCCATGAGGCCTGAGAGGTTGGAGTGGTGCACTGGGCTGCGTACTCCACCCTGTGATCTGCACAGGGTTGTTCCCAGACAGGAACAGAGCTGCTTCTGAACAGAAGCATCTGGTTCTCCATGGTTTTGATTTCCACAGTTTCAGGCACTTAACTGTGGCCCAGAAACGTGAATGGATGATTCCTGAGTTTCCCTTGCACACTACACACACCACCTAGCTCACTTCCTCTCAAAACAAGGGATCATGCCATTCCACGTCATCACAAGACGGAGTACATTCTAACAGCAGGATACAGAGGGAGAGGCTGTATCCACAGGCCTTTACTAGGTTTATTGTACAACTGCTGTCCTGTGTTTTGATTTCATGGTTGTGACTTTTTTACTGTGTCCAATTCATAGAGTGCACTTTGTCAACATTATATACATGTAAGAAAAATCATGGCACTTTTAGGGTTCAGAACCATCTGCAATTTCAGGCATCCACTGAGGGTCTTAGAAAGTACCCTAGGGATAAGAAGGGATGGTTGTACCATCACGTAGGACCTTCGGTTTTATGGGAACACGATGTACTTCACATATTTTAAGGAAAGAGATGAAAGCCCCCTGTGAGATCACAGGCAATTGAAATCTCTGAAAAGCAAGAGAGTCAAGGAAACTCCATCCTCCCTGGACGAGCCACTCCTGTCTCCTCCTCCACCATCCATCCTGGATTTCCTCTGTTCTCAGCCCACACTTCGGATGCTCTGGCTGACTTGCCTGGTGAGATGGGCCTGACTCCTCCATCCTTTTGAAGTCTGGTCTCACGCTTGCTTTGACTGCTCTTGGACCTCTTAGCCATCATCCTGGGACCCAGAAGCACCAAAAATACTCTGGCTCCTGGTGGCAGTCCAGACACATTGTTCTCACTTCTTCCTTTTTAAATTATTTTTTATTTTTTATTTTTATTTTTTGCCTTTTTTCCCACTGTTGTGAGAAACTCAAAGTGGCCCGGTCATGGTCACAGCTTCAAGTTTTGTGGAAGTACTGTTCCCATTGGAAAAGCTTTTCTGCAGGATGCCATCACCTCTGGTCCTGAGAGCCAAGGCGTCTGTGCATCTCTGGACAAGGGAAGGGGCTTCATACCAACACTATCTATTGGCTTCCAGACCCAAGTGTATCTGAGCCTTCGTATCTGTGGGTTCTCCATCTGGAAGTTCAACTGGATGCAGGTCAAAGCCCAATCTTCTGATTGTATGTACTAAGTGTGTGCAGATCTTTCTTGCCAGTATTCCAGGAACAACATCATATAATAACTATGTACATTCAGTCAGTAGTATAAGTATCTAGAGATGATTTAAGATATGAGAAAGGCTTGGGTGCCCAGCCCCAATAGATGCATCTATAACAGAATTCCTGCACCCAAGGTTCTGGATGTCATGGAAGACAGAGCAGAAAGACTGTGAGAGTCAGAGGACCAAGACATCGGTTGTGCCTTCTAGAAATGCTAGAGGATCCTTACCCATGGTTCCTCAGCAATATGGCTGCCCAAGGAAGGCCTCAATTAGGACAACATTAATAGACATGCTAACATGGAAGAGAGAAATCTCATGGGACTCCATCCTTAGACAAAGAACTACCAGCAACTAAGGGGTGCTGAGAGAGGGAGAAGTTGTCTTCCTCAAGGAGGAGCTCCCTCGTTGGTTATCTGATAGCATAAAATGATAAGCCATGAAATCAAGTACATGTAAGCAGTATTTGTACATTTAGGCATTTGTGGTGTGTGTGTGTGTGTGTGTGTGTGTCTAGTATTGACAATTAAACACCATGAATTTGAGAGAGAGTGAGGAGGGGGTCATTGGAGGAGTTGGAGGAAGGAAAGGGGATAAGGTAACAGGCGTGCATAGATGTACAAATATTATGCTGTTTAGATGGGAAACTCCAGCGCTTTTGGATTTGGGTGTCAGGAGACCCAATCATCTGTGACTACTGAGGACAGTTGTACCCTAGATCCTGGAGACACAGTTCAGTAAGCTGGCCAGTCAGTGACTATATCTGCCACAGTCTGCAGGCGAGTACCACAGATGCTAACCAGTTGTCCTGAAGCTGTTTTAACAGCCTTTGCTACCATATCACTAGCCAGCCACTGTGGCACACGCTCATACTGATGGCTTCCTGGGATGGCCGTTCACCCACTGCCACTCTTCTTTTGCCATGAAACGGGTCTTCTCATTTGGACCAACATCCTGTGGGCACATGGATGAAGCCAGCATTGTGTGTTTGGGGATATGGCAGAGCTGGCAAAGGCACTCGGCAGGGAAGGCAAACCCGCACCAGCTGTTTCGGTGCTGATGAGGAAGCCTCGCTCAGCCTGTCCGTTACCAGCCTGTCGCTTGGTGTCATATGGAGATCTCAGTGTGGGCTTTTGCAGCTGATGGCTTAGGCAGTCATCAAGGTCAGTGGCTTGATCTGCTTTAGAGAGGCAGAGTCCACACTGCCCACGAGAAGACTGACTGACCGACCTCCACAGGACGGTTGCAGTCTCCTCTGTGGTGGGGAGCCTCTGGTGAGCAGTGGGAGATATACACACAGGCTTTGGGCTTATGTAGGCCGGTACACATTATTCTTCCTTACGTTTTCTTCTGTGCGTGTGGTGAGGGGGCTGGTGGTATCTGCATGTGTGCTTGCTTGTGCGGAGACAGGAGATCAGCTTTAGGTATCTTTCTCTATCATTCCTCACTTTAATTTTTGATCTATGTTCTCACTGAACATAGATCCTGGCATTTGCCATCTCATGTTGTCTGGCTGGCCCCCAGCATCCACCGGTCTCTGTGCTGGGGTGATAGGTGCGCACACCACGTTGAGCTTTTATGTGGTTTCTGGGGATTGGAGATCAGGTCCTCATGCTTGTATATCAGACACTTGAGCTGCTACCATCTTCTTGGCCCTCCCTGGGTCTTCCTGTCCCAAATCAGCCAACCTTGTCTTTCAGACATCATCCAAGACCTGTGCCAGCATCTCAGGCCTCTCTGTATCTCTATGACCACTCCTCCCTCCTTCGCGGAGGTGGGCAGGCTGTACCGCTTAAGGCTGTACCTAGAGGGACGTTCTCTTCACCTTCATCCTTCAGGATCACTATTGTGGGAGACATGTATGTCTACAGCCCACGAGCACCTGAACAGCACCCTGATTTATCTGTGACACCGCTTGGCTCTTCCTTTCTCTTGTTAACTGGTTGCAATGAACCACCATGAAGCAAGCCATAGGTGTGAGTTGAAGAAGGGGGCCTCAGTGTGAAGCAGTAGATGATGCAGTGTGCCTACACACCCGTTCCCGAGGTGTGTCTGTACCTTGGTCTAACCTCAAGTACCTCACTGGGTTAGACACGTTGGGCTTCCGGAAGAGCCTTTAGGGCCTACTTTCCCCATTTTGAGAGAGCAAAGCAGAAGCAATCCAGACCCCAGGAAGTACTGGGGGGACGTCAGAGGTACCACCAGGACTTAAAGGGCAAAGGTGTGCCGGCCCCCCGCAAAAAGCCAAATGGACTGTGGGATACAATGGCAGCTTGTCCTGAGCTTGGCCAGATGGCAGCAGCAGCAGCAGCCAGGACAGATGCAGTGTCTTTACCAGAACAGATCGACACAACCTTTGGCAGTGAGTTACAGTATGATCTGACAAATGGGGTCTTGGGGAAGGTTTCAAAAAAATGTGCTTTCACATGGCTAAGATGGGAACATATTTTACTCTCTTGCCCTACGGCTTCGTGGATTCCTCAGCCCTCCTTTTCATGTGACCCACAGGAATGCACCTCTGAAATGCTTGTCTCTCCTCTATGTCAGTGATAGGTCACTAACGGGAGCCTGTGAACAGTAAGCGATGGCTGCCTCAGATAGCAGGCCAGGGCCGTGGATGTGTGAAAGTGTGGGAGAGGAGCTCCCTTCTATCCTTTTGGGCTGCATAGCTAGTATCATCCTAGGGGGCAGGGGTGAAGGAAGCGGGCAAGAGGCAGGGAAGGCGGAAGCGCCCATAAGAGGCCTTAGCTGTGACTGACTCAGTATTGTGAGAGCGAAGTGCAAGATGCCCTAGGAAGATCCTCAAAATGGGGCTGGAGGTAGAGCTCAGGAGAAGAGTGCTCCCCTGCTGTGCTCCAGACCCTGGGAGTATCCCCAGTAGAGAGGGAGAGACCAAGAGTAACAGGGAGGCTAAGAAGTCACTTTCTTGGAACACAGCATCTGGAAGAAAGAGGCTGTATTAGCCAGATTCCATTGGCTAAAAAATTGGAAGAGGGGATTGAATTCTGTTGTGCTTGTAGAGAGAATGGGATCCAGGGCCAGAGAAAGCATTCTGGTAAAGGGACGCAGGTACTGCAGGGAATGATGGCCACTAGGCACACAAATGACAGGGGGGGGGAGGTGGGGGCACACAGATAGCTTGGGAAACTCTGACACACCCTCCTTCCTGCTGTCTTCTGTTTTCCTCCCTCTTTGCTGGTCAGATTTCCAAGCCCATCACTGTGTGACATGCTGGACAAACAAGTCTTCTCAGCCTCCTTGCACAGACACAGCTGAGGTCTCATCAGAATACAAGCCCCTCCCGGGCAACAGCTGTATGTAGAGCAGTCACAGTTCTCTCCTGATTATCCAAGAGGCAGCCATCTTCTCTGTTTTAATAAGTTCACTTCTAGCCAGCTAGTGAAATCTGCCTCTTCTGCTTATTAATCATGTACAAGGCAGGCTTTGTGTATCTCTGTGAGATACGAAAGGCACGTCATACTCACAGACTGAAGAAAGTCCAGTTCAGAATGGCATGCACTGATTCTTGGTAAACTCTTTCCGGACTGGGTCTGGGATGCTTCTCCCAGGTTCCTGTGCCCTTCCAGCTGCTGGAGACAGTCTGTAGAATGCCATTGGATACAGAGCCTTTTGGAACATTTGGCTGGATTATAGGAAAATGGACAAGTCAAGTCGTGGGGAATTTGGGACATTAAATCCCTGGTCTCCACACGTCCCAATCTTGCAGATTGGCCTGAACCGTGGTAAACAGTTTAGACTAGCTTGAATATGACACGATGCTTCCTTTTGGCTATTTCTACAGCTTCACATTGAATGGAAGGAAATCACTTAAGCCCTCGCAGCACTGTCTGGCAGGAGGTAGAATGCCTTGCTTGGCTTCCTGCCCCATCTGCCCCACACCCACAGCTGAGGCCACCTCCCCCCCCCTTTCCCCTTGTAGCTCCCAGGCCTGAGATGTCCCCTGTCCCCTCACCAGACTTAGGCCATAACTCCCACCTTCAGGCCAAAGTCCCAAATAATAGTCTTGTTTACAGACATGGTCTGGCTTCCCAGGTGGAACAGACACAAATCAGCACAATTGGCCAGGGCCTATTTCCAGTGACGATGTGGGAGAAGAACCACAGGGACCCTGGTCTTCAGACGTCAAGGAGTTGGGTTAGGAGCTTACCTGGAATGGACAAGTGTGTACACAGGACTCCACTGAGAGTCGTTACAGAATCTGCTGCACTAGCCATCTGCACTTTGGACTGATACGTTGAACCACAGACAAGTGCATCAGTTGAAATGTCAGTATACCTTCATCCTGCAGACCTGGGGCAGGCCAGGCTTGGTGCATGATGTCATCTTATCTGTGTAATTAAATTTTATCTGTGTATTAAATGTATGGTCTTCCCCATCTTCCTTTAAACACGGCCTTCTCTCTTTTGTTTGCCCATTTTGAACAGGCTGGTGAGCTCTCAACCCACTCCCACTCTTTCTTATGAGCAAAGAGAGACTTTGAGTGTGGTATTAAGGAGAACTGATTCTTTGTCTTGGTGTTGGGAGAAACAGAGAATGGTGGCAGCTTTGGTAAACTGGAGGGTATTGCCATAATGGATTCAATTCCAGTAAAATCTGGCCTGGAGAACGCAGGCTCCATGTTATCAGGTTTGCCTGAATTTTAAAAATCCACAAGTCTGGGTTTTAAAGAAAGATCTATTTATCAATGTGTGTACATGTGTATCTCAGGTGTGTGTGTGTGTGTGTGTGTGTGTGTGTGTGTGTGTAAGGGTGCCCACAGAGGCTAGAGGAGGATGTTAGATCCCCTGGAGCTGGAGTTACAGGAGGTTGTGAGCTACTGTATGTGAATGACTGGAACTTGGGTTCTCTTCAAGAGCAGTACATTTCTTAACTGATCAGCCATGCCTCCAGCAACCTCCAAATTATAAAATGTTGTTATTATTAACTGTTTAATTGGAGGTTATCGCCCAGCAAACCACACCAAACCAATCTGTGGGCCACACAGAGCCCAGGCCACCAGTTTGCAGCCGCTGGCTCTGCCAGCCGAAGCTGCTGCAACCTCCCTAGGTAAAATCCGTCAGGAAGTCAGCTCCAGTTCCAGCAGATGCATTTTGCAAGCGATAGAGAAATACAGACCCAGGAAAGCTAACTCCCCTTGGGTAGTGATCTGTAACAAGGGTCATGCCCATCACCCAAGGCTGCAAAGGGGAGAGAGTTCACATCTACAGGCAGTGTGAACAGATGTCAAAGCCACCTAAAGTGGGCAGAGACCTTACAATGCCCTGGCTTGGAGCCCTCCTAGCTCTGGGGTCACTTTGGCTCCTGACGCCTCAGTCCCTTAAGTGTCTGTGGTCCCGCCTGCTTTGGCCCTTGTGATCTGAGAGTACTGATCAGCCCAGCGCCAACAGCAGGGTAGACATGTAATGTCCTGCGTTGGGCACTCTGAGAATTCAGCGTAGTTTATGAACATCTAGAATCTTCCTGACTTGAGAAGGAAAGTGTCCCCACTTTCCCTGTGCTGCACTAGTAATTGCAAGGATTCCTGGGGGTAGTGTGTCCAAGAGCTAAGCTCCCAATCCTATCTCTGTGTTGCTTGTTAGCTAAGTGGTCTGTCTTCTCCCCAGCGGGCAGGTAACACACCGGACTCTATGTGCCCCAGACAACATTGAGACTTCGCTGTTTCCTCGGATAGTGGATCTCCTGCCCTGTGTCGCCCACTGGGTGGATACTTTGGGAAATTGCTTGCCTTCTCTGGACTTCAGTTCCTCCATCATTGACTTGGGGTCAGGCGGGAGGAAGCTAGATCAGGTTTCCTAGGGCTACTCCCCGTGGTCAAGTTTTTGGGATTCCAAAATGTTCAGGGCACACACCACGTGACCGTCAAAGTCCTAGCTCTGGGCATGACTTCGTTTACCACCGCTGCTACTCTGGGGCTTGCACGCGGGGATCCAGGCTGGCGAGCTGGGCGTGGCACAGCAGCCAGGAGTGACTTGGGCTGTGGGGTTTGCGATACCTCCGTCTCCTGGTCTAACATGTAAGGAACCCCCAGAGATCCCAGCTGGCCGGGTTGTGGGGCTCTGTGTCCGCATGCCGGGCTTTCCTCGCGAGTTACATAAGGCCCTGGAGTGGCGGGTAGGAGGGGGCGTGGGGAGGCGCGGCGGGGACCGGCGGCGAGGTGGGGCACCGCGCGTGGGGGAGCGCAGGGCGCGGCGGAGTCGGGTTTCAGAGCGCGGGTGACTCAGGCGCGGGCGGCAGCCGGGATCCCGCCGCCGCCGCCGCCGAGCGCCGCCTTTGTTCCGCGGGCGAAGCGGAGCTGGGGTCCGGTCGCTGCACCATGGCACCCAGGTAGGACCCGCGTCCCGAGCCCCAGCGCCCCCCACGCCCCCCACGCCCCGGCCCCGCCGCCCGGCCGCCGCCTCATCTCTGCCACCGCTTCTTGCAGGGGGACCGCGCAGGGCCGGCGCCCGCGGTGGCTGCTCTCCATCCTCTCCGCGCTGCTCTCCGCCGTCCTGCAGACGCGCGCCGCCACAGGTAAGCCACCGCCGCGGGCTGCGCGCCCCGGCCCGCGGGCGCCTCATTCCTGGACATAAAAGGGAGTGCTCGCTTGGCGCGGCGCGCCGGCCCTCCTATCCCGGGTCCTCCCGGCCCCTCGGGTTCCTGGGCGCCGGGGCGATCGCCTCAGCCGGGACGCGCAGGGTGTCTGAGCTGGACACGGTTCCCCAGCGAGGGCAGAGAGGGGCTCTGGCTGCACGGTGACACCCCACTGCCAGACCGGACAGTGTCCCGATGCGCGCTGTGCTTCTGCGCTGAGGTCGTGCGCGCCGGGCTCCAGGTTGAGCGGGTCCGATGTCCACTCGGTCCATAGGAAGCTCGGTCACCGGCCCTGGCGCCCCGGTCGCTGCTGACATAACAGTCGCTCCTGCGCTTGGCTTGGTTCACCCCGAAGTGCGTGAGGTCTCTATCCCTGCGGGGAGAGGCGATGTGGATGATGGACTGAGCCTGGGCAAGTGATCCTTCCTTCGGTTCTCCGGGCCTCGGTTTCCCACCATCAGGACTCAGAAGCTGTTGAGTTAGAGTGGGTTTGGGCTAAAGTCGGGCTGCCTGGTGCAAACCGCGCCTCTGATGGGTGACCGTGGGCAATGCTTTTCACTTCTGCGTGCCTCGGTTTCTTCATCTGAAAAGGAGGATTAACTAGACCCTCTTACGTCCCAGGGGTGTTGTGAAGACTAACGGGCAGTCAGAAAATAAGTGACATCTTCCTCTTCGCGGGAACTTGAGTGTCGGAAAGCACTGCAGCCAAGAGGCTTGGGAGGTGGCAAGTCTGAAAGCCAGAGCTCAAACCTAGTTGGGCAGGTTCCTGTCCCTGCTCGGCTTTTGTGCTGTGCACTTAGCAGAACAGCAGCCTCTCACCCCTTTGGACTTAGAGGATTAGCCCAGAGCCCAGTTGAGTAAGTGGAGGCTGGGAAGCTTCTCATGGTCCCCCTCCACCCAAGAAAGCTGCACTGGTATTGGTAGCCTTGTCTAACTCCTTAGGTCCTTGAAGAAGCCTGGTAGGTACCACCCAGCCTGTGGTCTGTGAGGGAGTAAGACACAGATGCAATGACAGCTTTCCCTGCCAGGGCATCCAGCCTGGCATTTCTTGCAGATCAAAGGGCAGTTGGAACAGAGCTCTGGCTTCTCCTGAGGATGGCCAGTGTGGAAACTTGCAATTTCCCCTACGACATAGGCTTTGCCAAGCCAGTGGCAGAGGGCAGCTGACGACATTCAGTCATCAGTTTGGGATCTGAAGAAGGGTCCTGGAGCCCCAAGCTCTATAGAGCTTGCATGCCATTTACACTGCTAACTCTCATCCAACCCTCCACCAGATGAGAACAGGTTCCCACCCCAGTCATCACTCTAGGAGCTGGGGACCCGGGACCGGGGACTGGGGACAGGGGACCCGGGACTGGGGACTGGGGACCCGGGACCGGGGACTGGGGAGAGGGGGTAAAGGGACGGGGGTCAAGGACAGACAACCATAGCTCTCCTATTCTGAGCACACTGAAGCGAAGCCACAGCTTTCTAAGTGTCTGGGGTAGGATTTGATCCAGGTACACTCACCCCAGAGACTTTGCTGTCAACCATCCTAGGACTCAATCAAAGGAGTTTCCAAGACAGAGATGGGCTTAAAGTCCTCCAATCTCTGGTGAGTGCTGCAGTGGGCGTGCCTGCTCATGGCAAGAGGCCAGCACAACTCCAAAGCTCTTGCAGCCTGCCGTGCTGGGCGGTCACCTCCGTCTTAACAGAGGAGGCCCAGAAGGGTCATGTCGTGTGCTAAAACCACTCAGTTGTTCCAAGGTAGAGCTGTGATGACCTGCGAGCCTGTGGGCTCTTGGAGAGATTCTTCCCACAGGGCCGCTGCTCAACTGGCCCTTGGGAAACGAGATGGAAAGAAAGAAAGAAAGAAAGAAAGGCTGCGCTGGGTGTGGCGGCACATGCGTGTAAGCGCAGCATTTGGAATGCTAAATTTGCTAAGACAAGAGGATAAGTTCAAGGCTAGCCTTGGCTACATAGCTAGGCTATATTTCGGTCAAGCCCCAGACTCTGAGGGGAGCCAGCAGAGTTCACACCAGCTCCACAGATGTGGTTTCACAGCCAAGGATACTGAGGTGAAGTCATTTTCCCTAGAGCCTCCACTGGCAGACGGACAGCTGGAAGAATGCATGCTCTTGACCACTAAGCTAAATGTGTGAGCTTGTTTCATTTCCCCGATAGTCAGGCGACCTCTTAAATACTCAATATTAATTACACTGCTATCTAGTGATTCTACTCCTTGAATGCCTACTCAAGTGAAAGAGAATCATATGCCCACTCAAAAACGTTTATGTCACCCCTCATAACAGCACTGTGCATGATGGTGAAGTGTAGAAATGAACTGGTTCGTCAACTGCTAAATAAATAAATAAACTGCGGTATATCCTTTCAGTGGAATACTATACAGCAATAAAAAAGGAGGAAACTCAGATGAGTGCTACACATGGTGAATGAAAAGTGGGCGGATAAAAACCCGCGTGCTGCCAGAGCCCATTAAACAAAAATTCTAAGAAGGAAACACCATAGAGATGGAAGACATTGCTTAGGCCTAGGGAAAGGAATGTTCAGGATGGGCGGGGGTGGGGGGCAACTGTGGACGGAATGATCCAAGACTGGACTCTGGTGGCGGCTGTGCGCTTTGCATCAAGACTCAGGAGGTGAGGCCGAAGGTCGGTTCCCAGCAAGCCCGGCTCAGAGCCCACACGTGGCGGCCAGCTGCCAGCCCCAGTCAGCGCCGCTGCCCCGGGAAGGCTGTCCTGAGTCCCGGCTCCTCCTCCAGGTCTCCATCGCTGTTGCCTGGGCTGCCCCTGAATGCTACCGTGGGCTAGCTCCTCTGGGGATGGAACGCAGGTGGACAGTGATCTGCAGATAGTGGGTTTATTAAAAAGTAGATCTTTGTAAGCTCCCTAGTAGCCCCTCCCCCACCACCACCCAGTTTTGAGCTTTGGAAAACCCAGGCTTCATCATGGACCCACTCTTTGTGAAAGCTGAGAAGGTCAACTTCTTCTGAGCCTCAATTTTCCCATCTGTGAAATGGGATGGCAAGAGGTGTCAGCTCTGTATTTCTTATGGTTTTGGACACTAGTAAACAAAATGGCATTTACCCATAGAGACTTATTTACTTGAAATTGATTTAGTCATATCACCTGGTTCAGTAAACAGACTGAGCACCCAGTCAGCCAGGCCTCCTGCAGACTGGGGGATAGGAAGGAGCCAGGTCCAGATCTCCCCCAAGGGGCTCCGAGATCACAGGCAAAGGTCACATATCACCCCACATCTACCCCACTCTGAAGACAGTCTTCCCCCGACCCCCATCATGGAGCGTCACCATCACCAACCCTGTGCCTCCGAAGGGGTTGGGGCTAGGATGCAGGCCAGCACCGTGGCTTCCTGCTTCCTCTCCCGGTGAAGTCAGCTCGGTTGGAGTGGCTGCTGTTTGGGGGTGTGAGGGCTGTTCCTGGAGCAGGGGTGATGTGCCTGTCAGTAAAGTGCAGACTTGTGCGAGCTGTCTGCCTCTCTCCTGAGGCAGCACCCCCGTCCTGGAGAGCGCGCCCTGAAAGCGCAGCCCAGTGGACACGCAGCAGGAACTACAGCACCAGAGGCTTTGCTCTGCCCTGGTGTGGGGGTTCCCATCTCTCGGGGTGATCACTACCTGGGCCTTTATAGTTGCCGCTTCCTTTTGTTCTAAAAAAGACCTTGACGACCTAAACACGCACCCGTAAGTCCGTGAGCTTGATCTTCCTGACTTTAAGCTTTTTCCACAAAGGGTGCATTTTTCCATTTCTAGTTCTGTCTCTGAAGGCTAAGTTTCTGAGGTTCGTACATAAGTAGATAGTCATTTTCACTGTAGTAGTCGTCCCCACTGTGCCCATGCCTACTGTGATTTACCCAGCTTTCTCCAGCAGCACGTGGGCTGTTGTGGATCTGCGGAATCTGACAGCGAGGTGTGACCGTGCTCCTGTGTGTCGCAGGACACGCGTGTAGGCATTTCCTTTAGTTTTCTACCCCGATGCTGCTGGATCCCAGGGGTGCATATTCTCCAGACAAGCAGCCGCTGCTGGCATGCCTTCCTCTGTGTTTATATCAGCACACGGGCATCAGGAAGCGACAGTTCCCGGCCTCTGTCTTGGCCACCATCCAACCTCAGCAAGACTGCGTTAATGCCAACATTTCTAACAGGCACCGGTTAGAATCCTAATGGAGCCTTAATTTATACTTTCCCCAAGTGTGAGTATGTGTGCGTATCTATCTGTGACTGTGTGCGTGTGAGAGTGTGTGTGTATGAGAGTGTGTGTGTGTGTGAGTGTATATATGAGTGTGTATAAGTGTGTGTGTGTGTGTGTGTGTGTATATATATGAATGTGTGTGTGTGTGTGTGTGTGTGTGTGTGTGTGTGTACACAGAAGTCAACCTTGTCTGTTCCTCTGGAGCCGAGGTCTTCGCTGGCACTCTGATTTACAAAGGTGGACTGCCTGTCCAGCATGCCCCAGGCATCTTCTGCCTCCACCTTCTCTGCACTGGTGTTACAAGCACACACCATGCTCAGCTTTTAACACATGTGCTGGGGGTGGAATCTGTGCTTGTGAGGCAGACTCTTTACTCACTGGTCCATCTCTGTCTGAGTGGATCGACATTCTGTGTGTTTATGGACTGTGTGGGTGTCCTGACTGACTGTTAGAAGCTGACTTGGAACTAGCCATTTTAAAATGTGGAGTCAGGGTCTCTCACTGAATCTGGAGCTCAAAGATTAGGCTAGACTCACTGGTCAGCAAGTCCCAGGCATCCTCCTGCCTCAGCGTCCCAGCACTGAGATCACAGATGCACACTGCTATGGGTTTTACATGGGTCTGAGGCATCAGACTGTGACAGGAAGCCTCGGCTGCATAGCAAGGCACTGTCTCAAAGACCTTACAAAGTGATTTTGAGCATCTCCCAAACTATTCTTCGTGGTGGCTCCCCCCTTTTAGATTCCTGCTAGCAACATATGCATGGTATAATTGTTCCACGGATCAGCAACACTTCCCCCTTTCTATTTTCTTTGTAGTCTCCTGAGTGCTGTGGGGTGGTACCCGACTATGGTGTGTGTGAGTGACAGAGCATGCAACCTGACTGTGGAGTGTCTATGTGACATGGAACGGACTCACTCACCTGATAGCAGAACGAGGCAGATGTTCTTACATATTTAGATGGATCTTTCTTGGACAGACACGGAATCATACCACTCTCAGGTTTAATTGCCCTGGCTGGGTTCTCACTGTATCTAGAATTTTTTTTCTTCTTGCTTGGGGTCCCTACCTCCCTACCAAACACAGAACCCCTCTTGGCTTAGGCTCATGATGGACAACTGTAGGTTTCTGAAGAAGACGTTTGATGTCCGACATCTTTCTCTTTGCCCAGGCAATCCCTTTTTGAGCATGCTTCTGCTCCGCTTTGTCTGGAGATCCTATCTTTCCTTAGGATTCTGCCCTGCGAATGTCCCCTCTCCTCCAAGCATCTTGGGTACCTCTCAGTGACAGGGTACTCAGACTGCATGGTGCCCACTGACAATTCCTACATTCTCTGCTGCACAGGAAGACTCATGAGACAGACCTGGGGTTTGTCCCACTCTGAATCCCAGAATCTAACATAAGGCCTGGCACAAGCAGACACTCAGTAAAGCTTTTTCACAAACGAAGGCAAGACTGAAGAGGTATTTCTGGATTTTCATCTAATATACCAATCTTACTGTATCATCCACGGTATCTAAGCCATGCCAAACCTTCCACAGCTCTGCAATCTGTAGTAACCAGCTGAGTAATCAGAGAACTTTAAGAGGCTTTCAGTTGCTTTCCATAACTTCATACCTAGACGGTCAGGGATTTATGCTCATGTTACCCTGCTCTTTATCATTTTGGATTGTAAGAACTAGGTGACCCATTTATTTGCTAGCTTGTCTACCCTCTTATTTCCGGTGGCTGCTGTTGTCAAGGGTGGGGCAGTCATCTTCCCTCCTCTGGTTACATCTCCAAGTTTATCTTTGATAGCTACACCCCAATCCATTTAAGATGGACCAAAGATTAAGGTGTAAGCTGAAGTCAGTTCTAATCCGAGTGGGAGCCAGGATTCCCAGAATCACCGATTACTGTTACCCCTTGTTGTGTGTTTCATTGTACATTTTTTCATTTAATAATATAAATGTAATTCTTTAATCTCTGTATTATTGGTTACTTTTGTTCAAGAATATATTATGCTGTGTGCCTGTGTGTGTGTGTGTGTGTGTATGTGAGTGTGTGTGTGTGTGTGTGTGTGTGTGTGTGTGTGTGTGTGTGTGTGTGTTAAGTCCACATCCTTTTGAT